>JAOXJK010000004.1:8737193-8763875 GCA_025774025.1 Xenus cinereus
TGTGTTAATGAACTTGTATCTCTTTTCTTATTTCCTTTAAGGTAATAGAAAGACTCTCACTCTCATACCAGTTACATTTTGCAGGTGTCATGTCATAGAAGTAAAAAAATCCTCACAGCAGAATGGCATATAACTGGTAAAATAGTGACCTAGTGGGCAAGTGAAAATACAGCAAATTCTCATAGCTGTAGGTCAGTCACCCCTAATTAAAGATATAACTTTGGCTCCTTTCATGGTCTGATGCTTTAGAGGATAATATAGTTGAAGATTGCCTCAATATATAAATTTCAATGTGAATTTGGGACCCTTGATACCACCTAAATGACTAATACAAGTCTCCCCTTAAAAAGCAGTGATTGCTTGAGGTTTCTAGGTAAGTTTTCACGTTGCTATTGTATGCCCTTAATTTAGGTGTCTTAGTATCTTGAGTGCAGGTGGGCTCTTTTCTCTTAGCGGTTCCTTCAGGGAATCATACCTCCTAACTCTATTGGGAGGTAGAAACCTTGGTAGCCTGCTCAATGCAGGCTGTGTGACTGTTACACATTTTGCTTTATAGGCTTCTATCGAGCGAGTTATTTTACATGCAGAGTGCAGAAATGTCATGGTTCACTGGCTAATGGCTGCTAGCCCACTTCCTTGTACAGCAAGATTAATATGCTATAGGATGAGCCAAATAAGCACCCTTGACAGGCAGGATGTGTGTCCTTTCAGTGGCTGAAATAAATACTTATCCCAGTTACTACTGACCTTTCAGTTTTACTGAAAGGCAGCTTAGTATTGTTCCTTCATTTGAGGATAGATATTGCTACTCTTCCTCTGCTAAGTACTGCTAAAGAATAGCAGAATATGGGCTGTAGTAAAATGTAGACCATCACAGAGATGGTAGGTGATCCTTTGTGGTCCTTTTCTCCCCTGAACTGTACCATCAGTAACTTTATGTTTGATCTTTCTTTATACTTACCACTGATCCACAAAAAGTAGTTTGATGATAAGTGAACAGAGAAATTTCTGAATCACCTGTGGTCACCTGTCCACAGGCATCCTGGCTGGATTGTTTTCCTTAAAATGAAAACCCCATCTGAGCAGCTTCTAATAAGGAAGTCTGAGATTCTCATAAAAGGCTGAGATCTATATGTACAGCTATGAAATCAATAGGCAGTTCCTGAAGTCATGGCACATAAGAGGCCAACTATTATAATGCATATTTGTCTGCAGTTCTGGAATTAGTCTGCAGCTCTGGAAAAATAATTCTGCTCAAAACAGTATCAAGTTTGTCTGAATAACAGAAGTAATGAAAAAAAACCCCAAACAACCAAACATACTCCCCAGCTCCCAAAACAAAACAGAAAAATATTTTACAACATGTAGCTCATAAAAATTTTGAGAACTATTTTCCTTTATTCTTGTCAGCACTGTCTAATGTTTTATACTGCCTGTGATAATCAAGCAGGCACTCAACTGGCCTTTAGTGCACTCTTAGATTCAAGGTGTGTGGAATTTAAGTATACGATAGAGCTCATTTATTGTACCTTCACACAAAGTGGCTTGTTCATACATGCACAAAAAAGTGTTGAAACACAAACAACAAATATTTCACAGTCATAAAATTAGAATCAACGAGTTAGTAAAATCACAAAATGATGTTTAATGGCTCAGCAGCTGAAATCAGTATGTTTATTCCTTTCCATGTACAGAAGAGCTTATACTTTACTCTTCCTCAACCAACTGAAACTATAAATAGATTAAACACAAAATCAGCTAATTATAATCTAGGGTGTATTTTCTTTTAACATATATACGGCCTTAATAGCTACAACATGCATTACTTCTAGTATTCACTCTATTTCAGTAATTCTACCCAGCAGCCCTGTTTTCTCTGTCTATGTTTTAACCTCACCGTTGCGTTACTCAGACTTCTTATGTGGTCAGTAATTTCTGTCAAGAAAGAAACAAGAGTTGCCAGGGCCTAATGCTTTAAGTTTAAATGTCCCATTTAATTACAGTTTCCTGGACATTTACGCTGTTCCATATGCATTTTTGGCAGCTCTAAGAAAAAGGAATTCAGCTAGTAGTAGCACTGAAAGGGTATCTATTTTTAGACTCAATTTTGTGGATTCCAGTACTTAAACCTGTGAAAGGCACTGTGTCCTGATAAATTCCCATCTCTATATTTTAGTTGTTATTTTTCAGTTATAAAAATAATTTACTTTCCATAGGCATTTTACCCTTAAGGGACTGTGTGCCTAATAGACAAATAGTAGACGTTATGTTCAAATCTTAAATGCAAATATAAATACTTTTTAAATTATCTGATGTTTCTTTGTACACTTTATGAAACGTGCTAGGTTTCCCTCAGTAGTCCTAGGCTTACTGGAAATGATGTTCCTGAAACTGAAAACTTCTAAACAGCGAAGCAATACCTTTTCTTCTTTTTTCTTTATAAGGCAGTCAAATCCCCAGATACTTAATTAATTCATTGATTATATTCAGGTACAGTTTCCACTTATATGACTGGAAACTAAGTCTAGATAAAGATGTTAAAATTTGGCCTGGTGCTATCTGCCCCTCTCCTGAAGGAAGCAAACAGTAAATCCATATTGTTTCTGAAAAGCCAAATTCAAAATTACTTACCTCTAGTTCAGCTCTATCTTCTTAGAAGTCAATAGTAAATCTGGTATTAATTTTAATGTGAATGCTTAGGTCAGTTCTGAAATTCTGAGAATCTAGATTGACTAGCCTCTGTAATGCACTTTAGTGTCTTCTTAAATAAGCACAAAATGCATTGTGAAGTGTTCCAAATGCAGTGAGTCCTGAGGTTGGATCCAGCTAACTCTTGTTAAAGTTCAGTAACCCAGAACTTTGTAATTGGTACAAACTTGGAGTTGTCTGAAGTGAGTGTAGAGAATATGGTTTTAGATTGGGTTCTGAGCTGCTACGCTCTGCTAGTTTGCAAGGAAATTATAATCATTCCTATTTTAAAAGTGCATTTTCTTATCATTCTGAGCAATTGAGTAAAATTACATTGCTTGTAAGAAGAGCTTTCTAAAAGAGGTGCTGGGATACAATAATAATAATGAGCTTAGTAAAAATGCTTAGGCAGAACGTGATCTCACAAAAGCAAAATGTGGCATAAGGCTAATTTATAAAACTGCCTCGTTAACTGAAATTATTTGTAGCTTGTCAAATATTAAGTTGCTCAAATTAGTTCTTGTAATTGAATTTCAGAGAAATAAACTCTGTTGTGGTAATGAATTTAGTAGATTGTATGTTTTGTGTATTTTTTCCAAATTAAAATTAAGTAAATACATGGCTTATTCTTTTGACAAATTTGTCTTTTTTAATGTCTGAAAAAATTGAAAAATTAAATGTCTCTTTTATTTGCATTACACTTAACATCAATTTGAAACTTAAGTGAGCTTGAGAAAACCACAATTCATCAGAAACAAATTTTGTAGGATGGTGTGTATTGTCATGTTCATTTTGAAAATGAAATGACTCTGCCTGATAATGGTTCTGCTATTTGCTCAGACTTTAAGTTGTATTTACTCTATTTTTCTAGTCTTAAATGAATCTACACATTTATTTTGTACCTGACATACAGAACTTTTATAATGGAAAGAAAACCCAGTTTCATCTCTTTCCTACGAGACAATCTTCAGTAAATTTCATTATAACTGTATAGCAAAAATGATGGCTAGTCATGGGCCTGAGCACAATAAAGATTTGCCTGTGTAGCACGTAGATGACTTAAAAAGCACTCAGGATTCTAATACTTGCTGATGTCCTAAATTGCTATTAATTCCTAAATATACCTTTGCCTGTGATTTATCTGTTTCTCAAATATACATAAAATGTTGCTTCTAGGTGTGTTTATGAGTATCATCAGTTCTCTATTATGCCTAAGAAAACTGTGTTTGTGTGATCCATACCTTTTTAAGATGTCCCTAGGGTTCCTGTGATGAGTTTACCTCTCTTATTATGTCTACTGCAGAGCCAAAGTGTGGCAAAGAAATTTCAGGCATCTGCTGAAAAAAAGAACATCACAGTGTCTGGATTAAGGAGCTTTATGCAGCACATGAAGTTGTACTGCAGTACAGCATCTTTTAAATAAAAGTAGTCTGGAAGTAAAAGGATAGGGATTGAGGAATTTTAATTTTTTTCCCAGTGTAAGATGTCACTACCCTATAAAAGATACTGTGTTAACAGTAACATCGTACCTTACTACTGATAGGTTTTGCTAGCATTAATAAGAATAAAAATGCTATTAAATATAATGTTTATTATTACGTGATGTATTATGTAATATAGGGCTTTAGTTATAAAATCTAATCTTGTTTAAATACAACTATATCTAGACTACCATCGATACCACTAGACAAAAAGAAACAAGCTACCGCTAAATAAATAATTCATGTGAAATAAGAAAAGACAAAAGGTAATTGAAATTGACGTTTAGTTGTCTGGGTGATGAAGTGGAATAAGATCCTCTTCAGTGTTATCACTGAGAGGAACCGTAGGCCTTTGTGGTTAACCAACCGCCCTGCGCACACACTAGGCATACTTAGCTCCTTCACAGAGTCCCTAAGGGTATAGCAGGTATCATCCAGGACGCTGTTCTGTCTCTAATTGCATCGGGGGTGATATTTGCAGTCTGGGACCTTTGAAGAAAACCCTTTATTTTATATCTCTGTAAATTTAAATCCCACTGGGAAAATCAATAATACTGTTTTTGCAACAGTCAGTTCAAATCTTTTCTTTAGACTTAACACTGTGGTGGAGGGTTCAGTGTTGGAGAATTTTTTAATAATGGTTGACGTTCTGCCCAATAGATACAATTTGTTTGCTCACCTGATTACAGCCTCAAGTTGTTGTATGCAAAGTTGTTAGGCTTTGTAAGAATTTGATAAAAGCTGTAGCCCCATATTTTGTAGCAGTATTTTTCTAATTGTGCTCTTGCCTAAGTGTCTGTGAAAGATATAAATATCAGTGATTTTTTTCTGTAAGTAGATAAAACATGCATAAATAATAACTATGAACAATACAGGGATGATAATTTAACTGCTGTTTCTTTAATAACCTGCAGCGTACAAGCAAAAATATTTTTGTTCCTGGGTACAACTGCTTAGTCAAATTATGGGACTTTTCTGCATTGTAAGACAAAATTGGCAGGTGCGTGGTGCTTATTCCCCAGTGGTATGTGCAAGAGCCTCTTGTGAGGGCAGCAAGAGGGAGGCGATGGCAGAGGGTTGGGTTTGGAGTCTTCAGACAATATTTAAAAACCAAATAAGAAACCTTTGATGACACAAAAGCTTCCACTGCTGCTTTGAGACTGTTTTAAAAAAACTTTGCTATCACCTCAATGGAATTGGTATAATGTGGAAATAGAACTTTTTGGAGTTTAATATTTTGTGTGGAGTTTCCTCTGTACTTCACTGTGAAGTACAGACTATAGAATCATAGAAATAGTGGAAAATATACATCTAGATTTCTAGTCTTCAAAGAAAAATATCTCAAAAACTATCAAAATGACTTTAGATCAGCTCAAAACGTGTATGTGTAAGTAAATAGCATTACTGAGCTTTATATTGATGGCTTTTTTTTTTCCTGTAGGTCTACTGTTCCCTCCTGTATATATGATTAAACATGTAATCAATTATGTTTTTACCAAGTGTGTTTTACATGCATTCTTTCAGGCAATTTTGGCAACAATTAACATTTCCTCTTCCCTTCATTGTAGGAAAAATGGGCTAAATCACAAATCTAAAAATGGTAAGCACCATGTTGGAATGAAGGAAGATCCTTATTTCATTTATTTATTTGTTAATGTATCAGATGTTTAATGAACTAGCAAGATTAGGTAGTAACAACAACAACATTTTTGGTAACAGTGGTGCTTTCCTAGGAGCTGTAGTACCTGTTTTGGTCACTGAATGAACGTAGTAGTGCTTTAACGCAGAGTGCTGTTACCACGTACGCTTGGTAGCTCTGCTTGTTCTGCCTCTGAATGACCTGTGTGTGCAAGAGTTCGATACTTTCCAGTTAACAAGGGAACTGTGTTTTGCCACAAAAATCAAGGACTGAAACTTTGATGGGAAAACCGTTTGACAAACAAAAGCAAAGAATTGCTTTTAATAGCAATAAATAATAATAGGATACATAAACAATAAAATGTAGTTTAGTATCATTTTTGTTTTGAGCAGGGCACTAGTGGCCATCTCGGATGGGCAACCTGGCCAGTATATGTCACTGGTCTAGAAGATACTACCTGTTTTCTATACCATATTCAACAAGGGGAAAATGCCTTTTAGAAAGAAATGCTGCTATTCTGAATTCTGCAAACTGTCAGCTTCTGCTACCTATCTCTAAGTAATTATCACAGTCCCACAGACAACACAAGGGAACTGTGATGCAGCAGTAGAAACTGGGAGATAAGATGATGTGCACTTGATTCAATAGAATAACCTGTACAGAGCTTCTAAGAGAAGGGTCAAACAGATGTTTCTTTATAGATTGTAGTATTACATCAAGGGCTGTAGCAATAACTTTTACATGTTTATCCTTTATTTCTGATAGTACTGCTTACAGAAAATTCCAAAAAAACAAACCCCCACTGTTTCTCACTGGCCGTACATTTATTACAAATCCTTATTGCACAGAGAGATTTTCAAATAATAATTATTCACCACGAGAGTTTTTTTCCTCATCTGTTTTTCAGTTTTCTGCATTAGACTAAACTGTGATATTACACGTCACAAGTGACTGAATTTACTGACAATTTACCTCTGAAAGCGGGATAATGGGAGTTACAAATGAACTGAACAATGACATTGTTAAAGGGATGAACAAAGTATTTTATAGCATCATTTTTTTGAGGTGAAAATTCTGGAACAGAAAGCATTATAGTCTAAATTAAAAAACTAGTATCAGGGTAGGAAGTGATATTAAATGATGTAATTTGGTTTGCCTTTTTTTTTTTTGTGGAGAAAATAATCTGAAACATATGATTTGAAGACAGCTATTAAGCAATTTCCCTTACATTACAGAATGTCCCATCTTCAACTCAAAAGAACCCAAATGCATTTACTTACTGCAAATTTAACATAATAGAAAATAGTTGTTAAAGGAAGGTAGCGTGTGCTAATGTATGGTCATTAAGATTTATGAAAATTGAAGTAGATGCCTTCAGATTAGTCCAGAGTTTTGTACGCTTTTTTTTACTGTGACAAGTCGGCTGCAATGTCAGAGCTCTGTAGTCTGTCTGAAGGAAGAAATGCACAGATGGAATTATAGTTTTGAGTTTCACCTAAATGATGTTGAGTTTTGAGGGTGTCTTTCTGTTATCAAACAGTGTACAAGGAAGTGTAAAAAAACCCCTGAAGTTGCTGAATACTGATGACCCTCATTTCTGAGTTCCGATGTTAAATTCTCTGTAAAAAAAACCCAAAACACACAAAACAAAACAAAACACCCCCAAAAAATGTTTTACATACTTATATCTCTAAATGCCATAAAGATAGATGGACCATACTAATATATTCCTTACTTGCTAATACATTCTGTCATTTTGTGCTGACCACCTGCTGTCTCAGGTTAGGCTTCCATTGGGGACTTTCATAATCCTTATTGGTGAGAGCGTTTGTATCCCCATGAGGCTAGTTTTGAGGTCAGCATTTATAAGGAAAGGCTGCTGACGGAGGAATAAAAATAAACATTTTTTCATCAAACCAACACTCTAGTGAGTATGAATAGATAGTGGCTCGACATTGTTCTGCAGCTCATTAGAAGGGAAAAATAGGTGAATGAAAGAATTTGAGAGTTCTCAACTGTATACTGTGAAATTTATTATTTCATCTGTCTTTCAAATCTTGATGGAGAGGACATTAGATAATAACTGGGAATAGTTCTTTCTGTCTATCTTGGGACTTCCTGCCAATTGTGCAAAGAGTGCAGTCATTCAAATAAAACTATACGTAATGGGTTTATTCCATTCTGTATGGAACTTCACTTTAAACAGATTCTCCTCTTTAAAATATTTAAATAATATTCATGGTGTTAGAGTTCCTGATTAGGAAGAAGCTTTCTTTTCAATGTCTTTGTATCAGTGTTAGAGAAAACTAAATGTTTCACTAAATACTTACTAAAATGCATTGTGTCTCTAGTTACTTTCTTAGGATTAGACATTATCTGATAATTCATTAAAAATGAAGTTGACAACATAATATTTTTTTTTCTACCACTGTTTGAGATTCAATGTCAGATGCCATAAATGCTGATGATGACTAAGAAAACAGCAAAAAGATTATAACGAAGTGTAGGTCTGGGATATAAAATGAGACTGAAGGAACAAAAAGTCATAGTTATAAGCAATTGAAGATAAACTACAAAAGAGTAATTTACAAAAAAATATATTTACATTTGATAGTGGAATCCATTCATATTAAAGACTTATTGATCTGGAATAATTTTTTTTAAAATAGTTTTATAATTAAAGGGTAAATTTAAAGCAAAAATATAGATTGAAGTAGTTGAGAACTCACACATCTGGATGTCAAACATGCCTCCAGGTGATTGGAATGCGAGTATGACTTATCTAATGCGTATGTATAGAAAAAGAGTCTGTCTCAACAAATTGTCAAAGAGATGACAGAGAACAGTCATTGAAAGAAAAGGAAATTATGAACAATGTTGAGAGCCACAAACATAGAAATTAAATACCTTTGATTCAGCTTTCTTCTTAATCAATCCACTGTAGTTCTTACTGACTTTTTGTTCGGTCAAAACAAAATTTTCGAATAAAACTGCTTTGTGAAATTACTGGCCTAAGTAAAATCCACCCTATATTGATGGCAGAAGAGTAAAAAGTGAAGGACTTCCAGGCCAGACCCCCAAACTAGATCTATGTCCTCAAGCTTGATGAAGCTTCTGTACCACTGTTGTGGCTGTTTCACGACTGAGACCATTCTGTGTTCCCCAAAACAAACAAATATGAACTACTGCAAGGTAGCCCTGCTTAATGTAAAATGTGAGATTTATTACTGGAAGGACAGGCCATGTCATGCAAATCAGAGGAGTAATTCCATTTTACACTTCAGGTAGCTGGCCTGTAAGGGGAGGTCAGTCTCAGTTCTACAGCAAATGATTTCATGGCATAAAATATGGAGAAGTCTTAGTCTCGTCACTTCCACATCCCATACTCAAGATCTAAATTTACCCAAATCTAGGATTTTTTTCAGTGCTTAATAACCAATCTTCAACTTGTTCCTAGTTCTAGATGAACGGTTGTTTTGTGGCTAGCAATGAAACAAAATGAACTCTGTATCTAAGGACACAGTATTTTCAGAAATGTAATCATTACAGTAATCTGATAAAATCTCTATTTATCTGTAAGAATTACTGTTAGAAGAAATGCTGCTGTTCAGTGGTAGATTAAGTTTGTTAACCTTAGTCTTTTCTCTTCTATAATTGCAACTACATTGTTTGGGCTAGAGCTGAGGAGAGATTGCTAATTACTTCTTGGCTGAACTTTCTGCAGTTACAAGTGTTTTTGTTGAAGACTGCCTATTAAATGGTAGAAAACATTGTAATGGATGAAAAACAACAGCAAGGTTCTATGGCTCTGGAGTAAGTTTTTAAGCAGTTGGGAGTCAAATCCCAATAGGTCTTTCAGATTACTTAGCTTTCTAGAGGTGAAACAAAAAAGAAATACATGTAGAATTTTCTTTTTGCTGAAGTGCAAAGCAAGCAAGAGTTGGCCTGCCTATTCCAAAAATAATAGCTGTTTCCAAGAAATAGGAAATTGTTGTATAAAAAATATATTTTGTTGTGTAATGTTAATGTATAAACAATTAGCTTAAGCTGAAAGCACAGAGGTAAGAGATCTCAGATTGCCCAAATAGGTATTTGGTTTTGCTAAAACAAAACTTCCAATAAGAGCTGCAAGTAATGAAAATAATATTTGTTCTCAGAGTAAAAATAGTACTTCTGCGTATGTATCATGTATCCATGATAGGCTACAAAAAGGCTTTTACTCTGTACTATGCTGTGTCTATCTGTGTTCACCATTTGTTTCTACAGGAATATATATGGTTCAAAATTCTTTGGAACAGGTAGCACTCCATAAAATATTTAAATGTTATTATAATGTGGAAAAAGTATGAAATAAATATTTTGTGAAATATTGTATTTCAAGATGAGCTTAGAATTCTTTGCAGCTGGATTTTTTTCTGGAATGGATGATTGTCTCTATGATCTTTTCATAGGAATCATAGCAGTAGTCCTCTGGATTACACCGTTTCAATGAGCTTTTGATCAGGTCTGTGAATATTCTCAGTTTATCTTCAGTTCAGATGTCACGTATTACTGAGAACCTTGTCCAAGCAGATATTGCCACTTCATGTTTGGTTAAAAATGTGATGTTTTAAGATGAAAGATATTTTTTTCCCTGTGAAGTGATAGCTGTTCCTGTTCAGATGCATCATTTCAGTTATGTTGTACTTATAGACAGCATAGTTTGAAATTCACACCTACCAAATGCCTAATATTTTTCCTTTTCCATTAGTAAGAAAAAGACTGGAGCAAAAAATAAGGTCGGTCTCCTTTCGACACAAAGAAATATATTAGAAGGTGTTTGTTTCATCATTTTGCTCCTTTTGTTTGTAGACTTCTGGATTACAGAGTTTGCATTAGAATTGTTACTGCCAGTGATGACCTCTGCTTTCCTAAATACTTCCCAGGTCCTGGTATAATTTTGTTTGGTTTCCCAAACATTGTAAAATGGTTCAAGCAAACTAGTAGTCCCTCAAAAATTTTGTGTTTGATGTTTCCAATTTTCTTTTTGCTACTTACATCTTTTTAAAAGAATCAGACGCTAAGACACAGTCTTGTTTTATTCTGCCAAATTTCCATTTACCATTGAATAAATAAATACAGAATTGACTACTGTAAATGCATTGAAATTTAGCTGAGCTTTATCATGTAGAGATCTAAATTTAGAGGTCTGGAGACAGGGAGAAACATCATATATGCTTTACTATATTTTGGCACTCTTTCCAAGGTAGCTGCTTTTACCTGTTCTTTATGGAGGATATTGGTTAGATTGATCTTACAGTTTAACTTTTATACATGTTATTACATTTTTATATTTAAAATTATTTAAAAGAGATACCAAAAACCTAGTATCTTTAATAGTCTTCTCTTTGACAATAAGTATTGGTGTAAACCAAATTTCTATGTATTGCATACACATAAGCTCGTAAAAGAAATAAATTATTGTTGTACATCATTAACTGGAAGCCAAATTTGAAATATGAGAAGAAATCTCTATTACTGATGTACGGTTGTTCTCTGAAAGAAGGGAAATGAGGATGATCTCCTTTGACTCTGTATGAAAAAGGATTAAATAAAACAGGAACCTTCAGCATGGAAAAGAACTGACTGAGGGGTCACAGAATGTAATTAGGATGCGGAAGAGTTTTCCACAAGACATTAGGAATTCTGAAAGTTTCACAGAATGATGGTGGCTGGGAGAGCACTAAATGCTGGCCCCTGGTCATATACTGTTGGTCGTTGCTAGAGACAGAATGGTCAGAATGGACAGAATAAACTCAGCAGCAGAAATATTTGACACTGTTTTGGAGGTGTTACAAAAGTAAATAACAGATGAACATTATGAACAGCCTGATTAATATATTCTAGGAAACACTGGGCAGAAAAGTCACAGAGACAAATGCATCACCCTAAAAAATTTTGTGGCCATTCAAAATATTTCTATCTTATGATACTGAAATGCAAGAATTCGGAAGTACGTTGTTGACTTTTGCAGGTTTTACAGTGCTACAAGCCATTCCCTTTGCTGTATGAATATAATCTCTCAAACATATTTCTTAGGAAAATCAATGTATCTTAAAACAACCCATTTGATTATTTAATGTTGCAAATCCCCAAAAATATCATTGGGTCTGTATCATTCTAATTTTCTCTAAACATAATGTTCACATGATTAACATTTTCAAGGTTGAGGTTTAATCTTGTTTACACTCATTACATACATGAACGTGACCACCTACAAGTCATTCTGGAAAATGATGAGGAAATCTTACTGAGAAAAATATTTTTGAGAATACGATACCATGTATCAAGTATCAATGACGCTAATGACAGGGTCAAAAGAATTCACTAATGTAAGTGTTTCTTGTTCTTGCTGTGGTCTTTAAAAGGCAGAACTACTGTGCTTTACAAGAGATACTTTTCCCCATTGGGAAATGCTTGTAGTTAGTCACAGGTAAGCAATTAAAGATTGCAGTAAAACACTGAAAAAACCATACTTACCATACAAAACCCACATATTTATCAACACACTGCTAAATAGTTGCAGATAGTTAAAGCTATCAAGTTTACTGAATGATATGTCATCATTGAGATAATTCAGTGAAATCAATGTGATAAAGTTTCTGCCTTTCAAGATTTAACATGATTTTTCATTGCTGAAGTTTTTTTCAAAATCATGTTCAGTTTTTTGAATGCTTTAGTTAGTGACAATAAATAATGATGATTTTGGTTATATTCATTAACATAAATGCACAGTTACTCTTAAGCTAATGAAGGACAGCATTTGAACTGAAGCAATAAGTTCTATAGACTTAAAATTACAAAATTACCAAGTGTTGGTTGATAAAAATTCTGACAGCAGTAAATAAAGTGACAAACTTGCATGTAAACCTAAGAAAATTCAAAGTCTACTGCACTGTCAAGTACCATGCAATTCCTGAAACAAATATACAGTTCCATAAAATAATGAATCCTGACCAATATGCAGTGAGAAGTCAGAATTTTTCTTTTAAAATGATTTTCAGTCTTTTTAATAATACTTATTTCTGGCTTGGGAATGGAAGTTCTAATGAGCAACTGAAAAGTAACATCTGTCATCTGAGTAGGTTCCGAACCTGGAAGCTGGTCTGTTACTTGCTGAAAATAATGCACCTCGGCAAGAGAGAACTAGAATTGTTTTAGATTCACCCATTTTACCGCCTCAATGGCAAATTGACATCTTCAGACAGAAAAGCATGCAGTGTTTCATAGCCCACATCTAACAAATACCTCTATTATTACTTTAATAATTCCAGTAATCACTTGTGAATATGAATATGCATTGCAATTATTTTTGTGATCATATTTATAAGCAAGGATGCATTATTCTCAAGATTATTGTAAAGGTATTCAGCACTTTGGAATGGATTAAATTGCCTATAAGTGAAACAAGAATTATAAGGTATTTTAGACAAATGTGAATAATAAAATATGAAGTAGAACTACTAATTCTTACATGTTCTGAAAACTCAATTGTGAAGTCTACACATTATGACTTCTGTATTTTATTCCTCACTTTGTTATCAAATTCATACATAGTGCCAATAGCTGTAGAGTCTAATTCAGGAAAATGCCTAAAAGCATTTCTACATTTAATGACACACTAAAGCATAGTGATACGCTGAAGTGAAATCCAAACTTCTTTCATGCCTGCACCACATGTTTTTCCTATGCGTATTTGGTAAGAAAGATACCTTGAAAGCATATAGTCTGATATTCGGGAAAAAGCTGGGGTTTTGCCTCTCCAAACTTATCCAAGTTCCTTAAGAAAATGGATGTCTATTACAACTCAACAGCAAACTTTATTTCTAATGATATTCCTAGTAATTACACAATGTGAAAAATAACAGAAAAACCTTGAAATCTGGACAAAAATAATTTAAAAACATTTGTCTAACTTACCTCTAGTGACATCCTCACTTAACCGGGGAGCTTTATAATGTGGTGTAGCCAAGAAGTGCTTAAATAATCCAATGTGGAAAAAGTTGCAATAAGGCACATGGAAACTTTGCAGAGTTTCAATGCAACAGGCTGAAAATGTGTGATTGTTCCTGCTTCCTGGTTGAGGGTCAGTGGCTTATCGAAACAGTATAATATGCTCACAGGTGAACATCTGGCACTGCCCTTGGAACTGTTACCAGCTAAATGTCTGCTGACCACCAATGACTTATATGGCCCACTGATTATCTGGCAAAATAAGAGGTAATTTCCCGTCTGGGAGAAACGTCTCTCTCCAAAGTACACTACTCTTGCCTGTAGTAAGATAGGTAAATCAACGTTTCTCCACTTATAGATACTTAAATAGAAAGGCAGAATTTGGAGGAGAGACATGTGGTTCAGGCAAGACTCAAGACGAAAAGAAAATGTAGCGAGAACATTCCTTGTGAAGGCATTTATTTCTGTCATCCAGCATGGGGAGCAGATTGCTTTTTCAAGCTTAAACTCCTTTATTGGCTATCGGTAACTCAGGAATGGAAACAGCTGAAATATAATTCACCCTACAAATTAAATAATGATTCCTTTTCTTGTAGCTTAATGCTTCTGTGTACTGAGATTTCAACTTTGGTGCCCAGTGAATGAAAACTCTATTAGTATGAGTTATGTCCCTTTGGAAACAAGGTTTGTCAAGACAGCCTATGTAAGTAATAGACAATACACAGCATGGAGGAAAGTACTATTTTTATTGTGTTTAGAGGTATTCTGAAGTGTACTATTTGGTGTAACTCTTTCCATCCTGCTTGCCATTGAGATCACGCCAGATCTCCATAATACCCCTAAAATCTTCAGTTACATAAAATATTTTAGCCCTAAAAAATGACAACGTCTGCTTAAGGTAAAGAGGAGAGAAACTGGGTTTTCATTAATTTATAGAGCCTCCACAATGACAGTAAATTTTTTGGACAGGAAATGTCTGTAGTCAAATCCTGGCACATAGATAAACAAATCAAATCTGCAGCTAAGATTGTTTGACCTGGGGAAGGTTCCTTTTAAATTCAGATGTAGTAACTGTGTGATCTTTAACATACAAGCCATCTCCAGACAGGTGGTGCGAGAATTTGATGTGCAGCCTTAGCAGTTCTTATTTACTCACTTATAGCTTCTCATAGCAACACATAAGTATATAGTTTAACTTTTCATGGTTGCTCAGAAAAGCTTGGTAATATAATCTGAGGCCTAAAGATAAATGAGAAAGAAATCTTACCTGTGCTAATTTAAAACCAGTCTCATGATAAAAATATTTACAGTTTTGGAAAGCTCTGGGGAAGCTGACTTCTCATTTTTGACTGTCACAACTTAGAAACCTCTAACTGCACGCTTGGGACTTCCATTACTGTGTGTGTTCTGCACAGCTCACCAATATAACAGTGGAACAGTCTATGGCTTTGTGCAGTATGTTTAATAAGAGAGAAAAAAATAATCTTAATATCACAGGAATTTATTCAAGAGTTTTTTAACAAGGTGCTAAGTTTTTCACTAAAGCGTCCAACTGTCTGGTCACTTATGCTTAAGTCTAATTGATATATTAACCAAGCAGCCAGGTATCTTAGACGTGACCTAATTATAAAGTAGATGATGTCTCTTACTTGTAATGTTTTCCTGGAAACCATGTTTGTAACAGACTCCAAGATTTGTTTATCGAAATGTAGCATGAATCAGGCAATAATAAGGATTATTTTTCAACATGAAAAATGTTATAAGACTATATAGTACATGTAGGCCAACTTATTAAAAACTGAAAGAAAATATTGATATGGCAGTGTGTTCCCAAGAAAATTATTGCCTGCCTTCATCTGTTTTGAAGAAGGAGATTATAAAGGTAACTAAAAAAAGAGATTAATTCCAGCATAATTTTCATTTTGTTCTCATAACAAAGTACCCCCAGTGTCGATTTTGGTAATATAGAAAAACTGTCAATAAATGCAAAACATTAACAGAATTGAGTGTAGAGAGTTATAGGCAAAAAAATTTCAAATTGCATTGTATTTGTAGGACAGATCATGGCAAAAGATCTCAGTGTGTATTCCTTTTTCTACTTACTTATGTATCCTTTCACTGGGAGTCAAAAAAATATTGCAGTTCATGCTGTATTAGCAGTTGCAACTTAGTTCCTGGTTCATAGATTTTCCTTTCTTTCATCCCTTTTAAAAATGAATGAGTTTAAATTATTTGAATAAAGAATACAAATAACTTTGCAAATTAAGCAAAACAAACAAGGAAAACTACCAAGACCAGGTAATCAAAAAGCTATTTTGATGTGAAATGATAATAGCTACTTATTTGGAATGTTATTAGATCAGCTGTTTTTAAGAGTGTACTTAGAGTCTTTAGACATTAAATTATTTAAAATTAGTAATGATATTTAATTAACTGTATTTCAGACATGAAAATGAGGCAGGATGTTATTTCTCAAAAAAAACCCCACATTTTTCAGCTATTCAGAGTCTTAACGCTCATATAATGTGCTAAAATCCTGTTACTTTCTTTTTATTATCTTGTAGAAACATTGAATTGGAACATCCAGTCATGATCATTTTTCATTCAAATTGATCACAGCTTTGAAATTTGTGCTATGAAAGTAATCACATCAGAAGAAAGAAAGACAAAAAATTAGGTCATTTGAATAAAAGGGAAATTATCATACAACTAGAACAAATTTATATCTCTTCTTGCATACATCATTTCAGGCAAAGTTGCACTTATAGCATTTTTATATTCCCTTGAATGTTTTAAGTTTTAATGAATTATGAATTATATCCTAGCTGCTATTGCCTTACACAGCACTTTGAAAAATGTTTCTAATTACAGTGACCTGTGACAGTTCTCATTAGTTTGTCACTCTTAGTACTCTCTTGAAATTAGGAATGTGACAGGGTTCGAATAAATATTAGTAATTCACAATAGAAAGTATTTGTTGTCATAATGATATAAAATAATCTTTTCTAAGTGGATAATTTATTTCTGATAAAAGGACAGGAAGATAGCTTTTCTGAAAAATCAAATTTAAAAAATTACAACATTGCAAAGCAGGGATCTAATAATAGAAATACTTAGGTCCATTCAGACTTTGCCTATAGCAGCCCCTAGGAGGAGTGCATAGAAAAAGAGTCATGTCAAAAAGAAACTACATCCATCATTCTCTGTGATGATTTCTCTTCAGAGCTGGCACAAAGGAGAGGTGGGTAGTATTTACTCAATAGTTTAGATTAATAGGATATTTATCTGTCTGTTTTCCATTTCACATTCTTAATATAAGAATATTTTATATTTACAGACCTTAGAAGGGCCTTAGGATTATTACATTTTTTCTAAAACAGAAGTCTAATGGCATTGTTCCACCCATCAGTGCTGCCAAAACACACAAATTAAAAACCTTCTTGCTTGTCTCCCATGACAGCGCCAGTTCAAGATGATAAGAATTGGACTGTAGAAATAAGCCCTACTGTCATCAGTATTTGAAGCAAGACTGTCACCAGTATCTGATTTCTTTGTCACTCAGTAGTGTCTCATTTCCCACATCAAAATTCCAGGAATATTAAGCGTATAATAATTACATGGAAAATGCATAATGCCATGTTGCCTTTGCGTAACATACCTTTACTTCAAACTGTGTATAAATTCTGGTACATTTTGATATGGCGGTACGGGGTATCTGTTGCACAAAAGAGCCAAGGGCTTCTATCTGTTTACTCTGCACTGTCTACATAAATGGGGAAATTCTTGCAGTGTGGGATCATGCTGAGAGATCTCACCCTGAACTTATTTCTCCACATAAATCATGTGCAACTTGGCTTGTGTTTGAGTTCAGCCGTCTAGAGAATAGCATCCTTTTATTTTTCTGTCTTCCACTTCAAGAAATGAAATGACAAAAAGATCAGATGCACATGATTCTTAGCTTCCTCATGTTCCTCCCTCTCAAATCCCCAAGCCTTTTTTTTCTTGCTTTCAGAACAAGGAGGAAATAGCTCTATTTTACTTAATCCCTCATGTACCTAAAGTGGCCAAGAGTAATTCACCTGAAAAAATTATGAATGGGCTATTTGCATTGGAAAAGAAACCTAAAAAGATATAAGGGGTATCTTGCTTAACTTCGTGCTGAGGTCAGCTTTTAGACCACAACTTTGTGGTTGCAGGTGAAAATAATACTCTCTTCTAAGAAGTGTTTTGCTTGTGCAGTAATGGCAATTACTTTTTACAGGTCCAGCCTGAAAGAAGGTTGGTATCTATAACTCTGGGAACAGAAATCAGTTTTGCAGATCGTTCTCACAATTAATAAATCATAAACTTCCTTTTTATGTCCTACCTTTCTTGCACACTGAAGTGTGCAGAAATCACCCTTGGCAAGCTTAAGCTGCTGTCATATGCTAAATAGCTTTAAAACTGAAGCACACAACCTTTTGCTAGGAGCCTTTCAGTAATAAAAGAGGAAGCAAAATAGAAATAAAATGCTCTTCTGAGAAGAGCATCTCTCATCTAGAAATCTAAATAAGAATCAGATCCCTGATTTCCAGTCTGTGTCACGGATTTTCCACTAAACAGACGATGAATAAGGTTTTCCTTTCAGGAGACACTTCCATTGAGCCTCATACTAGAAATAAAATATTACTTAATAAAATAAAAGATTTAACATAATTAAAAGACAGAAGCATTCTTTCTGCTTAATAATGAATAATTGTTATTTAAAAAGATATTTGAAGAAACCTCTTAGTTGAATCTATATGTATTCTGTTGCATAGTGTTACTAGTGTGTTTTGTACTTGTCTTTGCCCTATGGCAGGATGCCTGTTACTTTACATTGGTTATTCCTGTTTCTTCACTAGTAAATTAAATTTCTATTGATTCTACATCCTTATCAGTATGTGAATGTAGGGTGGAATTAATTTTTTCCCTTACTGGATCTTCTAGAACCACTAATCTCTCTACCACATAAACCACTGTATTTGAAAATGTGTTTGCTGAGGGGAACATAGGGGTTGTGGGCTCACAATGTGTTAGGGAAAGACAAAGATACTTTTGGAAATGGCAGATCACAATACTAATGGTCTCCAGCTGTTTGACAGGTTTTTTGCTCAAAATTGCTGATCCTACGCCAGAATTAGCAGAAAAAAATTATGTGAGGACTACCCATCTACTTCAATGAAAAATGAGGCACATTAACCCAGCAGCAAATATTATTTAAGGCTTTCCATCTCCGTGTGTGAAGAAATTTGTAAGGCAATAGGAAATGTCACTTGTTGCTCTTCTAACAGGAGAATTAAAGATGACTAAAGGAACAGCAGTTTGGGGTTTTTTTATTTATTTTTATGCCCAGTTTTATGTGATAACATTTCAGAGAGATTGAATGCATAACTAATTTTAAGCAACCAAATTATGAATTTCCAGGCCGCTGGCATATAATTACAGTTTGCTTTTTGAACAAGGTATGATCAAGGATTAACATGTGTGACTGGAGATATATTTTCGTTCTCTGAAGCGTAATCAATGATCCTCAACTTTTTCTTCAAATCAGAAAATCTGTGCAAATTCCAAACACTGTGTGTGAAAGTGCTGGTCAGTATTTGCATTCTATGAATTTGATAAATAAACATAAATCAGTAAGAATGCGTAAAATCAATTAACTTAACAAACCATGCATAGCACTTCAACGATGTAATTCTAAGTGCTGCAAATGCAGTCATCTGCATCTCCAGTTGTGTTTACCAAGATAAGGAAAGTTATTTATACATTTTAACATGCAAGGTATTTGCCAAAGAGTAAATTTAAGTTTCTGTTGAAATTAATGAGAATTCTGGTTCATAATCACTCATGTATGTTTTGATTAGTGAGAAGTCTAACATTTCCTGGTACTAACATCTAGAGTAATGCATAGTTCAAACTTTCACATGCAATTAGAGATATTTAATTAGGGAAACAAGTACAACATTAATTGAGTTTGCTGTATCCGTTATCTGGTTTCCATAAAGAGAAGCATTAAAAGTGTTTGTTCAAAGAACATTTTAAATTTTTGCATACATCCAATAGCAATATCTATTCAAAACCCATACAGATGTAGGGAAAGAAAAGTAAAACATAGGAAAGCTTGAAACACAGTAAATACTTCATTGTGGTTTTTTGGTTTGCTGAAAAGAACAGGGATGAGATATTGATTTCAAAGCATAATACCCTCTTACTCTAGTGGCACGCATTGGTCTTGATTCACTGTTGTCCTGCATCTTAAATGAAAATTTGTGGTGCAAATAAATAGTACTTTACATCTGCCCATAAATAGCACTTTACATCTGTTTAATGCAAATGATTAAACAAACAACTGGCTAAACACAGATTGCAGGTACTCTGTCAGTCTGGAGTTAAGGACATGAGGAGATGATCATCTTTTGACTTAGATACTGGAGTTGATAGTGGTTGTGACAGGTGCTCCTGATGAACTCCGAGGGAAAAAGCTGAATGTCCATCTCATCCAGCTTCAAATCCTGATGACATTCTTTCATTTGATCCTGTCTGTGTGAGCTGGTGAAGTGAGTGCTGTGAGAAAGCAGCAGTTGCCTGTGTGTGTCTTCTGTGCATACCTGCATCAGAAATTACCCAGCAGCTGGGGCAGGCCTTAGGCTAACCATGTTTCAGTGTAATGGTGCCATCAGACAGCATCAGACAGCATTTGTTGCAGTACCACAGTGGTGTCCAAGAGCCAGGAAAAGAAGTGGGCTCCCGGGCTGCCTCACAGCTCGTTGTCTGCCACAGAGAGAAGCTACAGTTCTCTGCAGCATCTGGGGAACCCAGCTGAGGAAGTCTGCCTTCCCTCAGGAGGTCTGAGCCTCATGGCACTGCGTAGAAACAAAGCAGTAAGTGTTCAGGCTAGTTAAACCTCCTTTTTGAACATTGTAATCTGCAGTTTATGATAGTGGTAAAAAAAGGAATGATTTCTCAAAATCTACTCAGTGTAGTTTCACTGAATCCTCAATGCATACCAAAACTATAATTTAGCTTAGGTTTTTCAGAGATAAAGACAAGGACATATGGAGATTCAAAGAACGACCTTTTAGTGTTTCAAAACAGAAGTTGAAGTCAGCAAGGTAAAAACGTTAAATGGCTACCTTTATAATTTTAACCTTTTTCTTCCCTTAAAATATTCCTAAGTCCTTCTAAAAAAGTCATCATTAAAATAGGACTTGTGGAGTCTTTCATGTTTTTCTCATTTGACCATTTACTGTCTAACAGAGAAATGGACACAGGTAGTTGCTCTAAAGCACATCTTTACTTTTTAAGTATTAAACGTGTGCAAGGGTGTAGTGGCAGGGAGGACTCTATTCCTTAGATGATTCATTGTATTTTAGTAATAGTTTATTGTCAATGTCATTTTCAGACAGTATTTTCAAACATGTTAGTACAATTCTTATTTCAAAAGTGGTCTAATTTTTGTTTGCATCAAAAGTTTGTGAAGGTTGAGATGTCAGAAATTACTTAAATATACTTCTTAAATCTTCTTTCAAAATCAAATCTCTGTATAGTACTCTTCTTATGTTGGTGAAGCGGTATACAGATGATGTGAACCTCTATGAACAGCTGTAAAATGCTCAGAATGGCTATTTAATTAGAAGGGGACCCAGCATATTTCCAAACTAATAGCAGTATAAATATTCAAACTTTTAGGAGCAGCACAGAAATCTATGTTTCAGTGTAATCTTAATTTCCCTAGACAAAATAATTTAAAGTCTAGTCTTTAGACAATTGAGTATCTTCTGCATTGGAAATAAAGGACCTTTCAATATAATTGGTAAGGAATCAGTGTCAGGAATAGTCTACAAGAAAAATACATAATTTTTTTTCACAGGTAAGGGAGTATTAAATGTTTACATCCACTTTTCTATTGCTTGTGCTTTGTTCATATACCTCTCAGAAGGAAATTAGCAAAGTGCAGTGTGTGAACTTTATCAAGGAATGTTTTAAAAATGTGTTTCTAATACATGTATGACATTTCACTGGGCTTTGAGGGGAGTTGGTTTAAGGAGGGCACTTGCAGCTCGTCTGGAAAGGGGTGTTTCACATAATGACATTTAGTCACAGTGAAAAATAAAATATGCATTAAAAGAAAAATAAACCAGTCAGCTAGTCAACACAGTATAAATGAAACAGCAAACAAATTATATATATGGAAAAATCTTGAGGTTTTTTGGTTTTTAGTGAGCGCCTTTTAAAGGATCAACTCATATGTTCTCGTGGGCTGGTTTACCATTGCTTTGAATAATTTTAATCATATGCATGGGTGAAAAGCATGCATAAACCATAACTTCTCTGTTTTGTTTATGTGGACTCTCCAATACTCATCCTTGTTGGAGATTATTTTAAACATTTTCTTGAACTGCTTATTTTTTCTGTATCAGACATCCTGCTGCTTTCTATCAGATACCACTTCTCAATTTCAAATAAATAACTGCATGACAGAATGCAGTATAAAGCTTGTCCAATTTGATCAGGCATTGCAGTTCTCTCATCTGTTGCTACGTTTCTAAAGCACAGTGTGCTATTAGCATTAGTGAGCCATAGTGTTAGATCGTTTATGATAAATAGCCATCAGTAAATAATGACTTCAGTTGGAAAGACCTGAATTGAGGGATTTTTCATGTATTCATTTTTTAAAAATCTTAAGTGTTTCATAAATGGGAACTTTCATGAGCAAGCTTGCTTACTTGATTACCATATGTAAGTGGTTTAGGTGGTTATTTCAAAAGCCCTGTAAATGCCAAGTGCATCACCCTTAATCTATGGTGTTAATCCTCATAATTCTGGAATCTTGTTAAAGCCTTGATCTTGAAAAGACCCTAGTGAGACAGGCTACTTATGTCTCTCAAACCTGAGCAAGCTATATAACGTGTTTTCCCACCAAATATGGGCCCATTTGCTGATTCACACAGAGATGACCAAGCCTATGGCTGTGAATTCTTTATGCTCCTGAAGTAACAGTCTGAACCACTCCTTATGCTCACTGTTATTACGCATGGGGCACGAGAGTGATAAAGTATTTTGTATCCTCTTTCTGCGTAACTCTGTAGATATGACCAAGAAGTTTTGTAACAATTTTAATCTTTTCCTTTTCATGTTAAATTCAGAGAAAGTCAGTGTTGAAGCGCTTGTGTATTAAAATTGTTCTTTTGTCATCATTCATCCGATTCAGGAAGAATCTTTGACTGTGAGGAATCTATCAGAGGTGTGATGCAGGCATGCTAAGAAAGTAACCATCATTGTGACTAAGCAGTATTCACCTCCCAGTTCTTTCCGCTTTCTGTATTATTTCTGAAATTCATCCACGCATCTTACATGAATTCTGGGGCAATCAGTGTCCTCGTATTAAAGGAAGAAAATCTACTGGTTGCATCTTGCCCTCTGCTTAAGAGGTCTGAGACAATCATTACCTAATTATCCAGTAGTCCCACTAATGCCAGCTAGAATTATTATTATCTCACATATTCATCACATGATTACAGTACACAGCAAATGATCATAATTTGCTAACAGTAACAATGTAGTCAAGCTGGATATCCATTATGAATGTGCTACATCTTACAAACAGTGAACATCCTTGTATCATTTTCTCTCCATAAATATTCTCATCTAACCTACCGTTTCAAATTCTAATTATTAGGACATAATTGAGCTGAATAACGCATGGACTTATTAGTTGTAAATGATAAAAGATAAAGGATGCATAGTTATGTTTTTCCAGAAATATGTTTAACTTAAGGTTTATGTAGAAATGTTGTTGTTGGTTTCGTGTTTTGATTCTGGCATCAAAAATTCATTTATTATTGAGCTTTGTTTGTCATTCCTTCAGGTTCAAACTTTTTAGGATTCTGAATATAATCACAGAAGATATATGTACATCTCTTATTGCTTGGCTGAGCACAGAAGACTTAGAAGCAACCCTAGAGGAAAAAATCCACTCCCTTGATTCATTCTTTAAAATCATTAATGCTTTCTGGCTGCAGCATGGAAGCAGGTCATGCTAGCAGAGCAATGTAATTAACCTTCTTTATAAATTAAATGTGCAAATGTGTTATGTAGTGCACAGAATTTGGATAGAATTATTTCTACTTCAGTGTAGGTTTAGTTGGGAAAAAATAATTTTCTAACAGCTGCTCTGTGGCTTGGGAATTTGAAACAGCTTTTACTCTCCTTAAACCAGCTATCAAGTACCTGGGGCTAAGAATGGCTAAATGTGAAATGTAGTCATATATTATTATATACGGGATCAATATTTCAAAAGCTCTTTGAGAAAAGAAGGATTTGCCATTTTTTTCTGTAAACCACAAAAGAAGCATAGCTGGAAATACTTTTTTTTTTTCCTTATCACATAGAGTTTAGCAGACAGGCTTCTCTGTGATGCAAAGATGGCAAAGAATAAATAAATTTTTCATGTAGCCATCATTAATTGGGAAGGCTCTTTAGCAATTGTGGAAGGGGAAAAAATCTTGCATAATCCATAAAGGTGAAATATGCCATGAAAAATAAAATAAAATTAATAGCTTATATAAAAGGTGAGAGGTTGCTAACCATTTGTGCATAAATTTGTTAAAAGCATTCCCTTTTCTTCCTTTCCTGATGGATAAGGATGAACACACTTCTTGTCTTTCGGAGAGAGGAGTTATTTCCTTTATTAAAGAAAACTGGTTGTTCCTTTGTCTTACGTATTTAAAGCAGAGAAATGGGATGAAAAGGCAATAGATTGAAATTCAAGGAGCTTTACTAAAAAAATAATGCGCGCTGCCAGCTATAGATGCCATCAGAATGCTTGTGTCCTGGGAAACAGCTGCATTTCTGAGGCATGCTAAAATTCTCAAAGCAATGAACTCGGGAAAGTTCCCTACAGCTTCTGTAAGTTGTTTTACCTGAAGGGATACATAGGACCCAAAAGATGGGGAGAAGTTTCTAGGAAACAGAAGCTCATTTATAACATGCCAAAAATTACTCAAAAATAACTGGATATGCATGTTTTCACTTACACTGTCCTGAGGTGGGGGCTGGCCAGGCTCCCATACGGGTTTGATTGTAGTTCAGCCTGCATGTAAGCAACGTGAAAGCTTTCTTTTTTTCAAAGACAAAAAGAAATAATTTGAGGAGTTTGTGACAGAAGCAAAAGTACAGCTGGAAGTGTGGCAACATAGTTGCATGAAAGACTTAATCAGCAACTGCTAACCAAGTAGGGAATCAATGTAGCTGTTGGTGTGAAAATTCATATGGCAGCATTTTGATTGACTTCTATAGAAATCAATGTTGTGACATGAAAAATTATTAATTATTCCTTCAATTATAATGGGAAAAAATTTTCTTGAAATATCCCTCCATGAGGCTTGGTTAATTTAATATATATTAAATGATATATATATATCATATATATATCATGTATATATGAGATATATAAAAATTAATATATATTAAATTATAACTGTTGCAGGCTTTTATAAAAGAAACAAATTAAGTGCACACTTAAAGGGAAATTTTATAAATACTTCCATCATTGAATGTAGAGGTAAAAATTTCCCCTAAAAATGTCATGCAGAAATTTTTGACTTTGTGGGCCGTGTTAAAAACAAGGGAAGGTTTGCTAAAGAGAAAGTACTTAGAGTTGGATACCATATGATTTTAAGAACAGTTTGTATTTTTCTTCCCCTGTTACTAAACATTTTAAAAATTCCTTTTTAATCTTATTTCACTTTTCTTTCTTTTCCTTCCTGTAGACTTGTTCTGTGGTGTATGTGTAGCTTTTTAGGAGCTAGAGATTTTTCTCATCTGTATTTATATACATTTTACAAAGTAATTACCTATATTGTGGGATGTGGAGTTTACTGTTTCTTGAGTTTATAACTAATATCATAAAACACGTACAGCTTGTCAAAACAGAGAATGAATTGAAAGGTGAGTCAAATGGTGATTGATACTGACAGCAAGTTTAGGAATAAATACTCAGGCTTGTTGTTTTTATACATTACATGGTGAACAGCATTACAAAATAAAGAATGATATTTTGGTCACTGTATGTGTGTAAAGCAGGATGTTACCACTGTTGAAAGTTACAGGCCAAAAACCGGTCAAGAAAAATTGAGGGACTGCGTATTTACTACTTTTATTATTGCAGGGAAGCAAGTCATACCTGATAAAGTATATTTGACTCCTTAGAAGGGCTTTTTAGCATAGGTGGAGCACCTGCGACTAGTTGTATCTGCTATCTTTGACATATATACTTGTGTTCATCTATGTGCATTTCTACCACTTTGATACTGTTGAGCTAGTTACAGTATCTTGAACAACTCTTCATCGTGCCATCATGATTGGAAATACACCCAAACTAACCGTGATTAAGATGTGTCTATATTTGAATGACAAATGTTGTAGAAATTGCAAATTATATGAATACCCTGAGGTATTCATCTACTATCTCAGTGCAATTTTAGGGAGCTCTGTGCCTCTGTTTATGCTGTCTTTTGGATCAGCTAGTCTATATCAATTCAAAAGGTCTCTATCAACTGTGATCCCATGATGCCTTTCATAAATAGGATCACTAACCCCAATATGCTTCCCAAATAACAAGTTCTAATAACAGTCAGTCAAACCAAATTCCCTCTGTATTCCAATGTCAGGTATAACATTCTTCACTTCCTCCTGTGCTGTTTTCCCCTTAAACCTCATGAAAATGAAAGTATTCAGGACTCTAAAACCTTATCAAGCTGTATTCCAAGCATAGTTTTTCCTACTTTTCCCATTCTTCCAAGAGGTGTTGCAAAAGCTGACTTAAAGCTCACTGTGGACTGGTTTGCTATATGCTGAGAC
>JAOXJK010000004.1:8763975-8778507 GCA_025774025.1 Xenus cinereus
GGACTGGTTTGCTATATGCTGAGACTGAGATTTCAAAATCATTAAGTTACTTATCCCTCTTATCCATCACAATTAGAGTTAGACACTCATATATCTTCATGTCTAGACATATCGATGGAAAATATAGTCACTATTCTCACATGGAAGATTATAGTTAATAATTAGGATTAAAGCATCAGCATGCATATTAGAAATCACTGCTGCCAAAGAACTTTATCATCTGAATCTGCAGTAGATGCATAGACAACTCATCGGTAGCTGTGTTTGCTTCTATAAACTGCTCCTTTTTCTTAAAATGAGGTGTATAGGATACAGCAGTTAATAACAAATGTCACTTGCATGGCAGAACAGCAGTTCTGACTGTAAAGGTGGAAAAGCAGCTGAAAACAATAACTCAGTCAGCCTAAATGGAAAATTAGCAGGTCCAATTCTGAGTTTTGAGCATATCTAGATGGGGCTTCTGTCACTCCACAGACTCTTTAGAACAGCCCGGAGACTGGAGGCAAGGATAAGAGAAGGCTGAAAAAGATTGCCGGTGTTACAAGTAGAATAAGGGCCACCTGGTAAAGAACAGACATCAACATACCGTGAGAATGAGCATGACTCCCTGTTGCAAAATGTAAGGTAAGAAATGATCCTGTGTACGTGCAACATGGAGCAGTCAATGGGCTGATTAAAATGGTAATCAGATCCTGTAAGCAGAAGTTAAGAGTTCTTTAGAAAAAGAAATCAATTTACATCGTTGGTAAAATTTTCAGTGTTCTTAATGTTTGCTAAAAATATGTTTCAATTATAGCATGTTTTATTGCCAATGTCTTATTGTAGGAGTACTCTACTCTTTCCTGAGTTAAATATATATCACATTTCCAGTGTTTAGAGCCAGTGTATGATATAACAGCTACTTTGAAAGGTATTATTGCCATATGTGCAGTCTGAACCAATAAGCTGTACATAGATTATTTTATTTTTTTTTTTAGAAAAAAACTTGCTGGTGTTGGCAAGAATTTCTTAGGCTTTCCAGCCAGGTCTTTAGTAGATCTGGCCAAGTGTTTTTGCATGTACTATGGCTCCTGCTCTAATTCGTTCCTGTGTGAAGGACTTTCAATAATTATCCTTCCATTTCTTTAAGGATGATACGTTCTTATTTTGTTTTATCTGAGTTCTGTCTTTGATAGTGATATGATTCTAAATTAGTCTCTAGCCTGATTTAGAAGCATCTCTGAGTTTTTCAGTTTATATTTAATGCACGCTGTATGAAACACTGAACTATAATAGGGATAGTATAATGATATATTACTGGCTTTTCTTAAACCTTACATAATTACATCTTCTATCTGTACTTCTCTGTAAAAGGAAGCTGAATTCCAGTAGAATATGTTATATCAAAGTTCATAAGCATTTTTGTTCTTTCAACATTACTTTTTGTTATCCATTTTAATCAACAAACTTCATGTTCTTAGTTTGATTACCACAGAAAACAAAACCACTTTTAAAATTCTGTCACGTCTGTAATGGAATATATTCATAAAATATTTGTAATGAAATGTAATGAATATAAACAAAATTTAATGGCAGTCTGAAGAGTCAAAGAATGAATGACATAAAGGAGTTGTATTTTGAAAAGAAATCCGGCCATTCAGTGATTCAGATATTAACAACTCCAATAGTAAACAAGAAGTACTATGTTTCTTGGTTTTGTAAAACTGTGAAATTCGTTAGATTGAAAACTGGTCTTACCTATGAAACTCTTAAACATTTACTAAAACACTGCCTTATTTGGATATATTTAACACATCTTTGTTAAAAAAAGCAAGCAAGCACTGGTGTCATTGTGATAGAATAGGTGATCGGAAAACAAAAATGCAAGCAGTACTGTTTTTAACTATGAGCTTATTCACAGTTACCAAATTTAGCAATCTATAAAAGGTTTAAATCATAGTGATACCCTAAATGCTTTTGTTATACTCTGTCATGTTCTCCTAGAAAAAGTTATGTTACCCTCATATATCAGTCCCCAAATTTCAATGAAAACCATCTATAACATGAAAAAAAAGGGCTTTTTTTAATATTTGGGCAACTTGAAATGTTAAAATAAACTTTATTTTATATATATAACTTATTAAAAATATTGCAATGGGCATTTAGGGGCATTAACTGTTCCTGGAAAAAAAAGATATTCTTCTAGGTGCATCATTCATATCGCTAAGTACCTTGAAATTGGAGGGAGATGGGCATATTTATTAGGATAACATTGAAACTCCTGATTTTCTTTGGTGCTTTGAAGAACTGGCAAGCAATATGGTAATACAGAGTACAAAGTTTTTAATTCATGCTTGTTTGCAGTTATAACTCTTTTGTGAGATATAATGAGGTAGAATAAAAAGGGAAACAACTGCTGATACATTAATAACCTGTCCTGTAGGACAGCCGGCATTTCAGAGCTTTAGGCCTGTATATTATGCAAAGTGTGAAATTTATGAAGAATTTGCCTTTCTGCCCTCTTCTTTTATTCCTGCATTTTTTTCTTCTTATATTATCTTCCTGTACCTTTCCAGTCAGGCACAGCCCATATGAAAGACTGGAAATTATCCTCCCTCCCTAAAATAGAATATTATATAGTATGCTGTTGTGCTAGTCATGAAGTCCTTTGCTTAGATTGTCATCTACAGAGGTTTGTGTAGCTTTTGAAGTTCTCTTAGATGTGGAAATGATATCACATATCCTGCATACTTAAGGTAAAAGAATTGGATTTCCACTTCAGTCTCAGCATTTATTATCATTGCATACTTGCAGAGAAAATATCTCCACAATCTATCAGGCAAGCTCTCGCTGCAGATATGTCAATCAAAGCCAAGAAAATAAAAACTGTAAAAGAAAAGGTTCATTTAACTGTATTGGCGTTCCTTTGATACTCTTCAAGGCCTTTAATATGTGGCCAAATTAGCAGCAACGGAAGTGGCTCTTGAATGCATTCTGCATTTTCTCTGTGAACATGATACAGATGTGATTTGACATATGAACTCAAAGTAGTGAAAGGATTCTATAATCTTTTATTTCTATAAGAAGTAAAATCAGTCTAACAAAAAATTAAAAGGCAGAGGAGTCATTACAAACAGGCTATTTGGGGTTGTCCTTTGAAACAAAGATTGGGAATGCAGATTGGCACAGAGTACAAATACATTAGTCACAATTTATTTTTTGGAGTAAAGTTTTTATTGTTGGTAAAAAGATACCTTCTTTGGTAGCATGAGTAAAGACACAGTCTTGATTATGGCAGACAGTTTGCTTCTGTAAAGCCCAACAGTACAAATAGCCACAAGGGCCAGTGCTGTAGAGAACTAAATAAAAAAAATAAAAAATAAAAAAACACCACCAAAATGAAAGTGGAATGGAGAAGAAAACATGTGATTGTTTATCTGGGATTGCCAGGTAAGACTGGCCTGGACACATCATTTTACAGCACAGCCCCCAAAAAACAATTTCTACAGTTTCCCCCTCAGTTCAACATAGGTCTTAGAGCACAGAGTGGCAGAGAAGATCCAATGTTATCGTTTCCAACAACTGTTCTAGTAAACCCAGTTCAATAAATCTTAAGGATTCTGATTTTGATGTAAAGCAAACATCCAGGGAGTTTAGAGTGCACTGTCAAAGTAAGTTTTACAGGACAAAGAAAGGTTCTAAAAGAAAGTGAAACAAAATAGAATCAAAACTTTTAATTTCAGCTGACTTTGGTGTTGTATATATTATCTCATTTTGAATCTGCATAGTGAGGTTATTATTATACTGTGATACATTACTGAACGAGATCACGTTAAAGATGCAAAAATGAAGGATAAAAAGAAAGATCCCATGTAGATTCCATTTGCAAGGGAAGAACAGTGTAAGTAGGACCAGTTAACTAGAAGTGATTGGAAAGCTCCAGTAAAAGTTTACATCTGTGAAATCTGAATGTAACAAAATGAAGAAAGGAAAAACTAAAGATAGAGAGAATTGTAGTCATATGTATGAAAAATTGCAAAAGAATCACGGAAGTTGAGAGAGAAGCCTATTTTGGGTACTTGGATATACAGAATTGAGAGAGTTCCTCACTTGATTTCTTTCTCCACTATTATATCTGCTGTTTAAGCTTCTGTGTATCCTCGGGCTTTCAGAGATTCAGTTTATTCAATAAAATAAATAATACAATGCATTTCTAACTAGGAAAATTAAAAGGATGTAAGTGTATATTTACAGCAGTGAAGAGAGATGTTAAAGACACAAAGTGGTAGAAGTTTCAGGAGCTTTACAACAAAAATTGACACATGCTAGTTGCCTTTTCAAGCTCAAGTAGAGATAGCAACTATAAGAAAATTTGAGAAGAAGTTCATTCTTATGCACGGATGACATTGTTTCCTGTAGTAAATACAAACTTAACTAAACAAGATAATTTTAAAATTAGTATGCGATGATGTTGCAGATATAAACTTTAATAGAATAAAAAGAGATTAAGTGTTTTGCTGAGAATCTGAAAATGCTTTAGGGACAATTTCTGTCCTTATCCTGCACACACAAAAAATAGTTGGCAGAATGTAATAGAGTCATTTTCCATTTTGTAAGCAACATGTTAGATCTTGTACCATTTAAGAAAAAGTACGTTGTAAAGTAATGCTGTAAATATTGCATGGTGTTCTGATCCAGTGACAATGTAGATGCTATGAAAAGGAACAAGAAAAATTGCCTTTTTAAGCGCTATTAATCTGCCAGCTTTTGAAACTTTCAATATTTGAAGCAGTACAGAGACATTTTCTCATACTTTAAACAACTTTCTAGCTTTGAATATTTGGGTTTGTTTTTTCCAGATTTAACCTTTTACTGTTTTACTATTATTTTAAGTTGTCCACTGATTCTGCAGCTACTTGTGCAATAAGAGAAAAGAGAATTTTTTCTTTAAAAAAAATTAATAAAACCCTTCATCTGGGTCTGAGATTGTCTCTTTAGGTAGTATTTCATTCCTTCTGCTCTTGTGAACATCCACAGAGATGATTATGAAAAATGCCTTGCTACAGTAGTAAGACTTTTTATAATGAAGAGAAAGATTCTGTTCAATACATCTAACTACTTTTTGCTCAAAGATCAGGTTTAAAATATCTATGAGATTTAACTTCTCTCTGAGGTTAAAATTCTCTATCACTCTTTTTAACTTTGTAAATAATTCTCCAACGTTATGAAGTTTATTTGTACTGAATCAGTAATATTCAGCAGATATAAAGAGTATTATTCCGTTGTCAGTTCATAAAGGTTGAGAATCTCTGGTTGTCTATTAAGAATATACTTGTAATTGTGCAGCTCGTACTTCCTGTGTCTCTTACACAGGTGCTTACATGTATGGATATGGTCTCATTTACAATACAAGCATCTTTTTTAATTCTTTGCTGTGGTGCACATAGATATATAAGGCGAAATAAACATTTTTCCATTAAATTTTTCTCCTATTCTTCACCACTTAAGTCTCTGAATATTTATGCTCATGCACATTACTTGCATCTTTTCTTTTTCCACGAGGAATTAGATAAAATATTGTTTTGTAGTCATGATTTATAATCATTCAAGAAATAGTAGTCTACTAGTCCATGTTAAACCATTAACATTATATCATTATATCAACAACAGTTGTTTTTTTTTGTAACAGCAAATATTTGAGTAGACTTCAACATTTTTGCATTTCCATTTCCTTTTTTTCCCTGAGTTAATGAAATATTTTGCATGCAAACTTCTAATTTACCAAAAAAATCTAGCTATAGAATAATATATCTTTTTAGAGTTTATCAAGACTTTCAAAATAAATTCAAGGTAATGTATAAATCATTTTCGAAAGAATGTCTCTACAGCATTATATTACACCTAAAAATATTTATGTGCCCTCTACTAGCTGGTTTTGTTGGGGTTTTTTTCATGCTTCTTGACACCAAATTGTACTGCAGATTGACAGAAAACCTCTAATCAATTTTGTATGTAACCAGCCATTTTTTCTATGGTGTTATATATATTATAGAGCTGAATTTAAATAGTAGTCAAGAATAGCATCAGATGATAACGGTGTCCGCTCATTCTTAGTTATTACTTTACTTTCAGAGACAAAGGAGAAATAGATATTTAGATTTCTGGTATTTAATCGTTTAATTGGAAAACTGGAAAAGTACCTTAGGGGTCACATTTTGTCTGTATATAAAATAGCTTTAAAATGTCTTCATAAAATACCAAATGATCCTGAACCTCTTTCTGTTTCTATGACAACCAGACTGTGGTATAGTAGTAGAACTAGAGATCCTCCGAAGGTGGCAGTGACTTTATTAAATATTTTGCTTTAAGCAGGGAGGATGACACCGACTTTCACCAGATGAACTCTTGGACCATTGTTTTAGTCTCTGGTTTTAAATATGCTACTTTGTAGCATCTTGGGTATTTTGGTATCAAACATCAAGGAAGAGAAAATATAAAATTAATAAAGTTCAGCTCGTGATACTTTATGCATAGAACAAGTAGTATTTTCAACTGTATTTAAATAACAGAAAATCAGTTGCCCAGACACTAATAGTTGCTCATTTCTTCACATTAGCAAAATGTTTTTCTGAAAGACACAGCGACTTCTAATTCAATTTCATTTTGTGAGGAATATGTACTGATTCTTCAAGGAGAGCAATTACCTGCAGACAAATTTGTCAATAACAGTTTTTTTACTTGTTTTAGTACGGCTTTACTCTGAAACATTTTTGGTTTCTGGTTTGGTGGGTTTTTTTAATCCTGCTTGTATGAACACTCTGCCTCAGTCAAATAAGTTAATATTACTGTGCACTCTCTATGGAGAGCCAATGGAAGAGAAGTGATATTAGGAAGCCACGTTGCTGCCAGGCCTCTAATCATAGCAGTGCTTTTATCGGAAACATAGTTTGAAGACTCAGGACACCTAGATGACAGCACAGCACCACGTCAAACATTTTTTCTTTATATTAAACATTGCAACGTGGGTTAAAGAGTGCACCTGATGGATAGTTCCATTAGAGTTTACTGTCAATTCCGCTAATTTTTATTTGCGGTCTAATGGTAAATCATCCCTGTTGCATTATTTCCCCCACTTTCTCAGTGCAGAAGCGAACAGACTGAGAAGTGTTTGTGTTTCAGTCCATCTATTGCTGCATTTTTGAGGCATAGCAGTAATACTAATAATATACTCCAACTTAAATGTGTACATGAAGCATGCAGAGAGAGAATCATATCCACAGTAGGTGAAAAATGAGAAAACTTTATTGCATTTACAGCTTGAGTGTTCCCAGGACACAAGTCCTTCAAAGTAGCAAATTTTCCCAAATTTTAAGAACCTTAAAAGCCTTGCTTCTTTACCAGGAACAGAAGAGTGTTGTTATTCTGCTTTTTTGTTTTGCTTGCCGCTCCCAAATTCAGCTTCATTTTTACTAGATTGGCTTCAGTCAATCTATATTCACACTAGATCATTACAAACTGGACATTTAATTTCAGTAAAGTGAAAATAAAATGTTCAGAAAATACCGGAGTTTTCCTTTACCAGTGCAGCAGGTCTGGTTCTGATGAGTGTATTGTTTTTACTTATTGTCAGTAAAACAAAGGTGTCAAAGCAATGTACAGGTCACTACAAAATTCTCAGATTTCGCGGAGGGATTTTGTCTCTAGAATTAATTAGTTGGAGATTGCTTAAGTAGGAAATTTTCTTCCTTCCCAAAGTGCTGATCTTTTGTTGAAGAAATGCTGGCAGCTATCTCTTCTAGAAACAGAAACTCAGATGTTAAGGAAATAACTTAATTTGCATGAAATAGTGCCATCTTTTGAAACATGCCACAACAATACAAACTGACTTCATGGCTGATAATTCAGACTGGCATCAGGGAAGAACATGTGAAAGTCTACAGTAAAAGTGTCAACCAAAACGTTAATATTAAATGTTGAAAGCAAGTTACCCCATTATTTATCCTGCAAAAGCCATAAGCTTCATAATATGGACAGTGAGCTATGTGTACATAAATATCTGCAGGTTTGGGGCTTGCCAGGTGTAAATCAAGGCAGTGAGCGTTGGGTATTGCCAGGTTATAGGTATAATTCACCATATGGTGAACTATATAATTGACAAGGTACAACACAGCGCTATTACTTGCAAAGCAAATTTAGTTGTACAAACGAAAGTTCTCTGAGATAAAATATATAATAATAGTAATAAAGGATTTTCCATAGGATTTTCAAATATAACATGTATATATAACACAATGTTGCTACATTTTCTCAGGCACTTTGATAAAGTCAAAGTTAGGAGGGAAAAAAAGAATCCCAAAACATACCATTCCTCGAATTTTTCTCAACATTCAAGTCCTCTTTCTCAGGTACGGGGCAAACATCGCTTGCCAAACTGAGTTTAGATTCGTCATGCTAAACAAAATTAGGCATATAAAAAGAAGTTTTCGTATGATTTCCAACATACTAAGCAACCCATGCAGTCAAGCTTACCACAGCCTAGAACGACTAATTATGATAAAACTAGGAAAAAAGAGAAGATAAAGAAAGAAGAAATACAATAAATAGTTCAGGAACTAGTAATGGACACACATGCGTAAAATTGTTTAAGGATCAATTTGGATTTGTAGAACTGAGGAGTAACTTTTTTGCTTGTTTGTTTAATAATCCAGTTGGTCTAGAGCGAATTGTTTCTCAGGACTTTGTTTTCTGGCTCTGCTGACATCAAAGATAATGCCAAATGTTTAAATTGTATGAACACTGCATAGAGAAAGTAGTTTGTTGGATATCCAACATATTAGGGAAAAGTGAATTTTGGAAACATTTAGGTGAATCTTGGCTTACTGAAGTGAATGGCAGAGCTTCCAGTGGTTTCAACTGAAGTACAATTTCACCTTTGGCTTTTCTACAGTCTTCACCAAAAAAAAATAACAACCACCAAAACAACCCACATTATCATTTTTTTATCTCTTAAAAGAACCAGCAGAAATCTTAGTTTTATCCCTGTGTTTTCTCAAGAGGCAGAATGGAAAATTCAGTTATACTTGCAAAGCTTTTTATTTTTTCTGGGAAAGGACAAAGGAGGAATGAATATTTTCCAAGAGCATCGAGCAACAATGAACATCCAAGGCTCAAAATACTAAATAAAATGTGGACGTTTTTTGTTTTGTTTGTGTTTTTAGGTTTTGGGTTTTGTGGTTGGTTGGGTTTTTTTTCTAATTGGCTTTTTTTTGAGGTCATATTTTCAGCAGGATCAGAGAAGAGAAGCAAGATAGAACTTTTTATTCACAGATTAAAACCACGGCTGCAAAAAATTGATAGGGTTTTAAATTGATGGTTACAGCACGAAACAGACAAGACTTAAATTCTATGGTTATGCTGAAATTCATGGAAAGGACTTTCTTTAATTGTCTGAAATGATGAAATAGAGATTGCTGAAACTGACAATAGATTATATTTTCCTCCAGATATAAATGTGGCTCATTTCTGCCCATTTGACTTTTGTTCAGTCTTTATTGCAGAATAACTCGGTCATTTTCAAAACATTGAAGTGCTTGTTATATTAACCTAAACCATCTGAATGTTGTTTTGGTGGACCAGGATTCTAAGCCTGCAAGCACCATCTTTGAGGGGGAGACAGTATGGTCTTTTGAGCTTATGCAGCCATGCCATTCCTGCTGAAATTACAAGCGATTCATTTCAAGGAAAAGAATGCTTTTTTGTGATATGGACATATGTCATCTCAGTAGTGGAGCTCTGCATGAGGAGGAAGGTGCTATTGGGTGGCCTTTACTTTCAGTTATTCATTTGTTACTTACCTGGTCTGGATTTCTGACAGGGCCCGAAAGATATGAGAATATGTAAAGAAGAATTTTGGAGTTCTCAGCAGGGTAAGGAAAGTTATTATAAGAATTATAATAACAGCTATTATAAGAGGATTATATTGTGAGAGTTATAACTGGTCCTATTAGTCGTCACTGTTCTTCACATCCTAAGTGCGTCCTTGGTGGCAGTCGCAGCAGCAGGGCCAGCTATGCATGAGGCTGTGCAAATGACACCAGCTGCTTGGACATCACCTTTCTTGAACAGCTGGTGTGCATTGCCACTGGGAGAAGGCATAATCAAAGTGGGTAACGGGGCTATAGATGTCCTTTATTGAAACAGTTTTCCTGCCTGATTTTTCTGTTCCAAAAGCCTGTTCCTGCCATAATGATCATATGTTGTTCCAAGAACTGCTAATGCTATGCAGTGACAGAAATTGAGTAAAAGAATAGCGATATTAGTATACAAACACTTTTAATAAAGCATTTTTAAAGCCATCCTTTAACGATCTTAGGAACACATCATTTTATAAAGTATGTATGTATTTAGTGATTTCTAAGATGACTTCATGATTTTGGGACTATAATTCATTATTTTTGTCATGTGGGCACATGTAAGAGTGGGTGGACCTAGTTATACAGGTTTTCATCAGCCATGAAGCTCAGCTAAAGAACGCAATTGCAGTATGCATTGGCATGCGTAAACTGAAGTGGAAGTAAGAAGCATGGTTAATAGCAGTAGTAAAAGTGTTACTGATCAAGCTTCAGGCTGGTGGCTTTTTGCCTGGGTTGCATAGGACTTATCCCATTGATTTTGTTATTACCCATGCTAGCTAAACGAATGCTAACATGAGTGTGACTGCTTGCCCTATATTTGTTGTATGATTATAGCTCAAGATACAGAAACTTGTTTATAGTTCTAGAAAGGCAAAACTCAAACATGCAACAAAGTAAAACAAGAAAATTGAATCCGACAAAGACAAAAGATACACAGAAGCAATTTTGCAAGTTAGTTATACGGTGTAACATCTAATTTTAGCTTTTTTCCACCTGTTCATTTGGCATTACTACATTGACAACGCCTGGGCTCAGTATTCCAAGGCTGCCTTTTCCCTTCTTTTTTCTCAAATAAGCCAATTGTAAGTTCTCTTTTCATGGCTTTTAAACTTCTCTTAATGAGGGGGAAAATACCAACAAACCAACCCAAAAGCATTGTTGAAAAAAATCTTTTTAACAGGCTGATGTGATGAATACACAATGGTACGAAAATGTTTACAAAAATCTGCATATTTTAAAATGAGAATTCTTGAGCTTCTGTTCAAACCAAAGCAATTTTGCATTGTGATCATACTTGGAGAGTCAGAATAAAAAAAATACTGCATGAAGGATTTAACAGAAGGCTTGGGCAATGATCTTGCAAGCACTTATAGACATGATTGGATTTAGGGAAGTGAATGATCCAATTGATTTCAAAGTATCATGAAACTGTACCTACAGAGCTTGATATAAGATCTTTTGAAGTCAGCATAAGGGAAAAAAAGAGAATCAAGCCTTTAAATTTTTCCGGGCTTTTTGTTAATATATGAAAATAAATTATAAAGTTCTTGAAATTTCTTACAGGCAGCTGCTGACAAACCCCATCTCCATGTCTGGCCTACAGTCAACAACATTGTCCCTATTTCACTTATATCTAGTAAGGAACTTGTTTCTCAATAGGCACGTATCTAATAGTTAATACTTTTTTACCTGTAACTCCTATTTATACATTATACCTATGTGTACCTTATTTTATTTTAAAAGAAACATGACCTAAGTATTTATACTCTTCTGTAGATAGCAGGTGTATTTTACCAGCAGCATTATACTATCTGGCCTTTGTTGATTCTCCAGTGAATTTTGTAATATTCATGGCTGTCAGTTTTTTAGGCTATCTGGTATTTTAGAGTGTCTGATCACCATTTAATACATACTTTAAAACAACAGTTAAAGCTTTGAGTTTTTGCTCTTCAGATAAACAGCAGCTGTATATTTAATTGACATGAGCTATTATCTCCTGAATTGCAGGGAAAGCACCTGTATTACATGGCATACAACTAGATTGCAAGGTGGATTTAAATGGTACCCTCTCTAAAGAAATACCTTTGATTTCACACATTTGACATGATATAATCATATAAGAGATCTGAAACCAGGGCAAGTCTTAATTTTAAAATGTAAATCTACAAAGTTTAGTGTGAAACACACCTTCTATTATTCATTTCAAAGAAAGCTATCTTAGTAGAGCAAAGTAAAACAGTACATGTGAATTGCTTTCTTTTTTAATACCACAAATAATTCATATTTGAGACAGATTGCTGAACAACATAATTGAATTGGGGAACTCTTGAGGATTCGTAAAAGAAATCCTTGAGAACTTCCACAGTTACATTAGCTATATAACATTTACATAAAACTGCATACTCAAGGTCATGCACTGCTGGAAATTAAGAATACCTTTCTCCTAAGCTGGTTCTTTCATAGCTGATAGTTCAGAAGTAAAAATATGTTTTGTCCTGAAGAGATGACTTTTCAAATGTCCTAAAGTGGTTGGTTTGCTAATATAATCTAGTATAGACCTTCCAATTATTTAGCTAAATAATAAGTTTACAGGAATAAGAACTAAGATTTAGGGGGAGTTTTGAAACTGAAAGCTGTGAAGCTAAAAATCCCTTTTTCTTGGATCTGAACACATCAGTTGGTGAAAATATGATTATTTGACATAAATTCCACAATTATTTCAGTAGGACCGGGAGATTTTCATGAACCCTGTGATTTGGTTCATAATTTTACAGACCATTTCAATTCTTCCATCTTCATTTTAGTATTTTTATTACAAATAATTTAAGTACTAAACCCAACAAACTCCTGACACCTTAACTGAGGCTAAAATTTGTAATGAATTTAGGTTAAGACTGCAAGCGTCTTTCCACATCAAAAAGTCTCAAGATACTGACATGTTGAGCATGTTGTATATGGAGCTATGGTTTTATGAAACTCCGGTAATTTTGTAAGAATTGTCTACTTTATTGGTTTAAAACAGGGGACAATGTAGTTTGCCCATCAAAATGGGGATCCAGCTAGCCTGTTACCCTCTGTGAGAAACCCATGGTGCGCTGCTTTTTAAAACAGCTGGTTTAAAGAACAGCAACAAATCCTATAAAACAAGATGTTTATAATAAGTAGAGAATTTTTTATATATGAACGATTTAAAATAATACCATTTCTTATATTATGTTGCATGTATTAGCATTCTATGAACTTACGCAGCTTTGTTTAAACAGCCTTAGCATGTAGAAGCAAAATCTAAACACTCTGCTCAGTATTCTTTCTGCCACAATTATGCCATTCCAAATTGAACTTCTGCATTTACTGTTGCATTTTCAGGTCAAAGGTTATTATTTCTTTCGTAATTGAGTTTTACTGGTTTTGCATAATTTGCATTAATTACAGTAATTAATGGTTATATTACTCTGCTGAGCACATCTTCTCTGTCACGTACCCAAAAGCTGAGCTAGTGACAAATCATTGTGTGTATTGGAGGGGACAGATAATATAAGATAAATAGCTTATAAAAACTGCTCTTAAGTTTGTTAGTGATAAATTTTAATGGGGACAAATAATTAGAACTATTATTGCAGCAAAAAGAGCTTTACAATTCTATTTGCTTCTGCTTTCTACATTGAAAAATAATTTAATTTTTTCATAAACCATACTACTTTGGCTGCCCAAGATCTATATTGAATACTGATAGAGCTAGAATTGAAAACACATAATCTGTCTTCCATATATTTTTCTCCACAGTGTGTTCACAGAGGCTTAAGAAAGTAATTGGTAATACAGATATAAGTATGGTTTACCCAACATCTTGTTGGATTAGCATGTAGCAATGAAGGTAACATGTATGCATTGGCATGTCTAATCCTTATTTACATGTACCACCATACCTAAGTAAATTCAAAGTAATAAACCCTCAGACAGCACAGTCTTATCAAAGCGCTTTTGTATGCAGTCAGATGGAAGTTATTTCTTAAAATCCAGCAAACCTTTTGAACACGTCCACACAGCAAAGTTGCCACTTAAGTATAGTCAGATTCACCCCTTGATACATGCTTGCTTTTCTTTTTATTGTCTAAGGCGTCTTTTATTCCCTTCCATTTGCAATTTCATAATATGAAAAGAAACTCATTGGAATATTTGGGTGTTGATTATTTGTACTAGGATCCTGAGAGGGCAGAGGCATGTTGAAAAAAATTGAAAATCGAACATATGAAGATAATGAAGAAAAGCAGAATGTAAATGAAGTGGCTGAGGAGAAAGGGACAAAATACAGGATCTGTGCAGCTGGTCTGAGTGACGAATAATAATTAAAGAAGACAGGTAGTGAGGTAAATCAGAGGCTCATAAACAAAGAGTCAAGGTTTTAAGCAGGTAATGAAAATTGAATTGAAGTCACTTACACATATCTAGAGCCTTGTTTTCTTTTTTAATTCAGTTAACATTTTTCGACCCTGTTTTTGGGGAGCAGAATATACAGTCCATGGATCCAGGAGGGTATAAAATACCATTATTTTGAAGAATTCTTTTTTAAGTCTTCTCCACAGCTTCTCCAACATTTGCTAAGCTGCTACATGGTAATCTGTGACAGGAGAATTTAGGG
>JAOXJK010000004.1:8778607-8808863 GCA_025774025.1 Xenus cinereus
TACATGGTACTCTGTGCCAGGAGAATTTAGGGATTTTGATTATATTTTCCTGTCATTTTTCTGTTACTCTGTTATAATGTCATATTAGTATCTTAGTGGTATGTTAGCTATGTTTCATTTTCTTGATTTTCCTACAGGCTCCTTCTGCTGCTTTAAATATTTAAAACAAACACACTACCTTGGACACATTTTATGTGATTGTTTTATTCTATTCAGGAAAAAAATTATTGTGTGTAAAAATTTTGTGAAGCTGGGTCTGGCAGCTACTGCCAAGTGTGATGGGAACAGGTGCTCTACAAGCTTTTCCATACAGCTCTGCCAACAGAGCTTGCTTTAGTCCAGCCAAGCTCTTGTCATCTCATTACTGGCTGTCTCCTGGGCAGCCTGACAATTGGGCCAGCTTTCTTTTACGTTGATAAAGAGCAAATTGGACTAGATTGCAACTGTTTAACTCATTTCACTTGTGAAACACATTCAGGTGGACTTTTAAAGGGTGTTGCCGTGCCCCTGAGGGCAGCAGTAGGCCCTAAATGCCCTGATCAGTCTCACCTGCTCCCCTTTTCATACACCCTGCTCTTCATCTAGAGTATCCATTTGAGCTTAGAACTGGGGTCCTGCTCCTTCCCCAGTCTGTGTCATAGGTGTGCCTGTCTCTGTCTCCTGTGTGGATCACAGACCTGCACTGTAGCTTTGTGTCTAGCCCTGCCTCCTACTGCTTCTGGTTGGGCTTCCCGGACACCCCTGGCCCTTCCCCTCACTGTGTCTAGGATGTCCTGCCATGCTTGGGCTCTGTGGGGTGGTGCCAGCTGATGAGGGTACAGTCTGTGTTGCAGTCACCCTTGGCTCCTGCTCATTCTCCTTCATGGAGCTGCCCTGCTTCTGATATTCCTTGAGAGGTATGTCTTTACACAGTCTCTAAAAGTTTCCTGTAGTGTACAAAAAGCTCAGAAATGCTAGGGAACTTATACAGTCTTCATCTCAATCTAGAGAAGTTGAAGAAACTTTCTATAGATAGATAATTGCAGAATATAATTTAATTTGTAATCTCTTAGGTAATTTTGAATTCATATGCTTAAATGACCGTCTCAGCATCACAAAAGTGCCCTGTGGCTCAGGGCAGAAGTTCAAACCTAATCCCCTCATTTCCAGTCTGTTCGGTTTGTGAAGTGCATTCTTATGAGAAAACAGGCAATTAAAAATTGTTAGAGTTGAGTTTAGAGATGGCAATGACAACTCTTGCAATAACTGTGTAGTTCAAGTTATGTGTATTCACATCTACTGAGAAAACAGGCATTGTAACGTAGGAAGGAAAAACATTTCTATCATACTTGGTCATACGTTTCAGTGGCTTTAATGTAAAGCAAACTCACCTAATCTTTTCTCCTCAAACACCTGTGAAATCTAAACAAAGCAAATATCAGAGGAAAAATTTCTTAAGTATCTACTGTTAGATAAGCTTGCATTGGCTTTTGGCTGCAAAAGGACACAGGCTCTAACTGATATACATTCACACTCTTTGTCTTCTCTTCTTCCATCAGTACTTGCTTCCTGCAGCACAGTTCCTTTGAACTTGGTATATTTTGTGCTTGGCTGTTAATTATTCCCTCAAGAAATTAAATGCCTTGGAATCTAAACATACAGTTTTTGCTCAGTCTTACAAAAGTTCATGTGCTCAAGAAGGGAATCAAAAATTAGGGCAGTACCTCACGGCTAATAGTTTTGTCATTGCTACATATGTCTACTTAGTCTCACCTGTTGACATGCTTAGTCATTGCAACAAAAAGACCCACGGTGAATAAAACTAATCACCATGTTTATGTGGCCTTCCTGCATCCCTTCTCTCAACATCACTGGAGAGACTGGTGCCTCATCAACTGAATTATATTCATTTTCTGTAAAGTTGCACATTATTTGTTTAAGAAAACACAGCCGAAAATCTCAAATGGTAGCGATTTCACACCTGCTACCCCAGACCAAAGTTTGTTAATTAGCACAAAAACAATGTTTCCAAACTCAAGTGTTCAGAAGTGCACTGTGTAGAGTCTCTAGCAGGTGTTCATCGCAGGAGGTGCCTTAATGATATTTCTCAACTAGGTTCTTTTAAACCATTATATTTTGAAATCTCTTATCATTATTAATTTCATTTCTTACAGTAGAGTTTACTTCATTTCATATGAACCAGTGCCAAAATAGATGCAAATGCACTCAATTCTTTTTGTCTTAATTTCCTTTTGAAGATTTCATTTTTAATCAAAACTATCCTTTGTAAACCTTACCAATCTTCCATTTCTTTCCCCAGAGGCCTTATCTGAGGTCCACTGAACTCAAAAGAAACTGTTTCACTGAATTGAAAGGCTTTGAATCAGCTTTCAAATGCTATTTTTAATGTGGAAAAACAAATAAACATCAGTACTTTTCCCTTTTTTTTAACAGCTCTGCAGTTGCTTTGAATGTTGTGCATTCACTGAGACAATACAGTGCCTTGTTGAAGTTAGTTGTATGTTGAGTAATTGAGGACAATGATTTCTATCAGGTCAGAAAATAACCTTTAGTGTATCTCTGCTGTTCTATGTTGAGCTGATGAAAGTTAAATACAGTAATTTTTGTATTTTAGTAGCATTTTACTGTAAACAAGAGCAAAACTGTATTTCAGTAGGAGGTTTTTTTGTTTAGTTTTTTTAAAAAAACAGAACACTTGGAGTTGCTTATAGACCTTGAGGAAAAAACCCTGCACTTATAAAAGCTGTTGCAGCATAGTGGATCTGCAGTTGTCTGTTGTGCTATATATGATCAACTTGGAGCAGCTGTTGTGCTAGAACAACACTTGCATAGAGAAAACCCTACACGCAAAAGTATGAATAAGTAAGATATGATGCATTTGAAAATACTATTATGCCAACGTTATGTCAGAAAAATCCAATTCAAATTCTATTCATAACACTTTTGCATGATCCCAAGAACTAGGATGTGACTGGTTTGGGCAGTCTTTATACAAATTTTATTGAAGCCATTTTTTCAGACCTACTTCCGTTACGTGAGAATACAATGTTCAAGAGGATTCTACAACACACAGAAAAAAATTGCGGGTGAGACACAGAAAAAGCAGTGAAAAGCCATTAAGGCCAAAATTTGGCAAGCTTAATGTAAGATGTAAATAGTTTGCCTTCCTTTTATATCTAAATGAGTATAATTACTAATTCACTTAGAAGCCTGCTGCCACTTAATCACCTACTCACAAAGTTATCGTTAGTATCATGCACTGCTACTTACCTGATACCTCCATCTCTTGCTGGAAGAAAATGACAAAGTTGAAACATCTAGAGAGCCTGCTGAAGTCATAGTAACAAAAAACATGCCTTTAAAGATCTCTGCTGAGTTCACTGGCATGCTTGAAAGGGAAGAATACTGCATGCATTTACAACATTATTTGATCTGCGTTTCAAGGAGAGAACTACCTATCACCTGTTATTTACGCTGAGATCAAATGTTCAGTGTGGCTGGTAACAGTAGCAGGCAGGGACCATTTTTAGTCCTAAGAGCATTTTTCTTTTTTCTTCTTTTTAAAACTCGAGTTTTGGAAAAAAGGCAGTAGGGGTTGGAGGGTGAAGTAGATAATGATCACCTTTATATCAACCGTTTAACATGGATTGAAACCTAAATTTTCTTCGTTTAAGTAAAAATCATTCCTCTAACCTGATGGAGGAGGGGGGGAGAGTCTTGAAAATGCTAATGGCTGCCTATAGATACCCTGCTGTTAACCTTTCTGCAAAACATAACATGCACACTATTAGGATTTTCCGTAATTAAGTGCAAGTGGAATAGTTTAAAAATATTTAAATTGTTTAAAAATTCCTCTATTGGGTGAAGTCTTGCTGTGCTTCATTTTCTTGTTTTGAGCTCCTTCATAGTGTTAGAGGAGTCTCTTCCACACCAAGTTCTGAACTTTAAATTAAAAGACAGTTTATTGCGTAATAACAGATTGTTATTAGTATTCATTGATTTGAGGATTCCAAATCTATTTCAGACTGGAATTTTAAATTGAATTGGAAAAGGAATAGCTGGTTCATATAATCTGATATAAACATTTGTACTTTAATGCCATTTATGCATGATAAAAATTGACCAGCCTCCTCTCTCTTTATTTGCTCTGTTATTTTCGTACCGTATCTATGAAGCATTGGCAGAAGTGAAGAATGGACTTTTTTCTAGTTTACTGTCAAGATTTGGGGTTTGCTGTTGTGAGAGGTTACTGAACCTGGATGTTCTTTGGTTTGGTTTTTTTTGGTTGGTTTTTTGGTTGTTGTTGTTTTTTAAATAAATTTATTTCCATTAGGAGAGATTACAGAACCAAAAACATTGCTGAAGATAAATCTTTTATCTGTAAAGATAAGCTGATTGCTTCTGAGGTTTAGGAAGCAAATCTTCCTGTTTTAACATGGAATTAATGAAACAGCAGTACTGGCTTTCTCATGTGGGGCTTTTCTTGCTTTTGTGGGGCTGATGGTCCCTGATCCTGACTGGTGGTGTTTTCTGGATGGGTGTCCATGTAGATATGAATCAAATGATTTTGCTTGCTGCTTTATCTGGTCGTATCTTCGGTGTTGGAGATGCATGTATTTCTGGTTCTCTGTCTTTCCCTTTAATGTATACAGAAAGAAGTAATGAATATTTTGGGGTCTGCTTGACAAAATCCAATACACATCATGTTCTGGGATGAAACTACAGGGTGTATAGAACACTTATGGAGTGCCTTACAGCTATTTGATTTAAGTTCAGAATTTTAGTGGTCCACAGGTGAGAATCAGAAATGCTTTGTAGAGACCTTCTTGTCCTTTATGTGTGCAGGCCAGTTTTGAAGTTGATTTAATGTGCAATAGAGAGCAAGAGAAAAACCTGACCTAGTTACAGAAGAACAAAGAAGAAATTAAGAAAAAGTTCCATGATACTTCCTGGCTCTAATGCTTACATTTAAGGGTGTGACTTGCCTGAAGCAATTAGCTTTAACAGGCTAGAATCCAGAATGATACTGCCAGCTGGACATAGGTAGTTATTTGTGACTCTGAAAATTAGGCAATCAGAAAGTCTTATGAGTAGGCCTAATGGTGTAAGTTACTTCTTCCATAGTAGGTCCATGAAACTTGAAAAATCAGGGGGAAGAGCAAAAACAAATAAGGAAAGAAACCATGCTGCTTCTCAGAGATGTGAAAAAATATGATTTATCTCTCCCCAACTTAATCCTTGTCTTATCCTAAGACCATGTGCTTTTCACTTTTTTCAATATAATATTCTCTTCAGCATAATATTACTTCCAGCATTATTTTGATTTTGTGACGAAAGCCAAGAACTTCTATGTGTGAATAACTTCAGACATGTAGAAAAAATGCTTTTCAGGTTATAAAAATTTTAAGAGGATATACCAGAGTTAGAACAGACTATTGATTTCTTTAAGGTCTTCCACTGAAATGAGTATTTCTTAAAAATTGACAGTCACAGGTATCACTATGATGCTCTATATCAAACTTGTCTTTTTCTAGCTTGAGCAACGTAGGCAAGTGTAATCATACAGGCTCTTGGAGACAGCTGCTGTACTTTAGATAATCCTTTTGCTTGTTGTGACTCATAGGTGGCCCTGGCTTGGGGTAGGGATGGTTTAGAAGTGCAAGTTACTTCCTTCTCTTTTGTTTTGAGTTACAGTGTGTGTTTTTCTCCAGGAACTGAAGATAGAAGCTGATATTGTGGGTTATTGTATCGAAATCAGAATTAAATGGAGATAAATGCAAAAGAATGAATTCTTAGAAAAATCATAAAAAGGAGGAAATGCTAGAATACAATGATTACATAAAGGCCTTGAGAACAAGAAGCAGCAAAGAAGGAACAGGATATTGGCATGAATCCCAGATGCATAAAAACAAAATTAAAGGAATGACAAGGTACTGGTCAGATCTCAGCAAGAATCTTGCATGCACTCATAGCCGTGTGAGAAAAGCTGTAATTGCTCAGAGTAGGATGAAAAACTATCTAACCAGTATGCTTCTTTGACTCAAAGACTTAAATCATGAGCAGTATAGAAGTTGAGCTTTTTCTTGGAAGTAGCATGGGTGGGGAAAGCCTTGGAATTTTTCTGTTTAACAGGAGTTTTAAAATGATTGGTAAGGTTCCAATAAAATTCCTCCAAGCAAACCCTTTGTAAAAAATGAGTAAGATGACAAGAGACAAAACTACATACATTCAGACACACATAATATTTTAAAAATAAAATAAAAAAATCCTTCACTAATAAAGAAGCAAAAGTAATGTTAAATTGGTTAACTTTTGTATATCAAAGCTGCACCTGTACGCTGTGGAATTCTGCTCCCTTACCAAGGGCCTCAAATGCTGGTCCTCCTAAACATACAAAAAGTATGTCTGAGAATCTGGGCTTTCATGCTTTGGATTCACAGGAAATAATTTTCTATAATAAAATCTACATTTTCAGGTGGGTGACATTTAAAGACATTCATGTTCACCAGCTGCAGTGAGAGGATCCAATCTGGGTTTAAGTTAGCTAGTGAAATACAGCAACACTTACTTCTGCGTGAGGGAGCTTAATGACTCCTATTGGGATATCTGCTTAGAAACTGAATGAAGGCAAGTGGCTGGTCTGCATGGAGGGATATGCTACAGGGACTACAGTGTATGTGAGGGAGGTGTTCTTTCTCCTCTACACGGCACTGGTGGGACCAGATCTGGAGTACTGTTCTGGGCTCTACAGTGAAAAAGAGATGGAGGTACTGGAGAGAGGCCAGATACAAAGAAAGTCAGAGATTTGCATGGGATGATATCACCAATAAGGCCATTGCTGTTGCCAATCAGCAATGTTAAAAGCAATAAATAGGGAAAACAGAAGCCCTTTAAAAAAAAAATATCAATGAACATCTGATGCAGTACAGAAGGCTGCAACCAAGGTGGAACTGCTGTTTAAAAAAAAACAAACCAACAACCAAAACCAACCAAACAAAAAAATACCCAAACAAAAAAAAAAACCAAGCAAAAATCCCAAACAAAACCCTGGGCTGTCAGCCAGGACTTCAGTGCTTCAACCACCTGTAGTGGTTTCCTGCTCTCCTGAGTTCATAATACTGGTTACAATGTGACTGGAGACCTCCTATACTGATCTTGCTTACTAAATAATCGCAGATTTTTGTCAGTGAGCGATGTGGTTCTGTCCTTGCAGCTACCTCAGCCCAAGATTCCTGCGTATCAGATACCATGCTGACAAAAATGTACCTACAGCCTAAACATTGTCATGCTGTGTATACAATGTTCATACTGAGGTCACCGGGGAATTCAATTGCATAGGACAAGAAAATAATTTCCTGCCTAGTTCTATGGAATCTGTTTAGGTTGAACAATAAAATATGAATATAGCAATTGAGTTATCCTTAAAGCATTTTAGGAGCATGCCATTGCATCTAGCAGAGCACTTCGACTTTTGTTATTCTACAATTTTATTTTGAATTTGGGTGTTTTAGGACATGACTGACAGCTTTAAAAACATAATATAGCAACAGCGAGTCTATTATCTGTAGTATGAACATATTTAAGCTTTATTTCTCATAGTATTTCTCTGTTCAAGTGTGTTATGGGCACACATTACAGAGTAGATTGGAATCAACGCATCTCAGTTGCTTCCAGCAAGTAATCTTTATCATACATGTTGGGCTTATATTTGTAAAGAACTTTCACATTCTAAGAAGAAAGTGGTGGAAAGTAGCTTTAGGTACTTTTTCAGTTGCCAAACTGACCAATTAACAGATAGATAACAACTTTAAATGACAATTTAGAACTTGTTGGATACCTTATACCAAGCAATAGTCATTAAACATTATTCCCATTTTCTATTTACAAATCTTTTCACAAATAATTTTCTTTTTACAAATCTTACATATGTAACCCTTTTCAGTTTCTTCTGAAGTACTGACATTTCTTTTAAGACAAATTTTTAACAGATAGCTTATTCCTCTTTAATTGTAAACTGTTTGCTGTAACAGCTAGTCATGTTTGTTGTTGGTATCATGGGATAGTGATTTTGCTTCTAGAGTGGTTCACTCAGGTTTCTTTTTCAATAATAGAAAAATGATTAATCTGTGATAACTTATTAGAAGTTCTATCACTAGAAGGATTGAAAAAGCAAAAAAAAAAAAATTAATAGCACTTTGGATATCCACTGTTACTCTCAACATCACTAAAGTCCAAAGTATTAAGAACATGGACAATATGAGATTATCTGTGCCTGTTAACACTGGCAAGATCTACTAGTGTCTTCAGGTCACCTTCTGGTTTAATCAGTGTTAACTTGGAACAAATACAATGGGAAGATAAAAGCCATCATTACAGTTGACCTTTGTGTAATTTCATTTCATGATGACTTTTTATTTCTTTAGTTCTAACTATGCAATTAATAGTAGAAGAGATAAAGGGCAAACGGTTTCCTGCCAATAACCCGAGGGTCAGAATTTGAGGCAAATTAGATAATGAACAAAGTCCCAAGCAGACCCACAGTGGAAATGGAATTTAAGAAATAATAAAAGACATTCATAAAAATATGCAGAGGAACTGGAAGTACTTAGGAAAAAGCAGTAGTCTTTCAAATATAGGTACTGACACTGTTAGAAGCCATAAATGACAATGTAAACCCATCTTCAGGGAAACAAAGTCTGCAGTCAGTTTTTGAAACACTCACATTTGTTCTAATTACAGATGTTCCACACGTGGTTTTGGTTTTTAAAATCACAATAAAACATCAAGACAGGAGCATTTTTGTAACAAATCACAGCTAATGTGGTTTTCTGTAATAACAATAGTTAGATATTATCAAGTTCTATGACGTCCAGTTACAAGCCCTATGCTCTTGATAATTTCGTCGGTTAAGCAGAGACAAATAGCTTAGCTGGAGTCCTAGGAAATAATGACCTCAGTTTTAAATCATACCATATGGCAACAGGAGAATGTTGGGAAAATACCAGTATATTCACTACCTGGAGGTTTTTTGGTGTGTATTTTTTGGGGGCAGGGTGGTGGTTATTTTTCAGAATACATTCCCTTTTGTGTGATTATGAGGGTTTACATTGCAAGGAATAAATCGTAGCAAACGCAGGTGTGTTACTTCTTAAGTGAAAATAAACTGACAGAAGACAAGCTATGTAGCAAAATGTGCTTATACGGCCATGACAAAATAATCTTACAGATCAATTTCTTGGCACCGATGAAACAGAACAGCTCTGTTGTCGTCAATGAAAGTATATGAGTTTAACTATTTCTCTTGATTTTTGTAATTCTGAAATATGACGGCATGCATTTAAGTTCAATTTTTAGTGAAGTTTCAGAAAACTGGTAATGTACAAAAAGCCTAGTATTTTGTTTACATAACTATCAATTATTCTGTTTATTACAGCAAACTTAACAGGATCAGAATAGCATTTGTTTGCAGAATAATACGATATCTGGTCTGATAAATTACCTAAGACAAGCTGGTGTAAGTCTATTCAATTCTGCTCTTTTACTCACCGAGGAAATATCAGTGGAAAGTAAAGTTTTGCTAATTATGTGACATGGCACTGCTATAGATAAAGTTCAAACACATCACCAGGGATAAGTCTGATTATCCAAGCCCTAAATCATTTCATTTAGATTCAGTTCAGAGTATGTCATGTTATCAGATTTCTAACATATGATAGGGTGGGAGATTTCTTTCAAGTACCTGACACTTGAAGGTCAGCTGTTGTCCCTCTGTTATATATGTCTATGAAATATTTCATCCACTGCTCACTGGCATCTGCACTGTCTAGAAAACTGCATTAACACTTGCAGTTACTGCCTGAGCTGAATGCCATGCACCATGTGAACTCGCAGAACTTAATCAGCAATCAAGATGTATACCAAATATGTGGAAAGCAATTACATTATAATAATGCAATATAATAAATTAAGGTCATATTGACTACAATGAATTTGAATAATTTAATACCACTGAAAACCAATATCACACACCTATTGAAACGTTCATTATAATAAATTGTTTTGGCTATGTAAAAAGCTTATATCATTCAGTATGAATATTAACAGCCTCTATTTCCCAGACAGCTAGACAACGATTAGAGATGATGATTTTGTGTGTAATATGGAAATTATGTTCTTAATGGCAGTGAAGTTTTTATTGCAGTGAAGATATAGAAAACAGATTTATACTGGCAGTTATGAATTACGATATGGTATAGTGTACAGGACAAGTTCTCTGCAAGTTGATGTTGTTAAGAAAATGAAATTCAATACTTTTTGAAGGAGTAGCAATGTTTTTCATAGCCTGTTTCTTGTTGTTTTGCTTTAAAAGTAAAGAAATAAAAGCCCCACAGTTGGCTTTAAGATAAAAAACAAGCAAAAATGAACAGAGATAGTATGGCTAGTGTCGTAAAAAGAGAGGTCCGTATTTGGTTGAGGTCTTTGAGAAAAGTTGTGCATTTCTAAGTGTCTTACTGTATTTGGGTCTCAGTCACTCATCTGTAAAAAAGGAATGATACAATTTGTTTACTGTGGGGTTTTTTTGTGGTTTTGTTGGTTCTTTTTCTGTTTGTTTTGTTATGGGCTGCTTTGGACAAAGCTTGTCTTTGTGCAGTAGAGCCACAGAGTGGTCCAATGTTGGCTGCTATACTCTAATAAAAAATGAAATGTGCTTTCTTCAAATTTCCTTACCTTTAGATACAAGTAAATAAAACGTTTTGTCAAATATTCTAGAAAAGATAAGTCATGTTTTCTGGACTGTGACCCTGTTATAGTTTGACACTTTTGTAACGTTACTGACAGAGTGGTACTGAATCACTTTTATATTGTGTTCTCAAGAACTTATGGTGGTATGTGGACAACAGTAGATATTTCCTTCATTAAGCACTTCAGAAAGTTTAGCAGGATACTTAGTTTCTTGATTTCCTGGTCACCCTTAACGGCTTTATAATTGCAGATGCTATAATGGACAAATGGTTGCCCTTTGTCATTCCAGGAGTAGATAAGTGTTTAATATTGGTTCCACTCTAACTAGAGTTAAAGGAGAAAATCGCTATAGTTTTAAACCTAGGCAGACATTGATCCTTGGGCATTTGGGTGATTCATAAGGTTTGCTAGATAATGCTTAGTAAGGCATAATATCAGAAGAATACATTATTTATATACATTTAATTTCTGGTATTGACTTATGGGAACCAGCAAAACAAAATGCAGTTTAAGATGGGAATCTTGGTTACTTTTTACAGCTGCATGACACGCAGCGTGAAGTATCAGAACTGTTGTAAACTATGAGTTTCATGTATATCACAATAAGAAAGTGAGCACAGCTGATGTTTCTGAAATCCATAGAGAATTTTGGAAACTCTGAGAGTATATGAAAGGATAATACTTCCAAATATATGATGTCTCTTTTTTTTAAAAAAAAACAACAAAACCAAACCACAAAGCAACTAGAAAGATGTATCTGTCTTACTGCCTTAGCAAACACTTTATGTTTGTAGTTGGACTGTGCAGAAATGAGTCTTTACATTCATTTTAAGCACAACTGACACTTATAATTTGTTATAACTATTGTGCCATTGTACTGTTCGGGATGTAAATGTATAAAACACAAGCCATATCTCAAAGAGTGTAACAGTCTATGTAAGAGAATATTTCAAAAATTAAGTTCATGCATAGAAAAATTAGCTGACTTGACAGTTTTGAACCTTAATCCTCTGGACCCCAACCTACACTTAACCACAGCACTCTCCTTCTCACTGTTTTTGGAGGTATTACCGTCTGATAGTTATGATATGTTTAGACAGTGCAAGTAAATTGAAGTATGAAATGGGGGCCTTGCAGTCTCGTAGTATAAATTTGCTTCTGGTGTAGGTCCCCTGTACCATACAGAGGTATCTTGAGGAAGGCTTGCCCCATTTCAGACTACGTTCTGAACTACAATATGAAGTATTTCCCACAGTTGAATTCTTAAATTTATTGCTCTTAAAAACTATTGCAGTGTTTAAATTGACTTTGGAGGTTTACTGTAATACCAGTGCAATAACTAGGAGTTAATAGTATATTTAAAAAATAAAAATAAAAAATTGACATTGAGACAGTGTGAGATCTAGAGGGATTTTTCTGTGCTTTTGAGATCCTAAAGTTTTTGAGGGACAGAAACTGACGACTTAAAGCAGAGATTTTGACTTCTGTTTAAAAAAGCAGATGTTATTTAAGTGGAGATAGTAGCACATTCACACGTCACGGTCTAGAAACGTAAAAAATGCCAAATGTCATAGCTGAAACTCTAATACTGTGCTGATACTATCATTTGCAGAAGAGAAAGAATATAAGATTGTCAAAGTGGATCAAAGAGCACCCCACTGTAAAGGCATGTTCTCTTGGAGAAAGATGGGTTGAAGCAAGACAATTAGAAAGATTCTCGGCCTTGTTATGTTCCCTTTTCTAGTATAATGATCAGCCAGTTTCACCTCCCTTTTCCATACCAGGATTTCTGTAGGGGCAATCCTTTGAGGAAAAATAATATTTTATTAACAAGTTCACAATCCTGTTAGCAAGCCAACCGATTATTTCCTTATAAATGACTAACACATCTCACTTGTGTTTTGCTTTTTTTTATCAGTAGTATTATTATGAATAAATAGTGGAGGAGAAATTCTGAGATTTTCATAACTGAAGGTGACTGTGGATTGTTGAGAATAACAATTATTTCAATGGCAATGTCAGCCAATATGACACTGTCATGAAAACGTAAATATGTTTGTGCATCATCAAACTATCATTTTGACAAGGAGATTTTTTTTTTTTTCCACAGAGACACTTATGTCATGGTAAGAAAATATATGAAATGTATGTTAAGTAGCTCTGTGTGACAAAATTTTCAAATGGAGGCACTTAGCAGACTTATCAAAACTTAAACACTGCAAGCCCTTTTCAGGAACCTTGAACTTGCACAATGTTTTTCTGTGTGTATATGTACAAAACATGCATACACATGCACATGTTAGTATGTGTCTATATACATATATGCATCAAAAGTAACTTAAATACAGGACACAGACCTGAAGACAATTTTTTTCCCAGGTTAGATGTTTTTAGATCTCTCTGTATAATTGGATGATTCCATGAGCTTTGCCACCCTTTCATTTTTCATCTCATTTGTCATTATTTTCATTTTACTAACAATATTTTCATTTCCTTTACTAGGAATATTGTTCCTAAGTAAATATGCACAACGCGTGATTCTCATTACCTTTTAAATTTTTATAAAAAATATTTTATTATTTAGATACAAGTCCATTACTTTGTGTAGCCACATTAAAACACAGTTCTTGTATAGACTACACTTCTTTTTTTTAAATTAAAAGCAAGATAGAGTACTTCTAGTAGACAACTTCGGGTAAAGGCAAGAAACAAAAAAAAAATTGAGGTCTAGGTAGTAAAAAGCTGTCACCTTCTCTGGATTTTTTTTTAACTCTTCTACTAGAAAAGTTTTACTTATAAGGAAAAATAACTATCCTGTGTGCTGATCTCTTGTAAGAGGGTTTGGACTGATCCAGTGATAGAAGCAGTTACTTACATGAAGAAATTGCATGTTTAATTTACGTTATCATCTGATCTTATGAAAGTTTGAGATCTGTATCAATGCTGACAGTCTGACAGCACTAAAACATTAGTCTCTGAGTAAAACCTACTTTAGGATTGGAGGGAAACTGTCAGATAGCAGTCATCTATCACTTACTATAATAGCTGTAGTAGACAATCTTCCCAAAATCTAAGCCACTTGCATTTTTTTGTATTATCTGCCATTGACAAAAGTCACAGAAATTCATTGTGGATATGCATGAATTCTAATCCTGTTGCATTACAATGCTCTCTTACCGTTTTCAAATTCTATTTAACAAGATGTGATGAATGACATATATTGGTACACGAGATTTGCTTCTTGAGTGTGTATGTATGTTTATTACAAATGTTTAAAACAGACATTAATTTGGATGCCATTTACAATTATTGGAATTCAAGTTATTTTGATTGGTTTTGCGGGTTTTTTTGGACAAAGAAATGAACAAAAAAACCAAACCAAACCAAAAACCAACAAAACAAAAAAAATGACCAAAAGAAAAAAAAGAAGAAAACAAAACCAGCAAAGCCCAAATACCTAATAATTGTAGAATAGCAAACATGAACAGCAAACAAGATGTGGAGTTTTGTGGGCTAGGAATATAAAACAAATAACAGACACTATGCTTGTAGCCAAAAGTAGAAAAAAAAGTAAGATTAAACAAACTGAAAGTCATTTGGTTAATGTCCCACAGCTATTAAGTACAGAAGGAATAAGCTGGGGAATTCTGTAGCTGTGTGTCATTCACTGTCAAATATGCAACATCTGGTGATAAAATGTGACTTAAACTTTTTGGGCAAAATCCTCAAACATAAAATTTTTTTAAATCCAGAAAAGCAGTTTGGCACAACCTAGTGTGCCCCCTTAGCTCAGTGATTCAAGGAACCCAAGCAAGTTATGACAGAGGAGAGCTGAAGCTGAGTTTGGCATTGTGCCCTAAATATGGGTCTGTTCTGGAGTCAATCACTCAGACCTTTAACAAAGAAAAATATTTGGGATTTTGATATTTTAATTTTCTTAGTCACTTAAAGATTGTGCTTTTTTCAGTGTACATTAGGATAAAGCGGAATGGGTATGTTATTAATAACTTCAGTATTTTATGAGGTTCAAAATTATTTTGGAAATTAGGATGTTTTCAGCTCACAAAACAAAATATTTCCCAAATATTCTTGAATATCTGAGCACACCTTTTTTAAGTATTTACTTAGCTTTCAGAATCTGCTCAGTGCTTTAAAACATACTCTGAAAGTTGTCCCCATAATAATGTCAGTCAGAATAGGTTATTCTTTTCCATTCTGATCTTCTGATTAACGTAGGTCATCACAGGTGATACCGGCATGTGACCTAATAGGTTATGGCTGAAGTAGTAGATTTTTTTTTTTTAACTAAAAGGGGCCAGCTATCTCAGAAAGTGAATGAGCTTGTTATTTTTCATGCAAGAACCTGATACTCTTGATGCAAGACACTCATGTTTTAATTTTAGCCGAGGAGGTTTGTTTAAAGGTCACTTAAAGCTCTTGTATAAAGATATTGCCTTATACTGTGATGACATACTTATGCAAATACAACAGAGTTGAATGAAGACTTAATTTTGTTGTATTATAGGAATTATATAAATGGTAATAAAGGGAACATATTGTGCTTTGGTTTTCTGGTATAAGTCTTGGAGTTATCACACACAAATAATGAAGATGTCCCAAAAAAGGCAATTTTATATTGAAAATTAGTTCAGTAAAACCAGATGTCCTGAAGCACAAATAAAGTTAAATAAAATTAAATCTAAATGCAATTTGATTAACGCTTGTCAGATAGGGAAAGGAAAAAAAGTGAAAAAGAAAAATTTCTTCATTTGCAAGAAGTATCAAACATATGGACAATGAGACAATTCGAGTAAATTAGCAGCCTGGTTAATTCATTAAGAAGTCATCTCTTGGGTAATTGTTGAAACTGAAAATGTTGACAGCCTATTATTGAAATCTCCATAGGATGCTAATGTTGAGTTGAGGGATTTTTCTGTTAAGCTGAATGACTCTCTAGAGTCAAAGGATGTTGGCTGCCACCCTTTAGTTTGCCAGGAAAGTGTTTTTAGCATTAAATTGTAAGACTGTAAGGAAGAAATTTAATTTATAAAAGGCTATGTTGACATCACCCTGAGTTCTAAGTTTTTGAGAAACGGGATGCTAGAAATCTATAAAACTTTGCCTTTGAAAAGTTAAATTGGATTCTGCATCTAGTGCCAGGAATAATCACATGTATTTTTAGTTTGATGGATTTTTTTTTTTTTTAAATATCTGTGAGATAACTGCATGATGACAAATGCTGGGATTGTGCAAAATGGGCCTCTTCTAAGAGGAAATATCAGTAACCTGAAATCCAACTATACTCTTAATACAGCTGCTTCACTTCCTTATTCTTGCCATCTGCATTAAGCACCATCTAGCAGCTAGAGCCACTGTAGCAGATACTGTGCAACCAAAAAAATACTACAGGGGTTTGGGTTTTTTTATATTGTGTTATTGGTATCTATCCTTGTTGCATGTTTCAGTTTTGTGTTCATATGATTCTTTGTATTGTTATATATCTTTTGAATTGCAACCCTGACATTAAACCGCAATGTATAAGCTAACTCCTTAATTGGAGTCCATTTGAATTTGGAATTGGAGTCTAATTTAAATTTCCAAATCCGCAAGTACAGTAGTTGTCAGAAGGAAGTTTGAGAATTAATGTATTTCTCTATAAATCATGCAGATGTATCTGATAGTGTAATCTTCCATCATATTAATCTCTAATGATCAACTGTTTCCATATTTCTCTTAACCATAGGTCTACACAGAATAAATAGCAAAATAACAGTTACAGTCTCCAGTATCACAACCCCTCTTCTTTTTAATTTCTGTCTTTTTTTTTTTTAACACCAAATGTCTTCAATGTCTAGGATGATGCTTTGTGGATTAAAAATAAATAAATTTAAAAATCAGTACATCGGTATTAAACAAATATGATTAAATAACATCTAGCATTGCAGTTTAAATAGAAATGTGTAGCCACATTTACAAGATGATCAGGTTTGAGAGACTCTAAAAATCACATTAAGACTTAGTGCTAGGGTTTTTTTTCTTCTGAAGTTATCCAGCCCACTGAAAAGTAATCTCCCCAAGAGATCAATACTTCCCTCAGTGTGCTGATTGAGTTAGCCTTCCAAAGATAAACAGAAGAAAGTAAAAACAGCAGACAGCTTGCAAATCCAACTAGGCCATAAATGAGTCAATATGTCCATTAAAATGCATTGACTTTCCATCTATTTACATTTATAGGTAAATGCAGATTGCAAACAGGAAACTGTTAAACAGGTGACACTAATTATGCCCCACACTACCATACTGTAAGCTATTTTTGCACACTGCTTCCTGAGACTTCATTTTTGGTATTCTTTCCATGTAACAAATACAATTTTGTCTTAGATGATGTTTGACAAAACTAGCATCTTACCAGGAAGAATACTATTAGTAAATTGAACATATAATTCAGAGTATGAACTTCATAAGATTGTATATCCTTGTTTCTGTATGTAAATGTGATTATCCAAGCCTTTTCCACCTGTAGTTGCTATTAGCTCAGGGTTCTGAAACCTGTATTCACAGAAAAAGCTTAGGGATCTAACTAACTACGTGGGAATTATTTCACAATTTTAATGATAGTGTTTTGAGAAAAACTCAGGCCTGTCAAGGCCACATGGTTCTTTCCTATTTAGTGTGTTCTTTCCTATTTAATGAGTACCCATAGCAAGCTTACTCTTACAATGGTACATGGAGGACATGACATTCCATCTAGTCAGAATTGGTACCCTCTATGCTTGTCACATTGGATTCAAAATCCAAAAGACATAGGTGTATAAAATGTGACATTAACAGACATATTGCTCTCAGAAGGCGTTGGTAGGTAAAGGAAAAAAAAGTATAACGTAAACAGTTCTCATCCTTATCTCTTGATCACTTGTAGGTATTTCTGGTGTCTCTGTACCACTCATAGATAATCAGAAGAAGTATTGGGTTTTCTTCTCATGTTACAGCCCTGAGTCATTCTGAACTATGTGCAGAAGGCAGGGATTTGTCACCTGACCCAATAAGGCTGACATATAGCATTCCCAAACTTAGCATCTGTCCTAATACCTGATGTAGGAACTGAGTCTGGTTGCATAAGCTGAAGTAGGGTGTGTTCCTTTCCTTGTTAATGAAAGCTGGATACCCTAACTGAATGGATAGTAATTACATATTACATTCCATAAAGTAACAAGTGAAGTGATTTCAAATGGCTTAATTCAAATGGTGAATTACTTAATTCCTAGGAAAAAGAGCAATGAATTGGCTGTCTATATATGCTCAATTACCACCCAAAATTCAGAATAAGGTCTTGTTAATGATTTCCTCACCTCTTTACTATTTGCATTTAGCAAAGTAGTGAAATATGAGTTATAATTTGAAATGACTACGTACATACCTAAGTTGCATTGCCCTCCTGAACATTGCTGTGCTGAATCTACTCTGATGTGGAGAGGAAAGAAAACAGAGTCAGAAGAGGCACACATCTGAACTGAGTGACATACATGAATCCCAGTAAAATAACAACAGGGATAACAACCTTATCTAGTAAATGTTACTAAAATGCTGCTAACAAAATACAGTTCTTATATCTTTCCTTATAGCTCATTATATTATAATGCAGTGTGTTCTGGATCACTAGGTGAAATTCACCATGGAAATGAAACTTTCATGGATTGCACATGGGCATTTTGAACTTGTTCACAGGATGTTGCTTTCTGATTTGGGATTTAGTGGTTTAAGTATAGATAATATTTATTTCAAATAGTAAAAACTTAGCTTTATGGGGAATAAACATTAAGAATTAACAACTGATACAACACTAAGATTAAATCTGTCTTGGATATAGATTTTACTGAAATATGCCAAGCTTAAAAAACTAAATAGAGAAGGAAAGTATCACTTCTTTCTCAAAACAAAAAAATTATTTTAACTGTATGCTTTCTGTTGTAAATCTTGAACCTGTATCATACTTCTTTTTACAATTTTTTTTGCTTTTACAATAACTGTAAGTGTTACTGTCTTTGCGATGAGTGGAAACACTGCAGCTATCCATAAGCTACTCTCAGACAATCCATTGGCTACATGCATCTAAAAATCTTTGAATGAGAAAAGCAGCACGTCTTTTAAATGGGAGGCAAAGTAATGCTTGCTTAACTGCACTCTGTGGACTATCTGTTACAGAATGTCCTGTAGTGCAAGATTGTCAATCAGTACTTAAATAGGGACATTAATTAGCTCAGAATAGCTACTCATTTTTGGTTGATTATTGTTCCAAATGTTTTATCGTTAGATAAATTATGCATGAATTATTATGGTCATCCTTTCTTTGGTTCTAAGGAAAGAATAATATCTGACAAGTGACCGGTCTTATGAGTTATCTTCATTGATCATCGTATAGCATTTTGTATTCCACCAGCTCCTTTCACCTTTTCTCGTAGGAGATGCTGACACATCATGACAAGTCATTGTAAATAGTCGTTACACAGTAAACACTTTACATTTGACAGTGTCAGCTTGAATACCTTACAGGATCACCGTCATGTCATGATGAAATGTGAGAGAAAGGTATAAAGTATAAAGTACACTTTAAGTGATGTATTTTCTTGGATTTCTACTATTATGCCTGAAGATCCCTACTAAAGGGACATTTTGACCTTCCCACTTAACGGGGTGGGGGAAAGTGTAGCAGTTATATATTTAGATCTGTGTAGATCGGGTATGTAATTTCTTTGATTGGCCCATTGCTCAAAAGCAACATGGAATTTTTGTAATGCAGACAGAAGTTTTGAATACAGCATAACATAGTGTCATGGTAACATAGGGAAAGAATATAAGCAGACCCTGCTTTTTAAAAGTAACTCTGGTATACTAGTTAGGGATCATGCATTAATTAAACGGAATATTACATTCCTTCATTTAACTAAGGAAAAAAAACCACCACACAGCCCACAATTCCTCAGAGCTTGATTTGCTCTAAGCAGGTGTATATGGGGCAGCTCAGGTTAGCTACCTGTCCATTACGTTTTGGATCATATCCTGCATTCTAAATGGGCTGAAACACCTGATTTGTGTTCTTTCTTCAGTTGAGAAGCAGCTCACTCTGATTGTTACTAAGAACTGATAGTTCTTTTTATGTGTACTAATGCAAATGGATTTCTCGTATCAGTGTGAATAGCACGCATCAATTTTCTTTCACTATTTTCAATAAATATGTTTATAAATTAATATAGACAGTGATAGATACAAACTAATATAATAAAAGAACCTGGCAGGAAAAATAAAAATATCGCCTAAATTCTAAACAGTGAGTAGAGATTTCTTGCCCAACTCTTGTACTTTCATCCTACAACTTAATATTTTTTTCCAAATTTACTGCATTAATTAATGAATTGGTATAAAATAGTCTTCCTGGGTTTCTTGCAGATTGCAACTAAGAACACACGTGTGTTGCTCAGAAAAAATATAAGACAGTATCTTGTTTTTATATACCTTTTCTCCTGAGGTTATTTCTACCAGCTAGCTCACTATATGTATATGAGGTAGAAGGTGCAGATAGTGTTACTGAGACCACAACACTACACACAAAGTACAACTAGGGTTTTGCATGTCTAGTCAAATAGAAACATGAATCCATTAAATTTTCTTCCAGGTAAAGAAGTTAAATAAGTACATAATACCTTTAACGCAATCTCACTATGATTTTGTCTTCTCTGGAACTGAATAGGGTAGATGTGCTTCAGTGGAAAGTAAATTCAGAAACAGTTACCCTAATATCAGAAAGATGCATAGCACATTCATGTAGATCAAGAAATCAAATGAAATTTGGATTCAATGGGGTGTGATTTCAAACTTGTGGTTTTTTAGTCTACAGGACAGGTGCCCTTCTTGAACAAAGCCAAGCAGATAGTTGCTTGGAACAGTCCTGCATTTAGGTCACTGGGAAAAAGGATGTTCTACATTGTTCTAGAAGCAAATTGCATGTTGTTTTGTGGATAATGTTGCTGCCAGAATCACCAACCGTTATGCTACATTGCCAAAAGTGCTAATTGACTATAAGTGTGATATTCTTCCTGGGATGTAGCACAAACTTCTGTTACTTGTACCCCAGGGAGGTTTGTCAAAAAGTCTTCTCGACATGACCACCTGCTGGTTGTCTATTTAAAACATTGGAAGTGTCACCTACTTTCAGTCAAGTCCAGTTCTGATGAGGATAAACAAAACACATGGCAGGAACAGTAAGGTACTGCCAGACTAACATTAAAACTTCAGTATATCAGCATTTGCATGGAAATCTTTATGTAATTTATATTCAAACAATGGATTTTTTTCCCCCTGGGAAATAGTATATCCAAAACGTCTTTCATAGACCTTTGCACAGAAGTTGAAGTCATATTATATGCTGTAAAAGCAACCAGCACATTTGCAATTATTTTAAACAGAAAACATTTGGAGAGCCTGCTAAAATACAGCTTTTTGTCCTTTGGGATTTAATTTGCTTAGAAACAAAACATTCCCTTGAAGACAAATAGCAAGAGGCACTGATTTTACTAACCGGAACAACATTTCCAAATTAATTGAAAAATATTTCCTAAAACCATTGTAACACTTCTACCAATTAAAAATATATCCTGAATGGAAAGTTTGGTGCTGAAGAAATACAGTTAGAGCACACTGAAAACTTATTAAATTAACTTTTAATTAAGCTGTTTTATATCAAACTCCTTTATATCAAAGACAAATGCAGCATTACTTCAAAGAGTTCGTGCTGAACATGAAAATAATTAACATTTAAATAAAGATATGCCATATGGTTTGGCAGAAACTGGAATACTCTCAGATATGTGGGCCTTCTGCTTACAGCTTCAGAATTTGAAGTCCATTATAGTCTGAAAGGAAAAAGAGATTAAATCCTCAAAGAACATAGACATTGTCAAATGGATATATTTTGTTTTCAGTCATTGGGTAATTCAGTTCTAAGTAATTATAAAGTACTTCAGATGTTAAAAATAAAAGCATATTGGTAAATGTGCCATTAAAGTGGTGAAATTAGACCATTGTTGTGTTGGTAAATATACCATTAACGTATAAAACGTAAAAATTTTAGATGCAGTTTATTGATCTTGATAAAATTGAGGGTGAGAGAATCAGTAGAAATGAAGAAGGGAAAATATGTGTTCTTCGAGAACAGACCATTGTCTCTGAGAAAATTCTATGCCCTGGCTTCTGTATTTCTACATTCCAGAACATTCTTAAATACTAGTGCGATGATGAATGAAAAAATGGTGTCCATACAGTTGGGGGCTGGGCCTTGAACATTTTCCTGAATTTCGAGGATTTTAGTCTGTGACTAGAAGATACATAGTGCTTGACTTTTCAAACAGGGCAATACAGACTATACCTTAGAATACATTTAAATCCTCATGAATTGTACGTTAATAGGACATCCCTCACATTTCCAAGTGAGGGAAAGTTCTGTGTAAAGAGAAAGAAATATTCATGTACCTTGAACAACATCTAAATATGACTCGTAGATGTTCCGTATGTGTACTAGATGCTGAAGAGTATTTCAAGTGCAGTACAAGTGCCATAGGCAAACCAGTTTCCTCTGCTTTCACAATTCAGATTTCAAGATGCCTCATGAAAGTTAGTAAGCATGGATTTCCCTGGTTTTGTTACTGAATGCTCATTTTCTCCCAGGAGATGCTAAGCTGGAATGAGGATGGTTGTCTACAACGGTCGAAGTTGTATGTTGGGGATTTCAATCTGCTTCTACTCAAGAGCATGGTAGAAAATGCGGTGACGCTCACATTACTGAACTGTCTTTCTACACGAGTATGATTATACATATATCTATATCCATCTGTCTGTCTACACTTTGCTGTTACCTAGCAGATGGATTGTATAGTCATATTGACACACACAGACACACCCTCATGCAGGGGTCATGCAAGTGGTATTTTCATCTTTAGAATATTGAAATACAGGTTGGTAAACAAACAAAAACCTTCCTGGTTTTTAAAACAGAAGGTACTTCCTAATAACTTAAAATGACTGCATTTTAATAATATTTTAATGCTACAATATTTTTATACTAATAGCAATGGGAAAAGCAGTACTAAAAGTAGGTGTGTTTTCCCACAGAACACATATAGAAGAGGAGAAACTAGTTTAAAGAATGTTAGAGACCAAATCCTTTGTTGAAGAAGAGTCTGGGAAGACCTTCCTGCCGAGTTGTGAGGTTCAGACTGGACCATCTTGTGTTCTGGTCTCCTTCTCAGAGAGGAGTCTAGGTGTGGGTGGATCCAATCTTAGCTTCTGACTGAAAAAGAGTTCAGACTCTAGGTTCTGTCACAGAGTGGGTTTAATACAGCTTGAGCTGTATTGAGAAGGGGGACCCCCCCCTTGGTTATTTTCTTGTGCTTTTTAAAGCCTCATGATCGATGACATAAACCGTTCATGTACCTGTTCAGGTGACAAGCATGTGTCTTTTTCCAATCAAATTGTTACACAGTTATATGCCCTCTTTGATGATTAGAGCTTTGGTGCAATCACTTTTGCTTTCTTGCATAGTTTCATGATCTCTTTGTCCCATCTACACCTGGATCTCATCTGTCTTCTACTGACTTGAGGCAGAATGGTCCCTGTCCTCATTCCAAGAATTATGGTTCAAGCATACAGCATACAGTCTTCATTATTATTACTTATACAATTTCATTATGTTACTTAAGTTTCAATGTATCAAAGTCATACAAAACTACTACCCATTCTTCTCAGACTAAGAAGTTCAGCTTATCTTAAGTACGCAGCTAGGTTACAGCTTGGGGCCTAAGGAAGGCTTCACCAGTCTAGCTACTTCTACTAAGCAAATCTTCAGTTTCCAACACCCCTGCAGAGTTGGATGAAGGAATCTCAGGTGAGACTGCTACCATGAATTAACTTAGATCCTTATACGAGGATGTGGATGAAGATATGAGGATGAATGAGATATGAGGTTTTCTAGGAGAGAAAAGGTGGTTAATTGTTCTCAAAGAAAAAAGATTGTGTTACAAGTCTTGACCTTACTGTTATTTCTCATTCTGCTAACAAATTGGCTGAAGAGGGTAGAGCTATATTTCAAATCTTTGCATTTAAAGTTTTTTTGCTAAATACAGCCACAGTCATGTAACTGTAAGCCTGTCTTCTCAAAATGTGATATAATAGTGTTGATGATCATGAGCACTTAATATCCAGTTCTTTAGAGACTAACCTGTCTTTATGAATGGAGAATTGAAGAGAAACAGGGTATTCATTTCAATTTAAATTACATTAGTGACTAGATTCTTTTAGAAATTGATCCTATAATGTTATGGATTTTAATCAAACGTTTCAATATAAATCTATTATAACAGGATCAGTTTCTTGTTTTGAAACTGCTTTCCAATTTTTCTGGAGCAGAAATGATAAAACTGGAATGAATTATTCTAAGGAAACCTAAAATGACTTTTTTTTCTTCATGAGTATTGTTTTAAGAGAAATATTTTTGTGTGTGGTTTTTTTTCCCATGCCAGAGCTTAAATTTTTTGGAGTCCATAGTGGTAAAGAAATCATTTAAAGCATAGAAAAGTAAACACAGAGGTGAAACAGAAGCGGGTGATGTGACTAATAACATTTAACTGCTACCAAGTCATATGGCAGACCTGTGATTGAAGGTAGGGTGGCAGTTGAGGGATCCCAAAACATAAGTGTCAACAGTCCTCAAAAATCAAATAACTATTTAAGATACAGACTTAGGATAAATCACATGTTATTTAACTTGTGCACAGCTTTGCACTTGTAGGTCTTAGCTGGAGTCTGCAGAGACAGAAGTGCCAACATACAAAGATTAAAAAGAATTTTCTTTTATTTCTGAGCTCTGGAATGTGGAGGAACTGTAGATTTTATGAGACTGACTGGTCTCAGGAAGTATGGGCAATACAGATAAGCTTTGAATAAGCATCAAACATTTTGCTGCTCTCTGCTTATCTTCATTTCCAAACTCTGAAATTTTTTAGGCTTATCTGTCACACCAAAAAAGTGAAGGAGGCAAGGTGTTATCTTGGTCAAAAATTTGTACAACCATCAATAACAAGAGGTTTCTCAGTGCTCTTAGACATTTCCTGGTACATGTCATCTCTTATCTCTGTAAGTGCTAGTCTGTGAGAGGAAAAGGTAAGATTTTGACTAACTGGAGGTGGAATATTGGTCCACTGTGTTTTCTTTCTTGTTTTTGATTACTGCTTATTTTCAGGATAGTTAAACATATTTAATAATAGTTATCTGAGTATTAAGCAATTATTTTGAATTAGTCCTAAACTGAACTTTTTTCCTGACAGCTCTGCTTAGACATCTTGTAATAAGGAAATGATGCATTGTCAGAAGCAAACGCTGAATATTCAGTTCTCAGGTAAGCTACAGTGTTGTTATTTTCATGATGCTCCTTTCTTATATGGGCTAAAATCCTGTTAAACCAAATTATGAACCGTTTTCTTTATTTTGTATTTTGGTATACCTCTCAATTGTAGAGAATACATTTAAAAAAACCCAACAAGCAGTATCACAATCTGTTCATAGTTACTTATCAGCTTAAAACAAATAAAATAAATTTCAACTGTTCAATGATATTTATGGTAAAATTCTCTTGTGTTTGAGTGGTTTTAGTTGTTTGGTTTTTTTTCCTTTTTGTTTTTATAAAAAGGTTTCCTAAATAACACAACAGGTATTTTAAGCTCACGTTGTTTATTGGTACCAATGCTTTTCCATGATTCTACTCACTGATGAGACTACTTTTTTCAAAACTGTTTCACTGATGATAATTATGATGGACTCAAACTGACCAATAATTTGTGGATATGTTTTCAGTGTTCACTAATTCTAAATTGTTTTAGACCATATTTCCATGATCATTTTTTTACATGTGTGCTGTAGAATCACAATTATGAACGGATAACTCAGCATATTATGCTAGAGATAAGATTTTTTTTCAAAGAGGTCCATACTTAAAGATCATCTGAAATTATATTAAAGCAAATCCCTTTATTTTATGATGTCCTCCTACATACATTTGTTGTTAAGTTTCACTACCTAAACAATATACAGCATTTGATATTTTCCTTCACATTACATGGCTGCAATTGGCTGCAATAGTTCTAATTTCAATTTTATTTCTTTTTGTTTTTTATTTTATTTTATTTTATTTTTTGTAGAACTGTTGCTATGGCTCTGAGCCTTATTCTGTCTTCCACACTTTGCCTCATCTTTTAAGTACTATCTTAAACTCCTAAAATCCAGGTCAACAATCAGACTACAAAGTCATGAAGATAGTTAAATCCTCGTCAACAAATTGTTCATTTATACATCATTGTTCTGGAATATATTTTGGAGAATAGGGTCCTATATCTAATCTTCATAGGATTTCATAATTTCTACAATTCTTTCCTCTAAATTTCTACATCTCTGTAACGATAATTCTTATAAAATTTGACAATTACTAATTCCTCTAAGATTTTATAACAAGGATCCAAAGGATATTTTAATAATAAGGAACAAACCTTAAATCTTTCAAGGTTCTTAAATTCAATTTCACAGTAATTTTCCAAACATATTTTATACTGTAACTTTTTCTGTGTAGATTAATTAGATTTATTTCTTTAAGTCTAAATAAAGGCTATTCATCCTTGAAAGCAGGCAGTAATATCTAATATGTGTATTTATATATAAATATGTGAATGAAGAACTCATCTGTATGTAACAAGTGTTATACTGAATATGATTAAGTTCAGTTTTGTTTTAGAAATAAGCATATTATTTAGAAAATGCACTGTTTTGCTTGCACTTGGTCTGGGAGAGTAACTTAAATCTCCATCATAAAGAGAAATTGCAACGATATATGTATTATTACTTACAGTATCAGAGGAGTTATACCAAGGATTCAATGTATGAACTGCAGTACCAACATTAATCCATCCTTCCCTCTTGCCCCATAAAAAAGAAGGAGAAAACCAAAAGATTTGGATATTTAAGTAACATAAAGTAAGAACTTTGAAAGTTTAATTCCTTCACCTTTTCACTCTCCATATAGTTATTTATATATTATTATGTTAGTCTTTCATCTTTTCTCAAGTAAAATAAACAGACGAAAATGTTTCAGTCTTACAGGTTTTCCAAACTTTCAATAACATTTGCAGTTGAACTCTTCCAATTTCCGCAACATTTTCTTCATTGCGGATATTAGATAGTATTCCAGTAGCAATTATATAATGGCAAGTAGGTAGCTGATTTATTTCTTAGATGTGCAGCAAAAGCTTATGCTCAGCACCTTCTACTGCATTGTCATGTTGTGAACTTAGACTCATGATTCCCAGGGCTCTTTTTGGTGTTACTTCTTCCCAGTAGTTTTCTATGTCTAAATAACATAAACTATTTTTTTATTATTATTATGTGTAAAACTATATATTTAGCCCTTAAGAAAGAGTAATGTTTTTCACTTGTGCCTGGTTTACCAATTAATAGAGAGTGCTTTTCATCATGATTGTTTAATGACATTACTCTATTTCCATCTTTATGTATCTGCAAATATGGTAATTATTTATTTCATTTCTTTCTGTTGAAAAAGTCACTGGTCAGAGTATTAGTTTGGCTATCATCAAGATCCAAACTTCAGAGAACTTGTTAAGCGACATCTAATTAAAAGTTATATCAAAGTCTTTAGGGACCTTAAGGGACTCATGATACCCTAAAGCAAATGTTTTGTTTGAGGTATTTTTTTTGTGTCGATTAGTTTGTTGTCTATATTCAGATCACATGCCAAGACATTGGTGTTTACAGTACAATAATGTTAGTGATAGGGGTGTCCTTGAGGAAGTTCTTCCACTAGAATATAAAAGACACTGTCAAAGGCTGTGCAGCTACTCACTACTGCAAGTTTATTTCATAACTGAATCTCCTCTAAATTTAAACGGTTTAAATTTAAAGTGTGGGATTTTTTTGCACATGATCTTTGCAGATTAAAGTTGCAGCTACTGGTTGACATAAGTTACTTATTCCTCTCTAGAAAGTAATCAAAAGCTGTCCAGACTTAGTGGAACAGTTTAATAACTTTGGGGAAAAAGGCTAAAAAATCACATGTGGACTTAATACACAGCAGTATTAGCTGATAAAACATAAGTTATAAGATATTTTACAAATTCAAAGTCAGTGACTCATACATTAAATTACAATAAATATTAAACAGATTTATTTATTTGAATTACATTTTCTCATTATTTAATTCCTCTTGAACTGATTTCATCCTATTTCCAATGTTTCATGAAAATGTGAATATAAATACTGCATATTTATAACCTTTTAGTTAAAATATAATTAAGCTTGAGGAAAAAACCTCTTCTGCATAGTAAAGAGAGGAACAGTAGCAGTGGTAGGAGGAATGTAAAGTATTAGGCAGGTGGCTGTATGCCAAGATCTAAAGGATCATTATGACTGACTTATATTACTTACATCAAGAAGATTTCATCTTAACTCCATTACTTTTTGTCTGATTAGAGAATTACTTTTAGTTAAATGTAAAGTTTTCACTGAATCAGTACAAACGGTGAAGAATATACCACAACTGTGATGCCAGTAGTTATTCTACCCTGATTTTGTCAGGTTATGGTTGGATTTTTTTTTATATATGGTAATAATCTATCTACCGTAACCACAAGTCCTGTCAGAACCTGCTTTACTTAGAGCTTAATTGCTCTAAAGAGCACTTGCTCCAAGAGCCTTGGTGAAAGACAATGGTATCTTGAAGAGCTCCTCTATATGCTCATTCCTTTTCTTGTTTAACTTCAGCAGCAGATAGTTGCTGGGAGTATGCTGGCACGTTTAGAGACAAGTACAGAGCTCAAAGGTCTACAAGCACAGTTTTCAAGCCAGGATAAATACCTGTAGTAAGAAGAGGTAGTATAGGTATCCTATCTTTCCGCTTTGCTCTGTCATACAGCTATTCTGGACGTGTGCATAGAACAAAGCTTTGCATATAATAAAAATGAGAGGTAGGGTGTCGCAGGGAAAACTCATGATTTAGAACAAATAAGCATTGGAGCAGTTTAATGATTTATTAATGATGTGTTGTTAACAGTCATTCAGGACAGCTACAGAAGCACACACAAACTGTTAATGAAGACCTACAATTTTCTAAATGCTTTATAACTACTCCTCAAATGTTCTAGTCACACACTATTTGCGTGCTGCCCCTCTTGCAGGCCATGTGAGTTGCAGGCACCCCCCTCTGCTTCTGGGGGTGTGGATTCTCCTATTTACGTATGTCTCCTGTTAGAGCTATGGGTACCCCAGATTTATGTGTACCATGCTGCTCCCTCAAACCTGCGAATCCACGTGCTGGTGAGAAAGGCACCATGGTCACATAAACACACCCAGGTTTGGGCCCCTGGTGCTGCACCTTGCAATGTCACTCCTATAGCTGGATGCAGGCTGCTTATGGCATTTGAGGGGGAGGATGCTCTGCCTGGCCTAATTGGAGGTCGCGGTGTTGGTGGGGCAATTTCTGCTGGTGCCAAACCAGGTTTAGACAGCTGCTCTGTTATCCTTTTCTCACTCTAAGATCCCTCATGGTTGTCACAAGTTTTCACGCTTCTAACTCCACTGTATTTAGCCAAGCCAAGGTGAGAAAGCGCGCATGGTTTAATTGCTGAGGTAAGAATCTTTGCTCTCCTGACTGAGACTAATTTCATTTGTAAGCTATTGGTAGGATGTCAAGCTCTCAAAATCATGTATCGCTACTAAACCTTTTACAGCAGAGACAGCTGCAGTAGCCCTGTGGGTGCTCACCTCAGAAAGTTCAGCTTTAGGCACTGTGTGAAAAGTTTAAGGAAATAATAGTAACTGGACATGTCAAAGTGTGACTCCATTACAGAAAATGACAGTAAACCAGGCCACTGGGCTGTAACTATGCATGGCTCCCAGGGTCTTTCTTTGTAAGAGGGTGGGGGGAGGATGTTAACAGGCTGACAGAAGAATCAGAAAGCATTAGAAATGTTATATGGAATTAAACAAGAAAGGAAGTATTTGCTAAATCATAGTGTCTTTCCTCAATAGTACTTAATATCACTTTGGGAAGCAGTCTTCCTGCTTTCTTCCCTGGTGTGCTAATAAACAAGACTGACAATTCCTGGAATTGTTCTGTATAATAATGACTTATGCTTATTTATATAGCTTTTTGAGCACTGCAGTCCTGTAGCATTGATAACATAGGTCTGAACCCACGGTATTTCAATAACTGGCAGCCTTCTGTTAAATATGTCAGCCACCTATGTGTACTGAAAATTGAAGGTATTCACTAAAATAGGAATTTATAAAATTATTTCTTTCACTCAAAACAAGAAAACCAGAAACTTGCACCAGATCATTTATTTTCCAAAGAATGTAGTCTCATGCCTCAGTTGAAGAATGAGAGGTAGAAAGACTCCAAGGGACA
>JAOXJK010000004.1:8811359-8823797 GCA_025774025.1 Xenus cinereus
CTTAATTATACAGTTGCAAAAAATAACTCTAGTAATTGTTCAACTAAATGCTTACAATTCGCTTCTGTTTTGTCTTCTAGTGATTAATGTGTGATATACACAAGTGAATGACTAATAGAAGTTCTTCCTGGCCTCAGCTGACCTTTTTTTTTTTTTTTTTTACAATCCAATCAAAATACACAGATTGAGGGACCAAAAAGACCTTTCAGTCCAACTCTGTCCTCCCAGGCCAAGTTATTAGAGCCAACATTCATTAGACAAATTATGGTCTTACATATTTTATGTTCTATACTTACTATACTATATGCTTATATCCTAGCCACTTATATCTAGCAAGAAAACTTGTTACTGAAAAAAACATTTCTGTAACAACACAGATAACATAGCACCAGGGCTGATGATCTTGACTTTCTTTAAGCAGCCCACTGGAGTGGGATAGTTCTACACTCAACAAAAAACAAACCTGGTGAAAAGGAGAAAGAGAAATGAATGCAGCTTTGGCGTAGTCTCTTCATTCTTCTTATTATCATTGATAAAAAGCATATTTGGTTTATTTTAAAAGGACTTTTAGTGACTTTTTTATATAATCTCAATCACAAAGGATTCAATTATAAATAATTTTATTTGGTATGTTTAATTATGAGAAGATACTAAGAATTTTAGAACTGAATGATTCAATGCAGGTGAGTATGTATTTACACCTATTTTTGTGGTTTTGATTACTCCCTTGCCTTCCCCATTTCACTTTCTTTCCCACATAGTTTTTCCTCTCATACTGTGCTTGTTCCATCTTTGAGCTAAATACTGATTTGCAGCGGAGAAGGGCTGCACAATGGCCTGGATAACAACAGCTGTCAATCATGAGGGACCTTGGAGTGAGAAGAGGCTAACAGAGCAGCACTTTAAATCCATTTTGACACTGGCAGAAGTCACCGCATCAAGTGACTTCTGGGGCACACGCAGGCAGTACGTGTAAATATGGGAACTTGCACCCCCAGCAGTTACTGATGTGTGTGTGTGTAACTAGAGCTTTTTCTGTTACTTACAAAAGAATGTTTAGAGAATTGTAGATGTCTGTTAACGTTTTTTCAGTGTGTACTGCCGTTTTCTGGTTTATTGTTGAAATTGTGATCCTCAGTGATTGGTTCACTGTTACTGACGTCGTTAATAACTCAATAAACCACTTCAACCCCAGTCTGATTTAGGCCATGTGAATCAAGTGGTACATATTGTATCTAGAAGATTTCTTTGCTGAAATCAAAGATTACAGTAATTAAATTGTAAATGGTTGAGCTTTGCAGTGCAGTGACATTTTTCCTGTTTGTTGGAAATTATGATGTACACCTTGTGGGAGAGGAAAAAAAGAAGTAATTCTAAAAAAAAAAACTTTCTCACTCCTCGGATATCTTAATTATCGGCCTTTGCTGAAAGTCAAAATTTTCATCATTGTAACTATTACAAAGTCTATTCCCAGAGGAAGAAATACAAGGGTTATAAAAATGCTAATTTAAGCTAGAAAGCATAAATAAATAATAGATAAAGTATAAATAATTATTTCTTTTTTTCTCCAACACTGAAAAATAAGGACTAGGTTCTTGGAGCACTTGCTTAAACCAGGCTTATTTTATAGGGTCTAGCATCATATACCTCAGTGCTGTTCTGAGTCAGAGCCTTAAAAATCTTCCAGTTCTTAAATGCTGGTGTTCATTGTGTTCTGCTTGAGGCATAAACAATTGAAGAAAAAAAAAAAGATCACATAATGGTGTCTAGGCCTATTACGGGTCAAGATGAATTACAAAAGAGTATGATGGCACCAAAACCTTGAAGGACTATGACTTTATATGCTGCTAGTGCTGAACCAAAATTTTCTTAGCCAAGAACAAGCAGTTATTCAGAATAAAACACAATTTGCTCTAAATACAGACTACTCAGAATATAGGGGTGTAAGTCTTCCACTGATGTAAAATAGTTCGTCTCAAAGGGTAAGTTTTCAGAATCAGTGTGTCCTTTTCATTTTCCTGAGTTATCAGCCTGTTTCCATAACATGGATAACTTTTTCAGGCACTTTACGAATGAGTCTGTAGAGTCGGAAACTGTCCTGAAATTTTACTCTAAGCCTCTTTACTTTCAACAGTTGTGATTTTTTTGTGTCATGCAATTTTTTTTATTATTTTTTTTTCCTGTATGTTGTTCTGTCCTGCATTTTAGGAGGCAATGATTTAGACTCACCGGGAAGGGCCTGGTTAGGCTGTTTCCCTCAACGATCTGATCTCAGGGTGTGTTTGGCAGGGCTGCCACAGGTGGCTGCTGATGGGGTGGCCATGAACTGCTACACGCCATTTACAACAGCTTCCAGCCAGCACTGTGGCAGAGAGAACCAGGAGGGGAAAAAAAACAAAACAGTGTATGCCAAAATTACTCACCAGAGAAGTATATGGTGCCACATATTGAAGGAGGTTGCAGCTGTTAAGTTGGGCGCTCTCCACACAGAAGGAATGGTTCCCTTCTGAGGCAAGTGCCACCAGAGCGTGAACTCTCCTGAGGGAAGTGCTGCCCAGACTGCTGCCACACCGTAGTGGGGACATTCTTGGGGGGAATGCCACCCAAACTTCTGCCACACCAGATCGAGGGCACTCCTGAGGGAAATACTGCCACAGGTGCCACTAGGACAGAGCAGGTGCTTTCATTTCTGAGGGAAGACCTGCTATGCTGAAGGGGGAACACCTGTGAGGGGGCTGTGGCCCACTGGTGATTGCACGCCAGGCCAGGGCCAGTTAGTAACAGAGCAGCAGAAAATTTTAGGCTCCTGCTTCAACTGCTACACCTTCTGTCACCTTGTCAGAGGAATCTTCAGCAAAAGTGAGGTAAGTTGAAAATGGGCAGGTGGGTTGAAAAGTGTTTGTCTAATCGTGTTCTGGTTTTCCCCGATGCCTGAATCGGTGATTAGGGGTTTGTTTTGGTGGACAGTGAATTAACTGAAGTAAACTCCCCAACTTTGAATTTTTTGTCCCATGATACTTGGATGATACTTGATACAGACTTGATCTAGACTTGGTCTAAGCATTATCTCTTACATGAACACCCTGTTTGGATGGTCCTGGTCTACACGAAAGAATGATCCAGCTGCATCTACTGGGTACTAAAAATTTTCCTTGAGAACATGCATGGAGCTGCCAGAATGCTGTGAATCTGCAATCCAGCCCCTTCTAGAAAAACAAAACAAAAATTGTATACATAGAAAAAATACTTTATCTCTAGGTGTGGCATTGTCAGTAGAAGTAGGGAACACCTGGATTTGTGATGTGACTAGAACACCTCAGTAGAAGATGGAGGGCTCCTGTAAACACGGGGTCTGCAGAAGTGTGAGGTGCAATGTATCCTATCTCACATATGCTGCTAGGGATCCATTTTGCAAGATCCTCACCAGTCCATAACACAATGAATATAACTAAAATGCCATCACCTGTGGTGCCTGCTAGCTCCAGGTGGAAGGTAGGTATACCCTTTACCTCCATAAATCTTTAGGTCAGAGCATTAGAGGAACAGAAGAATAAAGGGTAATTCAGGTGGTAGTTCTCAATATCCTTGGAAATGAACTAGGCATCCACCAAGTCAGGTGAGAATATATGAAAATAAAAGTTCAGAAATCAAGCTTTATAAATATCAAATCAGCTTGATAGTTTCATGGTAGAGGCATCAGAAGTTTTTTTTCTTCCTCAGTGAACTTTGTATTGGGTATTAAATTGTTCATACTGTAGCTGTCACTGTAAGTGGTATCTACAAACAGAGCAGTCTCTCATTAATGGTAATATCTGTGAGAGCTTACACTACATTTAGAATAATTGATACAGCAGTTCTGTTCCATTACTGTAGATCTGTATGTGGACTGAATATCTTTGATCTTTTGTAGAGATTTAAACACAGTTGTGCTGACTTCAGAGAAGTTATAGTGTTGGAGTTTGGAAGGGATTAAGGCTCATTAATAATAGTCTTTAAAATATTTTTATGAAACACAGATTGACTGTTGTATTTTTATAACCTTTTCATCCCATAACATATAGAAGGAGGACTACAAATCAGTCTTCCTGTCCAGACAAAATAAGTGATAAAAATAGTTTCAAATGTGTCCTCTGCTCCCCTTCTCTCCCTTTCATTATGTGAATGAATTCTGAGTTCAGCTCAAAGTACATTTGTGTTTCATTCTAATGCTTCCTGACCAGAATATTTAAGCGGTGTGCTTTGTGTGTTATCCCTTTTTTCATGTCATGTGACAATTTACTGCATTGTCTCAAAATAGAGGTTTTAGCAAAAGGAGTTCTTTGTTTCCTCAGATATTATTAGCTATGTCAGGTCATGGTGCCATTTTAAACATGCTGGATTACAATGGAATTCATGTGAAGTACCTGTGACATTCACGTGAACACCACATGAATTCTTGATCATCTGAAGGTAATAGTGAATACTAAATGAATTATTGAGATAAATGTAACAATATTCCATCTTTGTGATCAGGGCAGCTGTGTGACTAGAAAGGTGTGTCCTTGGTAAAAACAGTAGTAAAGTTACAATGCAGTATCTGTGCTGAAGGAAGAGAGAGACTAGCACATTCACTAAGCAATTGCAGGGAAAATGGAGTTATGCAGCCTTGCTGCTGGCATATTTTGTGTGTCTGTCTGTCTGTTTGTAGGTAATAGAATGAGATATGGAATATAACACTGAAATTTAAATATGCCATTCCTAAAACGTTGATCAAGACCAGAGAGCTTGTGTTATCAGTTATTTGTACACTGAAGGTGCAGGGTACAGAGAAAAAATGAGAATAATATGAGAACAAAAAACATTTGTCTTTCCCAGTTTTAGAATTATGTGGCTAAAGAATTTGTTCAGGACAACATTTGGGGGAGGGTGGAAAGGAATGGAAGCCTGATGGTGAGTGGGTCAAGGCACTAGGCAGGAAAGAGGTAAAATAGGCAGTATTAGTCAGCATTACATGATACCAGGTGGATGGAATTCAGGCACTGCTGAAGAGCTCGGAGACCTCCTATTAATTTATTTTATTCTTGGTGTTTGTTTCATAAACCAAATCTCACTGGTGTAACTGAGAAGCCTCCTACTGCAAGGTAGATTGGGCTGGTCTCATGGATGAAATCTCACTCTGCTGATGTGTTGTCCTGTTCCAAACAAGTGGGACAAAAAGATAAAAATATTTTCACTGAAGAAAACCCAGTGAAACTGTAAAAACACTATCTTGTTGCTAGTATATTTTTATGATTATTTTATAAACTCTCATAACTTTCCCCCTATATCCAATAGGGAAACTTAATGTCTAAGGACACACTAGCTTCTATTTAATTTTTGTAAAAGACAAATTATTACATTCACTTTTAAGTTATTTCAGTTGCTTGTAGTATTTGGTGATTATATGTATTTAGAACTGCTAAGATTCTTTTGCTTTGAAGTGAGCTTTTGTGGAGTGTTTTGTGTATTCTAGCTCATCAAAGGAATTTCTCATTAACGTATGTTGTACCTGAGCCTTTGAAGATGCAGTGCTTATTAGATCAGAGTTATGTCCACATTTCATTATTTGTTCAGTCACCTTTATCTTATATTAAACTGTTAAGTCATGAAAGTGATGTGCTGTATGTTCAGATTTGTGAAGGGGATTGTTTCTAAGGAGAAATTTGCGACTTTCACATTTATTTATTTTTTATTTTTTGAATAAGAAAAGTTTCTTTTCAACGCATGCCTTACAATCTGGTTCAAAGCTGTAGTTGAAATACCAGTAATTCAAACGTGTATCTGGAATATCCTTTGGTCATCCAATAAGCTGACTTTCCCCCCATTCAAGGAAGTCAAAAGTTCAGCTTCCTTTGTTACTATGAAAAGAAAGTTAATGATACCTTTTGAGTGCTTAAGTGATCAATATTGCAATAACTTTAATACTGTATGTAGCATTACACACGTTCATCTGCTGCATAGATAGAGATGAGTAATTAACAGACTTCTGTGTTTTTGACATTTTCTGATAAAACATATTACAGTTAAAGAATACCCACAGCTACACTAAATTGTTATATCTCTATCAACTGTGAAAGAACAAATGTTTTGTAGATTTTGTAGATCTCAAACTCTGTAGCATGTATGTGGCAAGCTCTTCCTGTTATAGCCTGCAAAACAAAGATGACATTTCTGTTTATTCTTTTCAAATGGATTAAAGAGAGTGTATTCTGAAGTTATCAGTGGAAATGGATCTTTGTTAGGTGAAAATTGCTTTAACTGTAGACGTTTTATGGACTTCACTTGATATCAGCATTTAATCTTAACACAGAAATTTCAATCTCACTACAAGGTTTAGACAGTTGAGTTGCTGATGTACTAAAAGATGCTACAAAGATTCATGAAAGCATTTGCTTAGCCAGTTATCGTATGTACTTAATGCGGTGATTCAGAAGGGAAATTTTCTTTATGTTATTGCAGTTCTTATCCATGTTTTTTGAGGAAACTTGAAATTGAACACTAAAATTTATAGGCTGTTTTAGATTCATAGCATATTGATTGATGGAAGAAATTCTGTGCCTTTAATAAATTAACTTTATACATTAGTCTGTCCTTACTCTGAGTTACACTCTTACGCTAAGGTTTGCTAATAGTTCTATAAGGTGCTTTTGGCTTGTTTTTAAAGGGTACCTCTGTAACGCATTTAATTCTATTAGCTTGAATTTATATTGCTATTTCCAGTAGAGTTCCGTAACGTAGAACATGAACGTCACGTGAATGAACATATACCATATATAAGTTATATAATGATTAGAATTTTCCGTAGTTTTAATATTTTTTTTTGGTGATTTTAAAAGGACAAGTTTTTTCAGAAGTGCTAACGATTTATCTTCTGAAAATTGTTTCCTTCAGGAATTTTTATTTAAACACTTTTGAAAATCTTAACCCAAATGTATACAGTTAACTTACACCTTAATAGCGCATATTTGAATATAATAAAGTAGCAGCAACCTAGCAGATCAGATCAAGGAGGAATGCTTTTAATAGTGAAGATGCGTTGGTGATTCTCTTGTTGTCTGGTTTTCCTTTTAATTTATATTATCAGTCCTGGAAATTGCTACTACTTAGATTGTAATATTTCCAAGAAACTGTCTCTTTTAAAAATAAATTAGCATAAAATTAAATTGAACTTTTTAATGATTTGCAAGTTTATGTAAATGACCAATTTTAAAAAGAACTTTATGTAATCGGACACATTCACTATTCAAGCCTAACATTAAGTGTTCTCTGCAAATCTCATTATATGCAGCTCATGAGAGTGTAATTAACATATTAATTTATATGCAGATAACCATCTAAATGCCAAAGCATTTTTATTCAGCAATTTCCTTTCCACTTTTGAATTGGTATTGGGAAAAAAATATGAAAGAACACTTCATAGGGTCAAAATGGCAGGCATTCAAACTCTCATGAATATTTTTTTGACTGTTCTTTGCAGATGCACTTTCAGTTGTCTCTGTTTTAGAACATTCTGGCTAAACAAATGCGGATTTATTTTATTTTTTTGTCTGTTTTAGCATGGATGCTCAGTGTAAAACATATGGTTTGGTTTTTAATTTAGTTGGATTTTGCAAAGAGAGTAAATTTCAGTTAAAATATATTGGTCTAGTCTCTCCTCTTAATCCTGTACTGTAAAGTCATCTATACAGCCTTGCATTATTTCAAGAGCGCACTTAAGTCATGATCATAAGAACAAAATGAACCTGAAGTATATCCCCTGATATCTTTGATCCCTTTCTAATCAAAGCTACACATCAAAACTCTGAGAGTGGACTCCAGACAGAAAGGGGGAAGAAGTAAGATAAAGAACAGAGTTCTTATGTAAAGAAAAGTATAATATGCTTCTATATCAAATTATTGTTACTACAGACAATACAAAAATGAAGAGGGAATCTATGCTAAAATTCTCAGTATTTTCAAATTACTTTGTTTTATAAGGTTCTGGCTATTTTCTTTGTTGTTCTGCAAAATTATGAAAACTGCTGTAAAATGCGAACAGAAAATTATTTGGGAAATGTTTGTCAAAATAAGAATAGATTATATTAGACTGATACAATCTATTTTAAAACTTTTGTTTTCAAATAACTTTTTATAGTTTGAACACAATGCTTAAATTGGTTGTATTATCTAGCACATGAAGCACAAGTAACTCCATCTGAAATTTCTGTATCATATGAAATAAATATTTACAATATTTTCTAGTAGTTAATAATAATTAGCTTAAATCATGTATTTAGATTATAAGATAGAGAAATGGATAGGGACAGTGGACTCTAAATATTCACGAATTTTAAACCTCAAGTCTGTAGATACTCGCACACTGATTTGTTCACATTTCTGATTTGTCACATCAGAAACAATACTTTAAAAACAAAAAAACCCACATGCTTCGAATCTTTTTCAGTAACCCTTCAAACAAAAGGAAGTACACCTCTCTCGGGCATAGGTAGATTTATTTTTGTTTTTATATAAGACATTGCTGTTTGAAGCCTGTAATATTCTTTTTGCTTGTACCTTGAGTGACTGGGATAATTTTTTTTTCAAGTGACCAGCAAACATCCTCTTTATTTCCTGCTTTTTAACATGTATGAAAAAGCAAATTTTAAGGCAATGTTTCTAGATACTTAACCAGATAACAATTTTTTCTTTTTTTCCTGCTTATCCTTTGACACTTGGTTTCTTACCACTATTGAGAATATAAGGGTTTTTTTATACAATTTGTAATAATTTTTTTTTCCAGCATCTTTCTTGTTGCTTCTGTAGTCTACAGGTTAATACTTAATTACAACCTGATGCATTAATTTTACAGCAATATCACATACATGTAACACAGGTGTAGGAAGAGGTACAGGAAACCATATTTTCTAAGTTGTAAAATGAAACATTTCAAGGATTTGAATATAGTATTGAGGGCAAAATATTTTTTTTAAATTTATATATTTTATTGTAGATTTCATAACAAGCATAACTGTGCACAATGTTCCTGCAAAGTCCTGTATTTAAAGATGACAATTCTAGTGTTGAAAGTGTACATTTTAACTGCCAGAAGCTACTGTCAAACTGTGACTAAAAGAGATGGAGGGAGGATGGAAATATCATTCCGTCATTTTTGTTGTTATTCCTTCAGCCAATACTTTTCCAATTTTTCATACAAATCCAGTAGCTGAAGATGAATACGTTATAAATGCGGCTATCAAAAGCTGCTTGCCAAACAACCCGATTATTTAAATGTTCTGATCTATTCTCCTACCATTCAGAGTTCTCCAAATAAATAAACCTTATAAGTTATCTAAATCACTGATAATTTGGGGGTTAATGGTGGTCAAAACCACGACAAATGGATTTCCTGCAATTATTATTTTCAAATAAAATTATTAACTAGTAGTCTAATGATCTTGGTGAGCTACAGTAGTATTAGATGTTTGTTAAAATTAGAATCTATTTGCTATGCATTTTGAATGGATCAACACACATAATCTGACCTCTGAATAAGTTGGGAATCGAATAAGTGGGAGTTTTGTTGGTTTTTTTTTTTTTTTCAAGGCAGCCATTCTGGGTAACTAGCTGTATTTTCTGTGTAGTCATGTCTACCTAACATGATTTACATTGGACCACATGACAGAAAAAGAGGGCCTCTGCTACAATTTTGGAATAAAGACCACCTGATCATAACACTATAAAAATTTCCCACTTGTTATTCAGTGTATGGTGAGCTGGATTGACATGTAATTTAATTTGATATTCTTTTAAAATCCTTTTCAGTTTGTGAGTGATCATTTTGAGAGAGCTGCCCAATTTTGTGTTATTTTTCCATTTCTTTGATGTCCCTTGTTCTTTATGGATTAAGTTTTAGAAATCAAGGTTACTATTTACCGCTTGCTCTCAGTTGGAGTAATAAATGACAGTGATAATAGACTTTTGCTTGAGAGATATTAAAATATATTTTCATGCTGGATAACAGACCATCTATTGAGACTTCGTGATGTTGTGGTCTACAGTAGCTTCAGCACTGACATATGTTCCTGCTGCCTTTTTTGCCTTCATTCCTCCCCTTTGGTCTACAGAAATTGTATTTGGATTTTGGGGGGCAGGCTTTGAAAACTTGCCCTTTCTTTTTTGTGTCACTGTTGTTACCCATACTTGTTGCCCCCCAAAAGAATTTAGAAAGGAACTTAAAATGAGCATGTCAACTAGTGGCAATGGGCAGCAGATTCTTGAATTTCAAATGCCAGAAAGGAGAGAGGAAATGCTAATTATTCTTGCTGTTCATTAAAACAAGGCCAGACTGATAAAATGACTCTTTTGTTCCTTTCTTCTTGTTACTGTGGATAGTGAAGAAGCTTAGCTAGTAAATGTTTTCGGTATTACATAGTTTGAACTCTGCTGCTTTTGGTAAGGTGTTTATTATAGTTTTACTTTCATCCTTCCTTCTTCCATCCTCAAATTACACAGAATATTCAGCCAAAATTGAGAAAGGCCAGCTATAAATTAGTGTTACTTTATTGTGCCCCCTAAATGCATGTGTTCCATACTTCATTCCTTAGCAAGTCCCTGCCTATTCAGTACACAAAATAGATATACTGTGTGAAAGAATGAAAGGTATAGTACTTCAAATTGATTGATAAAAATTTCTCTAATGCTTTGCACTGAAAAAAGGGAAATAATAAACTGGAAAAGGTTGATTTGGCCCACTAGGGACATCTAGCTTTGAATAGACGAAGAAGTTGCACTCAATTTTAAATAACGTTCCCGGAGCTATTAATGAAAATCAGTGACATTAATTAGCCATATGCGGCAGAATTCTCCAATGTATATGCTTACATAATTTTTTGCAGTTCTTTGGTGAGTAGCTCTGGACTCCAGAATTGTAGTTCTAATGATTATTTCTGCCAGAAAACCACAGCATATGGTAACAAGTGTATGAAGAATTGACTTATCTTAGAGTTTGTGTGTGGTGCAAACTAATTTGCATGCATACTAAACATCTGCATTTCAGTTTTTCCCAACTATAAGAACAGTCTTTTAAAAAATTCTATTAGTATTGGTACTTTTGTACTACTCTTTTGGTCATTTTTTTCATCATTTGAAAAACAAAATAAAAAAAACCTTGCCAGTTTCAATAACATTCTCTTTGAGGGAAAGATATATAATTTTTAGCTATTAATCACCTTGTAATACATGGCAGATGTTGACCTACAACATCCCCTTTATAACAATTTGTTTATAAAATTGCAGGCACAAAAATACCTCCTGCTGCTATGTCATTTTCAAAAAGTTTCTTAAATGCCATGTAAGCTAGAACCTGAAAATTTCACACATTCAGACATTGTGAAGATGCAGTTTTTTACTATGCCTGTTCTAGTTATGTCTAAATCTAATTCCAAAAGCACAGCTAATTTTTACTCTAATACTTCACTTTTTCCACTTATCTGTTACAGCATTCATCAGCAAGTGTGTTGTTTCATTTGTGTATTCTAAGTAATGAAATTAATGCTTTGATTTAAATGGAGATTCCAAATTCAATTACGTGAAATTCTTAAAAAAATTTTTCTTAAGTTTCATGTATTATTTTCTGGATAGGGTATTTCTATATGTTTGGGGTAGTACGTGAAGAAATTGAAAAAATTTAATAAATATAATAGCATCGCCAACTCTAACTTGAGTAAAGCAAGAAGAAAATTCTCAGAGCAAATACTGTTTCAAATGTAGCTATTGAGAAGCAGAAGTTGCAGGAAGTTCAGCTCTTAAATGTCTTTTTGAAAATTACTCAAGTAAACCTTATATTTAGATGACACATTTACTTTTGAAAACGTATGTTTCTTTCTACCACATTCCAAAAGGACAAATGACTGTCTTTCAGGACATGGTGAGAGCACAGTTATAAATCTATCCATTTCTTTCACATTTTAAAGTGCGCCAAAGGGAGAAAAGACCAGTTTGGTGAATTTGTCAGCTCAGTTTAATTCCTAGGCTTCTGCTTCCTTACTCTTTCAAACAGCATATGTTACAGAGAGTATGAGGGAAACTTACTGTGTTCTTCCAAAGAATAGCTCTACATTTCAAGAAATAATCCTAATAAAATCCCTTCTAGGGTGTATCCTGAAGTTTATAGTGATTATAGGTAAATATTACATGTCTGTGGATATATCGTCTTTCTTTTCTAAAATCTTGTGGAATTTTTGTTGAGAATATCAACAGCTACTTGTTTAATCTTTGTGAGATGTTTAGTTGAACTCTTTAAAAAATGTTTAGGATTGTTTCTTTTTCAGTATCTGCAATGTCAGATTATTACCAACACAGGATCTCTGCTATTTAGTCTGTGCTGTGAGTAGTCCTCCATTTCTGGATCTGTGTCCAATGCAATCATTTGCTTTTTTGGGG
>JAOXJK010000004.1:8828594-8888893 GCA_025774025.1 Xenus cinereus
ACTTATTAAAACATATTAATCCAGTAATATGATTATACCAGTGGACAAAATAATTATCTTACATATGGGGTTTCTTTGATTTCTGAAATACTAGATGTTTGCAGTCAACTGCTGTGGACAACTATCAGCGTGCTCAGATAATATCCAGCATGTACATGTAAGACACAAGCTGTGCATTTTTTGTACATACTTCGCTTTTGTGTTCCAAGATTTTGCTTCTAGTGAAAATAAGTAATCTCTGTCAACTCTTTCATGATTAGCTTGGTTAATTTATATAGCCTTTCCTAGGTTATGTTTCTTTGAGTATCAGGGTAGCATAAGAGATGGTACCTCGCAGGATATTCAGTGAACAGATCAGATGCACACTTGAAATTCCAGTAACTTTTCAATAGTGGACAACAGAAATTACTCATGAAGAGTTTGCTTTTTGATCCTCAAGAGTAGAGTTGAACTTGAGAAAGATGAACTCACTGGGGTGGAAACCATGAAGTAGTTCTCGCCACTGGGAAAAATATACTACTGGTTATTTTTTTGGAGATGCATCTCCTTATAGGCTGTCCCTTGCCTATGTTCTGACCTGTTCCTTTTTTTTCCCTGCAGAAAATCATATTACTGGAGATGATAAGAACCAGTAATACATCTTTGCCCAGATGAATCTGAGAAACAAGTAGAAGGGAAGTCCCACTCTTGTGTACACACACATATACGAGCACATGCAAACACAGATTTCTGATTTCATTCAAAAGCATATGTCTGTTGTGAGACAACGTGATCTGAATTAAAATTCATCTAATGAATGATTTAACGTAACTCCAAAACAGAGTATGGAAATTGTCTATTTTCTAGCAAGAAACTTCTAGCTGGAAAATGGACAGTTGAAAAAGTAGAATCTAGCTTTTTTGGTTCCATGAATACATAAAGAAACAATTTTCACTAAAGTGGTCTTAGTTGCAAGATGAATTCAGAATAATATTTATTATTACCATGTAAGTCACAGGAAAAACATGAGGAAAATGTTTTGTAAGATTTAACCAATCTAGAAAAAGATTATATGCTGGTACTGGTTCATCATGAATGGACCTTCATTTTCTTTCAATGCTGGTTGTATGCATTTAATTAAAGAAGTTTAGGAGTTATGCATTAAAAATTGGTTATGTTAAACTTAGTTTAACTTGGCCACTTAAAAAAAAAATAAACTGTTTACAAGAAACAAGTTCATGTAGAAAACTTATTGAAATATTTCCAGACTTTTTACATTATTCATTAATTGACATTGTTCAGGAGCTTTTCTAATAAAAGGAAGTTGTTTGAAAAAATTAAAAGAATTAATATATCAATTAATTAGAAAAATGAGGATAATGCCATCTTGAATTATGTTTCACAACAGTTTCATGTTTTAGACTTTGTAAACTTTCTATTGCTGAAGGACACAGTCAACGCTACTAAAACAAAACATGGGCTTTTATAGCTAAAATGGGGCGACAGCATGTAATGATCCTGCTGAATGCTTAAACAGTATAGAGTTCCACAGTGAAATTCATTTTACAGGCATTATAAATCAATTTGTGTAATGGAAACTACAGGCAGTTGTTATTTGGAATTTATGTATTCTTATTCTTTTGTTACTGCCTTTACAAATATAATGGGAAAGTCAAAAGAACACATTATGTCAAGTAAACACAGAGGGCCTGTAGGGCAGTCATGAAAGTGTTTAAATAACCATCTCAAACGCATGTCGTTAGTAGAAATAAGTTGAAAAATATGGTGTACTTACTCTATAAATACACCTAAACCAAACTAACCTTCTAAACAGTCAATATGGCCTTTATTTTTCTGATCCTGATGTCATGAATGTTTGCGAATTGGCAAAAATAATGGTATATTCTATTTCTGGATTTACTCTGTGGTATAGCCTGTGCTCTTTATTTATCAGCTTTACCATCAGTCTGCGACTTATGACCAAACATAATTTTCTTCAGAATTTAAAATATTCAAATACTTGGTATTACTGCTTCATTCTTGTTTACATCATGTGAAAGAGAAGTATGCACAAACAGGGAGTTTATTTTGCCTACTGACTTCAATTTTTGAAGAGAATTCTTAGCTATTGCTATAAAATTTAAATATAAAATACATATCTGTAGATTATGGTTTATCTTTCTCAAAAAGAAATAAGCTACCACATTACCTTAGCTAATTGTATAAGCTACTACAAGGTGAGAGGAGACAAAAATTTCACAATTAAGTGAGAAATTCATGGAGGAACAGGAAGGATGATATCTTTTAGGGACCAGAACGGTAAATTCAGATTTAGTTCTTCTCTTAAACAGCCATGAGTGTCTCTAAAATAATGTATGTCTTGTTAGTCAAAATTCCACAAGATAAAGATTAAATGTAAGCTTAAATTACTCCTTAGGTATTCAGTTCATTCAATATAAAATATTACATTTTAAAATAATTCTGTTGAAGTTACCTTTTTTTAGACTTGAAGTCCAAAGTAGTATAGTATAGGGAATATTTTTCTTCCAGAATCTTTCAGAACAGATAATATTTAATTGTGGTAGGATTTTCCTATAGTTATTGTGAATTTATCGTATCATTTGTATCTAAATACTACCTTTAATGTTGTGATCTTGACTGTGCTGTAATCCTGACTGATTGTTATCTTTAGAAGACTAACTAGCACTGTTCTTTGATCACATACTTCAAAATACGTAGTGCAGCTTTTTAGAATAAGGAGTTTTCCAGTGCTGAAAGCCTGAAATAATTGCAATTTTTATCAAAGTGAAAGAACAGTGTCTCGTATATTTAAACACTCTTGTTTAAAAAGTAAATTGAAAAAATAATTTGTAATGTTGCAAACTAAACATGATGGTAGCCACTGATAGCTCATTTTAAGGGACACCTTATCATGGATAAAACCTTACCTTGAACAGTGTATGACTATTTCATAAGTGAGGCTCACTGACTTAACTTTAACTCACACTTCATTTTCAATTACTGTCACTCCCTGGAAACTGATGTTAAGATGTCAATACTAGGAAGGTTTCCCTGTCTACCAGGCTCTCTGTATGTGGTCTGAAGGTAGGTTTTTGGGGGTAATTGCATGAGGTAATTGCATTGTGTTACATCTGAGATACAGCTGCAGATTTTCTGGGAGAGATAAGAGCAAGATAGCTGCTTCCTTGACCACATGTAGAGCAGAGATTTTCCTCTAATTTTCCCCTTCTCCGCATGAGTGTCTCCAGAAAAACATCTGACTATTCTATGTTTGCTTGCTTTCTGGCTTGCTGATCCAGAAGGTCTTTTCTCAGTGCTTTATTTTTAGTGGTTTCAAAAGGAAGTTTCAATTTCAATGAATTAATATTTTCTGTTGTTAAAAAACATTTTGTATATAAATAAAAAAAAAAAATTGCTCTTTTCTTTCCACACAATGGTTTTAGAGCTGTTGGTGGGGCTTTCTTTGGTATTTCTGTTTGTTTTTTTAAACATCTGTGTAATTTCTTTAGCTAGAAGCCATGTTTTAGATTTGCTTTTTAGGTCTTTTTTTAACGATCACTTACTGAAGCTGAACAGATTAATAAAACAGGGTATTTCTGAAGCTAGTGCCACTGTTTAGGCAAGGAAAGCCGTAAGAGAACAATGAAGTCATAACAAAGTGATTTGAGAGCTGTGCTGAAGGCAAAGAAATTGAGGGTAATGAAATCCATCAGGGAGGTGAAAAGGAGATGTGGATGCCTGAGGCTTATGTATTCCCATGGGAAATGTTTTGAACTTCAGTTTTTTTGATACAATGTAGCTTGAAGCTACAACATATGTATGACAGTGGTAGGTTCATCAAATGCTAGGGAGAATATGAAAATGTACTTAAGTACAACACGTTCAAAGTTGGAACCCTAAAGATAAGCCATGTTTTTATACATTTAGGTATTCAGTGTAGTCTTAGCACACTATGTAGTTATATAATCTTATTATACATAATTATTCACGGTATTTGTCTCTCATCATGTGCTCAGAAGATTGTGTCCAAACAGGACAGTGAAGAACAAACTACAGTTTGGAAAACAGCAGTATTTCTATGTTTTGTAAGCCCTGCTGAATAGCTGGTCATAGATTTGGATGGGTTATTCTCATTCACTTTCTCTCCTGCCCCCTTCCTTGTCTCATTCATCTAGCAGCAGAAATATTAAATTGTTCTTTTTATCTTCCAGTGCTCCGTACATAATATTCTGTTAATGCTTTTGAAAACAGAAAATCAAATGTAGTTTATTGTATTTCTGGGAAAGGATATTTGAAATTTTTCAAAATGCAGTGGAAGTTGATTCTCTCCTAGAAGGTCCTCTGCAGAGCCCAGCTGACCTACTGTTATCAAAACATGCAATCTAATGGTGCAGAATGACCCCCTGAATTCTTTTCAAAGTTTATCAGGAGGGTTAGAATGGAGCCCTAAGTTGTTAATGAAGTGATCAGTGGGTGATGTACACATGAATGCAGTGCAGGTAATTGATAGCCCTCTGGAACAGAGTATTCAAGACACACCCTGTTGCACTGGAAGAGCCGAGGGAGATAGAGGTACACAGAAAAAATACTGGTGCGTGTTCAGGAGTGGTTTATCCTCTGGGTTCTCAACCTTTCTCTTTCTCCTGCACCAACACATCCTTCTTGTGGTACTGAATCTTGAAGAAGAAATACTTGTCTGGCATCAGGGATTTCAACTGATGGAGAATGTAGTTCTGAGAGGTTAAATTTTTGGACATACACAAACAACCAAGTTTGTGATGTCAGTGAGAAGTTTGGTAGTTTGCTTGCTAAGCAAACTAAAAGATCTTAGCAAGGGAGAATCTTAAATGGTCATAGTGTGTGTGGGTACAAGCTATATGTTCAAATAGCAGAGTAGTCTTGAAAGCAAAATTTGGCTTGCTGTCTGGAAGGTAAATACAGTGTAGCACTCTTTGGAATACTCTTTGTTCCTGTCTCTGATGCAAAACCTTGTGCTGACAAGACATACAATTTCAGTGATAGTTGAGAAAATATTGTAATGAAGAAGAATACAGATTTATCAAGGAACTCAGAAAATTGTCATATAGGTAAAGTCTGTAAATGCCATGTGAATAAATAAGAAGAAAATACTAAAATAGTAAGATGCTTTTTGAAGCGAGTTCTGGATTAAGGCACTTGGAACAAAACAGCATATGGTGCAGGAGGGTCTACAATTTCAGGATTAAGTTCTAAATCCTCTGTATCCTAGGAAAAAAGTAGAGAAGAATAGAGGACACAGGTAATAAATAAGCAAACAAAGGAGTAGGAAATGGCAAAGAACATTTTTACAAAGTTTCAATTATGAAAGGTACACATAAATAGCAGCATATGTGCACTTCTCCATAAATGCTACATACCTACAGACTATTCTTCTTGAATGACTGAATTAATTTGGGTGCATCTAAATGAGCATAGTTATAAAATATTCATCTTGATAGGAATGTTTGATATAATAATGCCAAAGAAGTTTCATTGTAACTTTGTAGTAGATTTTACAGTTTATGACTGGTATGATATATTAAAACATAGAGTCAGATAAGATAGTTAAGACAGCTCTTTCATCAGTACTATAGAGTCTTTCTGGATATAAATATGGTATCCAAATACAGAGAGAATTACATCAGGTCTGTACTTTCTACCATGGAATGATGATAAGTGACAAAGAACATGAAACAAAAAAGAGTAAGAATGTTGCAAAATATAGTAATAATGGGAGGCTTCAGACAACTTCATAAATCTTGGATAAATGTCATCTCAGGATGGAATGCTTGCTTCTGTCATATCTAAAATTTGAGTCAGTGCTTTTTGGAGCAATCAGTCAGAAAATCTTCAAGAGGAGATGTAGCAGTCAATTTAGAGCTGATTCAAGATGTACTAGGAATCATAATGGACTTAAAAGTAACATCTTTATATAAGAGAAGCAGCCAGGTAATTTCGTTCCTAGAGCATTTTTAAAACAAGAAACTGCTTAAAGGAAGATGAAAAGAAACAGATAAAAGGTTAACCTGATTATAACCAGGTTGATGATTCCAGATTGCAAACAGTTTGTTTAAAGTCCATGTATTTGATATTATATTGGAGTTAATGTATACCACAGTTTAGCAAAAAATGCTAGAGGAGTGACAGGGAAGCAAAATGCAGCCAGCAGGTTAAGCAGGAGAATAAAGGTCTTCTAAGGTAAAGTTTAGAGAGTGAAAATCATTTCCAGAAAATAAGAACAGAAAATTGCATCAATTCTGGCAAGCTCAAAACAAAGCATTAACAGACTATTTAGAATTGTTTTCTAGATGAACTTATTAAATTCATAAAAATTTATAACAAGTTTTTAAAACATCAGGAGTTCTCCTAGATGTTTGCATTGCACACACACAGTCACACACGAGTTATGACACATATCATACATCATCTATAACATAACATAGGTTATAATATTCCATATATTATGTTATAATAGATGTTATTAGTTATGTTATATATTATATGTTAGATATATAATACATAATATATGGTTATTATTAATATAGAGATATATATTGCTATATACATTATATACAGCATATATATCTCTAGCATATATAATGTATATAATTTTATATACATCATAACATATAGTATATGTTCTATATTATAATATATTTTATAACGCTAATGAAAATAAATTAGAAGCCTGGTGCAAGTGCATGTAGTATTACTATGCTTAGTCGTGCTTGGGCTATGCTTACTCATCAAGGGCATTTCTTCAACTTTAAATCTTATATCTGTCTGTTTGATGTCTATGTCAATATTTTTTTACTTTAGTGAGTATAGAAACAGTTTCTTCTGTTAATAATTTTTTACTTTAATGAGTACAGAAACAGTTTATTTGTAAGTAAATTGACAAACCCCGTTTCTAGAGGATTATCTAGATTTTTTCATTCTGTCTCTGCTATAGGATTTTATGGCCTAAAGAAGGTCACGTTCAATGCTAGTAAGTCATTCCATTTGCTTTATAGGAAAAAAGACATATCACATGCGTCAATTTGGATATTGATTCATCCCTTTGTAAAAATGTGAAAGGTTTTATGTCTGACTTTTCAAGTTTGTTTTTTTTTTTCCAAAGAATTAATTACACATAGTGTTTAGAATTTTTATCACTGCCTCTTACGTGTCACCCTGATTAGCACAATATGGTTGGCAGTCTCCTCAAAAACAAACAAACAAATTTCACTGGCATTGTAGGCAGAAGAACTCATCAGTTTATAAAAGATAATTTAATACAAAATGTATGATGATACTAAGGCAAAAAAATATTTTATCGGGTGGGATACATGAAATCTAAACAAGTATTCTGAGGAAATGAATTAATTATATTTGATCCCTCAGATTTTTTAAAGCACAGGGCCTGCTATTTCTGACATTAACAGGAAATTATTCTGATATTTTAATAAAATATTTTCTTATGCAAAAATCCTTCTTATTTTAAAATACTATTTTTATGATCTGTTGTGACTGCTAGTGTCACACTGTATGTTTGAGAGCATGCTGAAATTTAAAATAATTAACAAAAAAGAGCTGGGTTAAATTAATGAATTGTAAGACTCCATTTGTTTTGTATGTTTATAAGTGCATGTGTATGAGAGCAAGAAAATACCTTAAAAATGACCATATTTGGCAGTACATGAGAGCTACAGAGGTATTCCAAAGAGGTATTTTATGGAGATTCCTTAAATGCTTTAAAACAGAAACTGTTGGCTTTTCTCCCCTGTATATTGTTACGGGCATTTTCCACCTTTAATTTCTTGCAGTTCTATCTTTCAGCTTCATTTAAAGACCATAGAAAAATAATACAGAGCTGAATTCGAATTGTTTACTATTTAATTGAAGGATACATTAAATGTAAAAATCTGATTTATCCTGGTTTATTGGAGGATCTGTATAATAATCTTTATAATAAACTCCCACATTTTATTTTGGGAGGTAGCCAAGTCATCCACGTTATCTATTTTCCTCAATATTCATTAGTGAGAGTTTAATAAAAGTAAAAATAATTTATTTTCCAGGCCCAAAATTCATAGATTCTTACAGTAATTCAAGTTTAGGAGGAAATTAACTCTGGTTTTCATGATAGAGGAGTGAAATGAGACTGGTTGAGTTTTGTTTTGACATAGGGCTTTGCCATGAATGACTTTTACCTGTTTTGCAGTCTTCAGCTGGAATGCAACGGAGAGGATGTTGCATGCAGAAATTGCTGCATGCATTAGTGTACAGACACTTCAGGTGGCCATACAGTTGTGACAATTTCCCCCCAGATATAAGAGAATTTCCCACATAATGTTGTCATTGACAACATTTAGTCCTCACAACATACTTCTGAAATAATAGAATTTCAATTATTAAGTTACGGATCTCATTTTGACATCTTCTGAGGCGGTTCCTGAATTCCTGAAGGTGGCTAACAACATTGTATTTGTAGTATGTCACAGAACTGGTCATGCAGTATCACCTAGGAGGTAGTAGGGCACTCACTATAGGTGTTGAATAACTGAATTTCTGCCTGCCTTAATATCTTGCAAGGCTCTCCTCACCCTAACCTTAACACAGCTAATGAGATCTGGTTGTTAAGTTATGTGTGTTCTGTATGTCTAGCACACATGGAAAAAAAGGAAGGCTACCATATCTTCCTCTTGATGAGAATTTTATCTAGCAAGCACCATATTTCCCCACGGCTTGTGTCATGAACATCTGTGTAGAAAAAATTTTCTTGATTATGAATGGTAGAGAATGCTAAGCTTGCCATAGAACATAAATTACTCATCCCTTGGTTATTCTAGTGCAAGTTTTTAATATTATACCTGTTCTTCCTTGTAGCTGGAGAATAAGCAGAGACACTGATACTGATTCTAGCACTAATTCTTTCAGAAGACACGCAGATTCAAATTAAGACAAAAAGGTAAATGGTCTAATTATACTTCTCTCATTTGCTTATGTTTGTGAATTTTTACTGTAAATATAAATATACGTTAAATATATTATTGTGAAGCGTGTATTTAAAAACAGTTTCTGCTAGTATTAGGAAACTAGTTATGAAATGTAAAGCATCCATATAGCAAATTACAGTAAGTAAATAGAAATCTGTTTAGAGGCATTAATTTTTAAGACCAAAAAAAAAAGTTTGCACTCCACAAAACAGTTATATTCAATTAAAAGAATTCTGAGTTTTCCTTCCATTCTCTATATGTTGTATAAACATCCTGTCAATGGGGTATAAATAAAACTCAGAGGAACAGATATATATACAATAATAGGGAGATAATATTTACAGTAATGGGAGAGATTGCTTAGAACTTCTCCAGAAACTGCTGTCATCTTTATTTTCCATTATTTACAAAAAAGACTATTGTTGAATGTCTTTTTCCAATTAGACCCCAAAAAAATGGTCTCTTTTCGATGTATTAGTAAGATTTTGAGACTCTTGCATTCAATGGCAACAAAAACAAGTAAATTGTTTGAAAAGAGGTGGGCCAAAGGAGAGATGAGAATGAAGACAACCAAAAGGTTTTATCTTAGAGAATGATTTATTAAGTAACATTAAGAAGATAAATACATGCAATCTGAGTAAGTGATATCTGAGGTGGCGCAAGAAGCTTTGTGCAAGGGTGAACACTTGCATGAAGATGAAATATGTTTACAAGAAATGTAATGGCATAATTGAGTGACAGTAGACAGTGAAATTTTAGACTGGCTATCATTGTATTTCTTGGCACATCTGTTTGATAGAATAAAAAAAATGATTACTTGATTTAGCAATCTCAGGGAGTTCAAGTTGGCAAAGTAATGACCTGCCTTTGATGGTAGCTGAGTATTGAATGAACTCTCCAAGTAATTCCAGAGCTTTGATTTTCTGAATTTTTACTGATATATTTCTTCCCGAATATTAAGAAACCCACCTGTTCTATATTCTCCCCTATGAAAAAAGTATTAGTACATTAATTATTAGTACATTAAAAGTAAACCAGAATAACTTGAAAATATTACTATTTCATTTTAAAACAGCAGTTTAAATTTTTAGAAAGTGTTCTGTAAAACTATTGATTCATATTTCTTTAGAGTCAATACGTAAGGCCACAGGATGCGGTGATAGCAAATCAACCCCGTTCATCAAAAGATATAACATTGGTAGATTTTTATACTCTCTTTCCTGCACAAGTGTGATAAGCCCAAAAAAAGACTAATCTCTGCACATTGAGGATTGTGTGAAAGCTAGAAATCATCTTTTTAATTCAGGAAGTTATTTGAATAGAAATTTACTTGACATTTCTGTATATGCATTTTTTTTTTCTCATTAAAAGGAAACAGGTACTAAAAGGTTTCTTTGGATTATTTGCCTTTATTCAGTTTTTCAGTAAGATTGAGATCTGTTATCTGGATAATCTCATTCTTCAAATGCTTATTTCTGTAGTCAACTTTCTTTTATTTAATTATGCTTAGCCATATTGTAAAGTTTAAGTCACTGAGCATGCTGTAAGATACCGGAATGGAAATTAGCATAGGAATGCAAAGTATTATTACTATTATTAATATACTGTAAGCTGTAGATTCTAGCTGAATGGTGTTTGGTGAATGGTTGCCATGGTTTTATCCAAAACATGTAATGGGAATCCATAAATATTCTCTGCTCTCTAGTTAAATCTCTCCTCCCTTCCTGTCCTGCCCCCCATCCCCTGAAACTTTTTGAGTTTGTTTCTGGCCATTAGCATCCTATTTATAAAGATCCGGACTTATCAAGTTTTGCAACAAATGTCATCTTTGAAGAAGAATATTTTCTCCTTCTTAGTATGCAATTCTATTTACAGCTCAAATTTAGTAACGAAGTCAATTATACAATTATTATTGATTCCAGGAGGGTTTGGAGCAAATCTTAAGGCTCTAATGAATAAGCATCCTTGCTTGAGACAACTTCTAAACCTGCATTTTTAGCTAGTACAGACAATAAAAATTGTATACAGTCTTTAAGCGCTGAAGAAGAAAGATATATGTAAGAGTGTTTTCAACGAGAACTTGGTAGTGATTCTTAAGAGTTTTTTGAACAAGAACCTAGGTTTTCACACCTTGACTACAACTTCAGTGTGTGTTTTACTGATTATGTAGAAGCACGTTCTTCCTTGGCCTGCTGTGATAGCATTTTCTTTAGAGACCCTATGCTGCTACAACTGAGTACATAGCACATAACAGAAAGAGACACATCTGGTTATTCAGGAAGAAAACTGCATGCCTTCAGATTTATGTATAGATTAAGGTTCAAGAAAAGGGAATAAACTTTGGGTTTTTTGTTCCTGCAGAAATCTCTTACTCTTGTAAGAGTAGAAGATATAGATTGTCTCAGCTGTTTGTATGACAGAGGATAATATCTGAGACAGATTTTAATTTTTCGTATTGTCATTCCCCTTTCTTAGCAGTGTTCTTAGTGATAGAGTTAGCCCATATTAATTTCAGTACCACATTAACAAAGGTTTGCTGGGTTTTTTTCCTTCTTGTTGTAGGCTGTTAGTAGTCCTTTCCTGTCAGTTGTAGTTTGACTGTTCCAACACCCTTCGTCATTTGTCTAAGAAATGTTAGAATTTCAAATTATTATTGTAATTATTTTGGAAAACAATAAGGAATCAGGTTCATTGCCAGATTTATAATTAGATCAAAGACACTTCACTTAGTGTATTTACGCTATAGAGCATCATGCGCTGTTGAAATGTGGGGAAGAGTTTCTCGTAATTTATTCTACATTTTGTTTTCAGCATGAAATACTAAACCAACTGAACCAGAAGCCTTAGGTGAATAGATTTCTCTACTTGTGGTATTTACTGCTTGGATAAATTAGGTGTACATAATAACCAGCTGTTGACATCCAGATGTAATACAGTCAAGCTGCATAAATTCTGCAGACTCAGACATATACGACTTTCCCTGATGTAGGGCTTGGTGGGCTGCTATAAATAATTCCATACTGTGTAACCTAATTTCATGCCAGATTTGTTTTTATTTTTATTTTTCTAGTAATTTGATGAAAAGCATGTTTTAATAGCAAAGTCTGGTTGCAGTGAAACTGCTGGAGCTCTATTTTTTGAGAACATGGAGACAGAAGAAACCAGAGAATGTGAAATTTCAACTACAGTGCTTGCAGCAAAAGACAAAAAAAAAATTATGAAGGAAGAGTCATCACTTCTGATAAAATGCTTAGTTGTAATGCAAATATTACAGTTACAGTAATACAATCTAGAGTTTCTTCTCCCTTCTTTAATTTTGTTGCTCAGGGTAATGATGGAGTAAGGTCTTTAAGAGCCTGAGCTACTGAGATTTCAGTGAAGCTGATGAATAAATTCAATACTATAACTGACCGTCAAAACAGCTTTTATTCTCTAATGGGAAAGTTTCAAAACCTTATTAGATGTCTGAATGCTGTTGATGGGTAGAAGGGAAGGAGAGAGGATGAGAGAAAAATGGCAGAACAAACTCGAATTCCTTGGAGCTTTGTAAGGAAGCAAAACAAGAAAATAAGCAAGATAACAATCAAATGTTTTGACTACTACATTTTTTTCTCTTTAATAAAATTTTAACAAAAGTTGATTATGTTATGAGAGAGAAAACAGTTTTAGAGATGTAGATCTTCCCAATTTAGGCATATCGGGTTGCACCTCACCCACCAAACAGGAAAAAAAAGTTGCAAACCGATAGATTAAATGGACTTGAATGTTCTCTAGTGATTTATTAGTGAAAATGAGATCACCAGCTTAAATCCAGTAAGTAAAATGAAAGATAAATTTCAACAGCTAAGTGTACATAAGTTGTGTAATAGCAACTAGAAAAAAGGCAAAAGATAAAATAAATACATAAAGAAATATATTCAAAATGTCATTAAAGAGCCAGCCTATGCAAACATCTGAGACAAAAAAAGACATGTGTGTCCCATAGGAAACTACCTGTAAATTGAGTGGCTGGAAACTGAAAGCCACAACAGGACTAAGAATTGGACTCTTGAGTAACTGGAATATAAACAAGTAATTTGAATACTTAAAGCAGATTATTTACAAACGAGTCTTTTCATATTTTGGGATAGCTTTGCTTTAGTGTGTCAACCTGGAGGAATGTGAAAATGTTGTTTATGAACGGAAAGTGGCATGGAATTTTAGACAAACTTAGTAACAGAGTGGTTATCTAAAGTCTCACAGCTTGTGTTGATCTTTGTATTGCTGTGGCTTCATGATCTTCAGTTCTGTCTTTGACAGTAGTTTAGACAGCTGAATCAATCATTTTTATGCCAATTCAAAAAGAAATCATGAAAGCTGCAAACCTTTTTTTTTTTTTTGAGTAAAATACTGAGTTAAATTCATGTTATTACTAAAAAAAGTTATTTTGTTGATCAATATTTGATGAAACTGTTAGCCATCTTGGTAGGTTCATAACAAATCAGTGAAATTTTGCATGTTTTAGACTAAGTCAATTTTTGTTCAGTTGCTGGTTTTCACTTATCAGCGAAGTAAGAACTCTCTGATGGAATATATAAATTGAGTTTGAAAGAATTGATTCCAAAGATTATTAATGTTGTTTTTTCATTTGATAGCAATACCTTACAATATAAATTACTAAACAGTGTTATGTTAGGTAGCTTTTTTGTTTCAGCCTTACACTAAAACAGAAATATGTTTCCATAAAGGAAAAATACTACAAAGACCTCAGTCCTTTATGTGATTTCATTTGTTTCTATGAGTAATTCCCACAGAAAATCTAAGTCAAACTGCTCCAGATAAAACTCACTATTTCTGTTTGAACTAAAATAAATCAGAATCTATATGTCAGAGGGTACTTCCTAACGAAAATAAGTTGTGGATTTGATTATTCTTCCCTTGTTTATGTGGGTGTGATATTATATAGTTTTCCAAATTAATATGTATATTCCCTATTTTCAAGTACTTGTGCATGTACCTTGAGACTGTACACTGCTGAAATGGAAGTAGTATCAATTCAAACTTCGAATAATGTACCAGAAAAAAATTTTGTAGGATTTGGGGAAATATGAAGTTAACTTTTATGAAACAAATACCTCTTAATTTTATTTCAAACAGTAATGCAAAAAAAAATGTAAATAATAATAAAAAAAACCCCACCAAAGGCTAAAGGCAGGCAAAAAACACCCATTGAGTACAATTTTGAACATAAACAGTTTTGCTGACAAATGCAGTTTTCAGTAATCACATTTAGTTTATTTATCAGTTTTAAGAAAATATTTTCAATCTATATCAAATATTTGCTAGTGTAAGAATGAGGAAACTCAAGTGGCTTTTTTCATGGCAGAGCCACTAAGCCTGTCAAGGGAGGAGGTTTCAAACACTGCAGGATACAGTGGGCAAGAGAGTGATAACACAAATTTGTGAGCCTACACTTCATGTAGAGAAACTGTGTGACTGTAGCAAAAAACAGTGCCAGCTAGCCAGGCTTTAGAAGGAATGAGAAGAACTTTCTAGGGACTGGAATGGGCCAGACAGAATTTGCTACCACCTATAAAATAATTTAATTGTGTGGAAAAAAATTATGCCTTCACATGTTAAGATACAGTCGGCAGGAGGTGATTTGTGTGCTAATGTTTCCAGTTTCTTTTGTAGGTGTTTTGAGTTCTCTATATTGAAAAGGTTTCTAATTTTTATTTAAATTAAAATAAGCTTTTCTGCATTAAAAACCCTCTGATATTTAATGGATTTTACTGTAGAGAGATGATATCAGTACTTCCACTGGAAAACTGTGGGCAATTCAAGGTTTGATCAGAAAGAGTTAGGCACTTAGCTCGATAGCATTTTTTTGTCTATCTCCTTACTCACCTTTCTACACCATTAAACGCCTCATAACTTTTATGAAGCTATCCACTGGAAGATTTTAGACAGTGTATCAGAATACTAAAAGCTGACATGCAATACTGTTCTTCCTTTCTCTCCATTTCACATGCTAGGCAGCTTGATACTGTTCTTGTCAATTTTTCAGCACTCTGCTTTTTTTCTCCTCATATAACATTCACAGGTTGATGTAAAGGTGCCTTCCATCAACTATAATTCAAAAGCAAGTTCCCTGAATTCTAAGCAGGTCAAAAATCCCTTAGTATGTCACTTAAGGGTTTGTATCTTTGCGCCAGCAGAGGATTTTTTAGTTTCAGTTGTGACCTGTCGTCTCCTCCCACCCCCCACCCTCCACCTCCTGTAATTCTTTTGTGAATTCGTTTTTCATATGTTATTGCTCATGTAATGAGTAATTAATTTTCAGGATTTTCGCATATTTCTGACCTGATGTAGTCTTTTGACTCTGACTCTTCATTTAGTCATGTGGTTTTTTGGGCTTCTTTCCCTTCCTCCACTCTAATGACTCCTTCCATGCTTTTGATTTCTCACCCACTTCTTATAAAGAAGATTTGTCTTATTTAAAACATATTTTATCTTAAGTTCTGGTTAAACTTTACTTTAAAGCATAAGTTAAATACCCTTATTAAAAAAGTATTAAAAGTATACCGTTATTAAAAAAGCTGCCTCACCCAGTGCTTCAAGATTTCTTTTACTTATTAAAATCAGATGAAATATTTCTTACAGTTGAAAATAGTCATGTTGAATCTATGATTCTCTTTCTAAGTAATCAAGTTAAGATCAAGGTATGTTCATTCATCTTCGTGTCTTAGCCACCTTAAATTTATTTCTATTTTACAAAGCTTCCCATAGTCTTTGTTGTGGAGATAAATAAGGAATTGATTTCTGATTTTTAACAGTGCTTGCCATAATATGCTGTAATATCTTCAGGTTCACAGAGGAAGGAACTTGCTTATAGGAGTCCAGTTTCTCTCAAGTATTTAATTTGACACATTATCCTTTGTATTTTGCTCTTTATTTTTTCTATAGATCTCATGTTCAAGCCTAACCTTTCATCACTGAAGTAAGATATGAGTATAAATTCCAAAGGGTTTTCAGTCAGTGTGATACTAAACTACTATAGAGAAGAAATTACTGTTTGCATTTTAGAAATATCTTCAAAATACTGTAGCCTGTGCTTTTATTGTAAATGCAGTTGATTTCACCTAGCTGTAGCCATGCAGTGGCTATATTGCACAAGTGAAGCAGTAGTAATCTTTTTTATATAAGTCGTATGGAGTATGTATGAAATTCTGTGTGAAATCCGTGACACTTAAACTTGAAAACAAAGATAAGCCAATGCTGGAAGAATGTAACCAGAGTGCAGTATAAGGATTAATTTTTAGTATAGGCTCCAGATTTATTGATACCTTCCATGTGTTTTAGTGCTTCATGGAATTTAAACATTTGTCTGCAAATCTTTCATCAACTCTGACAATAAAATACATTAAATGAGAGTGCTTAACAGAATTAAGTCCACAGGAAAAAAAATCAGATGCGGCTAATATCATTATCTTGTTATTTCTTTTACTTTTGAATTCACCCAATTGCCTGACATGAGATTTAAGGTTACTTCATCATATTACAGTAGTAGAGTGTCAGTTAAGCAAAAGGACTGTGTTTACCATAAAAATAACAATAAAAAGAAAGTCTCTGCTGTAAATGCCTCATAACAAATCCAGATAAGTGTCAAAATTTTACTACGGCTACACCATGCTTGTTAAAACATTTCCATATTCTTAAATAAGCGCACATCTAATTGTATTATTCTGTTGTTTTGCTTATGCCAGCACAGATACTCAGCTGTCCCTACAGTGGGTCAGTACAAGAATCTAAACCGGTAGAAAATGAACTTATCAAAAACAACTGACCAGCTGATCAAGCAGAATACATTTCTTCTGGTTTAACTCTGTCTTCTGCATATTCACAATGAGATCACACAAAGTGCATAGGGCAAGGGTTAAGGGTGTATGAGAAGCTCAACATGAGCCAGCAATGTGCTCTCATAGCCCAGAGAGCCAACTGCATCCTAGGCTACATCAAAAGCAGGATGGCCAGCAGGTCGAGGGAGGTGATTCTCCCCCTCTGCTCTGCTCTTGCAGTACTCCACCTGGAGTACTGCATCCAGCTCTGGAGTCCTCATCAGAGGAAGTTCATGGACCTATTGGAATGGATCCAACGGAAGGCCACAAAGATGATCAGAGGGCTGGAGCACCTCTCCTATGAAGACTGGCTGAGACAGGTGAGGTTGTTCAGCCTGGAGAAGAGGACGCTCCAGGGAGACCTTACAGCAGCCTTTCAGTACCTAAAGGGGGCCTACAGGAGAGATGGGAGGCACTCTATCAGGGAGTGTAGCAATAAGATGAGGGATAATGGTTTTAAACTGAAAAAGGGGATATTTAAATTAGATATTAGGAGGAAATTCTTTAGTGTGAGGGTGGTGAAACACTGGAACAGGTTGCCCAGAGAAGTTGTGGATGCCCCATCTCTGGAAGTGTTCAAGACCAGACTGGATGGGGCTTTGAGCAACCTGCTCTAGTGGGAGGTGTCCTTGCCTGATCTTTAAGGTCCCTTCCAACCCAAACCATTCTATGATTTTATGAATTCTGTGTCTCTGCAGAATTTTGTTGCATGATTTATCTGTGTTTCTTTGGCAGGTTAAACTGTAGATATACGTTTGGGACCTCTGCAGTAGTATCTGCCCCACATTTTCTTACAACATTAGTGATTTCTGTGCATATTGGTCATTATTTTAGAAAAGCACAATGAGAAATTTATTATAATCAGCATAGTCTGACTTATTCCAGCTACAGTTTGTAATAGAATTGGCATGTAAATTATTACCAAGCAGATTTAATATGGGGTTTGACTGTCAAACAGAATAGCCAGTGCTTCTTTATGCCAAGTTTAAATAATTAATGAACCCCAAGAACAGGAAGAAGATTGCATCATGACATAACTGACTTAAACTAATAACTTGCAATTTGGACTGGAGACAGTATTAGTCTTATCGACTACACATCTGCAATTACTCCATAGTACTGTAGGTGGAGCCTTCATTTTTCTAACAGACTTAGCCACTCTGCTGAGAGAGATCTGGGGAGCAAAGATTGTTTCTTCTAATGGTATTGGTATTCAAGAGAAAAAAGCAAAACATTGTCCGTGGTTCAAATGTAAAACTGTGTCATCATTTTGGTTGGGCTTGCCACTAAAAGAAAATGAGAAGGGAGAGCATCTGCCCTCAGAGGAGAGGAGAGAGAACTTATGGGTTGAAAAAGAAACATAACTCCTTTAATGAAATATTTTTAAAATAATTTGTTAATTAATAATTTTATTTTAATAAACATATTAAAGATTAAATAGTTACATTAAATTTATTATATACTTTAATAATTTTTATTAAAACAATAAAATAAAATATAATAATATTAATAAGAAAATAATGAAATATATACAAAACTGTACCAAGCTCCCAGGATGTCAATCACATCACTGGCAGGTACTGAGGAAGTCCCAGACTGGACTTAGTGATGGATGGGAACTGGATTCTGGAACGCACAGACCAGGATCAAAGACAGATGAACAAAGTCCTTCTCAGATGCTGGCCATTGAAGAAAGACCGCTGACCTCTTTAATCCCTCCGCTTTTATACTGAGTGTGATGCAGATGGGATGGAATATCCCATTGGTCAGTTTTGGGTCACTTGTCCTGTCCACTTCTCCCCACAGGTGTGGCCCCTCTACACTCTTCTGCTTCTGGCCCTTCAACTTGGTACATAACAAAGTGAGCTGACCTTGCTTGGTACAGCAATAAGTGTAAGCAGAAGCCTCTCTGCTTACCTTTCCATGGTATTAACTATAAACATTAGACATTACCACTGCCAGAAGCACACATTGTCTGAAAAATATGCTGCTAATTTCAGGGAGTTAGTTAGAAGAGACTTAACTGAAAAGTAAAATTACTGAAAAGATTGGTTCTGCTCTACCTCAAGCCAGGACAAGCTGTTTCTTTTTGTTTCTTCAACACAGTAACAGCCAAGATTTATGATAGTAGTATAGTGTTGCGATGCTATTGGTTAAACTACCTCTTCTGCACATAGAAGTTTTTATGGTAGTGGGATGTGATGAATGATAAATAACAACCCATATTTTATATGCTATTTTAAACTTGAACGCCTAGAACGTAAGACAGATCATGTGTGTTTAGCGCTGCTCTTCATTTCTTGGGCATTTGGATCAGATTTGCAGACAATCAGGAGTTTCTGATAAGAAGCAGGTTCTGGCTCTGTAAGAGGTGGAAAGGAGACAACTGTGACCATAGGCTCTGCAAATTCTACAGAAACTTACACAGATTCTCTTGAAGCCTTGAAACTCCTACTCTGTGTATTCACAACATAACCAAACATTGACAGGACAAAATAATAGATATTTCCATCCTCTTTCTGTATGATCCTCAGCATTGAAAAGTGCTAAGTATACTCTATTTCTTGCAGAAGTGGCCAGTATGGGAAATGTAAAATACCTACTTGTCATATGAAACTGTTTAATTGATGAAAAAATGATGGTAGTTGTATATCTCCACCTATATAAATAGCCACCTCACACCCCCATGTATTTCTGTTACAGAACTAGAACAGAAGTTCGTGCTGACCAATAGTAATACTGAGGAAGTGAAGAATTGTATCTGATACCAGTGACAAAAAATGTCCTTTAGTGCACCTTCTCTCTAAAATACAGAAGGTATTAGCTCCCCACAACATGGATACTTCCTAGGGAACGTTGACCTCAATTTGGCAACTGAATTTTTCTCTAGTTTATCAGTGGGCTGAATGTGTCAGAAGAGATGGGTGCATTGAGAATGCTTTTTATGCGGTGTCTTCTAATTATTATATGCACTACAATAGTGTTAGGTCCCTTCAATTTATAGCTTCTTCTTTCCTGTTTGGGCCCATTTTTATCTATTTTTGGATAATTTTTTTATAAGGCTTGTTAATACCTACTATGTCAATGTTTTGCTTTTACATTTGTCTCTCAATTTTTGTTTTGCCAGAGTAAATTAGTTCTCTTTTACCATCCTTTTGTAAGGAAAACTATTAAGATCTTACCAGAAGTTCCACTGTGTAATTTGACGGTCTTTTTTTCTCTTCTTCAACCATAATATGTTATGGATTGATGGGAACGTTAATAAGATTGTCATAATTTCATTTGGAATGAAAGTAGAGAGCCTCAGGTTAGATTATCTAGGTAACTTGTTGAGTGAATATCTATATTCATTTGTAATTTTTATTGATTCTGGTGGGACTGACTGCTTACTTGCTTTTGAAAAATCTCATACCCCATAGTGATGTAGTTGCATTGTTAGAGCTAGCTAACTAAAGCTGACCTGAGTATCTTTGTATGAATTGCTCTAGTTTGCAGCACGTATGCGAGTAAGATTTCCTTTAGAGATTCTCATTCACTTTTGGAAAGATGCAAATTGTTACACGTTTAATTCTCTTTGGAAAATGGCTCTTCATAACTTTTACAACTTTAACATTTGGAATTGAAATGATTCCCTCATAATTCTGCATAAGCTAGAGGCACTCCAAAAGCATTCGATGTACCAGTCACAGCCTGAGTCTCCTGAGAGAAGTTTACTGACATACATTCAATTACCAACATGAAATTAAAGATATTGTTCTAATTTTTTTCCATAGTACTTATCCTTTTCTTTCAGATATTTTTAATGAGTTAGTGAAAAACTGAATAGCAGTTTGCATGCACACATAACTATGCATGCTAGAAGAATAAATTATATGTAAATATATAGGTGACAATATAATAATAAGTAATCAACGAGTCCAAAACTGCTCTGTATTAGATATTCCCTGTATTCCTTCCTTCTAAGGAGTATGGCTCAGTTACTTACTTTTAAACACATATTTTATAAAAATCTAGTTTCATAACTCACATTCTTTCCTAAGTGCCAAAGAGCAAGCACAAGACTTCTTCAGAGCTCTAGTAGAAAACTATGCCACTTCTTGGTGTTTCACACTCTTCTTTGTTCTTAGCTGTGCTTGTGTGAACTCATTTAATATTGATTAACCTAATATGTCACTGTTTCAATCTAAGGCATTATGTATTCATGTAATAAGGGACTATTGATTCTTTTTCTCAATCTAATGAAACAACGCAGATGAAAAAATATTGTCCCTTTTTCACAATACTTAAAATTGTTAAAGATGTATTTCAGTAAGCATCTGACTAAAAGCACTAGGCAAATAATGAAAATATACATTAAGAGGAAAAAGCCAAGCTGTTTTCCAAAAAAGTCAAGATACACAGAAAATAATACTATATGTATTACCAAAGCCAAAAATCCCCTTTAGCATATTTTCTTGTCTTACAGATTCTGGTCAGCAGATACTAGTAAAGGTGTCTTATGCGTCAGTGAAATATAGCTAGTGGCATATGATAGGAGAGCATAAAAAGTTAATTTTCATTTGAGAACTCAACAATATTCCTTGTATTTCTAAAGTCAAGCAAGACTTGAAAACAAAAATTGAGTTTCTTCTTTACATTATGCATTTTATATAACCTGAAGAAATTTCCCTTCATTTCAGTCTGATATTGGACAAGGCTGGGAAGTTCTTACCTATCTAGTCTACCTTTGTATTTTATGAATACAATAGTCTTTTATTAGTGTAATATAGTCTTGTGTTCATTGGAAACTGTGAGGTAACAGTTCAACAGATCAGGTCTTGTATAAATAAAAACAAGAAACATTTTAATTACCCAGACAATATAGCATGCCAGTTTTTCTTTTGAAATCTTTGATCTTTTGTTGGTCAAAAAATCAATTACTTTACTACCTTTATTTTTAGATAAGTATAATAATTACCATTACACTTTTTTTCTTATGGGAAGTATGAAACAAATTTAATATTATTGGCTAGTTACTAGAGTTTAAGGAAAATCCAAAATCCTTAATTTTGTGAATAAATTCCAAAGAGATATTCAATATATTTCATGTGGCCTAGATATAGCCATAACACAAGTGGAGAAGAACGAGATTTTAATCCAGATATATACCTAATTGCAGGCAGTGATGATTGTGATTTTCCCTTGGCAAATCCATACCTAAAATACTAGTGGCCATCAAATCCTTACAGAATTTGGAGTATGAGTAGTTAAAATGATGGTATTTCTTATCTTGGGACATGTTTTTCAGGCTTCTAATATACAGTTAGTAATGTGTTTCTTCTAGGCCTGTTCTGTTAGATTCTCACATGAGTTTCAACATTTCATCAAGTAAGCACATCCTCCAAGGACTGTCTGTGGCACTTAAGCAATTTTTTAAAAATATCCCACTGTATCCCACTTACTATGCTCATCAGAAAGTCTAGCTTAACAATGTAAAATGACATTGAAAAAGTCTTATCTAAAACTGCTTTCTCCTGTAACAGAAGCAAAATCATGAGACTTCCAGGTGGATTTGATTGATGACAATTTTATTAGATGCAAAAAACTTGTAAAAAACCCACTGTTTATCTGTAGCTTTAAGCATCTGAATGTATGTGTAACTCTTAAGGTCAGTGTTTATCTTTGTGTATATACAATACATTATTTAGTTCATGACTAAATGACAGCACATCTCACCTTCCACGCTCCAAAATACTGGTAAACATTGTGACAGTTACACCAGTGAATCTTACATTTAACTCTCCAACACTGATCCAGTGAAAGATATGCTTTATCTAGGCTGCCTCTGTCTGCAAAATTTAGTCTAGTTTTCAATTCCAAAAGCTGCTTTTATGTATCTTCTTTCTGCACAGAACTTTATAGTATACTTAAGATCCAAGTTGATTTTTTAATCTGTGGCTTTTTGGGAATAATGGCTCATCATTAAGACCCAAAACTTTCTGGATCTGTAAGATGTTTTGAGCAGAAACATCTGCTGATCCATGCTACATTTATGCATGAATAACTGTTGGAAGCCAACCTAATATTCCTTAAACTCTCAGATGTAATTTAAAAAAAACCCCACAATCAAACCCACTTTTCTGGTCTGATCACAAAGAGCAGGGTAGAAGACTTTCAGCTCTGATGAGTGAAATTCTGTAAGATGGTGAAATATTAAAACCTACATTATAATTCATTACACTGAGACTGAAGTAGGCATAACATTCTGGTTATATGTGTTGTGTATATCTAGGCATAAATTTCACTTCAGCAACGTACATAATAGGCATATAAGTGACCCCGTCTCTTGAAGTTGAGCAAATATTTAAATATTTTACTAAACTTTGCTACATTGCTAAATTGTGTGTATTAAGTGCAGAGCAGATATGAAAGGGTACCAGCACCTAGATATACTTCAAACTGAGAATTAGGCCTTAAGAACTAACTTTGTGCTTCTCTTGTAATAAGTTTATTAGGTTTGCACTATTAGTTTTATATAGATTTCTGGGTATTGTGGGGGTGTTGTGTTTTTTCATACAACAATATCCGAAAGGGTTGACTGTTAAAGACCTTTAACACATCAGCCCTAATATGCACACAACCAGAACTGTCTTTGTGCTCCAGACATTTTGTTTCTCTAGCAATGCACAGTAGATACAAAATCCACTTAATTGGCTAGTTAACCACATTTATAGTTGTTTTGTAATACCAGAATGATGGTAACTGTTCTGTAATACATTTGTACAAACTAGGAAGTTTCCTTTCCTGTTTTTGAATTTGTTTTAAAATTCACTTGCATTGACTGCAGACCATTGGTATTTCAGGATTAGTTTTACCCATTATGTTTCTTTTCTCTGTATTTCAGAGATATTTCATCTTGCATTGCAAATTATTTTTGATCATTTAAGTTACTTTGGTTTCTGATCTGAAAGTCATATGGGAAGATCTTTGAGAGTAATTTTAAACCATTATTTGTAGCCCTCTTAAGCAGCAGGAAAGAGGAGAAAGAAGGTTAGCAATTGGTCTCTGTCCAGCACAAACTGTTGAAATTGATTTGGTTTCAGGCTGAGAGTTAAAAGCAAGCCAATGCATTATAGATGATTGATCTATACCACATTGTGTTAATATACACCAGGGGATTTTTTTCCTTCCCTGTTTTGCACTCTGCTTTAAACCCCAGGGTCTGATTCTGATTCTTCTTTAGCATAATCCAGTGTAAACCAGTAATGGCTCCACTGAATCCACATTGTTATCAAAGCCATGCTGTTAGTGATTGTGACTTGTCAACTAGGATAGCTAAGTTATGTCTGCCTCTTTTTTACCTTTGGAAAAAGGACATGAGACCCTCTTAGATTTGCACTGATCAGTGGAGAACTCTGTTAGTGGAATGTATTCGTTACAGTGATTGCAATGATACAGGCTGTTTGAGTCTCCTCTTTTAATAGAAAGTTGCCATTTATTTTTGTATGGAACATTTATTAACTTACGGCCTCTGGTCTTGCTCCAGTGAAATTACTAAAGTTTTTTTAATACATATTTTAAAAACCAAACAAGGCTATGTTCGTTCTGATAGTTGGATCCTTGTGGTCTTTTATTGTTTCATGTTTGGATTTGGTCAAGCATCCTGTCTGACGTGTCTCCTGATATCATTTATGTGTTGCAATTATTTTAAGCTTCTAGACTTCAGACTGAGTACACATGCTGCCACTGAACCCAGGGAAGATGTCTAGGTTTGATTCAAAGATATATATTGTCTATATAGCATTCCATCCTGAGAGCTAGAATTTAGTCCAATTGCTTTTTTTGTACTCTGTCACACTTCCACTGTCAGATAAATGTTCAATAAGACCTCTCATAGAGTCTTGCTGAAGCTGAGAATTCTCGTCTACTAGGTGGCCTGTGGCAGCATAAGCAAACAGACAGAACAAGTTATTTCTAACAGTCCCATCCTACCTCAACACAGCTTAGTTACCTCTAAACAAGATATTTTGTATTAGAGGCCACATAGTCACTTTAATATAGAGTTTTCACCTAATATATCCAGTTTGTCATCTCAAGGATCTTGATTGCCTCTGCTGCTTGAGGTATAGCTATTTGTAACAGGATGTGGTTAGGAAGTCCCTAAAAACAGTCTCAGTCCCTCTTAAGTCTTTCTTCACTCTGGACCACATACTCATTCCTTCCACTTTCTTCCCATTTTCTGGGCCCCATCTCTTGTTTCACCTCATTGCTAAGTCAAATGAGATCATTCAAATGGCAGAAAGCTAACTCAGAAAACTAAATAAATATGCTGAGGGACAGAGAAAGGAGAACGTATATGAGAGAAAAAGATTACTCGTTTTAAAAGGCAGGGATTATTAGATCAGTTCAGCTATTTGATCCTTATTAATGCTTATTACCTTAGCTTCAATGTACAAAAATGTTTAAAAAAAAATAAAATGGCTGCGTGGAGCATTTAAACATTACCATTGATTTTAATAATTAGAACAGAAGAAGTTAAATATCAATGAACTTTCTGAATATACACTTCCTTAAATTTATGTACTGTTCTTTCCGCTTTTTGAGATTATATAATATTTTTACAGGATTCATTGAGGTAGGGTTCTCCTGTTAAATTTTTGATATATATAGATGTCTGTTTGTCCAAGCTGTTAAAGAAGGCTAAAAAGAGTTTCCTGGCTGATGTGCCTCCATCAAGTATTACAGACATTTTTGAGGTGGCTTCATTGCCAGACTGACCTGATAACCAGTCCTCAATCCAAGTCCTTATATTTTAGAAGTATTACATGTTCAGTGGACCTGCACTTAAATCAGTGACCAGAGATTATTAGCTTTGTGACAGAAGTTCTTAGGAATTGGAGTCCAAGATAGAATAAGGAAAGAGCATTGATCAGCTTTCTACCGAAATTTTCAGTTTTGCATATATACACAGAGTTCATAGATTTGAATGGAATCCATAAGGTTTGTGAATGTAAATTCCACAGATAAACTCACAACCCTATTGTATAATTGTGTGTATTTCCATAATCATCCTAAGCTTTTACAGATGCATTGCATTTCATTCTTATTTGCATTAAAAAACTGTGGGTTTTTTTCAAGGGAGCATGGAATCCTTTTACATGATTAGTTAAAATCCACTCTTAAGGGGAAACTTATTGCCATTACGTTGTAAATCCTGGAATTACTATTATATTTGTTGTACAGGGCCCTCCTTACTTTAAGAACCTGGCATGAGGACAATGTGTTTTCCATTACAATGACAAGTACATATAAATCACAAATACTACTTGAGAGTATAAGCTGTTTGAAGGGTTTTAGTGTCAGCCACTCATTTCTAGGAGGCTGGATTAAGAATTGGAAAAGATGTTTTTACTAGAGCACTATAGCTGTTACATTAATGTGTATCTGCATGTCAGGAATACAAAGTGTATTGAAAGGCCAACCTTTTATATTGCATATGACAACTACATAGATTTCTTCTTACACTGAGACATTGATGTTTACTACTTCCAAAAGGTATTTTTCCTGAACAAATCCCACTGGATTAATTCCTTTTTTCAAAAAAAAGCAATACATCAAATTATGTTATCCTACAAAGAAGAAAACGAAAAGCTGTCTTTAGCTGTTTTTTCTAATCTATATTTCTGGATGACATTTTTCTGGAATTGTCTCTCCTCTCACTTGTATGCTTGTGAATCAGTACTATCTCAGAAATCAATGATACTACAGCACTCTAAATGTAGCATAAAAAAAGCTTCAAAGCCTGTGTGTTTATTCATATATGCTACTGAAATCTTCTAAATACTTAGTTCTTAATGCACAGAACTCCCATCACTAGCCACTGACATTTAAGATTTAGTGGTATTTCTGTAGAACTGACAGATTCTATTAGTCTGAGCTTTTTAAATCGACCTATTCATACTTGAAAGAGACATCAAGATCCATATTGTTTTATGTAATTGTATAAAAATATTTTTCTTTTGCCCAAAGTTGATCAGAGGTGCTGCAACAATAAGGTCCTAAATGTGGATCTGGTAAGGGGCCAACTTTAACTTTACCCGTGATATTGTTCCAAAGCTGAGGGGATCGTGTTTATTATTTTTTCTTTTATTAGCAAACCTATATTGGAGAACTGAGTTTTGAGTATTCAGAGCTCTAAGTATTTGTGATCTACAGCAATGATGCAGACAACAGGCTTTTTCTACCAGTAGGCAAGTACAATGGTACAGTCAAAGGATGAATTTATGCTATAGTCATTTACAGTTTTTATATTTTTCAAGGTTATTTTGCAAGCCCCAAAATGGCAAAATACTTTTAAAATAAAAATAACTCTCTCCTTTGTGTAGCAGTTGTGTCTATGTGTCATGGTTCAGGCTGGGCTGGCCACTAAAATGAATGACAGATGTTCTCTTTAGCCTTTCTCCCTTCAGGAGAAAGAGAGACACGAGTTGAAAAGAAACTTAAACTACTTAAATATTAATAACAGAATAATAAAAAGAAAATATTACATTAATAAGAAAATAATGAAATAGATACAATATATATAATCCTGTAGCAAGCTTCCAGGATGACAATCCCATCAGTGGCAGGCACTGGGAAAGTCCCAGACTGGACTCAGCGATGGATGTGAACTGGATTCTGGATGTAAATTCGGGAACGCACAGATCAGGATCAAAGACAGATGAACAGACAAAGTTCTCCACAGGTACTGGCCATTCATAAAAGAGGCTGACCTCTTTGATCCCTCAGCTTTTATACTGAGCATGATGCTGATGGGTCGGAACACCCCATTGGTCCGTTTTGGGTCACCTGTCCTGTCCTCTACTCCCCACAGGTGTGGCCCCTCTATGCTCTCCTGCTGCTGACCCTCCAACTTGGTACATAACAAAGCGAGCTGACTTGGCTTGTTACAGCAATAAGTATAAGCAGGATCCCCTCTGCTTACCATTCCTTGGTATTAACTATAAATATCAGACGTTAGTTAGAAGAGACTTAACTAAAAAGTAAAATTATTGAAAATAAGATTGGTTCTAGTTTTACCTCAAGCCAGGGCACTATAAATTATGCCCAGATGCAAATGGACATTTATCTTGAGAGGTGCTGGTTTTTTGCATTGGAAAAATCAATGGGATCATCTTTAACATTCAATATGATAGAAAGAATAATAAACATGATTTAATGACACCACATTTTATTACATACTTTGTCTTAATATCAAGTATCGAATACCCTTAGTTACAGTTGGCTTTTGGGCAAGAGCAGGAAAAATATGTTTATTGTTTTGGGTTTTTTATTATTATTTATTTCTAGCTTTTAAGATGTTGGTAATTGCAATTAGAAGTCAAGAATAAAGCAAAAGCTTACCAAATTATCCTTCATCTAATAACTTGCTTTCTAATGTTAATGAATGATATGATAGTTTGCTTGAACCGCCTTTAAACATATACTGCTGAGGAAAACTGAAATAACAGTTTTAAGTAATGTAAACACTGAATAAATTGTAATTAACCCAATGAAAGCATAATATGGTTGCCACATTCTCTTTAGTTACTCATGAGGAAATCCTAATAGTAAAGGAATATTTCAGAGGAAAGAATGTTTCCAGTATCATTTGCTTAAAAAATTACCATGTGCCATGGGAATATTGATGATTACATGCAAATTGGACTGTTCAATTACTATGACACAAACATACTTCCTACATTCTTGCCCTAGGAAACTCAAAACAAACCTATCCTTTATTAAACAAACATACCAAACTACTCTTTGATCACACCTAATATGTATAAAATGCATGAATATGGAGAGGAATTTTAAATGCCTGGTGAGCTGAACTCAGCAAAATTTTTGCTACACTGTCTTCCTTACAGATGTGATACAAAGATGCGTAGGCTCTTCAGTCCTTACTTCTACTGCTTTATTGCTTTTCTTCAGCAGTAAGGAGGACAAACCACCAAATTTCCTGTTTTTCCCTCTTTGCTGTCCTCCCTTGTCAGCCATAAGTCTTAGGTATGAGAATTGGAAGTAGTGTCCACCACTGGTTTAAAGTACATGAGCAAAAACGTTTGTGCATTTCCCTGTCAGCAGCTAAACCATGGTGTAGTGCAATCTGTAGAAACCCCATACCCCTGAGGAACCTAGTCCAACCTCCTGCTTGGTGCAGGATCAACACTAAGTTCAGATCAGGTGGGTCTAGGCATGACTTGAAATCTCTGGAGTCACACTGATTTACATGCTAGGCTTTCACTTAGAGACAAAAGATGCTGGGATAGGGATGTTCTGCTTTTGCTGTTTGTTAGCTTTCTCATTTCACTGCAAACCTGGCCTGTGTTTTGCCTTTGGTCACCTTTTGTTCATGTCATTCATAAGCAAGTGACTGACTTACCAAAAATGCCTCCTGAATTTTTAATGCTTCACCTTGGGCAGTAAGATTAAGTGATTTGACAAAAGTATGCTTTTCATTGCAGATTTCAGACATTAGAGTTAGCCATTGTCATCCCCTTGCTAGCCCTATTATTAAAAATTAAATAGTATTTAATTCTTTATGTGTTCTGTCCAGATGTTGCTCAAATACTTGGCTCTTGAAAATCTTTTGCTATTTATACATGCCTCTACAATCTCCTCTAACGAACTTGTCTATCATTTTCTAATTAGCTTTAATAAAGTTTTAGTTCTTCTGCAAGGACCTGATCCTTAGTTGAATGAGTTGTCACATTTGGTATTTGTGTCCCAGAAACAGAAAATTCTATTATTGAAGCAGCAGGTAAACAGGAGAATTTACAAATATTTTCCTTCTTGAGATCAGGTTACAGAAAACATAACATAGTGGTTTTGGTTTTGTAAAATAGTTTCTGATCCTCAGCCTTGTATATTATACAGATGCCCGAGGAAGAGTAAAAAAAATGTTATGAAAAACTACTTCACTGTTTGCTTTAGAACAATGAGCTTTCTGTTACTTTTCAGCTAAGAAAGTGCCAAATACAGGCACATATGAAAATTAAGTAACAACTATATATGAAAATTAAGTAACACAACCTGTAACTGGCTATTGGGTTTGTAGTTGTAGGATCAAAGTTGCTAAAGGATTTGGAAATATTTGTAAAGTTGCATGTTTTTAGAACAAGCAGCATGTTATCTACACACTCTTCAAAAAGCAATAGTAGCAGTGTGAATGGAGAAAAATAGTATAAAAAGCAGCAGAAATAATACAAGTATAGCCCTCATCTGAAAAAAACTTTATTTACAGTGCTAACTTTATTTGTATTGGTATTATTTAACAAAATTTCACTGATAGATTCTACATTTGTGTTGACAGTTTGAGCATGTGATACAATTGCAGATAGGAAATTAGAAATCTGCTGATGCTTTTACTGTAACTATGGACAGATGACCAATTCTAGTACTCTCTCAGTGCTGTGCAGTAGTAGAGAGTAGATTTCTCTTGTCCTCAAAACACATATTTAAGCCACCATACAATTCTGTTTCACATCTATTAATGTTAAATCCCATTAGGAATTAAGTGGAATCAAAGGCTTGACTTTTTTTGTTTATATATCGATCCAAATTCATTTCTGATGCAAGTGCCTTGATTTCAGGCCTTTTTAATCATGTATGCTATGAAACTTAGTGAGAACACTGGCATTGCACCAGATTGCAGGATTTTTTAGAGAGTTTTACTGTCTTAAAGTGTCTTTTTATGACTTCCCATTCAGCCAAGACAAGGCTGGTTTTGGTAACCAAACTGTCTACTGCATCAGCTGTATAGATTAACTCAGCATAGTTCCAAGAAATCTTTATTTTCCAATATAATTTTGGTCATTGCTGAGATGGTATGTTAGGTAATGGTTGGTAATAAATTTCTTAAAAAAGAAATGTCATCAGGCATTTGCTGCTCAGAAACCTCTCAGTTAACTGATATTTTCTTGTCTGCCTTACCTAGCAAGTCTAGGTAGAGAAATGTAGAAATGTCTTGGAGTTTTGTTTCAGCAGTGCAACAAGTATGCAATATCTTAGGATAAGAGACAAAGAATGACTTACTTAGCTGAAAGTTTCAGGGAAACTTGGAGGTAATTTAAGATTAACATGTAGAAATAAAAATAAAGACAGAACCAATCACTTCCAAACGGTAATTCTTATTTGAATTAAAAGAATGTATTTAAATATAGTAAAGAAATTTTCTATAAAGTTTGTGTCCATTTATAAAAACTGCTAAGTATAAATGTGAATTTTACTTTGGATATCTCTAAATGCAAATGAATTTAATGTTCTACCACTGCCATTAGTTTAAAATATGTTTCTCTTGATTTGTTTTTTATAGCTTTACACTGCATCAGACTGATTAAGAAAACTATCGCAGATAAAAAAATAGGCCTTACTGTCAAAGAAAATGGTTGAATCTATCGATTATAAAATAAAACTACAAGAGAAAGTACAAATATGCATTAGAAATGCTTCAATTTTGTCTAGTAGTGCACTAGTCTTCCCTTGATTGCACAGTACTAGTATAAGGAATAATTTTCAGATAAGTAAGTGCATTTAAGCCAAATGAAATTCTAGAATGCAGTGAAGCTGTCATTCAACTGCTTTGCATAAAGCAGTTGCTTGTAAACTAAGCTATTCTTAGTTTACAATATGCGGGCCAATTTTGATATAACTACTTAAGTTTCTGAATGCTCTCTTATTTTTCAGGGGGTATCCATGTCAACAGCTACAGGATTCCAAGGTCATTTCATAGTCTAGTAAAAATTATTAACCATGCCAGAGGTGGAAATATGATTCACAATTTGGTTATTACATGGGCGTTGTTAGGGATAACCTTTTAGTCTTATCCACAGTAATTATCTCCTTTTCTTGATGAACATGATACAGAAAACCTTGTTTCCTGTCTTTGCAAGCTGGAATAAAATTTAGATCTTAATGCAGGAAAATATTGAATAATTAAAATCTTACTGACCTCAGAATAAATGTGACTGACCACTTCATTTTTAATCTCTGTATGTGGTGTGAAGCACTAAATAACTATTGTTAAGGGGGGAAGTATCAGCTTAAAGGTATATATTAATGTCATGTTTCTCATTCTTCACCATTTTGTTTCTTTTAATAATTTTGATGCTTTATGTAATGAAGTGACAGAGCACTGGTTGTCTAGTGTACAGTTGTAGTGTGTTTTCTGCATTCAGCCATGAATGCAGCTTTCCTTCTGAACTGCTCTGAGTTTGCTCAGTCAAGGTGTGTACTTTAACAAAGCAGAGTTGAACAAATCTTACAGAGCAACTATAGTATCAGTACAAAGTCATATTCTGCTCCATAAACTTGATTGCCAACCTGGAATACATTAAACAGCATTGGTCAACACTTTGAAATATCTGACATTTATGTTTATGGGGTCGCTATTAGGATGCTGTGAAAAATATAGTGTTATTCTACATTTTTGAGAGATCTTTATTATGTGGAAGAATGCATACTCTTTCAAGAAATACCTTACCAAAATCAGCTATAATAAATATGATTATGAGTTCTTTAACTTCAATACAAAGCAGAACAATAACAGTTAAATATTTTTAGAATTCAGGTGACTGTATTAAAATATTTAAAGGGCATTTATTAGAAGATGTGTTTAAGGACTCTAGGAAACATTCTGTGAATGAGTAAAAAACAAAATGGGACTGAAATTGAACAAGAAATTATAGCAACAGATTATTTCTTTTTTAATTTTTTTGTTGGTATTGGACTGAAATTCTAAAATGATGAAGGGAAATGGCTGCTGGAGTTACGATTGCCAATTAGAGAAAAGTTAACTTAAATTTGAGATTAAACCAGATATAATCAGATGCTAAATTCAAAGTGGTTTTTTATTTGTTTAAATATTTTATTTTACAATTTGCTTATAGTTCCATTTATTCACACCCACATAGTGTCATGTAGAGATAGTTTTGCTAGATTGGTAAAAAATACTCTGCTTGGCTTAAGCAAATTAACTGTGCTGAGCAGAATGCTGCTCCCTCTAAGTAACCTGTTTGACATTAGTTCAAGCGTGTCACTGAAACTGGTACCCTTTTGCAATACCCTTTTTTTTTTTAGAAGAAAAGTCTTTACAAAAGACTTTTGCAGAACATATACTCAGAAATTTTCTAATGAGAATAACTCTCTAAAAGAATGACACCTTACACAATGGTCTGAGAATCACAAGACATGACATATCTAAAGCAAAGGTAGTGGAAAACTCTTGAACTCAGCTTGTTTTGTCTTTTTTGACATCTAAAATAGTCTCATATTTCTAATAGATAAGTTAATTTTTGGTAAGTCAGTGGCTGTAGCATTTTCACATCTTATAGAGACCTTGGATAAAATACTGGGTATGTAAAAATCAATGACAATCATCCATGTTCCCAGATTTAATCAGTAGGGTCATCTGAGTTACTAATTCTGGTTTACTCAATGCTGTAAGTGCATCAAGATGCATCTGCTCAAGGATGTCACTCTGTAGGCATGTAACAGTGAAATAAGACCAAAACTTTAATCAACCTGGCAAATGGAAGCAAGTTCCTACTTTGTTTCTTGCAAGAATAAGGAAGGATGCGAAAAAGCTTGTCTAATTCCCTAATTCTAAGCCTGCCTAAATAAACACGGAAGTTTAAACAGTAATAGCTTTTATAGTGCTGTAATACATTGGTAATATGTGCAAATCAGAATGGCATCTCTTTCTTTATTTCCTTCACATTGTGTTATAGAAAATGTTCAGATTTTCCAGTCTCGTACTTTTACCAGTGAGGAATGCAAGTTTACTTTCACATTGGTATTAATGAATGAATGAATGGCTGTGCCACTAAAATGTGTGAAAACCAGTATATATTAAATGGGAATTTGTTTTGAGTAACAGAAAGAAAACCTTTACAAAGACTCTGTTCAGTTGCAGGTGATACAGAGCAGTAAATTATTTTAATTATGTTACTTTTTTAATAGGCAGTAAACCACAAAGGAAATTTTGCTACCCGCTCTCTGCATTTTTTCCTGAGCTTCAGTAACCGATCAATTTTTAATAAACTGATATTGAAGAACCTTGCTTTTAATAAATGTAGTGAGTTGGAAATATTAACTGTATTGCCACCGTTTAAACTAAGCACATTGACAAAACAACAGTTTTCTCTTTGATCAAATTTCTGTTCCTATAAGCATATTAGGAACAGTTCTGTGTGGAACTTTGTGATGTTGGCTCCTTTGGATTCAGACGTTTTGCTTTATTTTGGGGCTTATTTTTGAATATCACATTTGCCTTTGGGTATGAATTTAATTGCAACTAAGAATATCAAGCAGCCCAGGTCAAGTTCTGTGTTGAAAGAGAGCCAGACAGCAGCTATGACTGTACATATAGAGATATATATATATTGCATTTTTTCTAAACAGATATGTGCTGCTTCTCCCCTTTCCTAAATAGGATAATAACTGTCACTACACTTCAAAATGTAAAATCATGCATTCTGTTTCAGTCTGGGGTAAATTCATGGGGATCTGATGCTATACCATCCATGAATTCTTAGTCCTTGACCTTAGAGTTTAGGCAAACTGAGCATATCCAAGGCTGTATTAAAGGGCATGAAAAATTAAAATTCCCACTAACAGCTCCGCCTCCACCAATTTTCCCTTCATTATTTTCTTAGAGAGGGTAGAACTACCTAAGCTTTTCTTTTCAGGCTATTTCTGACAAATATATTTTCTATTTAAAGTGCATGTTTAATAAGAATATCAATTTACATCCTTGATATTCATGGCTGAAAATGAGCAGTAGACATGAATGGCATTGTCAAAAATTCATGTTTCATTGTGTATGACCAGATTTATCTCTATCTTACAGTAACTTTAACTAATGGAAATTAGGTCAAAAGAAAAAAAAGTATTTCCATAATATTTTGATGATTTAGGGACATATTTTACTTCTGAATAGATTTGACTCAGTGAAGGATAGCTGTTCCTGAATGAATCAGACATACTGCATGTATGAATTTTTGACAGGAGAAAGTACACAAGCAAAATCCAGTGTTTCCTTACAATGTTAATTCTAACTTCATCTGCTGCCAATATGCTGCTTTAGCTGTGTACAAGCATTGACGTTCTCGCTTCTGACCTTAGGTTGTCTTTATTGATTTCCTTTTGACTTAGTTAACTATCACTCACTGCTGAAAAGAGAAGCGGTTTTTAAAAGCTTCTTTTAATCTTCAAAATAGTTACAATAGTGAATAAGTTATCACATCTACAGGTTAAAAAAAAAATCACCAAAAGTCTTCAAGAGATGTTAGTACCATTTAATGCTCCATTAGCTCACAGAAATGTTGTTGCATTGATAGACTTAAGACAAATAAAGTTTTCAGGAGCATTTAGTGTCCCCTTTAACATCAAGAACAGCTAAAACACAATAATTTGCTACCACATCTGAATATGCAATTTAGCAAAACAAAGTATATTTTAAGAATAAATTATTTTTAGGTAAAACATTAAGGATTCTTGATACTACTATTAATGGCTGGTTAAGGTTCCGAACAATGGAGAATCATGCTCAGTGAATTAAAATTAAGTCCAGTTTTTGTTATGTAAATATTTAGTCTTGTTTCAACATACGTAACTCTAATTTGGCACTTTCTTTCAATTACACAAAATGGCTGCAAAGTGTTATAAATGTTATTATTAGAAGAATGTTTGCTTAGAAAATTCCGATAAATATAATCCTATGTCTGTAAGGACAGTTATAGAAATCTTAGGGAAAATATTGAAAAATGCAGGCGCATACGACAGGGATTTGTGTTCCAACAAGTATATAGACTCATACTTTTTGCTTCTTAGATTTCACCCTGTCTTGCTTTATTTAACTGATATGACATTCCTGATTGTAAATAAATGTCAGATTTCTGGTGTGTGTGTATATAAATCAGGTTATTACTGCTAAAGTACAGTAATTTTGGTCATTACACATTAATTCAGACCCCAGTAAAACTACAGCATTTCCAAAGCTGTGTAAAAATTATAAACTGTATTTAGATACTGTTTTCTTGTGCAAGTCACTTTCAAGATGGAGAAAGAAGTTAGAAGCATAATGTAACAACACTGACTTGTATGATATGTGCCAACTTTTGGTGTTGCAAATGATTCAAGGAGTAAATATACTGCTTGATGTAGTGCTGAGTGAGCGTGTCTCTTCTTTGATCTTTGAGTGGCTTTTGCTAGCAAGCAGTTATGCTGAATTTAGAAAGGCAAAAATTCCCAGGAGTTCTGTTATGAACAGGAATGTAGAATAATTTCTGACTTAAGATATGCTAAAAGAAGGGAATAAATACCAAAGGATTTTTATTTTGTAAAATCTAGCTAGGAAATATATTTGAAATGGTAATTTTCTAATATAGTCAACTCCATGAAAAAATATATATATTTATACGTTCACATGCATATCCTTTGGCATTTTTTTATAGCTCAAGGGATCCTGAACTAATTTTTATCATTCGTTTATATTATATTGGAAAGGAACACACAATATTTACACATCATTTGCCTCAGTCTCTTTGTCACCCTCTTACAAAAATGAAAATAAAAATTATTTTTTTATTTCTGCCCAAAGTATCTGATGTTTTCATAAAACTGGTTTCAGGCAGAAAAACATCAAATGAAACACAATGAAGACAAAGAATTTTATCACTTAATGAGTATATCTCCAAGAAAAAAGATAACTAAAGCTTATTCAGAAGATGTGTATTTATGTCTTTTTATGCTTATCAGAAGAAAATGCCTACTCTCTTAAAACAGAAATGGCTGAACAACTGATTACATTTCCAGAATAGAAGCATGTTTCTGATAGACTATACTCCTCCAAGAGGAGTTAGGTATGTAGCTCATTTAGGTATTTATGAAGAGTCTAGTAGGTAATGATTCACTATTCTGGGTGCCCTATGTCTTCTAAAGCCTGCAAATATAGATTTATTCTTGCAAGTTCTCCCCTATGCTTGCAAAGAGATCCTTTGATATGGGGAAGAGCAGCTCATCAACAATGAGAAGTTTGTAGAACATTGTTCTACATTGTTCTGGATTGTTGTGAGTACACTGTTCCCATATTTTAATTTTCCCTTTGTTTCTATATTTTTTCCAAATATGCCTTGGTTCAGTAGATTTTATTCCGATGCTGATCATGTGACGTTTGTAAGATCTGAATTTTTTGTTTGGTTCAACAAACACTTGGGGTATCTTGTGGAACACAGTTCTATTAGTGCTGAAGCCCATTACTCATATGCTTGAAGTATTGTACAGCTGAATGGAATCAAGCATATGTGTAAAGTTAAATATTTACTTCTGTGATTGCTAAATATGGTGTGCATAAATAATACAAATAAATCTATATCACTTTGTTCCAGATTTTTTTCTTTCAGTACTTCAGATACTAGTTCTTAATTTTCTGCAAAAATTATGTAATTACTGTTTTGCAAAGTTGTATATGTATATGCATGCATGTATGCCTTTCAAAGATAACATGTAGCTACAATCTTTCAAATTTATTTTTCAGTATTTTTCTTTTAAAGCAATATACCTTTTTTCTTTATCCCTCTTGATTAATGAAACATAATTATCTAGACATTGCTGTTTTTACACATACAGAATTGCAAGCTGCTTGGTGTGTTTTGTTTTTTTTTAAGATCCATGTTAATGTTTTTTAGGCATTTTGGGGTTTTTATTTCATTGCTGGTAACACAGTAGTGAATCTGTCTACAGAAAAAAAATGTGTCTTTCCTAGGAGGATGCCAGTATGTTTTTGACCCTCAGCATCTATAAATATCTTGAAAAAAGAGGCAGAAGGTATCCTGACCAATCAAACAAAGAATTGGAAGAAAAGTGAATTTTGTAACAAAGAGATATAGCGTTATCCCGAGTATATAAATAAACACATTGCATCCAGGGATGCAGGCATGACAAAAGAGATCATTAGAACAGCAATCTTCTGAGTGCTGTCTGCTTTTGGTTAAAATTCTCAGACTGAGAAAAATGGCTACGCTCCTTGTGCAATGTCAAGGGAATTATTGTCTGTGAAGGGAAATCTGAGTAATTTCACCATAGCAAATTATTGGTGCACAAGTAAGTGAGATTTCCTCGTTCCACCTATTCTCAGTTCTAAATTTCTTATTGTGCCGAACTGGCCAGCAACCACCTCCAGTTGGGATCCATGTTTCTTCAGTCCTCTTTTCAACTTACATGCTTACATCACCATTCATTGTAAAGATGGCTGGAGGGACTGCCTCTGCCTTTCTGTAGCGAATAAATATCCAATACGTTTTTATCCTGGGAAGAGATAGATGACTTTGATAATTGCAGGGATTGCTTGAGTATCTGTTCTATGGATTTCAAAACCTTAAGCAGATTCATGTCAGAGAGTGGCTAATTTCAAGGCTGTAGGGGATGCACATTTTTGTCTTGAAGCAGTAAGAAACCTAGGTCTATTTCTGCCTCTGTCTTTAGAGGCACTGGTTCTATCATGCAGTATGGTATTTCTGGACAGAGTTTTCCTATTGTCCTCTTTGGAACTGAGATTGTACCTAGCCTGGTAATCAAGTTCTTTAGGGTGTCTTTTATAGATTTTTCACCATAAGAAATATGACTTGAGTGCTTCATTTTTCAAGATTTCTTTTATTAGATCAGAGTCAATAACACTGAGGTGGATAAATGCAGATGACACAAGAATAAGAGGAACCTCTCCCTAGTATATGTGTTTAACTTTAGTAGCTGTTTCCTATACATACTGTTTCAGTAATTTGTTTACCTGAATTCATAAAGATATAGTGTATAGGAAAAAGTTGATGGGGTAGTAGAAGAATATGTGGAGATTTATTTTAGTAAATATTGATTCGTCTAAAGATAGCATTACAACATAACCTGATTTATAAGTGGAAATAAACTAAAAATAGTAAATGTAAAAGAATAGTATAATCATACACTTGTCCTTTTCTATATACTTCAAAACAACAACTCTATTTATACTGTGACCTCCCTTTCCTCTATCTGCTTTGGAGCTCCTTTTCTTTTTCCTTTGAAATTTTTGGAAATATTCTCATTGGGCTAAAATAATTTTTACTATTTAAAGAATACTGTATACCAAATTAAGCATTTACTAGACTAGATCTATGCATAAAATTGCAGAGGCGTCACTTCTGTGAAATGAACACGTGTAAAAAGCCATGAGATTATTGATCTAGAGACCTCTGTAGAATTCTCTTGTTTTCCTTCAGGGAAAAAATGATAAACCTATATATTCTGTGTAAACAGTCCATTTCAGAATTTCACTAAATTCCACAACCAGCTTTTAGAAAGTGTGGTGGGACTTTCTAAAGCTACTAAGTAGCTTTTATTTTGATGCTTGTATATACTACCGACACAAATACTCTTTGGAGTTTTACTTCCTCTCTGAGAGGTAAAAGTCTTGTCTTGTGCATGCACTGTGATACAAGACTACACTGTCTTTGTTCCACTCTTGTACAGACATAGAAGAAACATGCAAATGTCTTGTATCTAACAGTGTATCTTCCTGATCCAGTGTGTTGGCTCAAATGTGCTCGTTGTTAAAGTGGTGGAACAGATGCATCATTCTTACCTGTCTGTATAGGAAGAAAAAATTAGAACAGCCTCCATATTCTCTCTGTATTTGGACTGCAAATTAACATAGTTCTAATCTATGCTTACTGGTTTTAAAAGCCTGCCCAAAAATTTAGGAATGAATGAAAGGACTCCTATTAACTGCCATAGAATTTCACTGAGGACTACTGCAGTGAGAGAGGGATTTTATTTAAAGCAAAAGTCAACCAATGAAATTGCAAGCAGATTTTTCTTATTTCAATATAATGAACAGGAATGTGATTAGAGTGCTATACAGTACTTTTAATTCTACAGCGCTGTTGTTGAAGCTAATTTCACCTAGTAGTATAGAAGTAATAATAATCCTTTGCTATGCTTGTTTCCTGTGGTTTTTTTCACTTGTTTGATCGTCCTCGCCACTCATCTTGGTACATGGTCAGTTACATAGAAATTTATACAGAAATTTTCATATATAAATATATTTTTAACTTCTTCACTAACCTTATCTGCTAAAAAATGCTAAGACTGCAGGTAAGTATTATTTGCAGCAGTCTACCCAGAACTCCTTTTAGACCAAAAGATAAGCAAATCTCATTAATTGCCCTTTCATCATACTCATTCTGCAAATAGTAGAGCCCCTTTATAGCATTGTAGCAAAATACAGAACAAAACAGGAACCAAACTATCACTCATCATCACTGGACGTTATTTAAGAGTTAGCATTAGATTCTGTGATTTGATAGTCCATATTTAAAGATTAATGAATTAATGGATTATTTATGGGGGTAGGAGTTGGGGGGGGATGGTTTGTTTGGGGTTTTTTTAACCATGGCATACTGAAATGAAGATATTCCTTAGTTCTAGCTTCTCAATATAAATCAACGGAAATATTTCAGGATAGTGGACAATTTTCATTTTACTACCATCAATATTATTTATATTACTTTTAACATAGAAACAAAAACAGGATGGAGTACTGTGTTATTTTACACCGGGACTAAAGCCATAACCAGAGGAACACAGAAATTGCATTTGAATGTAAACTAGTATTAAAATAAAACTTTTTTTACCTTATTCTGTTTACAATACGGTGATCCACACTCTGACATCATGACCAAGATACATGTTGTTTTGGGAGTGGTGATGTGCTGCTGGTTATAGAGGCGTTTGCCACAGTGTCTTCCGCTGCTGTATCTGAAAAAGGAGAAACATCTGGAGTGAATCCAAACCCAGCCCTCAGCATTCATATTAGCATATTTGCTTTTATTTTAGTTTAAAGAACACATCAGCTAGCTTTCTTGTTACATTGTTTACTTCTTGTTGCCTACAGTGTCTTAACATTCTTCTCTTCATTTGGACAGTTTAACAAAACTAATCTTTTTAATTAGCTTTTTCCTGCATCCCATTATGTTCTTAAAAGCCTACATAGGAGCTTACTGTGCGGAACTTACTCATGGTCATGCTGCAATTTGATATAAATTACTCCATGTTCAGTACTGTACTGTCTCTAGCATTATGCCAAACATAGTCCTCTGTAAAAAAACAATAGCATGAAGTGCTTGAAATGCCTCCTTTTCCATACATTTGCGTTTACACTGCAGCTACCTTTATTGTGCAGATATCACGCATATAAAGCCTGATCTTGCACTCACTGAATTCAGTGGGAATCTTGCAAGGTTCTCACTGTAAACTGCATTCTCCAGTAGGATATAGTGTAGACAAGAGTCCTTGCTCTTACTGACATCGTATCTAAATTAATTTAGACTAAAATCATTTAAATATAGAATAGTATGGGAACTGTGAATTCTGAATATACTTTCATTAGTCCTATTACTCTACACATTGAAGGTCCTACAGAAATTAATGGACATATATAACAGAGGAGTGCAGTATGTGGTGCAGAGATCCTTAAATCTGTGTTCTTATAAAACACAAAATACAGAATTTTTTGTAATACCCAAAAAAAATGTTTGTATTTGTTGATTTGTTTGTATAGTTGATTTAACCTAGTGAGATACCTTATCTAATAAGGTCTCTGGTAATTCATTTGTATGGATAGTTTGCTTCCAGTTCAGTGGAATGATATAGACAGGCCTGCTGAATTTCTCATTGAAAGCAAGAAATCTAGACTGATCTTGCATCCTAGCTATGGCATTTGAAAGTCTCACCACTGTTAATTATCTACTATCCCTTTATTCTAGGAGATAAAGAAGTATTATTTCCATTCCAGGCATGTGATTAAGATATAGAAAATAACATCATTCTTGTATGGTCATGTAATTGATCAGTGACAGCACAGAAAATTGAAAATGGGTTCCAAACTTATTATCAAACCATCTGTTCTTTCTAAAAATATATTCATCGTATCAGCTAATCTGAAAAGACTCTGTCCTGAAATGTAGCTTGCCTTTAAAATTACAGACACATCTAATTTGAACTTTTATTAATTACAACAATATGGCTGGAAGGCAGGGAAACACAAATCTTATATGTAGTGTGCTGGGTAAAAAGCTTATGCAAAGAGCCATTAAATTTAGATTGGTCACAAAAATCTGGAAAAGAACTGACTTTCTGAAAGACAAACATACACAACATCAGCTCCTATTAAATCACAGGTCAATGAAAAGCTGACTTCATCACAAAGTCAGTGCTGACTTAAGTTCTTTTCTTGGTGTTCAGAAAGAACTGTTGTCTATGTATTTACCAGAGGCATGAAAACAGTCTTCTCTCTCAGAAAAGGAAGTAGAGAGTGCTCTGTGATGATATTCCCTCTGTTACAGCAATTAACAATAGCCTTAGCTAGACCCAGGGAGTGAGAAAATAATATAAATGATAGCCTTACAAACCATGCTTTGCCCTGACTAACACACTAGATATGCACATATATGAATTTACACTACTGCTTCATCTACAGATTCTCATTCATGTTGCCCTTAAGATGCAATATCCTGTGGTAATCAGAATTCCTGGAAGAATATAATAATACTTCTGTGAAAATCACATCATTTTAATGCCTACCTGGAAATCTTTTTCATTTTGTTTTTTTTTTAAGATGAGAAAAGGATATCAGCATTGTACTTAAATCATATATATTCCTTTGAACAATATTCTCATATTGAAAGTCCTATGTAAGTCATTGCTCTAAGTTCATGGCTTTGAAGGCAGAAAGTGTAGTTCATACAAATTAGCTTTGGGTAGAAAGACCCTAATTTGGGGTAAAATTCCCTCTTATTTGTTCACAAGTTTTCAGTGGAGCCCTTATGTTTCATTAACAGAGACCCACTGACAAACAGGAGTTTTTCAGTGTTATGAGAACCATAAAGCATTGTGCAATAGCATCATTATTCTTGTCTTTGTGGAAAATTAGTATCTTCTGGTTATTCAGTCTGCCTGAAGAAATGTCTGCCAGTATATGTAATTTATAGTATGAAAAAGATGCTATCTATAAATGACATTTTGAACTGATTACCACTGTTCATAATTTTCAGTTAAATTTCTTTTTTATTTTTGTAGGCTTGCATTATGACTTGTTTAATATTAAGAATGGACTTTATCTAGTCTAGATGAATCTATACACAAACATATGTATTTTTCTGAATATGTTAATGAAAGAGTTTGTTATAAAGGAAATTCTGGCTTTAGTTTAAACTAGTGGAAAACTTGTTATTGCTTTCAGTAGGTCTAGAATGTTATTATCTATATTTTAAGGTTATAATTAGTATACATCCAGTATAGAAGTTTTTAAGCACATTTTTATGTCTTCTACAGTAGAGTTAATGCCATTTCTACCATTTTACAAATTAGGGAACAGAAAGAGAAAGTAACATGTCAAGGTCCAGCCAGTAGAGACAAGTAGTACTAAGTCCCATATCATCAAGTCTTCACTGGCTAGGTCAATATGCTAAACCTTTCTGTACATTGTTTCACAAAGATGGGGAATATATTTTGCAAAAATAAATGTTTAAGCCTCTCTCAGGTTGGGTTATTTTGAAACATTCTTCTTTTCCAGACATTTAGAAAACAGTAGATGTTTGATTCCCCCCCAAAAATACTGAAACATCTAGAGTTAACAACTAAACATGTGATTTATGGCACTAGTGTGTTTATAGTGGAACATGGAAATATGTACCCAATTTTTAAAGTGCATTTTAATTAAAATATTACAGTAAAAATGCTTTTAAGATGTAATCGTAATGCTTTATTTGCGATACTTGTGCAAGTAATAACTGTAAGGAAAGCTTTCATTTTGATTCACAAACATAACTTCTACTAATGAAGAAGTTATTTTGTGAGAAGATAGATTCTTCATTCTTGTTAAAAGCAAATGAAAAAAAAACAAATACAAAAATATAATTACAGGTGAAAGATGGTTTTAGCCCTCCAGTAAATAGGTCAGGGCACTGAGGTCACTAATAGGCCTTAATTGCCTTGATGAACCTCAGCTGGGCCCCACCATCTGCCAGGTGTACAATTTAAGTTTGTGCTTGGGCATTTAGTGTTTCCTAGAGCTACAGCATAGGTAGGGTTGTCTTCATCCTTGTCTCAAGCTACCATGTTTTGAGTGGACTTCGGATGCACGTTATGACCCTAAATCCTGCTGCTCTTGACCAGGCTACATGAAGCGCTCCCTCCTTTTGCTGTGCCCAGGGCTGTTGGTGAATTGTTGGCAACTCCCTGTGATACCTGCCCTGCTCAGGCCTCAGGGGCCACCTGCAGATTCTGGCTCTGTCCCTTCTCAGGGAGCAGCTTTCTTACCTGATGCGGTAAGTTTTTTCATCTGCATTTAAAAATACATGAAAGAAGATATTCTGTCATGCTATTAAAGTTTCATCTAGCGCTTTGTTAATGTTAGGACAACTAGAGCAATCAATAAATCAAAAGGATTAAAAGATCATTGCTTTGGCAGAGAGATTACCACCTGGTAGATGCAAAGCGTATGAGTGTTTGTGAATGTCTGTGCTAAAAAGTAGCTTCTGATTTGGTGATTTAGGCGATATAGGCGCTTGTGTCCCAAATAATGTTTTTTAGTTCTAGATGTAGAAAGGTGTACTTTCTAGATAGGTAGTAACAGATTTGAAGTATAACCCTGTAAAAGATGCTGAACATTTTGTATTTATCATTTAAAAAAAAAAACTGTTAAGGAGCTGTTATAAAGGAGCTGTTTTTTCAATTATCTGCTGAATACAAAGGATCAGGGATTATGCAATCTGAGATTCTGAGCCAGGCATAAAATACAGCACAGTTGTGTTTTAGGAAAAGACTGAGAAGATCCATGGCGGAGTTTTTGAGAGTTGGTGGGGGGAAACAACCAGTAGAAGTAACAGCAGCAAAAGTCACCTAAACTAGATTTTTTTTTTTTTTTAAAGGAATGCAATCTTCAGTGGGTTTTGGTGTTTTGGGTTTGTTTTTTTTCCTCCTTAAAGATCTAAGAAATACAGGTTTTAATATCTCACACAGGGTGAATGTGAATACTGGAAAGGAATGCTAGAGAAAACATTAAAATGAAAGCTTGCCTGCAAATGTTTTTATTGGTTTTCTCTAATATTTTCTGTGTCTTTACTATAAGATTAAAAATATTTTAGCAGCTGTTGTTTCCAAGCTAAAATCCTTGTATTTGACTTATGAAATCTATCTACTTAATATTTATGCTAACAGCAGCCACTTTAAGTAAACAAAACTTCATAGTACATTTTAAAACTTTTGTTTCAATATGTTTATAGAAGGAGCTATCACTTGGTATATTATAAAGGTTTGATTTATATTAGTGATGATGCAGAAAGCTTATTTATTGTGTCAGATTTCCTAATTTAATTGCTATTTCTGAGTTCATTCCAGTAAAAATGTATATTTAATTTTCTTAAATGTCAGGTGTCAGAACATAAAATTGATATAAATTTACAAATAGCTGCTGACTATTTAGTAGATATCTACAGAAGGAGTTAATTTGGTGCTGCTGAGGCTAATAATGAAACAAGTGGTTCTGAAATATGAGCTATCCTGAGGGTAGTTTACAACTGTTGCTCTGAGTAGCAAATCAAAACGGTTAACTGCTGTACAAAAGAGCATGTCAGTACTACTTCTTCTTTGTGATTTCCTAAACTATTGACTTTATATAAACGTACACTAAAAATCTTGTTTAGGGGCAAAGGGAAGCACACATTATATATGAAGTCAAGAATTTCATTTTAGTGTAACTAGAATTTTCACAGGGTAAACATTATTAGTGTAGGTCTCCCTATTACAGAAAGGGAGAGACTAAGTCTATGCAGGAAAAAAGTCTCAGTACTGAAATACTACTTATAATTGTTATACATGCATTTCATAACTTTATTCCCCTTCTGGTAAATGTGCACCCTTGCCCTGCTCTTCTCGGTCCTAATATCCGCAGTTTCATTCTGGTGTTGGTAATGGAGATGTTAGAGTGAGCCATCAGAGTCTGGAGGTCTTCGCTGAGAGGAATATGGTGTTGATGACTTTTTTCCTTCAGTCTTTATAGATGTATGCCTTTTTATATGTTCACTAACATACTTTTTTCCCTTGCTCTTTCCTTCTTGGTGTACAGCACAATGTTACATCCAAATTTAATATATAAGGTACCTTTTAGGTATGTCAAGGTACCTTAGAGGTACCAAGATCTGCTCTCTTTGTTATCCCTAAAACAATTTTTTTTCCAGTTCTGCATTTCTTTAACTGCTGATGTGAGTTGTTTCTCGCCATAGGGCCTCCAGCGTCAAGCCTGTGTCTGACTTAGTCATCCCATGCTTGTATTCCTCTACACTTCATTGTGTATCTTAAGGGCTCTGTTATCATACCAGGCCTGTATTTCTTTATACTACATCGTAATGTTAGGATTTAAAAAACATGGTGGTACCATACAAAGATAAGTGTAAAACAAATTAGCGGTAGACACCTCCTCAATTAGAAAAATTGCAGTCACAGCTAAACCAGCTGAAACAAATCACACTTGAGAAGCCTCTGTTAGGAGGCCTTGCAGTCTCAGTATAAAACTAACAAAAAAGTCTAAGGCTTGCACCTGATGCTTTCTTGAGCTTCACTGGAGATACTGGAAAGACAGACACAGTCTCACTGGAGTATATTGATTGGATCAGCAAAACAAGGTTGTATTGCCAATAAATTACACTAGGATTTGAGCCACAATTTGATATTACATTCCCAAATTTAATATAATGTGTATTCATATAGGTATTATTTTTGTGATGTATTTTTATTCATTTAAGCTAACATTTTATTTTTCAATTATATCACATATGAATTTATTGTGCTTGGAGGTACATCAATGGTATTTTGCTAACTATCAGTGATTGCTTGTAATTCTTTTGGCTAGGAATACATGCGATCAGTGCAGAGGAAAAATACAGCCATATTCAACGTCATATGATTTGGTCTGACCTTCTGGCAAATATATTTTAATTTTTTTTTGTAGCCTTCCTTGCTACACAAGGAGTATTTTGCATATACTAACTGGAATCTTGGGCAGAGGTCTAGCCCAAAGAAACTAGAAGGCTTTTCAGAGTATATGCCTTGTCACAGTAACAGGTGCCATAGTTTCTGTCAGACAGCCACAGAATTACCTCCCTCCTTGATCTGCTATGTCCTGATTTCTCTAGCAAATTGTAGACTGACAAAGTGGACTTTAAGTTAATATAACAGAACTCTCTGATTTCATGAGGTCATATCAATCTATTCTGCAAAGCTGCCTTCCATCGTCCATATTTTTCTGCTTTTCTTTGTCATTCCACTTCTCTTCCTGTTCTTCACTATCGGGTTTTTCTTTGCAAGCCTTCTCTGCCCTGTTTTCCAACCTGAACCGATAAAAATAAGTCAGTAATGTGGAGATGTCTAATGTGTATTATAGCTATTCATTTTGATTTTGAATGTTAGAATACCAGTTTTAAGGTTGCTGCCATAATATCAGCAGAGAAAACAATTGTTTTGAGACGGTCTGGGTTGTGTTATTATAAGTGAGCTTGTCATTATTGCTTCTGTATGTGCTGTCTCTTCCTCATTGCTTTTGTGGATATGAGACTGAAGGGTACAAGGCTATATGCACCAGGAGTTTCTTGAGAGATGAGACAGCCACAGAGAACTGTATTTATTGTAAAGCCAGAGCCCTTCTTACCTTTTTTAACCTAAAAGACAAGAAGCTTATTTCTGCATAAACAAAGGAAAAAAAAATTATGAAAGAGAATAAAGACTTGATTTTTTTTGGTCCATGAAGAAATGTTTTCCCAGCCTTGTACTATGTTAATCTAGACTTTGATTCTAGCTCTGTATACACAAATATACCCCAATCAAATACTTTCTTCGAGTGACTATTTTTGAACTCAGGTTATGTGAAACTTGCTGTCCCAAATGAGAGAATTTTTGAAATTCAATTATTAGGGAGAAATTGTCTGGAAAAAGTTTTAACGCTTCTTTTTTTTTTTTTTTTTGAATAATCCCCCTTAGCATTAAAGAATCCCACAGAAATAATCTAAATTTTAATGCATGTAAAAATATAATAATCATATTGTTTAAACTATACATTCCCCATGCCTTCTAATCTTTCTCAGGCAGGTGCTAACAATGATTTCCCAGTGAAAAACTATAATGGGTATAGGGTACACTGATTCTTTCCAAAACTGTTCCTGGTCTCTAGAGACTGCGGATAGCAGACTTCCTTATTTTTATTTTTGTTAGGTCTAGTTGGGTTACACTTAATTGTTTGCTTGAAGAATTTTTGGAATCCATCTAAGCTTTCAACTTCCACAGCCTTTTGGTTTTGTTCTTATACTTGGGGTGGAGGCAGGGCAGAGCAACAAATAATCTTTGCAACCTTTTCCAAGACCACTTACGTTGTTTTTTGGTGGTGTTTTTTTTTTTTTTTAAAGAAATCTGTGTTGTGTTGTTTTGTCAGTCATTTCTTCACAGGCTAAAATGTCCTATTTTATTTCATATTGCATGGCAATCATTTCCTATCACTGATTGTCCATGTTATTCTTCTTTGTAGCATCTGTATTTGTTTTTCATGAGAGAATCAGAGCCGCCACAGCAGGTAGAATGAAAGTGCTCCCTGGGTTTGTATTGCATGTCCTCTTTTGTGTTCTGTTTCTTTGTAAATAGTGTTTGTGAATAGTGTTTTGTTTGCTTTTTGACCATTACTGAGATCAAGTTTTTTCAGTACAACTATATTTTCTAACTCCTGAGTCTCATTTTTGAGTGGTAATGTTCAGACGTCATCGTGTTGATTAAATTGCAGTTGTTTCCTACGTACCTGTCCTGGTTTCAGTTGGGATAGAGTATGATAATAATGTTGATAACAATATTTTTTTACTTGTTGCTAAGTAATGTTTAGAGTAAGTTAAGGACTTTTTCAGCTTCCCATAAAAGCTGAGAGGGAGCACACACAGGACAAGCTGGCCAAAGGAATATTCCATACCATAGACAACATGCTCAGTATATAAATGGGAGTCGGCTGTGGGGCAGGAATCCATGATTGCTGCTCTGGATAGGCTGAGTGATTGATGATCAGGGGGTGTAAGCAATTTGTTGCATCACTTTATTTTGTATATTTTTTTATTATTTTTCTTTTCTGTTACTGTTCTGTTAAACTGTCTTTATCTCAACCCACAGGATTTTTTCCCCTTCTTTTTTTCCCCTCTTCTCCCTACTTTACAGAGGAGACGGGGGCGAGTGAGCAGTTGCGAGGTCCTAGTTGCTGGCTGGGTTTAAACCATGATAGTGCCTTACCTTACAAATAATCGGTTATATTCAATTACTGTTTTTATCACTAAATCACTTGTTGTGAATACCCTAGTAATTTCTAGAAGTTTTTGCAAGGTAATTAAGCTACAAATCAAGAAACTGACCCACGAGCTAATATGCTCTCCCCTTGCCTTGAAATTTCCATGTGTAAAGCGAGTCTTTCAGTATAATCTGTTCTGTATCTCAATGAACTTTCTTCAGTCATGTTAAATTAGTGTTAACTATCACTTGCCAAGTAAAATGCTTGGTATGGACTTGCACAATGCGTTTCTGAACAGGATACCTTCCATCTCTCACTTGAATGCCTAAAATAAAGTGCTTGGTGTGTTTTAACACATACGTGGGTCTACATATTTTGCCTGTCATTACAAATAATTAAGATTCTCAAATGCTATAATTTGCCCTACCAGCCAGTTGCTGGCTGGAAAACTTGTAAATGTTGAGACAGACGGAGATATGACTTTCTTCCTATATGGCTATTAATTTAATAGTATTTTTATTTCATTTATTTACAGCATTAATATTAAAATATCTATGTAAATATAGATATCTTCAAGTATGGCTTTGTTAGCTTTTTATAAAGCCTGGAAACATTTAATAGGAAATACCAACATGTGTGACTATGTAAACCACTTGACATCTGTCCATATTTATAAGTACAGTTCTCATTTGCTGCAGTTTATTTACTCTTGGCACATATAAATGCAGTGTGACAGACACCCTGTGGCTTCTATTGATGATAGGATTAATAAAGCTTGTACTTTCATTATGATATCCTAAGCCATCAAGCATGAAGACTTCAACAGTCATTGTTGAACATTGACACATATTGCATCAGTAATCAGAAATGACAGAAGACAAGAAGCTGGCAGAAATATGACCTTCAGCTCTCTTGAGAATATTTTGTGATTTGTGTCCTTAATAATGTATAGCTGTGGACTTTGCACACAGTTTAAGATTCATTTTTAGCTATATCAGTTGTCCTCTAAGGGCATGTTTAAAAAAATCTTCTTTTTATACGTGTTTTACTGAGATGAAAGTAATACCTAGCACCAACATTTTTTTACTTGATAATGCAAACCATCATGGCTTTGGATGCTAGAGCATCTTTTATGGGTTTATTTCAATATGTAGTCTTCATAGATATATGCCCTTGGCAGGCCTATGTCTTTTCATGTATATTAACAAGGAACAGTATAGTAACTTCAAGCAAAGTCTGAAGTAACTCCTGGCGTGGGCCAACAATCACTGCATAGAAGAGTGCCCTGATTTCATCCATGTAGGAGAGTTAATGCTGATGTGTCTCATATGTAGACTCTTGAATCGTTTGAATCATTCAAATGACTTATCTAGGTCATATGGAAGCAAGTGACATACCAAAGCAGTCTAACTGTTTTGGTATCTCATCTAGGTACTCTACTTTTTCTAAGAATGGTAGGGCTTGGAAAGGAACTTCAGAGATCATCTAGTCCAACCCCCCCTCTCACCTACAGCAGGTCACACAGGAATGTGTCCGGGTGAGTTTTGAATATCTCCAGGGAAAGAGACTGCACAGCCTCTCTGGGCAGCCTGTTCCAGTGCTCTAGCACCCTCAAAGAAGTTTTTCTCGTGTTCGGGTGGAATTTCCTGTGTTCCGTTTTGTGCCCATTGCCCTCTACCCTATCACTGGTAACTACTAAAAAGAGTCTGGCCCCCAGCCTCTTGACACCCACCCTTTAGATATTTATAAGCATTGATGAGGTCCCTTCTCAGTCTTCTCTTCTCCAGGCTAAACAGAAAAAGGATGATGAAGAGGATGACAAGATTACAAGATCAGGCTGGATGGGGCTTTGTGCAACCTGGTCTAGTGGGAGGTGTCCCTGCCCAGGGCAGGGGAGTTTAGCTCAATGATCTTTAAGGCTTCTTCCAACTCTCACCATTCTATGATGACTATATGTACAGTAAGATGCAGGAAACAAGTGTAGCACTCATTTTTTGTACTGTATCTTTAGGATAATAGGTGCTGAGTATTCTGGCAATGCTCTTGCTCAGCTCTGTTTAAGATGTTGAAACTATTGCAGGGATGTGCGTACATTTATTGCAAGATATGTGATATCAACTGTCCTTTCACTCATTATGTCACGAAAGAAACTCTGAATCATTAAAATGTTTTTTGCCTACTCCCTATATGGAATATTCAGGAACTGCATTTTGGATACAACTGAAACAACCTGTTGCATGTGATGAGATTGTAAACTCTGGTTACTGACCTCAGGCCTTCTGTGATGTTGTTCACCACTAAGGCACTCTTTTTAAGAATCTGCTCTTATCTATTAAAAGTAGTGAGAACAGTCAGCTTGAAATCACCCATTTGTGTCACCGAGCCTCCAGAAACAAAATTCAAAATGCTGTGGGAAGTGTGATGGCACAGGAGAGTTCATGGAATACTATTCCAGATGTTGTCAATGCAATTTGCACAGGGTTCCATGAGTGTACGTTAAATCCTTGCTTTTTCTAGATCTTGCCTTTCTGATACTTATGAGTAGCCTGACTGTTTAAAGGGAGGAAGATGTCAAATTAAAACAGCTGATCTATATTTGTCTATGCTTGCATTGCACACTCGCATAAGGGAGAGGGGAAAAAGAATGTGTTATGTCTTGGTGCATGCTGTTATTGTAGATATTATATTGCACAGAACGATTTGAACATGGGATAAGCAAAGGTGTTTCATCATCATATAAGAGAATCCCTTTTTAAATATCTTGCCTGTTCCAACCTGTATCATATATTAGATGTAGAATTCCAGAAGTAGACGCAGACTGAGATTTTTTTTCTTATATTTTTAGCAAAATGTATCACAAATATAATAGCTTGGAATTGAGAAAAGGAAAATGCAATAAAAAATGGAAGCTAATTTGTATACGTTTATAACGTACAGAAGCCACGTATCTTTAAACAGAGCAAATCAATTTACTATTGTGGGTATTTTATTCACCAAAACAGTTTAGTGGACTTATAACAGTGATAATTGATCTTGTTGGCTGGACAAAATATCACCAACAACAATTGGGGCAAAGAGTGGGATTAATTATCAGAGTTCAGATAATAAATGGTGTTTATTAAATAAGTTTTAGGAAGTAAATTTAGCTAAGATTCTGAGCTCAATCAAAGCTTTGCTGGGATTGCTATTTTTGTTGTTTATGAAGGACTGACATGTCCAATCACTTGATCTTTTAGCTGTTGCAACTTTTGAAACAGTAATTTATCTCAGCTGTGATGGAGTTTGTATAGGAGACTTGTGTGTGAAATAAAACATTAAGAGTTACAGTAACGTAATTTGCTTCCACACCTTGACTAGTTCTGCCAAGTCCAAAAGCTCTGTTTTTGAAAGAATATCTTTGTCTGAGAGAACAGAGTAACCCATGTAAACTTATCGCCGAGCCAGAGATTGATAGTGCATTGTAGTGAGAGGAAGAGAGAAGTTGGGGGTGCATGGGGGGATGAAAGTGCTATTTTACTGTGGTATCACTGATGGCAATAACTGAAGGGATCACAGAAGCCAACTCTTGACATTGTTTGTACTGTTGTATTCTGTGTTGTTTTGGTGATATTTTTATCAAATTATTTGGATGGACATCTACCTCAGTTCAGAGCATCATTAGAACTTTGAAGCTGCTTGTTTCATCGGCAGCACTCATGACGTGGCTGATCTAACTTCCTTTTGTTCCAAAATATAGTTAGAAATAGAAAGAATCAGCAATAAATCATATGTAATAACTGCAACTTTATAGTGCAGGTAACAAAAGCTTTATTCTATGCTTTGGAGAAAAAGTTTGGCAGGTGGCAATTACCACATTTAACCTTGCAGAATTTACCTTTAGCTTACTTCTTGAAATCAAATGTGCAGGGAAATACTTGAATTGCTGGTTGTACAATCAATGTGTACATTCTACACGTTCTACGTTCTATATTCTATTTGTGATTATTTCATGCCAAAAAAGAACATTTTAACTATAGCCTATTACATCTGCAGCTCGCTTCTATTTTTAAGACTTTCTTTATTCTGCTGCTCTCTGTGCCTGTGTAACCTTTACACTTTACTTTTTTGTCACGTTTCAGATTTCTGAAACACAAATATGGTATCTGAGTTAGATCTGTCACTCCCGAACATAGTTCTGTTTTGAATATAGGCTAAGTATATGATGATGACAACAGTTATCAAGATTTGATAAATGTTTTCAGCCTGATGTGTCAAAGGTTTTTAACAAACACTCATTAAATGACCGTGAGAATAACCTTTAAGGTTGGGTGACTGAACTTGATTTTATGCTACAGCGATATCATCCTACCAGGATGATCTTATGCATGATCCTGTCTTCTGTGTCTTTAGGTTCTCTCTAGTTTTGTATTTTAGCAATTCTCAAATTTTCAGTTGAACTGAAGTACGTAACAACAACAGCTGAGGTCACAAAAGTCTGCAGAACAAACACTGTTAACTAATGTCTAATTTGAGAAGCGCTTTCTCAGTTAATGGCAAATGAAAGAAGTTTGAATGGTGCTGTTTCACCAGAAGTATGAATAGTCTCTTTTCTCTGCAGCTTTACGTTGATCAGCAGAAGTACTATTGCCAGCCCTGAATTAGTAATACAGCACTGGAGCAGCTCCTTGCAAGACTTAACGAAGCTCAGGCATGTTCACAGCAGTTCAACTGAAGTTCTAAGACTGCATTTACAGTGCTTATACAATACCAACTATTAAAGAGGAAGATTTTGCTTCAGTTCATTGACAATCCTTTTGTTGCAAGGAGACTGCATTGCAGTAGGGCCTTCTTGCTGGTAATGGAGGAAATTCACTATTTCCAAACATGCTCTGCGGACATTTTGTACAATTCATGGAGCATTTAAAAACTAACTTTACCATATTGAGGTGATGTAAAATGACAGGACTATAGCTGGTATATTTCTATTGTTGAATGTCAACTCAGAACTCTAGCATTTGTATCACTTGAGAATATGGCAGTAATATGCTAAGGCCCCGTGTTGCAGTGAACCTTAAATGTGTGATAATTCAGCTGTCTGTTCTCTACAGTTAGACAAGACAGTAAGAAATACAATTTCCTGTCAGCTTTTCCTGTCATTTACACCAGTGTTTCTGGACTAACTTTATCGTCCTACATGTGCCTTAAGATGGAGTACTTGTTACTATGGCTGAGTTCAAATTCTAAGACGCTACAATATCCAGGTGCCTGGCCTGCCACGTCCTTACAGTTGCTGCTGTGATAACAGAGCATGCTGAAAGCATACTGTCTTTATCTGAGCTTCTCTTATTCCCTTATGCATATTAGCTCCCCCTGTCATTGAAAGCATATATCGCTGTAGAATATGAAAAATCATGTTCTAATTTGCAGAATTGGATAATGCAACAATAAAGAGCTATAATACCTTATATGACTACAGATATTAAATCTGAATGTGAGTCAGACTTCAGAATAGAACTTGTTCTCTATTCTACAAGCTGCATGAATTTTTGTTGCTATACAAAGTAATGTTACAGAAGAATGGGATTTGATACAGGTCTAAACATCATTGCAAATAAGAGAAGAAAAGATGAATACTGAAGAAGAGTACAAAGAGGTGAAAAAGATTGAGATGAGGAACAAAAAGGTGCATTAGATGACTGAATAAAATAGTACTTGGAATAATAGTGCAAATGAAATGAGAGAGGAAGAGGGATTGGTAAACTATTAGATGTCATTACTGTTGAGCTGGGCAGTTATACTTTCCTCATCACACAGATGTATAACGATATGGGGGTATAGATTTAGTATTTTCTATTTACAAAGCACTAAACATTGAAATTATGTATGTACTTTCTAAATGTTCTAAAATGGCAGTAGTGCAATCAAATAGCATCATGATGTGCTGTGATAAGGATCATTGAGATATTAATCCCATGCATGAATGGTGATAATAAAATAATTTGTCTGAACTAGAGATTGTCAATTAAAAGAACAAAAAAAATCATAGAAATTCTGGTGAAAAGCAGCAAATTCCTCCCCCCTGCTCGTGATTGCCAAATGACACCTAAGTTTTCTCATAAGTAACAGAATGGTGAAAAAGTATTCCAATTTTGTAATGGTTTCAATTATAAGGGTTTCAATATTATAAAATTTAAGTATTTCTTTCTGATCCTTTTTCCAAAATTTATGGTGAAATGGATGCAAATACTGGTTATTGCTATTGTTTTACTTCTTTCTAGATAGTGCTGTGTTTAGCTTTCACACTTTTGTGAATGTTGCTTTGCAGTTCAGATTAGTGACAACTGAGGGATTTAGGCTCCCCCTAACCTGGATTGAATCTTGAATGGTTTATGCATACAAATAGTTATTTTCTTCCTTTTACGGTATTTGTTTTGACTTGAAGCTTTCCCCAAAGTTTTCTCTCATTTCATTTTTTTCGTTGGTTTTAGTGTGATTTATTTGTGAGTTTATTTTGCAAGAGTTCAACTACATTTCATGTCCTCAGCTTACCTACCATGTATAGTGAATTCATACTGGTTTGTCTTTTAGTTCTGACTTAAGAATTTTTTTTTCTTTTAGTTTTGCTAATCAAAAAGAGGGCTTTGACTTGATTTCCTTCCCTCCCCCTGCAGAATAGTTTTTCAAGCCTCCTCCTTTCTTTAGCACTGTCTGCGTTGCTTGCCTTGCAAGCCTGCAGCGACACCAGACTTTGTGCAAAAGGCTGAGCTGTGCTATCCTGAGACTTGTTTCTGTTTCTGGTGGTCACATAAAGGTTTATGTGTTGAAATTGAACTTTCCTTGTACAGTCTGACCTATGTTCCAGAATGAATATACAGATTACCATGCACAGTGTGTTTCTATGTAGTTGCTGGAGTTGCATGTTTAATGCTATTTTGCAAACTTTGTAAGCAGCAGATCAATCCCTTATAAAAGCCTAACTATAAAATGATGATACCTTATTAATTGGCTTTGAGAAAGGTATTCTGATAGTCGCTATGTTGTAGGCAAGTTATTCTTCAGAAAGTTGTATAAACTATGCAAAGTTTGAAAAACTTTGAGTGGGGATTGGAACCTGTCTTAAGTGACAAAGTAGGTGCTGTTAAAGCTGTCTAATAGGTTTGGATTGTTTTTTGTTGGTACGTTAATGTTCCACATTAGGTTAAATTTGTTTTAATATAATATAGATTTAAAAGTAGATAGTAAACAAAAATACAGAAAAGTAGATAGTAAATAAAATCTTAAAGTACTCAGAGTCAAGGAGGAGAGGATGTACTTGACCCATCTCTACTTGGGTCTACTTGATGACCTGAAATCTAGGAATAATAGCAGCGTCCACAGATCTTTATAGTGGGTTTGATGCAATCAAGATAAATTCTTTCGTGTCTTTTGTTTTTACATCAAGAAATTTTGGGCTCCCTGAACATGCCCTCTCAATTTATATGCTGATTAATCTGGGCTAATGTAGCTTCATGATATAGAAATAGGTGTTTTCAGCCATCTATAGATATGAAAATAGACATATGGAAGACCTAAGACCATGTGGTTCCTTTGTCGTGAGGCTATATCTGTTGTAAATCAGGATATCTATAGCTGCTTTGGCTATTGAAGGCCTCGTTCCATGAAATGCTATAACTGCATACAAAACAACCACCTGATGAACATTCTTATTCATTTAATATATTAGCCATCATTATTGTTTTCTCTATCTTGTGTTCAGAAGCAGAACCCAGTCAGAATATTACACACAAACTTTTGAAAGGTACCCATAAAGGTACTCTTTCTTCATAAATATAGTTTGCATTACACCACAAATGCAAGATTTTAAAATGCAAAGCTTTTAAAGTTCAAGAGGTAAATAAACATTTCAGTGCAGGGAATTTAGCATAACTTTAACTTTTTATGTTAATCATCAAAGCAAATTCCTGAAAATTTCATAATATTTTATAAATACAGAGTAGAAAACCGGCATCTTAATTATCAAAACAGTGATAATTTTTCCCTTTTCTTCCAGACCTGACCTCAAAACTTATTATCTGTTCCAGAACGCAACCCAAAAAAAGTATGAAGGTTGGAAGGCAATACCACTTTTGGGAGGGCTTCTAAGGAAATGAAAACATGTAAATTGTGAACCCCTGATGAAATAGCAAAATGCCCTGCAGTATTTTTTCAGCCAGTAGTGTGCTAAATACAAAATTTAATTACATTTTTGGCAGTCGCAGTCACTTCACTTGAAATACCAACCTCCCCAAGGGCTTCTAGGAATGACATTTCTTTGGGCTTGCCTGTTTTTTTTCCTTCACTCAGAATGGAGAGGGTACTGTATACATGATTCTCTTTTTACCTCATTAATATTTTCATTCAGTGAAAATGTATGTTAACTTAAATTGTTCCAAACAAAGAAAAAATATAAATAATAACACCTGACTTCTGAAAGGTATAATTTTAGCACCTGTAGGACTGACAGAATTGCCCTTACATTGCACCAACAAAATACATAAATAAAAACTGTGAATGAATAAGATAGATAAATGGAGGACTAAGAGGAAAACCTTATGTGCAGTACAAGAAATAACCAGCCAAAAAGGATGTTAAAAAAACCTGTACTGTTTAGTATGTATGTTACAAATACATAAAACAGGGAATGTTATGTTGATACAGGAAAGAAATGAAGACATACATTCATTTACATACTGATAATGCATAAAAAGAAAAAGGCGGTTGTAATTTTACATGATTTCTTTCAAACTCAAGTATAAAACTCTATACTCTGAACTACTTTGTTTGTGTTTTGGAATGGTAAAACTTGTAAAAAACATTATAAAAATAGCAGAACAGCATGCAGAGTAAGTAAGGTAATTCATGCAGGCTGTTACATTTTTCCAATTAACAGACTTTTTCCCCCCAAACTTATCTGCCTTCTATGTACACTCTCCATAATGTAGAAATTAGTATTTTTGTCTCAATTTATTGTAACCTTCCTATTATCTAGTCTGCCTTTGCAACGCTTTGAGAAATTACTAAACCATGTGAAGCACAGATTAGACTCCCAGATCAGGTTATTTCTATGTCAACTGTCTTTAGCAGACAATCCCATTAGAACCTTGCCAGTGACAAAGGAGGGAAACAAAATGCCATCAGCACCTTTATAATGCTACACCCTCCAAAAGTTACTGGCAATAGTAAACTCTTCTTACCGCCCAAACCTTTTAATAGTCTACAAGCTAATTTCGTTGATTTATAGAACTATTTGTACTAAGCAATTTGTTGTACATTATGCACCGAGGAACAAATTCTGCCTTACGTTTAAGTTGGCTGCATTGCTGAGATACTGCCCTGAGATAACTTCCTATCTGTTTTTGTGTCCCTTAAGGATCTCGTTAACATGGTAGAGCATTCTCTATCATATATTCATAACCCGTAGTAAGCAAAGTAATATACTCCTAGTCATTGTGGTTTGACACAGACATGTTCACAGCTGGCATTAGTTGCACAGATCCACAAGTTCAATTTTTACCAGTTGGAGATCTGCTTTGTAATATTTCAGGTATTGCTATTGTTGTCTAAACTTTTGACAGATGCAAACATTCTGCTTTATAAGAAAGAGCATCTTCCCAAACTGCAGCATATGATTATATATATTCATATATATTTTCTGCACTTTCTCTTTCTTAACCAGTTGGGGTTTTTTTGTTCCAAGAGCTTTGTGGAAATGTAATGTCATATTATTTCAGCTGTTCATCAGTGATATGGAAACCTATGATCTTTTGAGAGGTCCAGAAACGTGCAAGTGAAGTGGTTATAAGAAACAACGCAAAATAACCATGCCTGGAACTTGAGTATAAGGCAGTACCTATCTAGTGCTTCATGTGGACAGTAAAAGTGTGTGGAATTCAGTTATGTACTCTAACTATGTTTCAGACTACAATTTCAGGAGCAGGCTCTTTGAAGTACCTGATTCTCATTTGCATTTTTTATATAAAGGTGCCATTATGCAAATAAGTTGAGCCGACCTACTTATACTTTTGAAGTTAGGCATGTATTCCTGCATCTGCTGCATAAGATCCTGAATTTGCAGTTCACTGACTTCAAAGTCCTTCCTTTGAATCACTGGGTTTTTCAGCTTGTTTGTATGTTTTCAACCTGAGCTGTCAGATATACTTTTATGGATGACCATTGATTGTGAGCAACAGTAAGATTTTCTTATTTTTTTTTCTTTCTCTTATGTGTTGGAGTGATTGTCTGTCCTGTTACTTTGTTATTTTATGCCGAGTTAATTGGTGAAGTTAATTGCAAGAGGTATCTCTCAGAACAGGAGTAGAAAAAAAACACAGATTAATACGAATAATTGCTTCTACAGTACTTTTTCTATAGGGCACTCTAAATAGAAACATGGAAAAAAGTTACTTGTAGTAAAATCATAGAATGGTTAAGAGTTGGAAGGGACCTTAAAGATCATCTAGTTCCAACCCCCCTGCTGTGGGCAGGGAAACCTCCCACTAGACCAGGTTGATCAAAGCCCCATCCAGCCTCGTGTTATACACTTCCAGGGATGGGGCATCCACAGCTTCTCTGGACAACCTGTTCCAGTGTCTCATCACCCTCAGACTAAAGAATTTCTGTCTAGTGTCTAACCTAAATATCCCTTCTTTCACTTTAAAACCATTACCCCTCGTCCGATTGCTATACTCCGTCATAAAGAGTCCCTCCCCATCTCTCCTGTAGGCTCCCTTCAGGTACTGGAAGGCTGTTATAAGGTGTCCCCAGAGCCTTCTCTTCTCCAGGCTGAACAACCCCAACTGTCTCAGCCTGCCTTCATAGGAGAGGTGCTCCAGCCCTCTGATCATTTTCATGGCCCTCTGCTGGACCTGTTCCAACACGTCCGTGTTCTTCCTGTGTTGAGGACTCCAAAGCTGGACACAAATCTATCTATCAATTGTGCAATGGCTTTTTGTCTTGACTATAATGACAACAAAATCAAATCACAGGTGATGTCCCCAAATTAATAAAATAATAAAAATTCTTCCACTGAAAATCTCATCCAGCAACACT
>JAOXJK010000004.1:8888993-8937577 GCA_025774025.1 Xenus cinereus
AACAAAATCAAATCACAGGTGATGTCCTCAAATTAATAAAATAATAAAAATTCTTCCACTGAAAAAAGTCATTAGTGCTGCTGGATGAGATTATCTGGCAGTGTAGTCAGACACAGACTGTAGAATGTTTTTGGGGCTTCTACATGATGTGATGGTTGTGACTGTCAAAATGGAATTTGTCTGTCAATGAACTCCTGGTGCACAGAAAAATCTTTTCTTGGAATTAAAGAAAATACTTATTAGTTGTATATGCTGATTGTACATAATTTAAAAAAAAAAAACCACAAAGTCTTCTAGGTGATATGTCATACAGTGGGGAAAAAAATTAATTTTACCATGTTATGTAAGCTAGTAAAGAGAATACCAAAGTTTAAGCAATAAAACTTGCTGTAAAGTATTCAGTTTGAACAACAGTCACTTCGGAATAAGTTTCATTTCTGAAGTACTCCTCTTTGTTTTATCTGTTCCTGTTGGTTAGGTTTTAAAATTATACTATTTGACACTGCGTTATTTATGTCCGTTACACCAAATGCACAAGGCAGACCCGGAGCTGACATTTAGCCCCCATTTCATTTCAGTAAAATGGTTATGAACTGGAGGGATGCTCTTTGAGGGAGAGTATCCCACTGTTAGAGAAGGCTCAGTGCCTTTTGAAGGAATCAGAAATTATAGCTTTTTTCCTGGTATGTATGTGAAGAGATGCAGTGCCATTTCCAATGCATTATCTGTTGTCTCTTCTACTCTTTTGGGTACAATACAATCTACTATTTCTGGAATTCTTTCGGTGCAATTCAGAGATGCTATATGAAATAGTTCTGCAGAAAGGTGTCTTTTTATTGTTAGTTTTAAAATTTTTTTTCCGTGGATGAAGTGATAAAGGCCCAGTTCATAGCAAACTGAGTTTAATGTGGAATTTCCTGACTGTCTTACAAGAGGTGCAATAGAACTTTTTAGAAAGTTGGATCTTTTTTGCTATTGTGCTGTTACAGTGATCCCCTGAAAATGCTGAAAGAGCTGAAAACAGTCTGAAATGAAAAACATAATGTTACATTGTTTTCTCAGGTGTAAGACATTTATTGGATTATGCTGTACAAGTTTCTGAAATAGGCAAGAAGAAATATTCATTTTGGAAAAAGCAGCTGCGATACGATACAGACTCTCTAAATATGTTGTTGAAAATATGGTAGTGTTGAACATGTTAAGCTTTGTTTACCTGCATAGATTAATGTAAATTATCATGCAACAAACCTATTCTGAATCATGATGTATCTTACTGGAATGTTACCTGGAAGATAACTCTTTAATTCTAGTCTAATGTTCCCTGTGAAGTAAAATATGGAAACTTATATGTAGTTCACATCTATCTACATACAAAATGCAAAACAAACAAAAAGATGAAAAGTAGAAGTCAGTCACAACTCATAAATTCCCCTTCTTACTGTGCTGTTCTATAAAATAACTTAATGTACTTGAGTTTTCATGAAAAGCCTAACCCTTTTTCATTCAAATAGTCACTTGACAAAATTAGCTGTTGCAGTAGTAACAAGTATTGCCAAGTAGCATATTAGAATGATCATCAAAAGCCCTTGTTGAAAAACAGGGCCACGAATGTGAATTCCTTCCTTTCTCCTCTGTTTTACTTCTATGCATGGATATAAAGAGACAAAAAGCCCATTCCTTTTAGTTTTATGTGCGTGAGGGATCATGGCGATGTGACCCTTGACCACATGTCACTAGAGACCTACTTATTCAGAACTTGAATAAGAATAATAAGGACTATATATTGTAAAAATAGCTGTTTTGAAAATTGTCAGAATGTATTATATATTATAGCATGCATAGCTCACAAAACTTCTGAAGTTGTAGTTTATCCCAAATCATATGCACTGAGGTTTCTTTATAGATTTTTAGGCTTTTCAAAATAAGAGTTATGATTTGTTAAACGTGAGCGAGGTTGCACCTTAGGCCAGAACCTCAGTCAGTTCAGTTTTTGTTGAAGAGCTTTCTTTACATATGTGAATGATAGGATAACTAGCATCAAGAGTATTTGGTTTTTTTCCAAGGGATTAAAGAAGTAATTTCCATCTGTTCTTATAGTACTTGGGTCTCTATAACCTATTTACACTGTGCAGTATGCTATATCTGCTCAAAACTCTAGAGTTGGAATGAAACTTGTAGAAACTGTCCAGTTACCTCCTTTGAGTTACCCATGAGAATAGCTGTAAAAGTGAAAATTAATGTAGGAAGAAAGGTCTGTGTGGTATGTGTAAGGCATAGCAAGCACTGTAGTATCCATTAAAAACTTGGTGCCTTCCAACAAGCAGGTACTTTTAAACTGTGCTTGTCTTAAGACCAAATTGACAGCATGGAGACTAAATGGAGCTAATGTCAGAACATTTTAATCACAGGTATATAAACAGTATGATAAATTAAATAATTTCCCTGCTCTGTGAGGGAGATGGTGCAGTTTGGAAAGAAGTTCAAGTTGGTCAGCACAGTGGTTCCAGTTATGCTGCGTAGAGACAGGGTGCTGCAGGGCTACAATGTTCCGTCTCTTTCAACTCAAGTATTCAAGACGTCTCTTTGGGTCTCTTCTGGGTCTCTCCCAGAGTTACTCCTCATCACATCAGTTATAGGATTAGGTAGAAAATAGTAAATTCTGACTTGTTTATTCTGCTACTCCTTAAATCTGACTCTACACCTTCGGATTTCAGACCTGAGACATAACTGAGGGAGGTGGTTGCAATGTTGATTGGTTAGGTAATGTATCTGTGCTGAAGAAGAAAAAAAAAAAAAAGAACCCAACCAATAAAACCCCCTAAACTCAGGCAGTATGAGTAAATTCCTATATTTGACTAATTTCTTGCTGATTCACATTGTCTGTCTTATTTCCTGCTTTGTTCTAGACATGGCTGAATCCAAGCCACTTTGAAAACGCGCAGAATTAATATTTCTGAATAGTGGAGCCATTTTCAGAATGCATTTTTCTGTTTTATGCTGAATTATGAGGTGCTTACCTGAGAAAATGCCTTTTACTTCTATAACAAATCAATATTTGTGTAAATATACAGAGGGTAAAGCTCTGCCTTGAAAGTATAGCTGAACAAATGTCAGGTAATCAGAGCTGGAATTGTTCTCTTGTAGGTTCTGTCTGCTCTTCAGCAAGAGGAAAGCTCTGTTATTTCACATCGTGTAGTCCTTTTCATAAACTGTAAAATAGATAAATGTTTTTTTTTCTTCCTACCAGCTGTAATGTGTTTCAAGACTTTTTTATATTATTATTAGAATCTTGCTTCTATCTGACTTATACAATCTGCTCTTGATTTGATGTAATTTATCTTACATAGTTCCCTGTCTTCTCCACAGATTTTCCATGTATTTTCATATTGTCACTTTGCTTCCCTAGACCAAGTGTAATCTTTTTGCTTTTTCACTTAATATCATTTCTCTTTCTTCTGATTACCTTTGTTGTCCTCTGCAGCTCATCTGTCATCTTTACTTTTTGGAGAAGCATTCACAGTTCATGTTGCTGAAATACTTTTAAATACCCTGAAATTAATAATATTTTTTTTTTAAGATCTGTGAAAAAGCATGTTTGCAAGAGGGATTTTTTCTAATAAAGTATTGATATACTATTATGGGTCAAGGAAACCTTTTTGTCTTGAGAAAGAGTATCCTAATTCCAAGTGGTCTCGATGTCTTCGCTGGTGCATAAATGTATGTAGTTCTTAAAACCAAAAGACAGGATTAGCCTGACCATAAGACACGGTCATCTTAGTCTGAACACTGTTAGAAGCTTGTTAGAGGATTTCAACATCAAGTCCATGTGTTATATTTGAGATGTAGCATACAATTTCCTAAAGCATCCTCATAATTTCATTATTTTAAGATCAGAATTATTTGGAATATCTGTTGTCTTAATTCTGGAAATTATGATATCTCGTGGTGTTTGTTAAACATACATCTACTTTACACATGCAGTATAACTGCACGACAAAATAGAAAGCGTCCTATAGTTTAACAGCACAATTCACTGAAGAGTACACAGCTTTACCTGAAGATGGAAGATGTGCTCTAGTCTGAAGATTCTCTACACTAATAATAAGTCATGTGTGTGTAGCAGATTAGTAGGCCTTCCGTAATATCTTCATTTGAGTCTGGCCCGTAGGAGACAAAGGAGCAAGTAGCAGTGGATACAGGCATATCTTTTATGGATGCAGTAAGTATGAGTCATGGCATAGAAAACAAAGAAAGGCAGGATCAATTCTACAGTAACTTAGTCGGGGAGTTCTAATCATTGCTTGGTTCGGAAGTGTGTCACTGTAGCAGCATTTGCAAAATAGCTGTATTACTGCACCACAGCATGTGAAAAGAAACCCATTCCTCTAACACTGAAAGAAATAGGGATGTTCTGATTACTTGGATACATGAGGCTATACTCTCCAGAGTTTCAGCATACGAAATATGCTCATCTGCTTATGCACGGAGTCTCTAAAACAATGCCAGTGGGAGAAGATAAGATAGTTTTATCAGTGCATCTGATACCACTTTTACCACCACCTACATAAGTTTTTCCCTGGTATCTTTTGTTTGTTCCTGTAGCACCACTCCTTCTAATGACATCAAGACTGTCGTTACTGTTCAGACCATCTAAGAAATTAGAATTGTGACTTTATGAAAACATGAGTCAGTACTGCAGAATAATTCCTCCCAAGTTAGTTTCCAAGAGCTACGTTTTGAGCAACTTGCCAATTCTGGGTCCCAAACAGGAGCTGAGCTTGCCGTGCGCTTTCCTCAGTATTCCCTGCTATACTTCCCAGTGCTTGAAAATGGTTGGGTTCTTTGGGAAAGTGGCAGTCAGAATTCTACCTGTTCTGTTTTCGGCATCAATTATTACTGCCTCAACTAACTGTAGCAACAACAGCCAGCCCTCCTCCTTCCTGCCATCTGCATCCTCCTATGCAGAAACAAGACAAAAAGGGAAGAAAGGCAGCAATGTGAGAGCATGTGTCAATTGTACTTAACAAGTACAGCCTACCAGCTGTGAGGGTATTTGTGGTCCGTGGTGCTTTTTTCACCATGTTTTATCAGCACTTTTCCATTCATAATTACAAGTTATCCCAAATGTTGTTTCAAAATGCAATTGCTGGTTATTTAGACTGAGTATGAGCACCTGGGTTTAAAATACTGAAAAATCTTTTTCCACTCAGAACTTTGTGCTATGAATTTCAGAATTATCCAGGACAGCCACAGTGAATTCCTCTTCTTCAGTAGATTTGCCTCAACACAGTCCTACAAAATCTCCAGAATCACTGGCTTGCCCAAAACTGACGGTGATGCAGCACATGTAATCGCTTTAGTCTTGCCCCTGCTCCAGAGAAGTGAAAGAGGATTGGTCTATAACGAAAACAGGAACACAAGCATATAGTTAATATGCTATAGTGTCACCTAGAGACCCCAATAGGTCAGAAAGTATGTGGACACGATTTACAGATTGCCTTTACCTCTGGAAGGTCGAAATCTGTCACTTGATAATTCCCATTCTATAGCCCACTCTATTCCCTTTAGGAGTAATCAACAGCATATGACTTCCTATAGATTAAAAAAAAAAAAAAGACAATACACAAATATAATTTTCTTCCTCTTTTACTGGGTGCTCTGAACTTAATTTAGTAAATCATTCTTCCTGGACATTCAAGTCTCCCCAAACTATCATAAGCACTAATTATTGCCATCTATTATTCCTATATTTTCATTGAAATGTCTTTTTCTACAGTAGTTATTGTTGCACTGTACATATAGCTGCAAGATTACAGTGCTTATCTCTCTCTGTGGACCATGCAATTGCCACTTACAGCATTTACTTTCAAGGAGACATCTGAGAGTGATACAGCTACCTATCTCCAGAGTCATTAAGTCTCAGGTTTGACTTGCAATTCAATAGTAGCGAAGTCACTCTGTGTAATACCTTTCATTATTACATAAATGTTTTTATCCCTACAAAATGGCTCAATGTTATTTGTTAGTGTACTAATCTAAGAATATTACAGTGTATTAAAGTGATGGAAAGAAGATCATAATTATAAAAATCTCTTTGATTATAGTATTCTGTCAGATATTAGGAGTTTTGTAGGGGAGGGACTGTCCTTTAGAAAAGACTACGCAAGTACTTAACTTCTGTGTACACAGAAACATCATGGAAGACCCAGAAGACACTTTAAGAATAGTTACGGCTTTCTTCTAGCTTATGTAAATTTTATTCAGTTATAACTCCCAGGATTTTAATGTAGTTTTTCCAATTTTGTCTGAAGAACTAAAAAAAGGAACAAAGTTCTTTAATGTATATAAATCATAGCAGTGTATAATATGGTATGGGAAAGTGGCAATATTCTCTTTACTGTTGTCTGATAACCTCTGCATAACTGCATAGTCTGTTACAAAATTATTTTTATGGGGGAGCTGTGAGAGACAAAAAATGCAACAGAAGACCAGAAGCTCAGCTGTTATACACTGAGAAACTTCAGCACCAACTATAGCTGCTGAAGATTATTTTAATTTGTACACATTGGTGAAAAATGCGAACTTCTTTCTCCCTTTAACTTATGTCACATGAAACCTTCATCCACAATGATTCTTTCAGTCCACTGAAAAATTGTTGCCCAATTGAATTCAACAGTTTTGCCACCAACCATGGTAAATAGATTTATTTTTGTCTTCTTCCTGTATATTCCAAGCCACTCGGTATGATCCTCCTTACCTGCAGTACTTGCTGAGGTATATGTGACACATATGATGTTATTTAATGATAGCAGTCTATAGGTGGAAGACATATACTGTAACATACAGTTGCATCTGCTACTATTAGCTATCACAGGCTATTTTGTACTATGCACTCCTTTGTGAAAAGAAAAAAAAAAAACAAATACAAATCCCTTTTATTCTTAATATTGATGTAGTTTTCAATAATCAGTCCTATGTCCTGTTTCAAAATAGAATCTGTGTCACTTTTATTGTAGTTACTTGAATCATCTATACATAGTCTATACAGATCTGTTCACATAAGTTATTTGTGTTCTATAGCCTTTTGTTGGGTAAGAGGGAAGATAAATGTCACTGATTTTTAAGAAGAAAAAGCTCAGTAATCTACTCATACCGATTTTATTAACATGAGAGGCATTTTTACATTAAAATAGGATTGTAGTCTTATGTCTCTGCAGAAATTGATTTAATAATGCCAAGTTGGTCTTAAAAGAATTCAATTTTAAAGTTGAGTGTAAATAAGTTGCCAGTAAGAGGAAAATCTGTTCATTCAGGTAATTCTAATATGTATTAAAAATAAGCTGACTTCTGAACCCATATATTGTAAATAAACTGGATTTCTTTACTTTCATTAGAGGAAAAGGGCTGTATAAATAGCCCTTAAAAATTCTCACCGTTTAGACTTTCTCTTAAGTCCATGCTATTTATTTTAAATAGTGCTAATTAGCTTACTTCATTCGCTACATTAAAAAACAAATTTCCTTAGATGCTTCATTACTTTAGTGTTAATTGCACCTCTGTTGCTAGAGCATTGAAAATAAAGACTATAGTGCAACAGATGTCACAGAAAATATTTTAAAGTGACTTTTTCTTCAATAAGTATTTTAATATTTAAATGGGCTTGGACATTAAATTATTAGTAATAAATTTTAACTGAGATCCGAAAAGTTTAAGTTATCAATAACAGCTAAGTTCAGGTTCTGTCTTGCATTACCTGTATACCTTCATTGTGTACATTTTACCTGTTTTTCTCAGGTCTATTAGTTTTACAACAGTCAATGTATTATTGATAGGGACTAGCTTTGATATGTATTATGTTGGGATAACTAGACTTTTGTATTCAATAAATTGGGTAAATAAATTTTTGGAGTACAAAGTTGAGGCTTGACTATCACCAGATGCTCTAATGTATGCAATTACTCATAGGAAGTGGTGTGCTGGGTCTTTCTATCTGTCCACAGCTCTTGCTTTCTGTGGATAATGGAGAAACAAAGATGGCATTAAGCTACTTCTGTGTTTAGCCTGTCTCAGGCCATTAAATGTGCCAGCTGGGATGTCCAGAGGCTGTTCAAGAGGTAGCCTTGCACAACGATGCGTGAACAATGATATCTACTGTTGAAGCTGTCTTAGGGATATTAGTGTCTAAGGAGGAACTGTGAGCTGTGTACTGACAACGAGCATGTGCACAATGGGGGGGGTCTTATGCTCAGTGTCAATCTGTACACACAAACGTCCACTGTATCTTGGTAGCTTTGTGCTTGAGTCAGTGTAAAGCTACTCTAACCAGTGGCAGTGATGCACTCAGTTTGCAGTCGTGTGAACTTTATGGAAATCTTTCTATATCAATAAGGTTTAGGAATTTTCTTCTAAAGCAAAAACATTCTGAGACTTAAATTATAACTCTTGGAGATCTTAATCCAGGGTAGCATGTCTGGGCATTCCTAAATTAATTCAGTACTTTCCTGAGTCAGATCCATAGAGTACCAATCGATTAATTAGTCTTATTAATAGACACAGATATGCTGTTGTAGGCTATTTGGTCAGTCTTGCAGCTGATCTTGTTTGGTCTTGTATAATCAAGTTCACTTCTACTAAATGGTACGAAAATGTAGCAGTGTGATTTGACAGTGCTTATATTCATTGAGCTGTGATGTTAATGGCTTGGTAGACAGAAGGAAACAGAGGAGGAGACTTAGTATGACTTCTAATCTTCCTTTGCTCTCTATTTTGTTCATTATAATGTCCTTCTCTTTTTATCTCTTTTGATCATAATGTGTATACAAATAAAATTGCACTCAGCATCATATGAAATGACATGAAACATTAAAAAGTTTAGAGAGTAATTTTATGCTCTTGACAGTGACAGCAAATATAACACAGTATTGCAATTGATGTAAACCAAAACAAAAGAAATCCACCACCACCACCTAAAAGCCTTCTTCACTAGGGACCTCACTGATGATAGGATGAAATCCAAAGATTGTTAGACATGGGGAATCTTTTGATAAAACACAATTTTATAATAAACTGCTGACAAATAGAGCCAGCAGTAATGGAATACACATTTATTCGGATTTCACTATTTGTAAGCACCTCCTAAATTTCCCACTTTACTTTTGTCAGCAAATTTTGTTCTACTCAGACTCTCTGAACCAAAAAACTGGTAATCAACACTAGTTTCAGAAAATTTAAATAACATTATTTTTTGTTTATGTACAGGAATGCCTAGAGAGGAAAGTAAAATGTTGAAGAGATTTACTCAACTCCAATTTGACTTAGCTGTTTTAAAATTACATATGCAATTGTTTATCAAATTATGGTTTTTCAGGCAACCTATTCAAGCCTTTTATAACTTCTATTTTTTTCGTATTATGAAATATAATTTTATAGCTATTTACATGCCATTCTCAGCGGAACACTTGAATACTTCCAATAGGTCCCTTACCAAATTTGTAGAAAAATGTTGTTAAATGCACAGCTTTTTGCCTGACACGTCCAAAATGTTGTATTTTTGTGGAATAAAATTATATTTATATGAACTCTAAAATATATCACTTTTATGAAATTAAGGTTAATTTAAAATCTCACATACACTTTTCTTCAAAATACAGGCAGAGTCACTGGATATCTTCTTTAAACAAATCTTCTATGGGCTGGATAAGTTAAGCTCCATTCTCTTTGTTCTGATTATGAATCTAAATGTAAAAGTAGTTCCAATGTTTGATGTGCCCAAAAGCACCTGAGAATTGATTGTTGAGTATGCAATATGTGCATACAGAAGATGGCTAGAACTGCAAGTATGTTCAGAAATAAATATAATGGACGCTCACATTTGGATGAATGATTCTTAAAGGAGACTTCTGGTAAATGTGCAGATATGGCTAAAACAAGTCAGAGGCACGTAGACGATATATCATGTGGATATCCATTTTCTACTCATGCAACATGATTTAAGTCACACAGCAGTTTTGCTTTTTCTCTCAGGTCAGTCTTAAGAAAACCAAACAAAACAAAACACAAAAAAACCCCGGCCACTTAATTTTCCCACTAGTTTTGTTATTTTGTGGCTTGTCTTCAAGTCTGAAGAGACTAGTGAAAGAAAGGACAAATATTTGGAGATTTGTTTTAGTTTAGATGGTTTATTTAATGTATGCAGACTAAATTAGTTGGCTTCTTCCTTTACTCATGGCTCTCTGTGATCTCTTTGCTGATGCCTAGGCATGCTATATGTTCAAAAGTAGCATAAAAGCCTGTAATACATCTGGTAGACTGGTAAACTGGTTAGTTCCTGTATGTTGATGAACAGGAGATGTTTTCTCATTAGTAACTGAAAATGGGAAAATATCTACATGGATATTACAATGGTAATTTGTTACTACTTATTAAAATGATCAAGTCCCCGGTGTATGTTTCTAACTTATTAAGGAGCGAAAGGGAAATAGCTGGTTCACTTGTTACATTGCTCATCACAGTCTCATCAAAGTTGTCTTTTGGGTTTTTTTTACTATTTCTGGACAGAAGTATACATTTGATGTCTCGAGTATTGTGCCTTTATGTTATCTTTTACAGCTAGCTTTCTGGTTTACTTGCCAAACTAACTGTAGGTGATCATCATAACATTTCACTTTAAGATATACAGGTATGACTTTAGATATTTTTAAAAATACACTCCCAACAGTTTAAATAGGGTGCTTCCATTTGCTCCTCTCAATCTGATTGTGCTTTCAATTTGACAAATTTCAGCTGTTATTTTCTACTGCAGTATACAGGTAGAGTTTCATGTTGGTTATAGAAAAAGAAATAGTTAGATATATGTATTACATTATGTTAAAATATAACTAAAAGTATGACTGACACATTTGCAACGTTCTGTAGAGAATTTTCTGAATGTTCCCTGTTTATTTAATGACTTAGAAATCTGCAAATCTCAACATGAAATTTTTTACAACTTTTTTTTTTCTGAAGTGATCTAATTTTCCTCCTTTTAAAGAAAGCTGGGAAGTGCAAAAGCTATGCTGTTTAGCATGTCACAATACTCTCCGATAGCACAGAAACAATCTGTCATACAGGTTGTCAATAATCCTAGCTTGTGAAGGAACATATTATACATTCCCCGTATTTCTGATTTTATTGATCTTTTGTCATTCCTGCAGAGGGAACCTGATATTTTCCAACAAAATGTAATTTGCTGGAACAAACAAGCAGTCAAGGGCTGATGAAAAGAGTTCTAGGAAATGGTCACTCCATCTACAGATGAGTTCTCTGGCTGATTCTGTCTAGCTGATATAAGCTTTGTATGCCATTTCTGATGCTCACAGTCCTTATTTGCACTGTGCCTTTTAACTAAGAAATAGCTACATTTTCACTTATTAGCCTCCATGTTCCTAAGCTCATTAACTGGAATTTTCCAAAGTTCTAATAGGAATTATTCATCTGACTTCCACTGAATTTTAATGATATTTTATACATGTTTGCAGTTATAAAATATTCCTAAAATATATTTCCTAAAAGGGACTGAACTGATACAGCTGTTTTTATGCGTGCCAAGTGTGCAAGTTCTTGATGCTGGTCAGGGATGAATTGCATTAAGGAAATTGGATTTTCAGAACTGATAGTGGGCTGTTAGTCCAAAGAATTTGTAAATTACTGGAAAATTGATGTATTTATTCTAATAAGTGAAACTACACTGGAACAGGCTGCCCAGAGAGGTGGTGGCGTTTCCTTCTCTGGAGACATTCAAAACCTGCCTCGACACGTTCCTGTGCAACCTGCTCTGGGTGGACCTGCTTTGGCAGGGGAGTTGGACTAGATGATCTCCAGAGGTCCCTTCCAACCCCATATCATTCTTTAATACTTGCCTTTGACCTGTGCCTAACCCCCTCGTGAGGAACACCCAAAACCCACTGGTGTTTTTTATACTAACAAGATGGCACAGATCATACAAAATGTTTCTTTGTATCAGACTTTGTGGTACTAAACTGTCCTGTGCACCTTTTTATATTGGCTTATATGCATACTCAAAAGAGAAGGAAGGCACATTATGTAGCACCCTGCTTTGCCCTTCTGCGTGCAGATCTGAGAACAGGAGGGAGTGCCCAGGATGTGTTCTGGATAAAGATTTTTCACCATAATTCATACATAATTTTCATTTTTTTAAATAGATCTAGTACAAACTACTCTGAAAGAGCAACTATTCTTACAGTGTCTAACTGGTTATTAATGTGCTCTTTCAGAGTGATTAATAAGAGTATTACAGATTGAGCAAAAATGTTTTGCCTGATGTGAAAAAGTAGTTATGTTTGTTCCTGGATAGGAACAAGCTTGTTCCTGGCAAACTTGGTCTGCTGATGGATGTCATTGGAATGAGAAATAAGAGAACAGAGAGGGGAGGGTTACCTCTATCTTCTCCTGAAAGAAGTAAAAATGGAAGATGGCTGATACGTCTTAAAGTTGTACAGCTAAGATAGTATTATAAAGCTGAAAAAAAAGAGAAGTATAAGTAATTAAAATGTTTGTTTTACTGCTAAATACCTAAATACTAAAGGCTGCTTTTAAAGAAAAACAGAAATAGTAAAACATTTTGATGTCTGTGTTCATTAAAAGTTTTGAGAATTCAAGCCAAAAAAACCCCAAATGAAAACCATTTTCACGGAAATAATTCCATTGGCTTCTGTAAAGTACTACAGTGTGATAAGTTCTCTTACTCTATGTGAAGAATATTGCACAAGTTTTCAATGTGTCCTGAACACAAAACCTAAACAAATATGAGAAGAATGTTAACTTTATTTTTGGGCCCTTTTTATTAATCATATTACTGTACTTATGTCATTGTTACTTTTATTTCAATCCTTTTCAGGCTTCTTTAGAATTATTAGTTTCATTTTCAGTGACTTGTTTTACTTTATATCTGTATTGCCTTTTTGTCGTTTAGTTTGAAACACATTGAATTTTTACAAATGGCAACTAACCAGTTTCTCTCCTGGTTTTTTTTTTTTTCCTTTCTTGCTTCTCCTCCATATCTGACACCATTCTTGTCTCTTTTAAAGATGTTAAATATCTGACAGCAAAAGTTAGACTATTAAGCCTCATCTGTTTGTAACTGTTACAAAGCCCACTGTAATTGATGATAAGATTTGACTCCATGTTAGTTACTCATCAATCTAAGATTAAAGAAACCCATATTTTACACAGGCATATTCAAGAGTCAGTCTACTCAAATGAAAACAGCAGTGGGCCTGTGCATTCATTATCACTGTTAGAGGTGTCTGTAGCGTTAGAAGAAATCTTACCATCTTATTGTCTATAAAATTGCTGACAATAGAGGGGACCTCAGGACGTCATCTAGTCTCTGTATGTCGCTTGTTCAAGCCTAGCCTCTAACCATTTCTTCTTTCTTGCATCCTGTAGCCATTGCTCTGTACCTCTGTAAGGTCCCTGTAAAGGTATTTAAGACTAAATCTAGGATCCATTTATATCTGATATCTTTGACACAACTCTCTTGTAAACACAAAGGATCGCAATGGAGAAGAATGCAAAACATTGAGCCGTTGCTTGCACCTTCCTAGACTGGAAATTCATGAGATAATATTTTCCCCATATAAAATAAAAAGGACTTAGAAGTTCTGTATGTTTTCTTTATCTTTATTTTTCCATTAATATTTATGAAAAAAATCCATCCTTAGTACAAAGTCCACTTGCAAATTTCTCCAGGAAAAAACAGTGCTTGGGAGGGACAATGGAAAGAGCCTTTGTTCATTTCTTATAGCTCAGTGCACCAATTTAGAAGCAGGAGACAAAACCTTGAGTAAAAGAACTGATTGTTTTGTGGGGACAAGGGCTATGAAACAGTTTTGACCTAATCTTAAATGTTTAGATGCTGTCTTACTTCACTGTATATACCCATTACACTTTACTTCATACAGTTAGGGCAAACAGGTATTCCTTTAGACTTTTCTGGGACTATAGACACCAACTGTAATATAAACAAAAATGAATAGTTACTGGTCATTTATATTATGTCACCTATTCCCACATTTCCTTAGTTAACAGTTACTTATTGTTCCAAAGGAGATTGTGAGCTTTGCTGGTATATTTCTGCAAATTTCTCTATTTGATATCAGTTAAGCAATATCATTTTCAATAAACAAACATGTTTACTGCAGCAAGAAGAGAAAAAATCAGCTAAAAGCTGAAATTATATTGAGTCACAGCAGGGCCAACTTGAAGAACCACAGCATGCAAGGAAAATGTAAGGATTTGATCCGATTTTTAAATGAGTGTTATTTGTGCAAAAGTGATTTAAATAATCCTACTTTTCAGGGATTAAAAGAGCTTTCATGATAAACAAGAAAAAACATTTCCCTCTCAACCACCCTAAAATCCCTGAAATAGTCTGTGCGTATTTACTGTAAAGGCTAAAATTATTCTCTGGGCCAGTGCAGCTTGTCCTGCCATAAATATTGTCCTCATTGAGTTCTGAATTGTGTGTAATGGTGCCACCATCGTGTCCTGTCCCTTTGTTTATTTTCAGTCTTCTTACCTTTGTTTCTTAATGGTGCATTTTTAGAATCCAATCCTATTGCAGGTTGGGCTATTGTATTACTGATGTATTTACTCAGATTTGAGGATAAAAATATAAAAAAAAAAAAAAATCAAAACCATTAAACTCTAAAGCCACTCTAAAATTACTGTGGATCTTGTAAATAATAAGAATTCCAGGAAAGAGGAAAATAATTTTAACCGACTCAATAAATGAAGGCAGCAATTTGCAACAGTGCTTGTACGTGCATTGAGTAAAACCCCCAAAAATGTCGGACCCAAGAATCATATTGTCAAGTCAGGTAAATGTGGTTGAGTTTTTTCAGTGGAGACAGGGGGAAATCAACCGTAGTGCCTGCTTAATTACATCCCTGGTGGTCTTTTAAGTTAAAGTTATGATTCTGATTTTGAAGTAATTAAAAGCTGATGAACAGATATTTAAAAAAAAAAAACAAAAAACAAAAAACAAAAACCACAAAAAAAACCCAACAAAACAAAACAACATAGACTTCCAGTAAAGAAAAACTTAAGGAAATTGTGACTCAAGTAGAGTTTTCTTTTTATTTCTGTGAAGCCATGAATAAATCTTTAATGTGGTGGTGGTGTTTTTTCAAAGGGGCTCTACAAATGTTCTGACATAGTCTCTTTCCAGGCTTTTTTTGTGTCCATACCCTAAGCGTATAGAAGTGCAGAGAAAGCAGTCAGAATGAGGGCATGTAGTCTAACTTAAGGACATGGAGAAAGTATTCAATAGGAAGTGCCTGATAGGAAATACTTGAGAATGGAGAGACATGGAATTTTCCATCACTGCCTAATTCAGTAAGGAAGAGGGCTCAGCAAAAATTGATCTTTATATTGTTGCAACTTGTCTTGACCGGAGAGATATTGACACAGTGAACAATTTTTTGATAGTATAGTACAAGCTCATTAAATGCTTTGCAAGAATTACACACACCAGTCCATCAGACATAGATTTCTGTAACTTTTTTTGTGTGTGTGATAACTTCAGATCCTAGCTTATAATTTTGTTTTGTACAAAATCTCTTTGTTAGGTTTTTCAGTCGTATGCTGTAGGACAACAATGTATGAAAATGTGAGCAGAAAAAGCAGGGTGTTGGTTTTGGCACGTTTATGAATTACCAACACGTGTTTGACTTCAGAGTGGTCAGGAGTCATCTTTTGCAAGTTAATTAAAAAAAAAAAGTTCCCTAACAAGTAAAACACAAACCATTAAAGCATTAAATTAAATTTGCATGCTTTGTCACAGTTGGCATTCTCCACTCAAGAAGGTGAAGAAGAGCATGTAGCAGGGATGATCCTGAATGGTCTGTCAGCCTGAGAAAGAATAGTTTATACATTGCTGCCTTTGCTGTTCCTGGGTGCAACACCACTAAACATAGAAAAATGAAGTAATTTGGATCCAGAATAGTTGGAGTTCAATCCAAGTAATCACCCAAATGCTTTCTTCCTGTGGGAAGACAGAGGGTTCCCTTAGAGCACAATCCATACTAAAATGGTAATAGCATTGCCTAAGCATAGGGGCTTACTCGAAATTTCATCAAAAGAGGCTTTTTCCATTTTGAACTGAGAGAAGGAGTTCCATTGCTAAAAGGCTACTCAGCTAACGAGAACAGAAAATAAAAATAATGTTTTGTTCAAATGTAGTAAGCAATAATGACAAAACTACACTTCTGTGGAAAAAAAAAATATCTCTATGCAGTACTTTACCCTGAGCCTCCAGTTTGGGAGAAGAGGGATCTGATTGGTTTCATAATAATAAAACTTCCCACATAATAGGTCCTAATTTCAGCAAAAGTCTGTTGGCCCTTTACATAATCCTAGATATTACTTTTTATTGTCACTCTTTTTGCAGGTCAATATTATATCTAATATTTTTTGGTGGAATGCTTTTTTCAGAGGTTCCATGCTTTTCATATGAGCCATTATCTGTTCAGAGCTTAATCTATTTCTCTTAGAATGAAAGAAAAAAAAAAAAAGAAAAAAAGAAAAAAAAGACTGTGTTATCAGTATAGTTTTACAGCCACAGGAAGGACTAAGTCTCCTTAAAACTGCTGTTAATACTTGAAACGGCAGTTGCTAAAAAGGCTGCAGATAATTTGATTGTATGAGAATGGCTGCTATCTGTATGAGCATACTGTGTGGTATTGAAAAAAAAAAAAGAAAAAAAGGAAAAGATAAAATGAGGCAGAGAGAGTAAAGAAAAGAAATTTGTGACCAGATATGCCTTAATATGCATCAATTTTGCCCCCTATGGAAAATTTAAATACAAGTAAATAGAAAATGTTTTAAATATTGGACAGTCTAAGACAGTAGATGCTTCTGTACTTTATAGTAGAATAAACAATACCAGGAATTATTCATAAGAACTTCTTTAATAAGTAGCTGAGTGGTTTTAAATCCTGCATACAAAAGAGGCACCAAAAATGGTATGAATTTGACTTATACATATTATAGCAATTACATTGTTTTAAGCAGCATTAGTCAGAAAAACAGGAACAGTAAATCAGAGCTGTTTGTTCTCTTCATATACATACACAGATTTATGTCCAGGCAGCTGAGGCACCCGTCTAGACATAATTCATTTATGCATAGATTTCTGTTCAACAAAACTGTTAAAAATCTGAGCAGTCCTACTGAAGTGTTTTTTTAAACATAAAGTGATTGCTTCTCATTGTAGTGACTTGGGTATAGTTGTTTATAGTTTGTAATTTTTCAATTTGGAACACAAAGAAGCCCAAACACTGGACTTGTTTACTCTTTTGTCTAAGTCAGGGTTATATTTACTTTTTTAAAATGTTTGGCTTTTTTAGCTTAATACTGGATATTATTATTTAACGATGCCTAGATTTCAAAGCATTCATAAGTGTATGCTTAATGGCTGATCTTTTGAAATTCTTCATAGAAGTGTGGAACATTAAATATTCTTTTCAGAATTTGCATTACTATCATGATATTAGAAATCTGCGTCTAGGTTTTTTTAATTGTCAAGTAAGGCATATAATTTGCGTTCTCTGTGACTGAAAAAACTTCCACTCTAAAAGGTTGTGTGATAATTTTCTTCATACTATAGAAACAGCTTCTCATCTATGATTGTGTACCTTAAAACGAGGAAGATTTAATTATGGAAATCTGATGAAATGCACTTTTATTACAGATTTTATAAAAGTATGCCATAAAAATGGGATCTTTGAATATAAAAGATTTAGGTAAACCATTTTATTGTCTATTGTCAAGCCTTTAATGTTCCCTTTTGTTATCTGACTTGAAGAAATTTGACATTCTGATTTTCTCATTGTGAGCTTTATGAGCCTTACTAAATGTTGGGTCACCAGAGACAGAACCTTAATCCATTTTCTTCCACTTTGAAATGAGAATGTGAATGCTTTTCTTTTCTTTTTTTGACTTGTAATACTGGTAATGATAAAGAGAGATATAAATCCCCAAATCTGCAACCCTACCTTCATAAATAAAATATACATTCCTGTGTGCTGATATAGTGCCTATAGATGTATTCACATCACTTAAATAGTTCCTGTGTTGAAACTCTATCAAAATATTATGCTACTCTCTTGGGGTTTTTCAGTCATGCTGTACCAGAAAAGATTAATATCCACAGCATTAACATAAAGTGCACCATAATAATATACAGCATGTATCTTTCTGGAAAAAAATGCTGGGCTGTGTCTCATCAGTATTTACATTGATATTGTCTTTTAAGAAGGAGAATTAAAGTCTGTTAGTTGTCCTGTAGTGAAAACACTTTAAAAGGATTTGAGAACATAGTAGTGATGTAAACAATGCATTTTTCCAGCAAAACTTTAGATGCATGAATAGTTCCTATTTATGTGACTAGTTTGGCTGACTGCATTAATATTACCTATGTAAAAAATGAATATTTAAAGAATCTTAATAAGTGAAGTAGTAAAACCTTATTCCATTAAAATAAAAGCATGAATTCTTTTCTGCATTTTTAAATTATTATCCAAGTTATACTTTTGTTATAGTTCAATGGGATTCAGACCTCTCAAAAAACAGCTAATAATTTTTTCCATTTATTACTTGGGTTTGGAATCGGTACATGAATGAACCTATCTATTGGATCCAGCTGAACATCACATCAGCTTGATGGAAATTTACTAGAGTAAATGGAAATTTTGTTACCTAGGCCTAGAAGAATGAGTCCCCCACGATGACTTGTCAGAGTAAGGAAATAGGAGGTCTGAGCAGGAAGCGTGAATAGGGATATTCTAAATAACAAATGTTTAGCAAAATTACAAGTGGATAATATGCAAAGACTTCTCTGCATGAAGCCCTTTAATTTTTTTTATTTTTTTTAAGGGGGAAAATGTACAAAACCTCATTTATCTGTATTAATACCATGGCAGCTGGAAATGGAAAAACCTCTATTTTTACAACTCATAAAATATTTTTCATAATTTTATCATTAATTTTGTAGGGGAACAATCCAGGGTAAATCTGCTTATTTATGTTAACACAATTAACCTACCTTCTCCAGTAATTAAAGCGAAGACTAAGGAAAGACTAGAATAATTTTACATAGGGGGAGAGATGAGATGGTGTTTAAGCTGCCCAGATGTAAAATAGTTTTTATTAAAGTTTTAGGCTGAAAACATCTTGTTTTGTTCTAAATATACAAGGTGAGCTGTTTCATTTGGCAAAATGAGCAATACCACTTAATACCCAACTCTCTACCAAAGGTCAAGTTATCACTTTAAATGTGCACAGCCCAATTTCAAGATCAGGAACACTGAGCAGGAAATAGCAGATTGTATCATCTTCCTTCATGTCTACAGTCCTAGTACTTGGCAAATAAGATGCCCTGTAGATTGGACAATCTTTGCAGTTACTCTAAGCTATACCTGATTGTGACAGCCCTCAACAAGCAGCTAGAGATGCTTATGGAAGAGCAGTGCTCTTAGTCTCTGTTAGGCCTCTGACCTGATGTCGGCGCTGGGAACCATATGCTGTTTCTGTGCAAACTGGGCATTTCTTTGTGCCAGTAATACCATAGCCAGCAGTTTGCAATGACTTGGCAGGCAGCTTACATTGTAGGAACTGTGCAGAGGAGGCTGAATGTGTCAGCAGGTCTGACCTTTTATAGTGATAAAGGTTGTCTTAGTCATGTGAACTTCAGATGTATTTGAATTCTTGAGCACCTCCTTATACTGGGGAGCACCCTAGATTTGAAGGACTTGAGAAAGGATTGAGTGTAACTCAGCTTTTTACAAGATTGCGCTCTCACTTTGTATTTTCTAATATACATGTGTCTATTTTTATCTAAGACACTTAGATTAGAGGGGAAAAAAAAGCTTCTATCTAAAGGAAATCAGGAAATCACTTTTTAGACAGCTTGGTACCATGAGCTTTGTCCTTGAGAGCACCTGAGGCATTTTGAACTGTAAAGACAAAATTACCTGTAACAGAAAGTATTTTTAAACACATGTTATTCCAAGGTAGACAGCTGCTCACTGCATGAATCCTTCACTCACTGCTGTGCTCAGCAGTTAACTTTCACTCCTTACAGGCAGTAGGGCATGGAGGACAACTTCAACACATTGTTTTTCTATTATTCTTTACTCAGTATCAAAGTGTACAGTATTTTGATACCAAGAAAATGTTGGAAACCCAACAAGAATGTAGCTGAGTTGAAGTTTAATCTCTAAGAAAGCACTTCATTCTTAGATTAATGTTAATACAAACAACTCAGAAATAAAACTCTGAGGCTGTTATTTGGAACAAGAATGATCACTTATCTGGGATAGAAAACAATTTCCTTTTTTTAAATAGAGTATTAACCTCTCTCCTTTAACATGCAGTTCTCTGGGATGCCAGCATGTTGTTGTAATAATAACCTGTACATATTATCTTCAGTAGCATTTCTATTTATAGAATTCTAGTCTTAATTTTCTTAACTAAGGAAATAAGAGCAAGTAAGAATGCCATCAAAGTAGGAGTTAGTAAGGGAAATTTGAAATACTAAGACTGAACGAACAGCTAAAATATCTCGGGGGTAACATAAAAAAAAAAAAACAACACAAAAAAACCCCAACAAAATAATATGTAAATACCACATACTTATATAAGCTACTATGCACTCATTAAATATTGTGAAATTGCAGAGGTCGGCAGTATTTTACTTTTTTCTTTCCGAAATTAGTGGATAAAAGTGATTGTAAGAAATTATCTCAAGGTGGTATTATTTCTGGCTGATAACCTTGCAACATCCTTTCTGGTATCATTTAGCATCTGCTCTTTTATCATCTTCAGAAACCCACTATAGATTGCCGACTCCTGTGCTAATCAGTGAGCCTTACATTTGATCACCCAGTTATTAGATTTACCAAAAAAATATATATTTTATATTTTGTAATGCAAGTCTATTCCCTTAAGGAAATTAAATAGATTTTCAATATGTAAAATGATTCTGTAATCAACATGATATCCTACAATTTTACAGAAAGACTCATGTAGCAAGTATGAAAACTTTTCAAGTAATGCATTCATCAAAACGTCAGACAGAGTAACCCACACTGGACAAAGGAGCAGCCATGCAATAATGATTCAGCAGAGTGCATGGTGACATAGTACATTTTTCTACCAAGTATTTTCAGTAAAAGGTGAATTAACTACTTCTATACATATGTGAGCACAAAGGCTATGTCCTTTTTAGTAAGAGGACAAGCAAATTTATTATAACTCCCTTTAACTAATCTTCTCATGATGTAAAATTCTCTGTCCCCGCGATATATTCCTTTGCTTCATCAACTTGGTTATCCCAATAAGACTCTGAAGCTTTGAGAGTATGAGCTGTGTGTTTCGCACTATACAACATGTTGGTATGCCTGCAGAAGACAGTATGGATATAGCCAGAGATAATTATTCCTTCCTAAATGATAAGCAATTCCTTCTAAGCCATTTGAGAGGGATTGTTGACTTCTTCTTTCCTTCATCTCCTTTTGTAATTCATGGAATAAGATGTAATGATTTATAGCATACACCTCCTTAGTAATTATTTACTATCTTTCTCTATAATCATGAACCTTGATGCCTAAAGAGAAAGGCATTTAAATATCTATTTACTAGTATGTTTCCTATACTTTCTACAGTGTTGTCAACTGAATGTACTTTGCTTTTCTATGGTCAATTTATCTTCAGAAAAAAAAATAGGAAAAAATCTTAGCTGTCTCCTAGTAAAAGGATTTTTCTTTATATGCCATTTATAAAATACGACTTTCATTGATAAAGTAAGGAAGCATATTATTAGGTATCAAAGAACAGATTTAAAATGACAAAAAGGACTAAGATTGTAGATAAGTGATGCTTATCTAGTGCATGAATTTATAAAAGCCTTGTTTATATATCGCAGTAAATGGGGCTTTTCAAAGCCACAGTCACCATGCATTGTTTTTCAGAACAATGTGGGGTAAAGAGGGGTTCTTTGACTGCTGTCAAACATAAAATGCTGTTACAAAACCCTTTCTTTGATATTTGCTTTTGTACCATGTCTTGTAACACTGATGTTGAGCAGCCCAAGTTTTGTTTTCGATTAGCCCTTCCTTTTCCTGAATTCACCTGGTTAAACCTTCACCTTAAACGTTTTATTTTCTTCTCCTTCTGACTATTCAGACTGCTCCCCCCATATTAACTCTCCCTTGTTTATACCTGTGTGAGGACGTTCAACCAAATGAGCTGCTGTTCTTCCTTATAGACACTGGATTAACAGAATCTCTCATTTATTATCAACAATGCTCAGATCTGATTCATTTCACAAAAGCTAGACTCTTTTTTTCCTGACTTGCTCCTGCCATGGGGCAAGGAAACAGCCTTTTGATTTGAAGAAGAAAATGAAATTTGAGTATTTTTAAAATGGCATCTTCAGTTATTTCCTTGAAGATCTGGTATATTAGAAAGTAAGAAATTTTATTTTTCAAATAATCCAAGTGCATGATCAGTCTTTTAGAAGTGTGTTCTTGTTTCGCTGGGAAAAGTTGCATGTTTACAAGAGACACCCCACCTGGACCACTGCATCCAACTCTGGAGCTCTCAGCACTGCGAAGAGTTCTTAAGGACTTTTAGTACTTAAAATGTGCTTATAGAAAGATTAGGACAGACCTTTTAGGGGGTCCTGTTGCCCAGAGAAGGTGTTCATAAGAACTTTCACATTACCTATAATAAAATGTGTTAAGAGAAACAGTCATAATATGTCAAGAACTTTTATCTCTTCATGTAAGGCACTTCAGTAATTTCCTAGCCTTGATTCCCACATGTTTGGTGACAGCATTTTCTAGTACTACCTAGTAGTTTATTAAGCTTTCAATAAAAAAAAAAAGGCATGAAAAATAATTGTTTACGGAAGTGTGATACTGTATTTCTATGTGCAAATATGATTCTTCTTTCCCATATATGCAATGTTGCTATCTGTCAACATATTTTAAGGAGTCTCTCTTGTCTAACAGAGAGAGCTTTGCACTCCTAAATCACATAAAAATGCAGTGATAGGAAAAAAAAACCAGTAATATTTAAAGACATGCTACTGTTTTCATTTCTTCATAGCTGTTCTAAATGAGAAAAATGATTGCATAGAATACAAATCGTTATTAGGTTCTTCTGCCTATAGGATGTGGATTTACTCAGTGTGAAAAGTGACATTTTAAAATCAACAATCTGATTTTTTCATTTCATCTGACTAGAAAGAAACGCTAGTTATGCGTTCCAGGTAAAAACAATTTTAGAAGTTTCATTAATTACTACAGTTTTCAATAATGCTTTGAAAGTTTTAGCAAAATAAAAAAAACCACAAGCAAAAATGAACCAAAAAAAAATCCCTGCAAGCAAAACACCTAACAAAATAAACAAACCTAACAAAACCTAGACAGGGAGGAGAGAAAGTCAAAATATTCTGACTTACATTTGTGAAAAGATTTTCTACTTGCCATTGACTTAAAATTTGATGGTTAAAAAATGAGTTGAATAATCTGAAGAGAAAATGAAACTTTCTTTTTAGTCAAAACAAACCATTTTACATAAATTCAAGACTGTTATCAGTACTAGAGACGCTTCAGAACAGGTTGTTTAGGTAAACATCTACCATGATCCCAGGCCTTTTTCTGCCAAGTTGCTTTCCAACTGGTTATCCCACAGCATGGACTGGTGCATAGGGTTATTCCTTGTCAGGTGCTAGACTTTACATTTGTCCTTGTTGACCTTTATGAGCTCCTGTTTGCCCTGCTCTCCAGATTGTTGAGGCCCCACTGAATAGCACCACAACCATCTGGTGTATTAACCTTTCTTCCCAATTTTGCACTATCTACAAACTTGCTGAAGGTGGTCTCTGTCCCGTTGTGTGGGCCATTAACGAAGATATTAGACAGTACTGGACCCAGTATCACTCCCATCTGTACACCACTTGTGAGGACCTTACAGCTGGACTTCATGCTACTGATGACACCTATTTGAGCTTGGTAGTTCAGCCATTTTTCAGTCCACCTCACTCATATTTGAACCACAAATGCCAGTGTTTCTGAAGCTGTGATAATGCATGGTATGTGGTTCCAAATCCGTAATGTATTTGCACATTACAAGGAGCTCTATTTATTGTCATTCTACAGGGCCGTGTCCTGCACCTGGTAGAGCTGTGCACTCCAAGGGGTTATAGATTCTGCACCTACTGTAGTTCACTTCCTTCAGCTGCACCAAGGATTTGAATGCAATGTGGTTCTTCCAGCATGAGTCAAAATGCAGGTTGCAACTACAAGGCTCATATGTATGTTTCACTGGTTTTTATATGCTTCATAGAGAATGCTGTATAGTCACTTTTGTAACTGCTTAGATGTGCATCTTCTTTACATGGGGAGAGTGCCTGAAAGAGAAGGCAAATTCAATGTATTTCTTTCACACAGCTGAGTTTGTAGTTTGGGTGTGAATCAGAGCGTGTAAAAGTTGCTGGGATTTCAGTTTTATTTTTTCTAGTGCTGATTGTAAGCTCATGATTTTAATTAATTACTTATCTTTTCCTTAGTAATTAATTCTTTCTTTCCCTTTTATGACCCATGAGTCTCATACTGTATTTTTAGTTCCCTGTAATACTTATATAGTGTTATCATTTTCAATGTGCATAAGCATTTTGTAATTTTGGTAATCATCCAAACCCTCAATTAGGTAAGCCATATGTTCAGTAAAGCAGCTTCAGAATACAACCAATTGAGAAATCAAAATCCTGAACTAGCATTCAGCTTACACAGCTGTTGTTGCTGCCTGTACTTCCCTTATTTGGATATGTTGAAGTTCTGGGCGCCTGTGGGTTCCTGATAAACTGTTCTTCACAGTCCCAATACTTTAACCTCTTTAGCTGGTAAAACTAGCCAATAAGCCAATAAGCATTTGTCAGTATTTATCATTTGAAGTTTGTTATAGGTACATAACCAACTACAGTTATGTGTGTCTTGGTGAAGACTAACTCAATGAATTGGAATTCGGTTCCCAAAATAGAAAGGTATCTGGACTGTTAAAAGTATTTTCATAACCTTCTAGATTACTCAATGTTCAGGAAAAAAAAAAAAAGAAGAAGAAGAAGAAAAAATACTTGTTTCCATCTGTAACTAAGAATAGTAATGAGCCAGGGGCCTGAATGCTTCAAGTGTGTTTTAAGTTGATTGATTAAATATTAACCTTCTGAGCAGGTTTCTGGCAATTTGATGTTTGTATTGCGGTAGCTATAGGAACCCAAACGCCAACCAGGATCTGGTCCCTGTCTCTCAGGTTCCACAAAAACTGTCAGGACAATACATCTTGCTCTGATTGCCTAAAAATTAAAATAGAAGAAATGAGAAGTAGATGGTGGAATGGTAAAAGAAATTCAGAAAGGAAATAGCTGTAACAGCACCTGGGATCAGTTGGAATCCAAGTCTATGACTGCTGATCAAGCACCTGTTCATTAGCATGTGCTTTCTTCCTCATGAATTGATTAGTTTTTTGCACCCTTGTAGTCCTAGTGTGAGGGCAGCGATGCTGAAATATGTCCTGCTTGCCTTTCTCTTGTGAGTAGTCTCATTGCTCCATGTTGAGCAGGATGGTTCCTCCATTTTGAAATACCCCTTCTGAGTACCATCATGTTTCTGATTTTCATGAGACATGATATTTATCAAGTGGTTCAAACTGGTCAGCCAGTAAGCTACGACTTGTATCAATTAAGCACACAGGATTTAGCTGCTGCTTTTGCATAACTATTGACTGTATTTTAAGGCAAAAATGTTTCTGAGCTATAATGACTTTTGAGGTTTCACATTTAACATGACAATTTAGAAAACTTTCAAAATTATATAAAGTGCAGACTGGCTCCTCTTTCTGTCCATATCAAACGCCCTGATAGACAGGTGTAGAGTGGTTTTGCTTGTAGATATTTCAAAGGTAAATCCAGTGATGTGGATTACTCTCTGCTTTCATATGCAGAGGGTCAAATTCAATGTTAAATTAAGTTTTAAACTGCTGTTCAAGTTATGATAATAGATGCTGTGATCATTCACTGGAAAATAGCTATTTTATCATTGCATGCCTAATTTTAACTTAATTAGCAGTCTGTCTTGGGTACAGGCTCTTCAGGAATCATTCTTATCATGAGTTATATAAATCGCCATTATTTTTTTTTTGCATAATTTTCTTTTGCTCTTCTCAAACTTGCTCTGACAAACTTTTACTACTCACTTTGTTTCCAGTATTGTTATCAAGAACTGCAATCATTGTTCGTTAGACTATGATATTAAATTTGTGCAAGAGGAAGATGCTTGCACATGTTTTGCTACAGTTATGCATCTGCTTCTGTAGAAAATGTCACTAAAATAACTGGTGTTAAAGAAAACATTCTAGTCAGTCTAAAGCCCATGGCAATCTCAGAAATCTTATGTATGGAAAAGAGGGCATGGAGGATAACATTGATCTGCAAAGATCACTTTGGAAGCAGTGGCATGAAATGCTTGGACATAGAAGTCTCAGAGGTTTTATTTATTTGTTTTAGATTGGATATTAAGAAAAAAATCTTTACTGGAAGGGTTATCAAGCACTGGAACAGGCTGCCCCGGGAAGTGTATGAGTCAACATCCCTGGAGGTATTTAAAGAGCTTGTAGATGTGATGTTGAGAGATATGGTTTAGTGGTGGACTAGAGAGTGTTACATTTACGATTGGACTTGATCATAAAGGTCTTCTCCAACCTAAATGATCCTATGTGATTCTCTTATGCAGGACCAGAGTTATTGAGTCGGCACTGAATTTGTATTACTTGTTGGACAGAAAACAGCATTTATCTTCTAGAGAATATCCTGCACTTAACTTGCAATCCGGGTGGATATGCTATTTAAGATTGTAGATTCAAGAAATGGGTGTGCACTTTTTCCCAGTACGACTGGATAAAGAGGGTTATATTTGATGTTTTTTGTGCAAACATAGAAGAATTTCTGTCATGAGTTTTATGGAGAAAAAAAAAGACAAAAAAGAAAATTGCATAGAGTATAACAAGTCAGTAAGCTAGAAAGGCAGAAGGTTAATTTCTTTATTATAGAGAATATTTTAGATTAAAAACATTCTTTAACTACCTCTAAAACTATAAGCTCTAAATGATCCATCAAATAATTTATTTTCAAAAACATTGTTTTATATGTCTAGTTTTGGTATAATTTCTACCGTTTTAACCTCCTTAAAATCCAAGGAGATTTTTTTTTTATGGCCAAGGGAATAGGTAGTGAAGGACAGAGTAGTGTCTGTCATTTCAATAAAGAACTGCAAAAGAATCCTGCAAGTCATTTCTACCGAGAGTTCTAATTGGTATATAGTAGGTCTCAAGAGTTACCATTGTTATGAGAATTAAAGAATGTTGGATCAGCTAATTAGGATTTATACAAAAGTCTGACAGAATAACCCTCCAAAATTAATTAGAAAAATATCTATTTGATAACATTATAATAGCATATTCACAGGACTTCTTGCTTCATGGGACTACTTCTTGCTTCCTTCACTTTATTTTTTCACTTTTTTTTTTTTGCTTCCTCAACAAAACTGTCTTCAATTGCTGTTTATTCATGCAATTTCTAAAAGGTGCTGATGACATATTATTTGGAGGCATATATGTTGTATTCGTGATGGACGTATCTTACTATTATATTTAACAAATGTTAACTTCTTTTATCGTGAAATTAGATCCATCATTTGAGGTGGATTATCACTACTGTACTTTGTTATAAATGTTTTTGTGGATTAAAAATAACTATGCAAAGGTATGGTGCATTATTTGGTATCATTTTTGTATCTGATTACATCATTGAAATTAAACTTTTAAAGTACTTTTGCAGAATTTAAACTTTTCATATCTCTTCTATTTCCTTTAAAAGGAGCCTAGTATTGATCAAAATAAAGGACAGTTAAAGTTTCCAAGTGAGAACAGTACACTTATCTGTCTCATAAGCACATAAAAGCAAGAAAACAAAGTTGAAGACAAACCTTACTCTGCCACATGATAATAAGACACTCTTCTTATCAAGTATCTGGATGAACACTTTGTCAAAACACAATAATCTTAACTTCATCTTGTATTTTGCAGTTTATATTTGTATTGAAATCATATAAATAATTAGTTTGGATTTTTTTCTAATAAGCACACTGGATAGCATAAGCCAAAAAAATCAATTAATGTGGGGAATTGGGAGGGGGGAGTATTTATAACTGTTTTCAAGGAATGCTATCCAATCAGAATGTATAGTTTTATTAAGTCGGAGATAAATCATATATTAAAAATTTCATTTGATACTTAGCAGTATGTCACTAATGTGTACTTATATAATTTTTTTACATTACTTTTTTCAGATGGCATTCGGGCTGTCACTAGCTTTCTGGTCACTAGATAAGGTTTTTTGAAAACTCTAATCTTAGCAAATAGGGAGCAGAGCTCATAATTTTCTAAGGTTTCTTTGAAAACTTGGTGCTAAGTATAGAGTAGTACCTTGGGTTTTTTTCTAAGCTCTTGTCGTTGGTCTGGCTTTACCCAGTGGTACCTATCTGTCCCCGGTCTCTTTGTCGTTCTGTTGCTGTCCACATCGGTATCAAGCTGTCAGTAGTGCGTACTCTAAGCTTGAAGAAATCTGTGAGCAGGTTAAACTCATGTTTATTAACTGCCACCAAAAAACTTTTGGGTAAGGCAAATAGTGCAGGATCGGTGATGGCAGCTGTTGTTGACACTGTGATGGGAACTCTTGAAATAAATGGGAGAAGCTAATGGAAGAAAAAAAATGAGAGCAGATACAGCATGACCCTCACTTTTGCAGTTGGCATCACTACCTTTTCTTAAACAGCTTTAGCTTACTATGTCAACTGTAACAGATAATACTTGTTTTTCTTTATTTACAGGGACTTTTATGCCGTGCTCTTTAAAAGATTATGGCTGGCTGGACAACAGGGTGGGAACTGCCTCTTCATTGTTCTCAGTGCCGTCCTGGGAGAATCTGGACCCCTACACACTGTGAAGCTGCTGGCACGCGTGGTGTGGCTTGGTGAGTGAGCAGAAAAGCCAGAGGGAGGAGGGAGCTCATAGTGTGAATTGTGGTACCCTGGCAAGAAACAAAGATACACTGCCAGTCACACCTCAGGTTTGGCTGAAACAAGGACTTTCCAAGGTTCTTGGGTAGACTGCACTGTTCTGCAATTCCGGTGTTAAACGAGGAAAGCTGAAAGGAACAGTCTGTTCCATAGTTGCATACCTTGAGGATATGTCTCTTCCTCCTTTTGTTTCGTTCCAAGTTTTTTTCATCTGGTTCAATAAGTTCATGCCTCTAGTCTGTCACAGTGAAACGAAGCTTTAGATTTTTAACTTTGGTGGATCTGATGTCTGTAAGAAAAAAAGTGAAGGCACAGATATATCAAAGCTAGGGATTACTTAAGGTTGTGCCAGAGAGACTTTCTCCTGTATTTGAAGAAGGTTGTGTTACCATCTGGCAGAGAGGGAGGACTAGAACCTTTCTCTGTTTGCATAGATCTGAATATACACAAACTCAAAAAAAAAAATGTTTAAAATTTGTGTCCACATGTAAAATATTTGAGTTCAAGTTCAGTTGAAACTTCCAGTAGTTTTATTCAGTAATTGAGTTTTAGTCCTTCTGGAATGTTTGGTCAGTATCAAGCTCAGATTCCAATCCTTTATAGAGTTCTGACTGGAGATATAAGTCTTAAGTCCTAAGCAGGAACTGAACTCTAGTCATATTTTGTCCATTTGAAAGTCAGACAAGTAAACGACTTGTGCCATTCATTTTATCATGGGGAGTAAATTAAACTAGGTGCACAACTAATTTTTCCATATGTGAAAAGGAAAATAGATCTATAACTATTTTTAAAAGTTTGTGTAAGAAGTACTAAGCTCAATTGACTGAATTAGTTTTAGGATATGAATAAATTCTAAGCATTTGCACAATAGATTATAATGTACTGTTTCTGTAAAATATTCCAGTGATAACAGAAAAGGAAATATAAATGTCAGTATAACTGATTCAGAATAACCTGTTTGCAAGACAATAAAATACAAGAATTGCTTTTAAAAAGCAGGTTTCTCAGCTTCCTCCTACATTATTTTCAAGGTAGTTCCAAAAAGGCAAAGTTAATAAGTATTGCCACACAAACTGTATTTTATCTTGTCAAACTGTTTAAGTTAGATCACCTTGTAAAACCAACTATTATATTATGTTTTGTCTGCCTACTCCAAAAGGAATCATCTTTCAGTTATTTTAACAGTGTAGTGAACAACTTTTTCCTGTCACCGGGCAGGTTCTGTGTTACAAGATGCTAATACAGTCTGTAGAGAAAAGTTGTGGTTAGAATTAAGGACTCAATTTCTCCCCTTTACAAGTCCTGTAATTTAACTGAAAAATCTCCAGGTCTTCAAGAGTGGCATTTTTATAATGTCAGAGAAGCTGGAGAATCCACTCTTCACTTGTAACTAGAAGCAAAGGGCATATGTAAATCACCATTTTTACGCCTACTTCTATCAAGAACTTGTAACTGTTCTCATGAGTATTCCAGGAATACTCATGAGAAATTGTATTGGGGTGAGTTCCAGCATAGAGGAGGAACCCATATTCTTTATTATACAATAAATATGAGTTTCAGTTGTCTTTGATGTAGATAAAGGGTCTTATCAGACACTGTCATATATAAATTACCTTACTGTTGATGTAGTTCTGATAGCCTTTATTATAGACTCCAGAACAGCCATTGTAACCTGCCAATTGCTCTACCAAATTATTATTTTATAAATGGATTAATCATTTTTCAAAGTTACCTATAATTGTTGCTTTTTTATAAAGGTCAAGAGGTTCAGATTACAACAGCTGCCTTCCCTTGAAGAAAGGTTTTATTTAGTAGTTTTCTATGTATATATTTACAGAACCAATCTTAGAGTGATAAACTGTGACTTAAGTAAAAAAGTATAGTTATGCTCTTGCTTAATTTTAAATGTGTAAGTACTTTTTTAGATTTCAGTGACAATATATAGTTGTCTAAAGCACACAATTAAGAGTAATTTATATAGTGTAGTATAGCGATTAATGAAAACTCTGAGTCAGAAGCTCATAAATCTTATGAATCTTCAGTAAACAAGTTAATTTAACAACCAAAAAAAATATTCTAGTAGGGAGACTGATTTCTAAGTGTGATTTTTCAACATGTTAAAGCTAATATTAGGGAACCTAACAAATTAAAAGGCTAATGCAGTCCAAAAGCATTGTATTAATTCATTTGATAACATGTTGGGGAAAGGAAAGCAGGGAAGAAAAAAAAAATCAAACTACTCTTCTGCACACTGCCTCAGTTCCAAGCCAGTGGACCAATGGACTTAGGTTCGGTCTGGTACTGCAGATTTTTTCCCAAAGTCTGCCCTGCTGCCCACAACTTTCTCACTGGTTTCTTTATTCCAACCCACAACCTGCGTTGTGGGATTAGTGTCTCTTTTAGACGAAGGATCACAGCCAGGTCTCTGTGCTTTCTCTTTGGACATTCTCTGCAACTGGATCTTTCTTTCTAATCTGTTGACTTTGTATCTCACCGTGCATTTAGTCCCTTGTGTCTGGAGTTTTGCTTTGGACTTCCTTTCTTAAGATTGGTCTCTCCTACTTTGCACAAGGCTTCTCTTTTGGACCTTTGCCGCATCTTGCTGTGACCGTAGCATCCGACTCCCGATGTGACAGTGTCACCAAGGTTGAAACAGACCCTGAGTCAACTTGCAAGTCTGTCACTCTCCCAACAATTACTTCTAATGAATGATGGTGACACTTATCCCAAATTTTCTCTGTGTGTTTTTTCTCAGCACAAAGCACTTGTTAGGCCATTTATCCTAACATTCAGTTCCTTTCTATTGCTTTAAAAAGTTAAAAACATTGAAGGCATTTCTTGAAGTCTAGCATTCCTGCCCTTCCTTTGGGAAGTAATTATTTGCTAAGAATCATCCATGCGTTTGATTTTGCACAAGACAAAGGAGTCAATGAGTGTTTAACGGTTGAGGAAATACAAAGCATGGCAGCCTCAGAGACCTAAGAAAATCCCTGTGTCAGAGAAACGCACTATTTTTCAGTTGGTGGTAGCCTTTCAGCAGGTGTAGCTTTATAGCTAGGGAAGACTAATCTGTGTTATTCCCAATCCTAAATATGTTAATAATGTGATTTTTTTTGCATCAACAAGTAAAAATGCCAGTGCATAATTTGCAGATAATACATAACAGATGGTTTTGATCTTTTAAATTGCTTGAGGCTGGAACATCATTGTATTTTTATATAAGGGATTGGTAGCTAGAGAGAAAGGAGATCTACTTGGTTAGGAAATGCATCTCCAGATAAAATTAAATTGCACTTAACTTGGCTGCTTGAATGCCAGTAACATATGAAAGAAAAGACAATAATAAATAGATTGTTTATGCACATATTTTTTGGTGGTAAAGAGAGAAGGTAACAGTTTTGGAATTGTTCTTCATTTGCAATGTTTGTTGAGCTTCGTGGAAAGTAAAATGAGATACAAATTGAAGAGAACCTTTGTACTTCTTACTTATAAAAGCTTTATTGAAGATCAATAGACAGGAAACACTCATCAACTTTGCACTTTTAGGAGAAACATGCCATAGCATGATTGTATACTGAAGTGCTGTTAAATAATTTTTTTCACATACCCCATTCAAAAATGCAATCCCAGGTGACAAAACCCTTCTGTATTACATTACCTTATCTGTCCTAGATGTAGGTTCCAAAAAAGCAATTTTGGTAATTCCCCAACTAAGAATTAGGACACAAAATGAGGGGGAAAGAACAATGGCTTCTATTCTCTCTCCTCCTGTGAGTCAGAAAGAAGTCAATCCAAGTCTTTTCCTGTCACATATGTGAATCAAGTCTATTGAGACATAGGAGATGTCTAGAAGAGAGGGACATATTTTTGACATCAGTTTCCCAGTCTACAGTCATGGACCACCAGGCACCAGTCTGATACAAAATAGTCACTGGATCAGGAGAACAAACAATTGTATAGATGACAAAATCTGTTAAAGTCATCTTTAAGTTTCAGTTTATGATTTGAGCACTTCTCAAGAAGTCCCAAAGGCTTGTTCTTCTAACTCAATTACTAGATAAAGGGATTAAAAATAAAAAAGAAAAAAGCTGATAAAACAACACATTTTGTTTCAAGATGTTTATATTTCTATATTTCAGCTGAAGTTCTGCAGTTACCAGTGATAGTTTGGGTATATGCTGTTTTTTGAACACTCCAAAATACTCATTAAGTCTGTACACATACTTTTTACTCTTTCTTTCAGATCAAGGATATATATAGATTTCCAACAGTTATACCATTATGTTTTCCATAGTGTAAATAATGAATGACACAGTGAGGTTAGAATTTTTCAAAGATTATGAGTTAAAATCTCATGTAAATTCATTTAGTCAAGCATCAAACTATCTTGTATGTTTTTATATATTACAGCAGCCTGATTGTACAAACCCATAATAAACTGGGACTGTTATCATGAATTGTTCCAATCAGGCAGATATTAGAGTCCTTGAATGCTCACTAGATGTGATACGGTCCACACAAAAATCTGTTTATTATTAAGTGTTTAAATAAAGTTGCAGCTTTACATGATAGTTTCTAATAGAGCTAGAGGAGACATTATAGCCAATTTAATTAATTAATTTATTTATGTAAGATTGGTAAATAGTACTTGCCTCTGTAACTGAATGATTGACCATTGTACAGAAAAAGCCAATTAGTCCACAATTTAAAGCTTGAAACAAACTCTGTAGAAATCAAAGAAAAAGACCTTTCACAGAAACACACAGCTTTCACTGACTTCTGTGTGCCTTCAGGTTCCTTTTCACTCCCAAACAATACTAAGAACATTCCGAAATTCCATAAATGTGTAATTATTTCTTATTTGGTTCCTCCAAAGTTAACTTGGGAGAAGGCAAATCACTTGATTCCTTCACATCATGATTGTACTAGAAGATACAGTTATAGTAGGGTATTAATTAATGTAACAGTAGATTTTTGGAGCTGTAACTCCTGATTTTATATTGGTGTAAAATAGGGCAGAATAGGTCCCCAGAGTGTGTGTGTGGTTCCCACTTTTTGAAGTATCTGGTGCTGGCATTTGTCTAAGACATGAGCCCACTTTGGCTCAGCGAACTCAGCCTCCATGTTCTTATAACAGAAAATATTTGAGATAACGTATTAGGGATTTCGGTTTTGGCAGAATGTGAGCTACATCCCCATCATTTTCTATAATGTCATGTTAGTATTAACATGGAACCGTGTGTTTCATATGTTGCACAGATGAAAATGCAGTCTCACAGGTGCATCAAGTTTCTAAATAAAGACTGTCCTTCTAAAAAATGTCTTCTCATCTGTCTCTTGAGAGGCACGGTTATTTCACAAAGTAAACCATGCACAAGCTGTTGCCCATTCAGCCTCAGGCTGAATTAGGTGAATTTAGAAGTGATTGTTTTGATGTGGAAAGTCCTCACTTTCTCAGAGTTCAGAGAGAATATCATGGTACAGTGCATTTTTTCCTCAAATACACAGGTAATGAACCCTGAAGGAGGAAGAAAATATAAGCAGATATTCAATGGTTAGGTATGCCCATAACAAAGTACCAATTTTGTAAATTGTAAGATAGTTTTGTTCTCTGCATTACTGTGTACTTGGCATTGAGAGGAGATAAAACATAATTTACTTGTTGCCTGAGGCCAATTCAGATAAGCTCCCTATCAAGTAAAAATTCAGTACAATATTGCCATTGTTGTTCATGTGTTTTAATGTGATGAAATATATTCACCCCTCAGAGTTCCTTTGTGGCAGACAAAGTCACTTCAATATATTCTTTGAATCTGATGATGCACTGTAAGCAGCCATTTTAATGGGTATGAGAATTTTATATGGAACTGTTTGCCGTATTGCTGAGGCTTTTTTATTTAATATTTGCCTATATTCAGTATACAGATTTTCCTTGATTGTATCCAGGAGGGGAAGTATGATTTCACAGTAACTAGTGATCCTTTTTTTGTAATTGTAGTCAATTGCTATTTTCTTCACCTTGCAGTAGTGATAGGTACAGTTACTGACAATAGATTCTGGGAAGTAGGACTACGAAAAAGGCAGAAATATGAAGAAAAATAGGAGCACTGGTCAAAAAAGGTCAGCTGTCTCTTCCAGTTTTAATCATAACTCAAAGAGCTAGATTCTAGACAATAATGAAAGATGTTGAGGGAACCTAATGCTAAGAGTGGTGTGTGCACCCAACAATGCTGCTGCAAAATAGGGATGTAGGTGAACTGATTTGTTATTGGGAAATAAACCCTCTGAAGCACTAGAATTAGTGAGGCAGCTGAAATATCATATCGGTATATCAGTAAGTCAAATCTAACAAAACAAATAATTTTATAAAGTTAGAAAGTAATTTTCTCATGATGCCTGTTGTCAGGGTAGAACATGTTTCCCTTGTAAGGAAGAATATAAGGAAGAATAAACTCTTCTTAAAGCTCGACTTATCCTTTTGGCCTTTACCACCTCTGGGACAATTCATTGTCACCAAATATGCTAGCCTGCTCTCTTCATTTTTATGCCACAGCTGGTTTTATCCTAATTCAACAAAAGATTTATGAGACGATAGCTATTATAATGCCTGTGTTAAACACTGTCCAGTTTGAATGCAGCAGTTGAAAAGCTGAAGCAGACTTAACAAAGATGTAGTTAGTTAAACATGCTGTGCCTTTTCTCTTGATAAAGCTTGACAGCTGACTGCTGATTAAACATTGCATCTCTTACCCCAGGAAGCTCTGAGTCAGGCTAGAATTAAGAAAAAATGTCAAAGCAGTCAGAACATCAGAACTGTGCTTTACAAATGGGAGATGCTAGGTAGGTAATCCAAAAAAAAAAAAAAAGGGGAGGAAAACGAATACTTGACAGTTTCCAGATAAGCTTCAGCATAGGAAGCTAACTTTGCCAGGCAAAGGATGCTCTTTCTGACTAATACTTCAGTGTGCAAGCGGTTGCTGCCGTGCATCATAGGGCACTGACATTTTTCTACCTTGTGAGAAAGATCCTTTTAAGAGAGTTGATCCACTTAGAGCTCATTACCAAAACGACACCTAAATAATAAACATTAAAGCTGAGTTCTTTTTTCACCTCGAAATATCTAGTGTATTTTTCACTATGACTTAGTGAAGTACAAGAAAACAATATAGAAAGCAAGGTAAAGATGCAATTTTCTCTAGCTTAGATTGATTAACATTTAAAAGGGTGCAATGATGAGAAGGGGAATCAACTCATAAAAATTGAGGGATAAAAGTGCTTAGTGATATTCCTGTAGTAAGGAAGGGCAAGGGTATCAGCAGTGCCATGAAGTTAATGAAAAATATTGCTGCTGTTAACATCAGAGAGTGTGAAAAAACCTGTAAAAATAAAACTCTGGGATATATTCAGAGTCTTAGACATTTAGAGAGAAATACCCTGTTGTGGCATTGGATTGATAATTCATTTTGTATTCACTAAGGAAAATTCATTTTTCTCTTGAAATTAAAAATGAGACCTACTAGTATTGGCAAAAAAAGGCATTATTGAAATAATGAGAAAAAAAGTCCTTGTTTTTATCAGAAAATCCTCATTCTGATAAGAAAAATCCTTAATGCTGCACAGAGTAGAATACCTTCTCTGTATTATCTGCAGTACTGGATTTGATGGAACTTTGTGTTCACTGCCAGAAAAAGGACTTCCATCACATCTCTATGTAAAAATTAATATGCCTCAAATCAATTTACATACAGCCAGCAAATAGACAGTTGATCCACCTGATCCTTCCCAATCCGGCTTGCTTTATGTAGTTAATTAGATCAATTTCCTGTAGCAGCATCTTCTGTTCAATTTAGGAGTTATATCTTTAAGTCTTTGAAATAATTAATTTCTTCAAAACGTGAACCATGACTTTGAGGCCCAAAACTCAGGAGTTGTTAATACCTTTTTGGAATAGATTTACAAAGGTTATCTTTGTGACCCATTTACTCTAAGTATGGTTTAAGCATTATGAAAGCTAAATGAAGAAAACACAACTGAAATAAGCATACCTTTGAAACAGAAAATACTAGTTTGGAATAATAATGTCGTTCCTAAAGATGTACCTGCAGCAGCCATTTCGGAGGGAACTGGCTTCTTGTGTATGAGGATATTGAAGGACCTCAGTGAAAAGTGCTGAACTTCCCAAAGATGCTCACTATTTGGTGTTGCTGATTTCAGTCAGATCACGTCTTTTAGAGTGCATTAGATTATGAAAGTCTTCTCATTGATTCCTTGTAGTTCAGATGCTGTACGCATGAAGTTAATTCAGCCCATAGAACGCACATTCAAATCTACCCCGCTATAAGCAGGTGAAATAGGATTTTAAACCACAGATCCCAGTTGTTGAATTGCTTCACACAGCAAAAAAAAGGATGTTAGTACTGATGAATTGTCCACTACAGTTAGTTAAAATGCTTTCACTGACTTTTTTTCTAACTAAAAGTTTCTTTGTATGTATACCTTTCTCTTCTATCTGTATTCCTGATAATACAGTTCAGGTTAAGTTGCTACCTGGGACTTTTTCTCCTCACTTAAAATCATGTGGAGTCAGTTTATTTTTTTTTTTCAGCTCCTTTCCCAAATGTTTTTTTCATGAGGTTTGTCTTTATTACTTTAATTAGTACCATGAGCATGATGATTTTACACTCATGTAGCATGCAACGAGTTTGAAAATTCTCAAGTATATTATTCTGAAGTATCAAGTTATATATTTTGTGCAGGTTGTTAATTTTAGTTTTTAAATGTAGAAAGTTAAATTCCAAACTGTAAAATGGAACTACTTCTGATGTGGAGAAAAGTTAATAGCTAGCAAAATGCCATGCAAATTCAGATATTGCTTTGCCTGAGTAAACTGTCTCATTTCTATGAATTTGCTCTTATTCTTGAATTACAGAATAGTTTTCAACTTAAAAGTTCTCTAATTTTGGATTAGAAAATTTGTATTAATTTTTACTTTCAAAATAGTTTTTGTATATTGAAAATATTTTGCTACCAAAAAAAGAGGTTTTTTTTAAAGGAACTGTGTGATGATCTCACATCTTTAAAATGTTAAGACAGTCATGAAAGAGCTCATTGCATATTTTTAAGCTCATTTCTCTGGCCAAATGAGTAAAGAGAAGTCTAGCCCATGTAATGAGAGGTTTGAGTCTTTAGAAGGAGTTCTTGCTGGAGAAAGATTCAAGGCTCTATGATCAAATGAAAGAATAAACAGAGAAAAGAGTTCTTCAGAAAAGGCAGTTGCCAAGTTTCCAAAGATACAGTGTGTAAAGGAATGTAGGTTCAAAGTAACTGTTTTTAGATGGAAAATATTTTTCATACACTTCAGGCAAAATCCTCTGGCCTTCTGCAAAGGAATTCATGGTTTAAAATGGAGTGGGAATCAAACACCCCTCTGCATGAGAAGCCTGGAAGCAGAGTCCATGCAAGGTTTTGCACAGTGTGGTACATAGAAATCTAAGAGGAATATGCATTAGAATATAATCAATATTGTGAGGGGGTAAGATGATAAGATGGGGACCAGGAGGAGTGCAGAGCATTGGACAAAATCTGATGCAAATTGTGTCTGTTTTACCTAGTATAGACTGGATACCAGTTCTGCTATGGCTACTTCATTGTGAGCTTCTGGTTTTATTCTGCAAGTATAGTGGGTATGAATCCTGTTTCCATCAGATGCATTCAAGGAATCTGATTCTGAGGCAGGTTTCCTACTGCTGGTTTGCTGTTAGGTATGGGGAATGGAATGACATTCTAGAATTTCACTCCAGAGTTAGGTCAGAAAATTGCTGGATATTGAAACAACAAAAAACTTGCTGTGCATTTTAAATTATAGTTTCATCTTTATTTATTCAGATTTGCTTTCTGAATATTATTATTAATGATTGATTTAATAAATCTGCAATCAAAATCAACAGCCATGCTCTTCAAAGCTCTGTTTACTGAGAAAATTAAAAAGGAAAAAAAATATTTAGTCAGTGTAGTTTCTCTTCTTTTCATTGTCTCTGTACAGAACACAGGAGAAGCATATGGGTAAAGAAAAGAGGAACAAAGCTTATCTTAGCTTTTGGAGTAGTGTTTCCCTTTGTAGTGAAGGCCGAGTCCTAGTGGCTTAATTCTAGTTTGGATCGGTGTATAGCTGAATTCCCTAAAGCAGTCATTGAAGATATGTTCGCTATGTTCAGTGAAGTGGTATTTAAGAGATTACCATAGCGCATGCCTGCTAGCGCAGGAGCTAGAGGCCTCTACCAACTGCTTAGACGTGAACGTTATGTCTTGGCAAATGTGTCTTAACAGCACTTGCTGGATGATTTGGTGATTTGTTTTTGCTTATTATCCTTGTCCAGGGCTGCTAGCAAGGGAATAAAGGATTACTGGGACTACAGTAGTGGTGGATTGTCAAGGAAAAGCCTGTATTATCTTTATTAAGCTCCTTAAAGAGAAGATTTTCACTTTCTCTCCCTGGCCTTCAGAGAGATGTATGAACTGTCCAAAGAAAAAAATAGCGTGTAATTCCAACAAGCAGTGGCACATCTCTCTGTCCTCTCAATGCCTGAAAAGCTTTGTTCCCAAATCTGACAAAGGTTACACAGTGGTGTTTTCATTTTTTTGATAAGCGTATCTCTTATGGTGAGTATTTTCTCATAGGTAAATAATGAAATCTGGGAAGAGCCAAGCGGTAGTTGAGTATTCATGAGGTTCTCTCTTCCTCCCACTGTGTCATGTTACTCTCTATTTTAACTTGGGTCCGTTTTGTCAATATAAGTTACAAGAAAAATGCATCAATGATTTTAATCTTGAAGTCCTTGCAGTTGAACAAAATAATAACACGTGGAGATTCTTTTAATTTCCCTTCTGATTTCTGAGACTTACCATTTGTACTTTCTGTTGGTCTCTCCAGGACTACAAGAAGCAGAAAATCACTTGTAAGTTGATGACTTACTGTGGCAGAGGTATTAATTCTGAGTGACAGAGTAATGACAGCTAGAGGTGTGCTAGAACAGTAGCGAGCACAAATAAGTTAAATAAGGTAATTTTAAGACATTGCTGAAAACTAATTAAGAGCTTAAGTGAAGCACGACAAAACTAGAGGGAATTTTTACCAAAGAATAGCCAACAATTTTTTAGCAGTATATTTGAAAAAAAAAATAGAACTTTCAATCAACACTTTAAAAACTCCTATTAAAGATCTGTTTTCTTCTTAATTTACTATCTGCAAATTTATGTTTGATTATATTTGTCATATATATCATACTTTTGTTTAGCATTTATTGCTGTTTAGCACACTGGGGTCTTGGCTGATGGCTTGGTCTTGGATGGTTTAATATTGGGAAAAAACACACAATATTTATGATAGCATAAATAACATGAAGGGTAACTTTTTCCAAATTAATGCATGTAGATTTGCCTATTGATAAAACGTTTAGGTTTATTTTTTTCTCCCAAATTCACAATATTTGTTACAGTGTTAACCAAAACTCTTGTAAACTGAAGTGTATGTAGTGTATGGGATTGCCTTCTCATGTTCTTATATTTCCTGTGTGGCAAAATCCTCAAAGATCCTAAATATCTGCCCACAGTTCTTTAAACGCCGTGTGACAGGCAACATTAGGAAATGAATAGTTTTAAAGTTTGCTGATTTGTGTGGGATTCATATGAGTTTAATACACCCATAATGTTGTACTTTCAAGTATGTGTAACTGTCTTGTTAAAATTTAAAAGCAGGATTTTGAATAACTTTTCACTGGAAACTCCTATAATCACATGGCTACTGCTGTTTGGACTTTTAAAACAAAAAAGAGGGGAGGGGGGAAAAAAAAAGAGGCTCAGTATCTTTATGAAACCATAGCAGCCGATAATTCCACATAAATAACACATAGTTTTAATGGCATGGTGATAAGTGACATATTAGAACTCAGCTGTGCTTAATTGCTAGATTGCAAAATTAGGGGTAAATCCATTATTACTCTCATTGTTGGTTTGTTATGGGTGTGGAAAATTAACAGGAGATTGGCATGGAGGACTGTAAATATGCTCAAGCGACCCACTTTGTAGAAAAACACATATATCATACTAACGTGTCGTACAAGTAGAACATCTATGTTTCAATAACATAGGTCTGTGTTAGACTTAAAGGCACCCTCTCAAGCATGCTTGAGATTCCTGCCCTGCTGTGGGAAAGATCAAAGCCGAACGGTAAACTACGCCTGCGCGAATCCCTGAAATCCATGGAAAACCAGCAGGTTCAGTGATCCTCTAGCATGGATTCAGCTCTTCAGTGCCTGCACTCCTGCTTGAGTGCTTCTGCCTGGGTGCTGTTTCTGGGATCCTTCAGTTGCAAAATAATGAAAATAAATTTATCCTTTGCATTTCATCTGTGCTTTTGTGATCGTTCCTGTGTCCTGCCTGTGCTAGCAGACACAAATGGGTATCAGCTGTCCACCTCCCTCTAGCCAAAAAACCCTTTTTAAATTTTTTTTCTTTTTTTTTTTTTAACCAGGCCTCGTGGCTTGATGTACAGAAATGAGGAAACTTCTTGTTCTGTGGAGATTTTACCACTTACCCAGATAAAAAGCTATCTGTACTTTTTAAAATGACAACCTTTGGGCTAGAAAAATATTTCAGAAGAGCAAGGAAGTAGAGACTTACTTTTCTTGTAATAGTTTTCATTTTAGGCCAATGCTCTTAAGTGACAGAGGGATTTCATTTTACTGATAATATTATAGAGAATAACACTTTACAGTTAATTCTGTCTGATGATAACATTAACCAATAAAAAAGCACATAGTCTATTAATTATACACAATTATCAAATAAATCATAGCATGGCTTACAATATTAGTTTTGAGAAGTGATATTCCAAGAGAAAATATTAAATTGTTTCATTAGTTTTATGTCTCTGTTTTCAGCTGTAACTGAGTCAGAATTTGATTATTTTAACAGGATTACTATTGACTGATTGTTGTTATTGGAACACGACCATGTTATACATCTAATTTTATAGTGGCTTTTCTTTTCAGTTGGCTTGATATTATGCTGTAATAAAGGGTCCTTTCACATTTTTGTAAAATAGTAAAATAACTCAACTGGGACAACAGTAGAAAGAGAATCTCCTTCCAGGCAAGACATGTTTTTCCTTATTTTCATTTTGTAGATTGTAGATTGCCAGTTCTACTATATGAGCATCTGAATAAAATAATCATATCCTTGCAGAAACCAAAGCAAATTCTGATGTGGATTACTTACTCCTAGCAACTCTGACTTTAGGTAAATGTGACTGTTCTTCATTTCTATGCTTTAAACACTGGTCTCATGGATTTTTCTACCTTTCCCGTGAAACCTGATTGAATTACATTGTTCAGCATTTTCTTATTACTCTTTTCTGAAAAGTAGAGGAAAGGAAAATTGTGATCGATTTATCTTATACTTACAACCGAACAGTATTGGCTAGAGCAATTTAAAAGCTGGTAACTCAGACTCACATCTAAAGGAGACAAGTTAGCTTAGAACTCACATCTGTAACACAGCATAAAACTCAGTGAGGTTATACCTGATCAGTTTTTATGTTTTGTTTGTAGCTGCAGTTTGAATAATCTTTTTTTTTTCCCCAATAGAAAAAAACCTTAATAAAAATAAGGGGGAAAATGGGACTTTTTCATCTTGTATCTTAGTTCCATGAGCTAACCCTTGTAATGTATTTGTGATCGACAGCATTTGTTGTCATAGAAATATTATATGTGAATTTTGAAAGACAAAAGTGTGATTATTTTTTAAGCACTCTCAGTGCAGTTCTTAAAGAAGAAACATAGAGTCATAAAGACCTTCTATAGAGCAAGGTCACTACAGCTGTGCTGTTTGGATGGAAACCTTAGAGAATCATTCGACATTGGAAATCTTCAGAGGGTGTGGACTAGTAAACAGAAGGGAAAGAGAAAAATTGATTTGAAGGCTAAAAAGCAATAAAAGAATTAAGATGTGAGGAGTAAAAGATTAAATAGAGAATTAATAAGTTCCAATTTAACATACAGTAAAAAATAAAGCAGGTATAGAAGATGCATAGAAGATTAGGATGTGATGAAAGTGGAAGTATAATATGATGAGGGAGAACCCCTTTCAGGAAAAAGGAGAAAAATTATAGTATTTTTGGAGCCTAGTCAGGAGAGAAGGAAAATTATGATTTGGGGGTTTGGGATAATCAGTAGGTGATGGAGAAGTAATTTAGGATAGTGATTTTAGTTGGTTGGCTTTGAAATTTAAAAGTGGCTCCTGGGTTTCTCAGTCTAATATCCATCTAGCTTAGCCAATGGTATCATGTCTATGCTGTCTTAGAGTCCTACTATTACTAATGAGAGACTGCTAGAATTTCATTTTTCTGATAGTTAAAAAACTTTTAACATTCAAACTAAATATATTCATGGCATAGATATGCCCTTTTTGGAGCATCTCACAGCTATGCTAATCTGTTGAAGTGAGTTGATGTGCCACAGGTTATTTCAACTGAATGCCTAACGAGGAGCTAAACAAGTTAATAAAAGGATATTAGCTATTGGTGTGAAAAAGTCAGTTTAAGTGTGAAGGAAAAAAAATGGGAAGGGTATGTTTCCTTTTAATAGCTGAAAAACAAGTATTGTCATTTACTGCTTTATTATTCTTGGGGTTCTTCTAACCTTATTTAGTGTTGCAGGATTTGTGAAAGACTACTTTCAGAGCAGGAGATTCTGAAAGAAGGAAATACTGTATGTGGTTTTGCTTCATAAACCTCTGATAGAAAAAAAACATTCCTCAAATGATTAGGAACAAAAGAAGGAGTGGGAATTAGTTATTTTTTTTCCTTGACAATTATAATAAATAACTAATGCTGAAAAGTACTAATTTCTTGAACAGTTTTTTGAATAGTTCTGATACAGTACAAGATTTTTTTTTTTTTGTAAATTCTTTATTTTCCTTGTGATTTTAAAATTCCAGGATATTCCTGAGAAACAGATGCCAACATTTTGATAAATAAAAAGCATCTATGACCCAGAAACGAGGATATCAAAGAATCTTTAAGATTTAACATGACTTGACATGATGCTTTGCTCGTGGACTTTTCAGTAGGAATGACTGCCTTGCTGAAGCACAAAAACTTACAGGAAACTTTGCATTCAGGACTTCACAATAGCAATTGTCACTAGCATCTAGAGTGTTACAGCCCTGGAAGTAACAGAAGGGGCATGCCATTCCCAAGTAACTACTATTTTTGGAGAAAAGTTTCTCCATGGGTTTAGAGAGTAGCAAAGTAGAGAGACAGAAATCACCCTAGGCAAAACCCAGGAAGTTGCCAGAAAGGTTTTTGGAAAATTGTGGAGAAGTGTCTGCACAGCCTTTGGGATTCCGCAACTGTAGGGACAGATGTGACTGCAGAATGAATTGGATTTTTCAGTTATACCCTGGCTGCTTTGGGAAATTGTGGTAACGCTTCCAATGTAGGAAGGTAGAACATAAAGGTAGAACAAAATAATTTGATGGCTTTTTTTTTAATTATTCATCATATAGTAAATGTCTTACAAATGTGTTTTCAGCACATTAGTCCTGATTTATATAAGTATATTCATTAATTTACTAGGTGGTTTGGACAAACATCAGTATAAAAATTATAATTTTCCTCAGCCATCAGTTACCTGTGATGCAAAACTCAGTAGCTAAATTGGGTGTTATTTTTGCTGTAAGCTAAGTGAAAGGCTGATTACATATTTAGGTGAAAAAATCCCCAAACCAAATAACGAACCAGGCATTAAGTTTAGCAGAGAATTTTCAGATTCTATTATACATTTGGATAACTGAAAATATTTAAGATAGGCAAATATTTTCACATACTAAACAAGAAGTAGCGGTATTCACAGTTATTAAGTCATAGAGTTTATTGTGTAGAGGTAAACACTCTGCTCCCACAAGAAAGTATATTATGCAGATACATCTGTTGAAGATATAGTTAAAATTTTTTAATGAAGTTTCACTAAAAAAGTCTAAACCTTTTAAAATAACCTCTGAACAATCTCTATTATCAATTGACTTGAGAAAAACAAATTTTCAGTGCCTTCTGTTGCCAAGATTTTTGTAAAATTCTCTGTGCTATTTCCCAATCATTCAGATATTATTGCAGATAATAGTAGATAGCCGGTTTTAAAACAGCTGCAGGAGGGAGGTGAGACTTGGAAAGAAAGCTGTCCTTCTCATAGTAGGTTATATTACATTGTAACAAATACACTCAACAAAGCAAATGTGTGTTTTGCATGAAGCTGGGAATGGAAGAGAAGTTTCCAGCAGGTTTCCTCTAAAGAAAAGGGAAACTTTTAGAGCTGAATTTTGAATAAATCTTTATATATTTAGGGTTAAAGTCAGCAGTATAAAGACAAACATCTGACAAGGAAACAGTGAGAAAACATCTTGGATATCTATCACAGCACAAGATTCTTTTTCAGTCCGATGCCTGCCTTCATCATCATTCTATTTACTCCTATTTTATTTACAAAAAATACTAGTGTTTTATGATGAGTCTTACGATTTTTCTGACTGCAGTGTCTGTGTGTCAGCAATAATCAGACAGAACAGCTATAGAATGTGCCTAAACAGATGGAACATTAAAATAAGTATGAGGTTTAGTTGTACATTATGCTAGAAAAGATGAATAAAATGTGCATAAAACCAGATGTGGCAGTTGGGGGTTCTACATGGGACTGAGCTTCTTTATTGTGCTGTTATCTCTAGAATCCTTTAGAAGGTTTTGAGTGAGATTTGTATCCAATACTTAACAGCTTAAAAATAGGTTCTTTCCTTCTTTTACGCTAGACTGATTTTGACAAAGGTGAATCACTCTCTGTTTTCTGGTAACAGCTTTCTGCTGCAATCCAGGACCGAACAGTTAACTTCTGTGAGTTCTCTCAAAATATATTCTATTTAGAAACCTTAAAATTCTATAGCTTTGGCTAAGTTGTTTACACCATTATTGATATAAACTATAAGCAGCCTGTCCAATCACAGATATCTCATTTCCGTTCACCTGTATTCCTTGCCTGTGGTATCTGTGGCTATCAATCATGCAGCTGTGTGCTGAAAAGCATTTACATTTTGAAGAGCTATATAGTGACATTTAGCAGCTTTTTTTTGTTGTTCTTACAAATTGCTACTGGCATACCAGCTGTATAAATAGATCATCATTGCTACAAGTAGGCCAAACTGAAAACAGGTACTAAAGTCCAAATTTGAAGAAATAGAGGTTCACTAGAAAAAAAAAAAAAAAAAAGAAAAAAAGATGTAGTCAAAAGTATGCAGCTTCATCCACTTTTTGTGGTTAATATTAGGATCAATCAGAAAAGACAAACTCCCGTTAAATATGCAGATCATCAAGAATGTTGTGATTTTAGTGCTTTATTCATGATCCAAAACTAAGCAACAGTAAGTGCACCATCTGGATAGTTAATGATTATAATCTTTTTTTGAGTTCTGCTACCATGCTTCCCAGAGTATATTTTTCTCATTTATGTCTCTTTGTGAGTCAGTGTTAAAGTTGACCAGTCATGTGGTTATTTAGGACTCAATTTTGGTGAGGAAAATTATAGATAATGTTGATTGCATGCAGAAAATTTGTAAGGTTGTGTCTTTTCCATGCATTGTTAACATTTCAGTATGAGCCACTTAAGTTTTTTCAAGATATTCCAAAAATTGTTGAAAAACTGAGAAAAGAACTGGGCTTTGAATGAATTTCTTGTTGAAGGCTCTGGAAATGAGCTATAATGATTCCAGTCCTGGTTCATGACCCATTGTGTTGTGTTCACTTAGTTCAATTGCAGTGATCTCTCTCATTTTCCAGAAGGAAAAGATAGCTTGCAAATATCACTGAGAGAATGTCATGTGGAGCATGATGAGTTTTGATATATTTTCCTTGGCTATGGGCAGGTTAAAATTGTTCTCTAATAGCAATAGGAAACAGTGTAAGCAGGGTGACTGTCACACTGAATAAATAGGAAATACAAAAAACACAGATGTATCATCAAAAAGTGGTATCTTTACCAGTGGCAATGTCTTTTCACACTTTATATATAATGACCTAAAATAGATCTGGAAGAGAAGGTCCATGACTTCTGGATGCTGCATCTAGGGTTGTACAATTTTAAAACTTCCATAGAAACTCAACAAGACTGTCCAGAAAAATTGGATTCGTTAGAACCACAGATAGAAGAAAGCATGAACAATTAGATGCAAGGTTTCTCCTAGACTCAATTCACATTCAAAGACTTTCTAAAAATGAATTTCTGAAAGTATGCCTTTTACTTTATTTTGTGTGGAGAATGATATTCTGAGTTGACCCGTGTAAGCCACTAGACCCAGCAGAATTATTTTGTAAGTCTTTCTCATTAAACTTTCTATGACCTTTTTTTATGAACTGTATTTGATCCATTTGTGATACATTTTGGCTACTATGCAGACATTAAGACTGTTATTACAGACTATGCATTGTACATTACCTGCACACTTGGGATTCTGTTGATCTCTGCTGGTTACTTTTTTGTGTGTGTTGCAAATGAAAATTTCCTTCATTCTCTACATACTGTTATCAATGCTTTTTTACTATTGTAGTGTATCAGCCTAATAATTCAGGGAGTTATATGCCCGAGAATTAAAGAGATGTGAATAGAGAGAGAGATCTGTCAGTTTGTGTAATTTTAGTTGTTAGGAAAAGAGTTTGCTCTGTCATTTCAGACCCGTTAATCACTTTGAGTGCTAGCTCCTGGGTACTTAGATTATTGTTTGGCTCTGAAAGATTATGAGAAGAAGAAAATAAAGGACCCTTTCTGCCTACCAACTGTAATTTTCTCCGTTGAAACTAAGCAAACTTTGTGAAATGTTTGAGCTTTTTATTGTGCAGAAAGGTCACATGTTACTAATGATGGAATGACAGGACCAATTATATCAGTTTAAAAATGTAATTAAAACAGGGTATCTTTCAAACCCACTGGCATTTTACTGCTACCTGCAGAAGCAGAAAAAAGCATATTTGCAACTAACATAGCTTTTATATAAGAGATTAAACCTCTGATTTTGGTAACATATTTTCAAGCTGAAAGAGGAAAATTTGATAACTGTTTTTGTTTTTTAACATACGTTTTTGCCAAAGCCTATGCAGGTTTTTAAAATATGGTGTTGTGGGCTTTCCTTTTTTTTTTTTTCTGTTCTTTTTTCTTTGGTTAAGGCTATTTACCATTTCCTGTAGTAGTAAATATGAAATCCCTTAGCCACCGGTCCTTTTAATAAGTGAATACCCTGAATTTGAAATATCAAAATGTATCTAATACTTTCAGCTACCGTTATAATCTACAA
>JAOXJK010000004.1:8937797-8974512 GCA_025774025.1 Xenus cinereus
AATTAATTGATGACAGCCTGAAATACTGTAGCATTCTACACGTAGAAGTAGAATTACATATAATCAGATGTAATCCCCTCAGTTTTGACTCAAAAAATTAAGATGGTTGGCTAACTGGACAAAATAGATTCTGATTGAGAGTGTCAGCCCCGTATGAGATTTCAAGTATTTAGTAATATTTATAGCTTGTATACTTGGCTTTGCGGACCTCTGTAGAAGTAAGCTAAATCAGAGACTAACTGAATGAAGTCTCTGGAAGTATTCTGGTATTTCTACTATCCCAGACTTGTATAATAGTTTTACAAACAAGCTTCCCTGCGCGCCCCCCCTCCCTTCCTTTAAGAGAGAGGCATTGTTCAAACCTGTGTGGGGAATCTAGCTTTTCTAATTAAAACTCTTTGTGTTTATTCCAAAGCATTTGACAGCTAGCCTGATACTTCCACTGCTCTGAATCATTTTACCAGTTCCAGAGATAACCGCTTTGTTTTTAACGTAAAAAGACCTGTCAAAGTCTTTCAAAATATTAGATGCTCTTAGAATCACCAGTCTAGATTTCCCTCCATCTAATGACATGGGGCTATACAGGCCCATGTAAGGAAATCGCAAGTTGCCATGGATTAATGGAAACAAGGACTGGAAGCAGGGATGGAGGCTGTCAGCTGAGCTGGCAATAGTTTGCTGATGTGGCAGATACAGATATTATGTATATCTATTATATATATGAATAACTACGAGATCCCAAATTTCTGTTTACATGCTTTTTTGTTCCTTCTTTCCCTCTTAGGAACTTGTCTTCCTGGCCAGGTTGCCTTACATAGGTTCAGGATTCAAAACTACTCCACCCAATTCCTCCTGGGCAGCTACAGAACAGCCAAGAGAAACCGTTCAGCAGTACATGCTTGGGGGGAATGACAAAGGCTGCTGACTCACAGGCAGGTGAGAGGAAAGGGAGTCTTCCATCACATATATTTCTCAGCTATACTCAGAGTAGTCAATATCAATCCAGGGACAGCTTGACCCACCTAATCACCTTTATAATTTATATATGTTGTTTTAGTTATATATGTATTTTTTTTGCCAAATATGGACTTAACTATCAATGTGTCTAATTCTTTAGTCTAGTGTTTGATTAACAAAGCAAATTTCTATCAGTGATGTTATGATTACATCATCTCTGCTTAACCTTGTGCTTAACTACTAATAACAATTCTAACTAGTGGTTAAACAGACGTATTGTCTTTGATTTTGTTTTCTTTTTTTTTATCATTTGTATGTAGCTTTCCTGTGAAGTAGATAATTTTTACCTCTTAACCACCTATAATTTCTTTATTCATATCACACAAAATTTAGAGGCTTAAATTTTCTGTGCTCACATCTCTGCAGAAATAGAAAACCAAGTAAAAGCAAAAGAGATGAAGCAATCTGGCAAGTGCAGATACACTAGATTTGGAAAGTATTCCTCACAAGGACCCAATTGCTGTAGTGAAAACTGTCCTTTTACTAACAAGCATATTCTGAATCCCTCATGGGTATATTTTGTGTCAGCATTATGAGTTTTTCTTGAAAGAACTGCAGCTACTTAATTGTTCATACGACCATATTAGAGACTCTCAGTTCTTCATGTCACAGTTCCTCGAGGCGTGCAAACAAAAACTTGTAATGTAAACATATCTTCAGGTCAACAATATAGACAAAGTAGACTGCAAAAACGTCAGGATTGTGTTCATGGGATAAATACATTATCCTAAAATTTGTGTTGGCTCTTCATTGGACAGCTCCGACAATAGCTGAGTTTGGGGCAACAGAAGCTTGAAACTAATAGAAGTAAAGTGCCGTACGTAAAACTGAAGATGGTCTTGTGATGCCAAAATATGTGGATCAGGGTTCTTCAAATGGTGATATTCTGTTTGTATGCACACCGCCAGTACATTTTACCAGTGATTTCTGTCATATTTCTGAGCTGCTTTCTCATTTTAATGTTCTTCTAATCCCTGAGAAAAATTCTGCACTACTGTAGAAAAGAGGCCACACAGAATGCAAAGGTGATGATTCAGGGTAACATGAGACAGGACTTCACTTCTGAATAAATCTCAGTAAAATTCCTCCATGGACCTTTGTAAAAGTAATCTTAGTAGCCTGGTTTAAATGAAATGTCAACCATTTGAAATGCCTCCATGGCATGGATTTAGTTGGTTACAGACTTAGGGTGAATAGTGGAGTAAGTTTGATTTGCTGTTCCCTATTAGATGTCTCAAAATGGTCTATAAGGGAAAGACAAACTGTAACACTGAGACATAATCTAGAACACATACTAGATTAATGAAATAAGCAGAATTTAATAAATGGAACAGTTCTTCTGTTATCAGATATAACTGACAGTTATTAGAATCATATAGTAAAGCTATTCGGTTGGAAAGAAATCATAAATAGCCTCCTGTTGCCTCTGGCATTTGTTGCATTGGATTTAAATGGTTCCTCAGAAAATTATAAAATATATTAACGCACAGAACTGACCACACACAGAAACTATTTTTCTTGGCATGCTGTTTGTAGCCTGAGAAAACAGAAAATAATGAGTTTGGTGAGCGAAGCTACATGTATACATTAAATATTGCTGTTCCTGTAATTTTTTTCCATTTGCCATGTTCTTTTGTTACTTAGGAGAAACTAGAAATGAATACTAATTAGGAGCACAATGAATATTTGATGCATAGTGCTATTTTCCTTTTAAGTCAGCTTCATGGGTTTTTTCTTCCAGATGTGACACTTTCTCACAATGGCTTATATTTTTTGTGACTGAATAAGTATTTTTTGACAGCGCCTGCCCTAAAACCAGGCTAACATATACTGTCATTATGAGCCTCATAAGCCTTCTTTCTTTTGTTATAAAATATTTTGTCTCCTGTAGGATACTTGAATGATCTAAAAAAAAACCAAAACACCACCAAACAAACACACAAGAAGCAACCAATCTGGAAAACTTATAAGAAATTAAGTAATGACAAATGAAAGGCAACATACTTCGATAGGTGTAGTTGCCTTCACAACTACAGGGTCGGGAAGAACAACCTAAGTAGTTATTCACGCTTGTTTTCAGCTCTGGGGTGGTTTTTTCCCCTATTTTAGTAAGAAAAGCCTAAAATACCATAACATCTATCACAGATTTTTACTGCCCCACTTTATTTTAATGAAAAGGAGGATAACAATTTTCACTAATAGTGTGATAGCTAAATTTTGTGCTAATGTTTCCATTACAAAACCTTTTTTAGACTTCTATTTAGCCATGAAAATGTTACAAGATGAAACTCTTTCTACATGCTCTCAGCCTAGGAGTATTAAAAAAATCTGTTTAGCAGCATTACAGGTTCTTTTTTCAATACAGCAATAACAATAATCAGAAGTGTTAATGTAGTGTGCACTGAGTGACCTCACAGCATCACTTTTTTAAAAGAGGTTTAGTATTTTGTGAAATAATAGTCTGCTTGGAAAACCTGAATTTATAGAATTTTCCTTTTTTACATATTCCTGTAGACAAGTGGATTTTTTTGTACACACTCGCTGCCGTATGAGACATGTAGTATGAGTGGAAAGGAAGGTGCTGTACCTGTTTGTTAGACAAACTGAAATGCAAAAATGGACTGCTAGTCTTGATCTCTTTAACCTGAACATGGTTAGGAAATGGAAGAAGTTGGAAATGACCTAAATGAGCATTTGGACCTTCCAATTTCAGCAGTTACAAACAAGAGCTTATTACACTGCTTTTTTGCTCTGACTTTTGATATATACTTAAAGCAAGATATATAACTCATGTTCTGGTGGCTTCACTCTGTGCCTTCTTTGGGACTAAAAGGAGAAAAGGTAACGAATGAGGACAGTCTCACTTCAGATAAAGATGATCAATGCCTCTCCCCATCCCACTGTACAGAACTGTGAAAGACAAGGGAGGAGAAGGCATTTTTTGGACTAGAATCACTTCACACTTGCTATAGCAAACTTGCTTATTTCTTTAGTTTAGAATTGAATTCATGATGTTTTTACACCTGAATATCTCTAAATTTCTCTGCTAACCTGTAAGGAAAGCTTTCTCCTTATGGATTGGCAGGCAGAGAGCTTCGTTTAAGAGTGTTAATTTTATTTAGTAGTAGATGTTTAAAGTAAAGTTGGTAATAATAATAATAATGCGCACAACGTATGCTACAAAAACCTAATGATACTTGTCTTGCATGACAGTCCAGGAAAGCTTTTAAGATCTGGGATGTTTTGGACTGGAGCTTTAAAATTTTCCAGTTACAGATATTTCATATTGAATTTTTTTTCCCTTTTCTTGGAAAGTTAGGTTCGAATAAGATGGTTGGACTAAATGTTTAAATCTTTAAGTGGCATTTCATGTAAACGTGAAGACCTAAATAAACATAGACTGATTTTCTGTTGTTAATGAATAGAAGTTTTGCAGTCTCGTAATATCTGAAAACTAAGTACTTCTTTCTCTTGTCTGTATATATATATGTAGTTTCTGATGTATAAATTCTCAAGAACTTTACTAGAGGCAAGTGATGCTGTGGGGAAACCTGAGCACAGATCAACCTTGCTTTGTCTGCTGTGGATCACTTTTTATTACAGCACTTAATTAAGTAGCCATACTGTTTGGTAGGATCTGGTAGGCTTTTAATTTTTGTTATTACACACTGGATTACTGAGGGCTTGTGTTAGACTTTTGCATTTTGAAAGGTCTAATCCATGCGTTGTCCATGCTTGCAGGGAAACAGCACTGAGCAAAAGCAAAGTGTTCTAAAACTGAATTCTAAAACAAAGAGAAGCAGCCTTATGTGGAACTGGTGTTCAAGTGCTAAAACAGCCCCAGTGACATAAAGAATTCAGGGTAGAATCAAATCTTCTTCAGGACGCACTTGGAACCTCTTTCTTTCATTGAGCAGATTTTGGGTGGTAGTTATTGCTAATGCTCTGTTGCATACTGTTACTGCTCTGTTAACATACTTTTCTCATATGCACATGCTCCTCAGTCATTTGTCAACTATGTCACTAATAATTTCTGCCATGATGCTTTGATTTGTTGGCACGTACACCTTTGATGAAGCTGTCATTACTCTGGATGCAATTACTTATCGTGAAGTGTATTATCCGATCCCTGCCTTGTAATTGTAAATGTAACTTTGTCCTCGTGGAAAGAAGATACCGTTTTTCTGTTACTGGTAAACTTCCCATGCGCTATTCCTTTTCTGGATCTGTCAATTGCACACCTCATGGTATTCCTGAATCCTTACCAGAGGACAGAAATTCTTCTTCATAATCCTCTGCTTCCTTGGACAGACTCTATTAAATAACTGTAGATAAGGATGAATTGCTGAAGTGTTTTGGGCCATTAATTTTATTTAATTATGGTGGTTACTTTTTAGTCCAATAGGAACATTATTTCTCCCAGTTATATATAAATAGTCAAATAATATCTGCTTTAGATAATTAAGTCCAGTAGTACCTGAATGCTTGGGATCAGAATACTTCTACCAGTCTGTTCAACTTTTCTGCTTGTATCATAAAATCTCATCTCTCTAGGAACTGCTGTCAGGAGTAAAATTTTTACAAGGTTAGTTCCCTCAGGACCCCTACTTTTAAAGGACGTGTGGAGGTCCAGAAGAATTGATTGTAATTCTTCAAAATATAAAATACCTAAAGCATAAGGGACAGAAAGCCCCCATCTTCTTGCAAACCTTTATATGCCATGTTCCTAGGTAAAAAGGAGCCTTTAAAACAAAAATGGATGTAGTTATTCTAAATGTTACAGGCATTTGTTTCTATTAATTTGTATTCCGCATAATGGCATTTTCTAGTCAACAGTCAAGCTCACATTTTTATGAATTCATGCAACCACATTATTGATTGGAAAACCATTGCCTTATATCTCATACTTTATCCAGTTTTAAATTAAACTCTAAGTACAGAATAAAGAAAGAGGAGAAAAAATAAAGTGAGTTTATACTCCGAACCCAATGGAATGAATGAAAAACTGCTGTTTGTAAGTTAACAAGTATGAAACTTCATGAGAGTACAAATCAATCTCACTGATTTGAGGAAGTACAGGGCATTTCAAACCATTTTTTTTTCGCCTAGACCGGGCACTTTGTTTCCAATATTTTATGAAAAGTAAACTTTGGTCACTTCAATATTTAACTCCACCAGTGGAGAATAAGTCTACGAGAATTTGTGAGAACTTATAGAAAAATTATCATAAAACATGATTCTTCAGTAATAATAAGTCCTGCCATCTGTCTCTTCTGTCTCTGAGCACTGAAAGCCGTCTCTCTCCTGGGAAATTAAATCTTTCACTAGCTGTCACTGCTATAACTCTTCATTTTAATATGGGTAAATGTTACATTCATTTACCAACATAGTGCATCCATATAGATATATGGATAGTTATAGATATATATGTACTCTGTTGGTGTATCTTTTCACTTTAGGCCAGGGACTATATAGAACTATTAAATTACTATTAGTCAGTAGCCAAGGGGAACTGCTCCAGAGCTGGCCTGACCTGCAGCGGAGCGGCAGATCTCTGAGCACAGGGGTTTTTCCTGAGGCAGGGAAACACCAGGGCAGTGGAGAGACCTGCGGGAAGTCAGCAGCTCTTGTGGGAGACACTGAGAAGGCCTAGATCTTGCCAGAGCAACCCCAACACCCCACCCCTGCCTATAAAAAGCAGCCTGAGGGGCGTGAGACACCAGCAGTGCTGTGAACAGAGTGGGCAAACAGAGCGTGGTGCATCAGTTTGCATGAAAGGGAGTGCAGGAAGGGCATAGTCACTCTACAAGCTCAAGACTCGTCCCCTTCTCAGAAGGAGCTGAGTTATGGTATCTACCCAGGAAAGCCATGTTCTCTGCACTCACCAAAACGAAAGCGGCAACCCAGACAGAACTCCCGCAAAAACATACAGTCATCCATGTCACAGGCTGCAGATAGTGACAGAGCCTGTCGGTAACAGATGGCAGTCATGAGAAAAGCTGTGTGAGGTGTGACCAGGTGGACAAGCTGCTCAACCTAGTGGAAGAGCTACAAGAGGAAGCAGAAAGATTAAGGAATATCAGAGTCTGAGAACTGCCCTACCTGAGACAGAAATGGGAATGGCTATCAGAAAAAAAACAAGATCAAGGGGATCCTGTATCCTCTCTCTGCCAGGCGGAAGGCAGTAGTTAAAGGAGAAGAGTGAACAGAGGCAAGTCCGCACTTGGGGTGGCAGGCAAACCACCTCCTTGGCCACTTCACATTACAAGGTGCCTCTGTACAACTAGTATGAGGCTCTGGATGTGGAAGGCCAGTCAATGGATGATGTGGATGATGGTCCACCTTCACCAGAGGTGGTGCTGAGTTCAGAAAGGCATATCCCCTGTATCATGACCATGAGGAAGAAAAGACATGGACCTGTTGGAGCGGGTCCGGAGAGGGCCACAAAAAACACCAGAGAAGTGGATCAGTGGGTGAGAGAGTTGGGGTTGTTCCAGCCTGAAGAAGAGAAGGCTCCAGGGGGAATTTAATGTGGCATTCCAGTACTTAAAGGGGCCCTATAGGAAAAATGGGGACAAATTTTTTAGCAGGGCCTGTTGTGACAGAACAAGGTGTAATGGTTTTAAAGTAAAAGACGGTAGATTTAGACTAGATATAAGGAAGAGAATTTTTTTTATTCTGAGGGTGCTGAAACTTTGGCACAGGTTGTCCAGAGAGGTGGTAAATGCCCCATCCCTGGAAACATTCAAGGCCAGGTTGGATGGGGCTCTGAGCAGCATGATCTGGTTGAAGATGTTCCTGCTAATTGTGGGGGGGCTGGACTGGATGATTTGTAAAGGCCCCTTCCAACCCAAACTATTCTATGAATCATTTTATTAGAAAACCATTAGTTTGAATTTGTATGTCATATTATCACCTAAGCTGACCGTCCTAATCATGATACTTAAGGGAAATAAATTCAACTGAACACCGATGATTGTGTCAGTCCTAAACCATCATCTCAGTGCTTGCCTTCCTGCTACCTCCGAGATGTGCTGTAAGCCCAAAACAACTACTGCATAGGTGTTCATCTAATTACATCACAATTAGCCAATTAAAGTGTAATGAAACACAGCTCAGCCCTATGTTCACAATGCAGTGTTCACGGTCCTAAAATCAGCCCCCACAGCCTGAATGAAAGGGGCTCAAATTCTATTCTCTCTGCTTAATCTCTCTTCTGCTTTGTGTCTTCAGCTCTTTGCCAATGTGTTCACAACAATGTTGTTTAATTTGTGTTGTAGCAGTGTCCTGAAAATATCTCACTTCTTAGAGCTTCTTGATTAGTTCGTAAGTACCTGTGAGGGAAGTTCATTGCACTAAAGAGTTTATAATCTTGGTAACAATGACCTTTAAAATAATTAGGAGTGTAAAATCTGGAGTCCACAGATCAGCTCTTTCTCTTCATTCAGATCCTTATATTTTCAAGGAGAACTGACAACAGTGGTGTCTACCTTGTATAATTAATAGGGAGTATGTTCTTATGTATTTTGTTTAATTGGTACTAAAGCCTTAGAATACATTGAGATAGGAAATAAAGGTTGTTTACTAGCAGCTGTATCATTCAATAATTTATGAAGTATTCCCTTTTGAGTCTTAATTGTCATCTTTTAAAGTAGGGAATTTGAACATACAGCATAAATTGGGGTTTTTTTTTAATTTTTTTGGAAGGGACATGAAATGAATATGTAGACTCTTTATAAGAGAAGTGGAAAATTAAATTTTACCTGGAATGGAACACAGTCTTGGAAGTAACTAGTATATCTTGATTTGTGACTTCCTTTCTTCATTTTTTTTTAATTTTAGATGTATTTTTTATTTTCTGTATATTATTGTTATGTTATTGACAGCTTTATAATTTTGTTTTTCGCTTAGCTGATAAAGGTGTTACTTCTCATCATCCCTTAGTATCCTCTTTTCTCTTGGACATTTCATTCTGGTTCCTTTTTTAAATACCTTCCCTTCTTCTTTAAGTTGTCATTTTACTATTTTCAATGTTACTCATCTCTGTTCTTTGATAATGTCCATCTACTATTTATCTCTGTTCATTTTCCCCCCTTTGTGGTTTCCTGGTGGCTTTGATTCTTGTTGTCTACTCAACTGCTTTCAATTGCTTTCTTTTTATTATTCCACACCCATCAACAGGGTCTTCCTCTTTGTGCTGAACTCCACAGATACCCACAGTATTGAATAATGATCTGTTGCAGTTGTAGGCTCCTTTGAGATGCTAACTTCTCGTCAGGACTCTGCTATTTTTCCACAATGTGTTTTCTGTATTTAGTAAAGGCAATGGTTTGATATTCATGAGGGCCAGATAATTTCTTTTTGCCCAGTATTGATGAATTGAGAATTCAGTGGAAAAATTCCCTTTTGTAATCATCTTACTGGAGTCAATACTGTGCTTTGCTCTTTGATTTTTCGGTAGCCCAAATCTTCAAGGTGATGAAAATTAGTACAACAGAGGAGATCCATCATGTCTTGTAGGAATGGAAACACTGCTATCCTTTAGAGGAAGGTTTGGCTGCTTGTTCAGGTGTTTTTTGATTACGGAATGGTGGAAAATCAAACTGTCCCTTTGTCATCATGCTCGTGTTAGTGTTATACATGTGCCATCATTGTTAGAAAAAATGAACATAATCTTTCCAATGGAAAGTAATTAGACTTAATTGTTAATTGCTAATTATTATAGAGTATTATTGTCTTTCCTACCCTAGGGCTGATTTTAAAATCTTGATTTTTATATGCAGTGTATGTTTCTTCAAGCATAGAAATCTGTCTTGATAGTTTAATGTGCATCATATTTATTATTTTAGCACACTGTGTGTAATACACTTACCATGATGCAGTCCTCCCTAGTGAATTCTTGTAAACTCCTACATTCAAAAATAGGAATATTATTTGTCCATTTGTTTATGCTAATAAGCCTTATTATATTTTTTCATGGGGAGGGGAATCAGTATCAGTTTTCCATATCTTTTACCTCAGAAACTCTCTTCATGCTGATTAAGTCCTTGAGATTTTAAAATGTGATGTATTTATTTGTACTAAACAGGTGTATATTCTATGCTGATCAGATACTTTCTTTGCTAGCTCTTACCAGAATCTGCAGATTGTTCCCATGAGACAGGAAGGATTTAGGCTGATTAAAACACCTTGCTTAGCACTTAAATATAAATTTAAAAAATTCAAATATTTCTATGTTGAGTAGATTCTGGAACTATCTCTATTAATATAGTTGAAAATAGAAAAAGATAAAGCTACAGCCATTTATTTTTAGGAAAAAAACCCCACAACATCTTAAAGCTATTAGCGGCTATGCAAATCTGAAATTTTCTTCAGAATAATGAAGTAATGTTCATTTCCAGAAATCACAATAAATGCTGTGGAGATAGGTAATGCATAGATTTTCCTGACTGACCAGAAGTCTGTTGGTCATCAAACTTCAAAGGAACAGTTGCAAGGTTATCAGTTCCTTATCCTTAGTGCTATTTTTTCTCACTGGGGGGGGTGTCATTATGTCTCACTCCCATCCCTGTGCTCTATAGTGACCCTATGATGATGATGTTTTAAATTGAGGAGGATACTGTGAGGAATTATTAGCCAGGGTTCATTCATGTAGCCCTTTGAACATACAGAGCTTTATTTGCGTGAGGATAACTCTTCCAGCTGGTCTCAGTCCAGTTCTCAGTGGACAGGTGTCTGAAGTCTGTAAATAGCAATGATGGTGCTTAATAAGCCATAACAATAGTCTCAGCTAGAAGACCTTATTTAATAAAGACAGTGGATCCATTGATCAGTTCATAGAAACTCAGATGCATACGTTTGTTCTTTGTTTATGTTTTAACTAGAATTGTTTTTCTATTTTTTGTTTCTATTTGTGTTTTTCCCATGCCACTAAAATAACTTTCAGTTTAATCTTTTAAATGGCAGCTGCTTTGCATTTTCAGAACTCAAGAATGACAAATTGCATAGTGTATGAAACTTAAGGATTCTTGTTTTCATGGCATATGTGAAAGATGTTTTTTAAAAGTATGTCTATCCTTGAAATAAAATTGATTATAGATATACCCCCCCATAGAGTAATACTAAAATGCACCATAAACTATTTATATAATCACTTGTTTACTGCCTTTAACATATTGATGGAAGAAGAAAGCACAGGCGCAGCAATTTAAAAGGTTTTGTGCATATACTTCTTTCCACTTAAAGAAGCCTGCATGTAAGATAGCAGGGCACACTTGGAATTTTTTAGCATGATGACCTCTTCTGCCCCTAGATAATTAAATACCACCCTCTGTGATCTCAGGCATCTGTTATCTAGTCCACTCAGCTCCAGAGAACAGCACTACATAGAGCAGGGACAGTAAGAGACCAAAAGGGGAGACAGAGGGAAAAATGAATTGAGTGAGCTCTCACGGCAAGTGCAGGGCAGCCAAGGGATCAGGGCTAGCCAGCATGGGTTTATAAAAGGGAGGTCTTGCTTAACCAACCTGATCTCTTTCTATGACCATGTGACCCGCTTTCTGGTTGGGGGGGGAATGTTGTGGATGTTGTCTACGCAGATTTTGGTAAGGCCTTTGACACCGTCCCCCACAGCATTCTCCTAGAGAAGCTGGCGAATCATGGCGTAGGCAAGTGTACTCTTCACTGGGTAAAAAACTGGCTGGATGGCCGTGCCCAGAGGGTTGTGATTAATGGGGTGAAATCTTGTTGGCGGCCAATCCCTCAGGGCTCAGTTTTGGGGCCAGTCTTGTTTAATATCTTTATCGATGATCTGGACGAGGGGATTGAGTGCACCCTCAGTAAGTTTGCAGACAACACCAAACTAGGTGGAGTGTTGATCTCCTTGAGGGTAGGAAGGCTATACAGAGGGACCTGGCCAGGTTGGATCGATGGGCCAAGGCCAATTGTATGGGGTTCAATAGGGCCAAGTGTCGGGTCCTGCATTTCGGTCACAACAACCCCAGGCAATGCTACAGGCCCTGTCAGGGACTGTCAAATTTTTAGAATCTTGAACTATATCCTGAAGTAAACTCTTGAAAGCAAATTTGTTCTTTGAAGGTACTGTAGAAAAGTTACTCTTTTAAGCAATATATTTGGAACTTCTCTATGAAGTATGCAAGATCAGTTGAACTGCAGTTCTTCCCTCTTAGAGCTGTACACCTCTGAAGAAGAAAAAGAAAAAAAAAAAGATTCCTTGAGATATAGAGAAAGGAAATGTACAATCACATGTTTAAATTTCTAGCATAACGTTTGAAACCGTTCCCTGACAAGGAAGTTGCAGGATTCCATTCCTATTCCACCTTATTGTGTGTTTTATTTAGTGATTTTTTAATGTGAAATACATTTTAAAAATTGCTAGCAGAGATACCAAACCTCAATGTCGTCATTCACAGATGAGTGCTCAACCTACTTATGCAAAAGAATCACGAACATTCTTACTTGCCTACTGTCACTCCTACTATTGAATTTTCTTACAGTAAGATGGAGAGTGTCACTTTTGCAGAATAACCTAATGAGTTTATGATAGTCTCTAGTCTTCTCCTTGGAGATCTGTGTTTTTCTATGCTTGGGCGTATGCATGAATTAAACCAAGGTACTGTGAGTATTATTTATTTTACAGAATAGATGTGTGCAACAGCTTTTTCCTTTTCTTCTTACTTTTCCTTGCTATCCCCATGCTATGTATTTCTGAGAAAGATTTTAGCAATTTAAGTGATTTTTTAAGCAATTAAAGAATTCTAGAGCAACTCAGTGTGACAGGTTGATAGAATATCACCAATCTTACAAGCTGAGTTATAGACCAATGTCAAGATTTAAAGGCTGCCAAGAATACCTGGGACCAGAATTTTAGGTATCAGAAGATGTTTAAGGCACATATCTGAAGTGAATAATTTAGACATCTCTAAGACTTTAGTGGCAGCTGAACAAGGGCTTGCAATTTTAGATTTAAGAGTTTAGATTCCTTTTTGAATCCCTTTTTAAGTGTTGAAATCCCATTTTTGCATTTAGCAGAGTAGCAAGATAAGGGCTTCTGTAATGCCTAGTTCTTGTATTTATCCGTTAACTGTAAATGCAGTAAAGCAATACTGACTGCGTCCCATTCTTCTGTTTGGATGGATTTGTCCTTGAGGTGGAACCATTTGGTTTCTTGCTTCAGTAGGAAAAATAATTTGCTTCATTTTTATGGCACTTTCTTTTTTTTTCAACAAATTGTGTTCAATTTGTGGAAGCAGAATTCTTGATAATACAGAAATTTGTATTCAGTATGTATCTATGACTTAAAATCCAGAGAAGGGTCTTTATTTTGACTTCTGCTGATTAGTTTTGATTTGGTGCAACTCTCTGGAAACACTAAAATTAATCAGGATTACATATTGGCAGCACTGAATTTGATAGGATTACACTGGTAATCCTAAAACATAAAGACCCTGTTAAAAGACATGGTATAATGTACAAATTCTCAGCTGAGGTGACTACATCAGTCTAACTACAGCAGCACAGAGCGTAGAAATATAAATTAGCTCATAATGAGTTTTTTGTTGCCCTGACCACTTTGTCAGTGCCTGAAGTAAATAATTGAAAACGTGCTTTCAATTAGAGCTACTCTACAGTATGCTTCAGTCACACTCATACTATCAATCTTAGACTAAGTTGAATTTCTTTAAAAATGCATTTTAAAATACATCCCCCCAAAATACTTCTTGGGGGGGGGGAGGGGCGAGGAGAAGGGGGGTGTGTATCAATTCTGTGACACCTCTATGGAATTCTCAGGCCTCTGTGAATCTTGTGGCTCAACAGTGGCATTTTCATTAGTTACCACATAAACAGCTATGGAAATTTGTTGCAGTTAAAACACCCCTTCTTCCTATTCTGCTTTCTCCACTACTGAAATGAACTCCTTAAGTCATTATAATTATGAAACTTTTAATTTTATTTTTCTTTTTAGTATTTGTTGTTTCACTTGATATGTGATACTTGATATGTGATATTTTTACTCTTATGGTGCCATTTTTTGAGGGACAAAAAATTATAAAACCTCAGTTTATGAACTGAATTTTTTTGCATCATTTTTTCAGTTTCTTTCCCTCTTGTTTTTTTTTGGTCCCTGGTTGTTGTTCACGATCTCAGTGACACATGCAATTACTGTAACTGACAAAACAAATGCTGCCCTGATAGTGAGGAGAAAACATGTTTGCTGTTGCAACCACTGAAAAGTAATTACATACCTAAATCAGCGGAAATGAAAACTACAATGCAAAGAATTCTGAAAAGTAAGTAGGAAATTAACTGCAGTTCTATTTGAACAGTAATTATGTGGAAATGCCAGCTTTTGACTCAAAAAGGTGCTCCGAGACTGTGATTGCAGTTTGATTTATAGGAGTGTAAATCAGGAGTAACAGTGATGTTGGAGTCGGTAGCCTTACAGAAGTGCAAAACGAATGTTACTTGCATATGGTTTCCCAGTTTTACCATAAGTCACACAAGAGCATGAGTTGCACCAATAAAAACAGGATTCTTCTCTGCAGCTGGGCTTACAGTGTTGTAATCAGCAGCACTGCCTGTTGACTGCCACAGTTGCAGTTTCTACAAATGCGTCACAATGATGAAAGTGAGAATTAAAGTGCTTTTAAATTTCAGCTATGAAAAAGGTATGACCAGAAAAATAAGGATGTAAAACTGAAGATACCAGAAAAGTATAATTTTGAAAGAAAACTACATTAGATGTGAAGGAATAAATATTAAGGTGTTAAAGTACCTGTTTGAAATGGCAGCTATTTGGAGCTTATGGGCTTTTAAGCTTTAAGGGCTTACAATGAGGGTCATGCACAGGAAAACTGATTTAAATATTATACCAGGCTTAATAACATCACCTACATGGGAAGAATAAAGGATAAAAGTAACAAATGTACACACATAGCAGTTAGATGGAAAAAAAGCTAGGAGAATTTTCCTTTTTTTTTTTTTTCCCTTTTTTTATAGGTACCACTTGTTAGTCTGAAGCTCCTGCAGCTCAAACCACCTGAAACAGTGTTTTCTCTCACCTTTGTCACCCTGGTCATTGTCAATGCTTCTCTTCTTGACAGACATTTCTGACTTGTGCTTCTTATCACGTATACCATGACTCTGTGGTAATATACAAGAAATTTCAACTTGAATTAATGCTAAGTGATTTTAGGGTCTCACTAAATTTAGATGTCTGTGCTCCTTTTCAAGTGTTGGAACTAAAAATGTTTTATTTATGACAGTGATGGGCATTTGAGATTTTTTGCTGGTTTATTCTTTTTTCAATTGGAGAAGCTTCTGTTGGTTCATCTATGTGAATTGACTGGGCACATAAAGTCGTACATTTTGAAAAGTTACACCACTACCAGATAAAAAAAAAAGGTGGGCAATAGAAAAAGTAAGAAAGTGTGATATAGATTCCCTTGAAAGTATAAGCAACTGGATTTTTGTCCTTAATTGCAATTTCATTCTCATTGAAATCAGTAACAACACTGAATTTATAATTAGCTTTTAGTGCATACCATATGTGCTATTGAATGCTCTGTGATAAACACCATAGGCCTCACTAGTTGTTTTTACCATAATTTATGACCTGAGGCATTTACATCAATTGGCTGTTGAGGGCTCTGTTGGATAGCATTCATTGTCCCAGCCTAGCTGAAGCATGTATAATGGTTTACTGGAGCAAATACAAGAGTAGTTTCATCATCTGTGTAGAAGCAGATGATTAATTTCTTCTCTAGATATTGCAAGACCTGTATTTTTTTTCTAAGTTTATATTTTCAGTGTAATCTCATATAAAAAAAATTATGGTCTTGACCTTTCATAATTTTTATTTACATTTGTTGAAGAGACAGAAATGACAAAATTTGGGATTGGAATTCAGTTTTAGAAGTTGTTCAAACTTACATTACACTAGAACTACAATTAAAGTTATAACCTGGGATCCCATAAAATGCAGCAAAAGCCATTCCTTTAACCTCAGCCTAACAGGAAAATTTCTCTTTAGGCTGAACTAATTCTCAGAAGGGTTTATTCTGACAGTTTTTGAAGAGTGGCTTTTTGAAACCGGAGTGAAACTTTAGTGCTCATTCTGTTGTGTCCAGTACTGCCAGCTAGTGGCCATGACTTAAAAAAGCTTAACCTAATGGAATTTATTAGTAATTTCAAAATAGAAAAATAGAATAAAAGTGGGAAAATGGGATAATCTGCAGGGATAGCTGGCTCTCCTAGCAGATTGTCTTGAACAATATGAACAGGGAAAAAGAACCTACCTGTATTAAGATTGTTATCATCCTGTATTTATCAGACTCGTTTCAGGAAGAAAAATTAACTAGTTCATGTCACAAATTGCCATAAAGGCATGAATAATCACAGGACTTGTCCACAGAAATCACAGAGGATTTTTCAATTCATTATTTCCATAAATAATATTATGTGAAATATGCAATATTCTGAATACAGTGAAAGTGTATCTAATATGCCTGTTCAATGCAGGAAAGCTGTGCCTAGAATTTTTCTCTTTAAATACACTCAATTTATCACAGGTTTCAAAAAGTTAGAACAATATGAGTTTCATCTAAAGCTACTATTATTATCTAAAAGCTAGTATTAAAGTTCTTTATTAAACTACAATAGGGAGAAGGGAGGCAGAATAAAGCTTCTACAAAAGTACTGGACTTCTAAATTGCTTGTGCTTCTAAGGTCACTTTTCGAAGATGTAATCATTCCGTTATACATCCTGTTTCTGTCCCAGTTTAAGGCAAAATAGAACCAACTTTCTGTTCAGTAATTTTACATCTTAGCTAGACCTCTTCTAACTCTCTGAAATGAACAGCATATTACAGAGAAAACTTTGCTTTTAGAGTCATAAGACCAATGTTTGTACTTTATGTCAAGGAATGGTATGCAGAGAGGCTCTTGCTTATGCTTACTGCTATAACAACCAAGGTCAGCTAATTTTGTTATTTGCCCCATTGGAGGGTCAGAAACAGAAAAGCGTAGAGGGGTCCCACCTGCAGGGAGGAGCAGACAGAACAGGAGACCCAAAACTGACCCATAGGGGTATTCCATCCTATGTCCCCCATGTTTAGTTACCTGAGGGATCAAAGGGTCAGCTCTCTTTCTTCAGTGGCTGACATCCAAAAAGGACCCTGTCCATCTGCCTTTGTTCCCAATCTGTGTGTTCCTGAATCCAGAGCTGGAATCCAGTTCCCATCCATCGCTGAGTTCACTCTGGGACTTCCCCAGTGCCTGCTGGGGATGTCATCCTAGGAGCTTGATACAGTTTTGTATATATTGAATCTATTTCATTGTTGCCTTTTTATTTTATTATTAATATTTCATTAAAGTAGTTTAGTTCATTCTAAACTCATAAATCTCTTTATTTCTCCTCCTTTTCTCCTGGGAGTGAGAAGTGGGGGAACAGCATCTGTCGCTGTCGTAGGCCAATTTGGCCTTAACCATGACAGTTTCACACATCCAATATAATTTTTAGGTAGTTTTTTCTTCTTTTCATGTAACTTTGATCTCTGAATGTTTTGTACATCTTCTGAATGGTGAGAATTGCCAATAATTTTAGTAACTAAAATTTATTTCAAAATATGATCACACTCAATTGCATTTGGCATTGGGTTGTTAGAATATTTCTGTACTTTAAAACATATCATAAAATATTTGATTTTTAAATTAGATCTTACCTTTGGAAGTTTACAGTGTTTTCTGGCTGTATCGATGGACACTTTGAAAGTCTTCTTTAACACACTTGTGAATTTACTTAATAAATGATTTGAAAACAGTTAGGATTTTCTTTCAGATATTTCTAAGAGTTTCTACTGATTCTAAACCAAATGGACACAATTTATGAGTTAAAAATTTATTTAAACTGCAGATCCAGTAAACTCTTACTGCATATGAAAATGAAACCCAATTGTCCACTTGCTATAGTTCTATCACGAAGATTTTGTGAAGAAAACCCTGCACTTCTAGTTTAAAATCACCACCTGAAATCACTGAGAATTTGTCATAAAGATTTATAGGAGCAGCTCATCTGTCTGTTAGAAAGCAACCATTTTTTTACAATCCTGTAGGTAAAGCTTCCCTTGACAGGCTTCATTGTGAATGCAATAAAGAAAGAAGCAGCCATAAAAAGAAAATTCTGCTTAACATGCTGTTTAAACAAGAAAGCTTTCAGGTGGAAATCATAGCTGCAAATCCTAGTCTGCCTACTAGCACGGTTCTGATTTACTAAGGCTATACATTCTTAATCTGTAACAATATCAGATTGCCAAACAAACTTTATTCTGGCCTTTCATTCTTTTGGTATCTCTAAGAATATGAAGACTGAAATTTTGGGGAGAATTCACCCAGCTGAAAAACTTGCTCATTTCGAGAACGCTTCTGCAAACTCCTTGTTCTTGTACTTTAATTTGGTAGAATGGAATCTGTCTCTTTCTAATGTGCTGTAATGCTTTCTGCTGTTCTAAATGATACATTAAGGTTTTTCTTTTGATTTATATTTTGATATTTGCCAAAAAACTAAGTGTTTGGTCTCTGTAAGAAGTGTGATTTTGGCCTATTTACAAGAATGCAATAAAGATCGTCTTTGACAAAATGCTTTTTCCACTTTTCCACCTTCTTTGCAAGTGGATCAAGAGAAATTTATGCTGCAATGAGAAAAAATGCCTAGAGCTTTCCATGACATCTGCACAAGAATCAAACCAATGTGAGGTCTGTAAAAGAGGATAGGAAATCAGAAACAGGACTGTAAAGATTAAGCATCATTAGCAACTACCTTCTTCATATGTTCATTCATATGCTGCTGCAATAAGAATTTAGTTTGCTTTATCTGACACTTTTATTGGGGGTTAATGCAAGCTGGTATGTGAAAGGTAGAAATTCTATAATAAACCATATATCTAGAGATACAGTTTACAGAGCTGTCTTTTTTTTTTTTTTTTTGAGCAAGTCCAATAGAAGACAAAGTATTTAGGTTTCCAGTCTGTACCAGCTCTCTCAGTTTAGTAGACAGGGGGATAGTTAACCAGATTCTGATGTATTTGGCCAGGAAGAACTTCATCCATACCAGTGTATCCACCTGCATCAGTGGAGGAAGCAGAGCCACTGGGCAGTGATCCAGTCTCTCTGTACTTTACACAAAAAACCTTTGTTGAAGGGTCTCCCTGACACTTTGTTTTTTATTGTGGGTAGTGTTGCTTTGTTTTTTATACAGTAACTGTTTTGGAGTGTGTGTTGACTGGCTAGAGGATTTCTATTAGGATGTGGATGCTTGTGATTTTATACAAAAATATAGTTATGCCAGTTGCAATTGGGAAGTTAATTTTGGAATAACAATGTGATTTTGATTTGAGTTCTACGTCTGCAGAAAATCAAATAACATCATACGTTATTTTTAGTTAATGGTTTTGGCAAAGTTGACAAGAAGTGTTAGAAGTGAGCAATGCTCCCGTTGTGTACAAATGTCGAGTCTTTGATGAGGTACAGTATTATAGAAAACAGCACTGCATTTTGATATGGATTAGCATGTTCTTTTTTGTTGTGAAATAGATCCATGTACCTACCTAATTTTTGAAGCATATTTTAAATGCAAGTTACTTTTTACTTGTTTTTCAGTGCTTCACTTTTTCATTATGAATTTCCCCTCACATTGTGTTTACATGAGTGAGCATTTTCAAACAGCCATGGTTTTAAACCTTTTCATTTTCTACTGTGTGGGATGCTGTTGCCTATACTGTTCAGGTACTTTCAAGATGTGGAAACAAAGACAGAAATCCTCCATGTTTTCATCCTCCTGTTTTCCTGCAGGAACATCTGAAATGTCTGTCAAGCTCTTTACGAAGCTACTGGCAAGGGAAGACAACACCAGGCTCTGTGGACTCTTCACACAGGTTTTTGTTTCTTTTTAAAATTTATTAAGTGTTCAATATCATTAAAAAATGTTAGAAGAGAGTGGGATGATAAACAGTCATCATAGTAACAAGTGGCCTTTGGACAGTAGGCAGCTAAGAGCTCAATTTTTGCTTCTTATAAGACAACAGCTGGCTGAGTTTCTAGCAAAACGGTATCTGATTTCAGAGCAGCAGTTTCATCATTGTTAGAATGACAGATATGCCAGAGAATATATTCTATTCCATTTGCGATTTTGAAGGTAAAAGTCTTTTTTTTTTTTCTTTGATATATCTAAAGGTAGACACAATGTGTGCAATTTTTAGATCAGAAGTAAAGTAGATGTCTGGATCACACTGAAGCCAAAATCTTACTGTCTTTAGACTTCACAAGAACCTGAAGCTTAACCTAAATTTATATTTAGCTGAGTGACCACTGTTTCTGCAGTTCTCATCTCCTAGAATCTCAGTATTGTTTTTGCAAGTGATAGTGAGATAGCGATAAGTATGGTTAGATGTGGTTTTTGTCTTTTAGTCAGCCAGCTCTACTGACCTTCCAGAATGCACACACTAGGGGGAAAAAAAAAAAAAAAAAGAAAGAAAGAAGGTTTTTCAGTATTTTATTCCCATTGGAAATGATGTTGTACTCCCATCTTGGTGTCTGATATCAGAAAGCTTTAAAATAATTTGAAGAGTTGAAATTTATGAAAAATATATACATTCAAACTAACTCGAAAATCTGCTATTTAATCAAACAACAATATCTATACATTGCTTTTTAGTACTTGTACCATAATGCTCTTATAATCATCAAAAAACAATGAAAATAATTTTGCTCACGTTTTATAATACTAAATACTTGTGGCTAGTTCATTATTTCACATCTCTGGTATAACAATGTGTTTGATTATATACCTTCAGAAAAACCCTGCAGAGGACAAAATGAATGAAAAAACTGAAGAAACACTGATTGTTCTGCCTGGTGTTAAGTGCCCTCAACAATTCTACATTCTGTGATGCAATAAGATTCCATTTTATGCAAAAGTAGCATGTTAGAAGCAATTCCAGGCTATCAGTTCTCTGATAAGTACATTGCTTTGCAGTACTGTAATGTATAGATTTTTTTCTTCTAGAAATTAGTTTTTAACTAAAAAACATTCAACATAAGAACACAGATACTGATCAGTCTTGAGCAGCAAATACGGATAGGTATGAAAAGCATTCTCTAGATCAATGCTGGATAGACAATGTTTGGTCGTGTTCCCTTTTTTTCTGCTAAGTACCTTGAAGGCAGATGGGCTTTGCTAGGGGCGGTTACGGTGATCAGACTAATATAATTGCAAATAATTTTTTTGGTAGTTAAAGTCTTGCAAACTTGTGTTGGGATCTCTGAAAGCAGTACAGGCCTAGTGAAACAGTGAGAAATTTACTGGTGAATGAACTGATGCTAAATTTTTCCTGATCTGAAGCTCTGGCTTTTCATGCGCCTTCAACTTGCTCCTCTTGTCTACTGCTAATTTGCATGCAATTTCCAAGGTTTGCTTTGCTCCAGGTTCGTGCCTCAAGCAGCTCCCCGGAATGGAGTATTTTCTCTGGGAGTTCTAGAGGCAGAATTATATCCTGGTTTTTATCTCTCTTTTCATGTATGTCCTCTTTTACTTTGTCTGTCAAATATTTCAAAATACATGTGCTACTACTTGAAATGCAGTGTGCCTGCGTAAGTTCACTTCTGACTCATGCTTAAATGACTGAAACCATTTCTGTATTGCCCAGTTGAGTATCTGAGTAGCCCAGAAACTTCATGACAGAGCAGAACGCATTGTAATGACACTAGATTGGGTATAAAATTACTGTATGTACAACTACACGTACACAATATGCTGTATCCAAGCCAATAACTCTTGCCCATGCAATAAAGTTTTAATTTCTTTAGTTAGTTCTTTTACTACATAACATAGAAACCTACTTTCAAAACTGATGCATGAATTAGCAGAATTGACTATTTCTGATTTTAAGTTAGAGGGACTTTGGGTCCTGCACCCTTGCTTACATTTCAGATTTTCATCCCTTGAACTAAGTTTACATTAGGGAGCCTTAAAATCCTGGTGTGCTTGGTTTTGCTCTGATACTATCTGGCAGCAACTAGGTGCATGCATGTCAGCTTCAGAGGAGTTTTCTTGGATTCATTAATCCCTCCTCCCATTAATGCTGTTTTCTGCAAGATAAGAGCAAATCTGCTGATGGTTTTCCATTACTGTTTTTTGAGGAGGGAGCTTCTTTTTGAGATTAAAGTACTTTCTCATTTGATTCAGTTGCTTTTTTTTTCTTTTTGAAATTAGTGTGACGGCATTATTTTTAAAAAACTTTAAGAATGTTATATGAAGTTTGTGTTCATTAATTTCAATGTTTAAGAGATGTTTTTGGTAGAGCCAAACCATATTTTACTGTCTGTTTTGTGATAGGTTTCTGTTCATTTAGCCTAAATACATTTTCTTTAAACAGAAACAATCAATTTTGTACACGACATCTAATGCCCAGTCTAAGGTTATCTTGTCCTTGGTAAAGATAGTATAGATCTTAGAGAGGCTCATTTCTGTAGGGCATTCCAATGTCATGTAATTTAAGATTCTTTTGATTAACCTATTGATTTGGGAGGATAAAAGGGTAAACTATTTTTCTTTTTATTGTCTTTTTCCATGTGTTTGCTTTCTCTTCACGAGTAAAAGAAGACATAGAACTTTCCAGTGTAATTTTTTTTCAGTATCTGTTAACAGTCGAATGGGTTTTTGCTCATTAACAACAGCAGTTCATTTAAAAAAAATGTTTCCAGGTTATTTTTCCCATACAGAAATTGCAATTCAGAATACATCCCATGCAATTGTAGTAGAGTATATATCCAGAATAATTAGGAAAAATCAGAATTAATATTTCTCAAAGTTTACATTTACAAAATTTTGCCTGATTATCAAAGTATAATAGTAATTCAGCTTTCTGTAACCACATATAACCATGGCATAAATAAAAAAGAAAACAAAGTAATTAAACAGAAATAAAATGAGAAGGGTTGTTTGGGTTAGTGGTTTTTTTTTTAAAGTAGAACAGAAACATAAAATGGTTTGTCTAAGGGAGAGGGTAGCAGGTGTAGAAATGGGCAGCAGTCATTTGTCAACATAAGAAAACCATAATGGTAGCATCAAGAAGAAAATTATGCTAATAAAAAAGACATGCCTCATGATACCATTATTACTTGCCTCTGTTACATGAATGATAATGAGAATTACATCACTTCTTGAATTTCTAAATTGCTTTACAGCCTGATTGCTTATACATTACATTCTGCTTTACAGTTGGCAGATTTTCAGCACTTTCCAAAGAGTTTAGATCATAACATTGCATGTTCTTTGCCTTAATTATATGTATAGATGTTGTTTCATGTGTCTACAAAACTCATGAACCTTTTCCCCGAGGCTTGTCCCCATTTGTTCAGCTACAGGGACTAGGAATTCCTGGTACAGAAAGGCCAGACCACCCATCTACTTATGTGGAAAACTGCCTTTCCCAACCATACTGTTTCTGTGCTTTGGTTTTCATATGTCAGCCCAGCACTGGACCCAGGGTCCATCTTCTTCTTTGTATGTTTTTTTTTCTTGAATTTTTAAACTTTATAGATATATATATCATAAAAAGCATGGTGTGCTGTAGTTTAACTTTGAAACTACCCATCTAACACTAGTTTAATTTCCTGTACCAAATATCCATTTTCTTTTATTTGGATCACAGTACAGTTAGTGATAAGAGATTTGTTTCAGAAACATGGATTTCACAGCCCTGTAGTTCCAAAGCAGCACACAAATCATTTTATTTAATCTAGACCAATATGTAAATCCCACACAGCATTTTCTCTGAGTTGTATCACAGAAGATCCAAAATACTTGTGAAGATGAATTAAAAAACAACATTTTGAAAAATGACAAATCCTGAAGTGACAATCTGTTTACTTTGATATTGGCAGTCATAAACCCTCAATTTATTTCTGTGACCAAATAATTCCAATTAGTCTGTTTTACTACAATTCTGTTAAATTTTCTTTAAAAATCTTTTTCTCATTTTATTTATTCCCTTCCTTAACACAATATATACATAACTGACATAATTTTAGTGAGGCAATTCTAATGATTCACTGTAAATTTAGAGTAGCTGGTATTCTTTTCTATCCTATCATATGGCATTCTTGGTAATTCCAGAATGAGAGTTTTGTGGCAATTTTCTTTTTCTTCTCAGAAACTGATATTAGTAATTTTATTTTTTTTTTCCCTAAAAACTCTGCTTCTGAAGTGTAGTGCTCATTGTTCTTCTCTCATCCAAGCTGATTCTGGGATGGTAACTATCACTGTGAGTTGTTTCATTTTAATAGTTCCACATGACTATGAAATACTGTTTTTCTTTGTTTGTATTGAGTCTGAAGAATAACATAATTCCTAATTGAATCAATATCAGTTTTCTGGATTGCTGGGGCTGCGTCTTGGAGATCCTTGATCTTCCTCTTCCATTGCTTCAGAATTTGGCCACCTGTCCCTTTCCTCTTTGATCTTCTGGAATTACCTATCTGACAGTCTTTCCTCATCCATCAACCTGATGACATTGAAAAAAAGGCTTAGTCTTCTAATGAAAGTAGACATCAACTCACAAGTAGGTATTGTACGGCTGGAATGAGAAGTCTCAGATTCTTCATAGCTACACAGCTAAACCAGCATTTTATATGACAAATATATTTAGTCCAGTTTACTGAGTCTGAAGTTCAATGTGTGCTACTGAAGCAAAACCCCTTCAGCTACTAAAAATTATAAATTACAATGTAACCCCTGTCAAGAACTTTTACTACTTTTGTTCAACATCTGGATAATCTCACTACGGAAATTGTAGAAAGCCCTGACTATTTGCCAAGAAAGAAGGGGGTGCTGTAAAGAAGAGAAATCTTCCAGTTTGCTGGGAAATGAAGCTACTTGGATGAGTTATATTTACCCTTCAAAAATTCATAAGATTAAAAAAAGGAAAAAAATTATTAACAACCTATCATCTCTTAGAAAATTTTTGCATGATACAAGGAATATTAAAGCTAGGTTCTAGCGCTTGCTTTCTCTTTGTGTCATTTATAAATTAAATTATCTGTAATTTAGGAGGCATGGAAAGTTCTCTTGGTGAGTGCAATCTGTTCTTCTCATATCTTGGCAAAACTTACATTTTAATTAAAAACCTTTCACATTGCATTTAATCAATTGGATAGTTCCGGTTGAATAGTCGATTCTCAACATGTTTAGCGTACGCAAAGCCCATATCAAAACACGTAAAGTACTTACTAAACAAAAAGGTCTTGATATAGCTTAGAAATAAATAAATAAAAGAATAAAGAAGAGACAAGGTAGACTCTTCCCCAGTGTGAATTGGCACAGGTCCATTTATAGTCAAACAGTTTGATTGTAGATGTCTCATTATCTGAGCTTGTGGAAAGATGTGAATTGGAAACAGTGTGATTTGGTGATAAATGAGAGAAAATGCTATCCACAATGGATGGATATACTCAGGGGCAATGAAAAAATCATCTTAATTTTGAATCTACATTTGCTTATGTTTTTCAAGGCACAACATATTCTTGCTAGAACATGTGATAACGTATTTGTATGTCTTCTGTCCTGATGCACAAATTGAGAGAGACATTTCGAGTAATTAGAGTAACTTTCGAACTTCAGATAAAGTGAAGGCTTGTCTGTGCAGAAGCTGTACAGAGCCAACTGTGAATTTAGTATTCACTGCATGATCCCCACTACACCCTAGCAAATATTTCTAGTTTTTACCAGGAGTGCATTCTTGTGCTGCAGCTGTACAAATGAGTGAAATTAGTCAGTCTATTACTAATTCATAGCCCAGTTTGCCATGGGCTTTCTTACTATGGACAAGATCAGACTTTTTTTTAATTTTTGTTAAAACTCTTCAGTTTCTGGAGTTTAAGAAGCCAAACTGCTGAACTTTATTGCTAAACATTTTGCAATAAGCAGTATTCTTTGCCAGCCTGATTTATTAATTTTTATTGTTCACCTATGTACCACAAACAAAAGATTTCTTCTGAGTCACCCTCACGTTAACTAACTCAAAACTGCATTCAGAAAAAGTTCCAAGTTTCACCATGGTGTTCAAACAACTCGCCTGTCATTATGGTGTGTGTGAAGAAGAGTTTTGGAAAAATACAACTGTTCAGTTTCATTTAAATTATGAATAGCGAATTTATGTCATTACAGATTTATAAATCCGCAATATCCTGTTAATTATGCTTTATGGGTCTCTTAGGCATTTCATACTACTTGCTGTAGCACAATATATTTTTCTTTATTACAATATGTTGCTTAGTAATGCACAAATCTCACTTAAAATGCAGCTGCTTGCATTTTTTAAATGGTTGTCTGTTTTTACTTAAGGATGGCATCAGTAATGTGCCTCTCTCTCTCTACTGGAAACGAGGATGATAGTTTCATATCATGCTTGTCAAAGTTGCTATCATTAAAAGGGCGATAGCTCTCTTTATATGTCTTTTCAGACACCGGAATTCATGAATCAAAAAATGCCATATATGTGAGGGGGAAGGAAGAAATTTGCATAATCTAGGAAGATAAAAAACAAAACAAAAAACCAAACCCCAAAACAGGAGGAGGGGAGAGGCAGAAGCAGAGAGCAATACACAGTCTTTAATGATCTGCACCTGGATTCAATCAGCCTTTCAGGCCAAGCACTGGGCATTCTAGAACGCTGTTTCACAGCTGGAATAAAATGCTGCATCTCAGCAAGCCAAACCCATCAGGGGTGTAAGAAAGGACTGTTCTGTTTTTAGGGTCTAAATGCTCTGTTCATAGTAAGATTTCTGTTCAAAAACGGCTGATTTCATCATCCAGTTCCATTAGAAAAAATGTAACCACAAGTGAAACCATGACGTGATTTTATTTTGTTTAATGGGCCCCCACAAACAAGTGAAATCACAAGTAGTATCATCCACATATAAGCTACTCATAGGAATGACAGGTTGTTTTATTTTTCCAATGCAAATTAATCCTTTTTCCTCTCCAAGGACCTTTGTGCAGACTGAGCTCTTCTCCTCTGAATGTCCTATCTTATTGCAATTAACACCCAAATTGATGTCTTGTAAGAGAAATATAGTGCTGCTTTCAAGCACATTCACAATTTCTCTCCTGTCTTGCTCTCAGACATGGATAACCAACTGCTAAAGGGTGAGCACCAGAAACTCAACTTTTGATGATGGGTTTGCAGAATAATTTATATTTTAAGAATAATGTCTCTCTTTGTTCACCTGCTGTTAAATCACATTTGATACCTCAAAAAGAGGTGTTGAAAAATGACTCTTCACAGCTCTTTCTACAAATAATACATTTAGATTCTGACTGTGATAACTCTATTTCCAGGCGGATGCTAGAAATCTGTATGGTAGTTTGTTGAGTAAAATACACTTGATTCTGCTAATAGACTTCTGACACAAATGTGCTTGACTGACTGCTGTCACCTAAGCCATGGTTTACTTCATTGTGAAAACTGAATTGCTGCCACTATGGGTGTTTCCATAGAACAGTGTTAGTCAGTGTGACAGTAGGATAAAGCTCTCAGCTTTTTAAGCAAAGTTTGTAGGAAAAGGGGAAAGAACGTAATAAATGATTGCAGGGTGTGGGAGGAGGGTTGCTGAGTAAGATTTGGAATTAGGACGGAGGACATAAAAGGAAGGGTCTTTAGCTGCTTAGCTGTTTCCTGGAATAGGGGTGACAATTTAGCTAGGGAGAGTCTGTTGTGTTGCTGTAAGGAGAGTCACAATTCCCAATCATCCTAATCTGTTCCTGCATAGCTATAGGTGTACAAACTGTTCAGGTCTAAGTAGTGTATGAGAATAAAATTTACAAGTTTAATTGTAGATTGTAAGAGAGTTTGAGAGAGAATAGCTATAGACAATGGCTTGAACAATTAGTAACACAAAATTATAAACTGCCTAGCTAGTGAGAAGCTGCTTTTGACCTTGACAAAAGGGGAAATGTTTTCTTTGTGCATCTGATCAGCTGGGTCAAGTAAAGTAAAGAGGGTCTTTTGGTGCCTCGATCGCTTATACAGTAAGAGGAGAAACTTTAAATAAAAGGGATCAAATATTCTATGCAGAAATACTCATAGTTTGAAAAGAATATGTAACTGTGATTCTATTCAGACCTTGTGTGTGGTAAGATCCATGAAGACTCGGAGCATTAGTTTTATATTTGTGTAGTGCTTTCTTTAGTCACAGGTAGATTTCAGTCACGCTGTAGGCTATTTCTTACTGACCCCAAATCGTTGTGTACAGGTTTGTTATTTTTATATGATACACAGTGGAATTAGTATTTAAATATTCCTTGAATAAAATGGCATGAATTTTTTTTCTTCACGATTTTTGTGTTTAGTTGGTGAAAATTTAAGCAATTAAATTAAAATATTTAGATTAAAGCTCAGGGGTTTTTGTTCTGTTATGCTCGCAAAAGTGAGGGAACTGTGTTTGTTTATCCCAAAGAAGATAATAGCAGGAGGAAATCTTCAATATCAGAGATACTTCTGCAGCAATTATCTGTGTGTGACAGTAATCTCTGATCTTGTATTCATGGCAGGTAGGATAGGAAATCATAGACCTAATTGGTTAAGACAAAAAATGTCTAGGTTAAAATTGTGAAAAACTTCCTATTGATGATGATATGGAAACACTGCAATAGATAGGACAGAGAAGTAGAGATTTAATTTCTGTAGCTTTATAAGACACATTAGATTATTAGTCAAAACGAAATGTCTGAATTGTGTAGGTGGGAGAAATATTTCCTCTGCATGTGAGTATTTTCTGAAAGTGTAGCCATTTAAAAAAAAAAACCCTAAAGTGACAAAATGTGATATCTTAAAAAACATAATTAAAATTACCTTCCTTTTAAGTGTTTGTTAGAGGTGAGAGAGATTCATGTAAACATAGCTATCGAACAATTATTTGGAAGTGACAAGGTGTTGTTGTCCATACTATAGTTTTTATCAAAATTTATGTTCTCATGAGTATGACAAATTACTTTAAACTCCTATTTGAGCTAAAGTGTTATTTAAAACCAGTTATATGCACTGTTTGGAATGTGTTTCAGGTGCCATATTAAATTTCTACCACAGTAAAATTATGTGTGATTGTGAATATTTAAAATAACCAGTAGAAAGTCATTGGTTTTGAAGGTAAAAAAAGCATATTGTCTAGAAAAATCCACTCCCCCCGCCCTTAAAATTCAGAATAGAAAATACACAAAATAGATTTAGATCATGATTAGACAATTCACTTTGTAGTTCAGTGCAAGCTACAGGCCAAATTGGTAGAACTACATCAAGTTAATTGCTATGAAATGAAAGATTATGCCTATTTTCAAAGCCTTTACATTTACCCGATTTCAAGTTGTGCAAATCATGTTAAAAGACATTATTGTAACTGTAAATAATTTTTACATTTTTAACTAATTTTTTTTCCTTAGGAAAAAATTTTAACTCTGGAGTGAAGTAAATCTTGCAATGAAAATTTCTTAAGTGACTTTCCTCCTCTGTTGTCATAGTATATGGAAACTACTATTAATAGTCTGAGGAAGAAATTTTTATCTGTAATAAAAAGATAATCTTTTAATCTTTTTTCTATATAGTAGCCACCTTGTCTGGGTTTTTGGCGTGTCTTCCTTGAGCCGAACTTGTTTAGATAACAGCTACAGCTGGTATAAATCAAAAATCTTGACAATCAGTAGAACTAAACAAATTTATAACAGCTGAGATTTCACTGTTCTGCTGTGTACTACAAGATATACACATTTTTTTGTTTAATATGTTCACAACAGCTGAAAAATTCATTCTCATAAATTATTACTTAGCAGCACTCAGGTATTTTTAATTGGCAGTTATGAAGAGAAGATTCCTCATATTAGATTTCATTACCTTTATTTTAATGTACCCAAGCAATTGAGGATACCTGTTACTGAAACTACCTCAGCAAAGTAAAATTTTATCTTAGTTGCTTTCTACCTGTACAGTGTGCCTTTTATATGTGACTCCAGTAGCTTCTTTAAAACATTATAAGGTGTTCCTTTCTTCCTATTCTAAACAGCCACAAAACAAGGCTGTCATAAGTAGTTGTTCTTCTCATGCTCTCAGTTTCCTTTTATGTTTGTAAAGTTCATGGGAACTTTGCTGTTTGGGAGAAGTGTTACCTGAAGTGTAGCTTATTCCAGTAGGTGGGATAAGGGGAGATTCAGCTTCTGGAAGGAAAAAAAGTCATCCTTGAACTATGGAAAGAGCTATGTAACAGGCTGATACAGGTGCAGATTCTATCACCCCGGTGATTGACTTTGACATGCTTTTTGATTTCAAATGCAGGAGGTTCAAATATTGACGTATTTTGCAGCTCTTCATAGCTCAGAAAACCTGTGAGCTGAGCAGTATACGTTTCTGCTTTGACATTGTGCAGGGGGATGATCAAGACCAAAGCATGCAGTTCCAAATCCTTAGCATGCCTCTGCTCCTTCTATTGCAGTACAGAATCTCCTTACTTGTACTTACCCAGTACCTCTGGAAAGAAAAGGAGATGGGGATTCCCCATAAAAAGGATCATCTTAGCTTTGGAATCCATAAGTATGATCTTCCTTATGACTTAATTTTTCACATAGGAAGTCAGAGCAGAAGGAGATTGAACTGTTGAAAATTGCTTCTGATGAATTCTGGAGAAGGATAAAAAGTAAAAGGAATAGCACATTCACTTTGTTGCTTCTCCCTCCATTACATTCTCTCTTATCCAATATTTTTATATTTTCCCAAAAATGTTCAAAGTAAAACTGAAACCTTTAACATTACCCTTCAGACAACAGCTAAGCTATTTGTGGGGTTTTTTAAACAAGATTCTATATTTCTTATAATTTATTATTAATTTCTTTCAGTGATCATAGCTTTTCAAGACAGCCATAGAGAAATTATTTCAAAAGAAATTGAAACTACTTAGATCACATCAGAGGAGCTGAGCTAATGGCTCTTAGCCTTTCTTCCTTTTATGCAGTGAGTAATCATGACTGTCTTTCATCAGGTGAACCAAAATATAATTGTTTCCTCTCAAAAAAGATTTTACTTTATTTTCTTTAAATTTTTCTGATCTAGATTCATTTTTATAATAAAATGATAGTTTTGAATGTTGCTTAGCTCTATTTTTCTGAGCTCCAAAATATAAAACATTGTCATATATTCTATATTACTATAGTGCTCAATATATAAAATGCTTAAGATACAGGGGAAAGGTATAAGAACACCATTCAGATCTAAATGGATTTCAAAATGTTTCTCATCTTTCTTTAGTGTTTGGCTAGAAAGATTCAGGGTTTGCTCCAAAGTTGAGTGGAAGCTGTTCAGCAGTTTCTCATTGCTAACATGCTTGAGGGGGAGGGACAAAGGGAGGAAAAAGTACTTTGATCAGATTCATGATTTTTAATCTAAGAAGGGAAACAATTATATAGTTTCAGGTAATGATAAATTTCATACCTGTTGCCATCAAAGCTCACAGTGATTGATTCCAGACTTTTGAAATTGTTTCTAATGGCAACATCAGAATATTTCCATTGTTGGAAAAATTACATTTTTACTATGTTTTCAGTATAAATTATCTTGCCTTGGTAACTGAAATCATGCTAGAAGCTCTTGAATTCGCAGTGACCATCCAAAAATGAAAAATTTCCCTTCCTCTTCCTTTTTAAATTTTATTTCAAGCCTTGAAAATAAAAACTGTTGCCATTTTTTCAGTAGGAAAGGGACAAGGATCACAGCATTTCTACAGCATAATGTGGCAAAAAGCAAGCATGTTATCCCCACTGCACACACTTGTATTTGGAGTTCTTCACTAGAAGCCAGTCTTCTAGTAAATCCTGGCTTCAACTAGCCTATCTGTTTCCTGATTTGAATTCAATGACTTGATGCTTATTATGAAGAACATAAAAACTGCAAAGTCTTATGAATTTTTACTGCAGATACAGTAATGTATGTTTCTTTCCTAAAGTAGCATGGGGCAGAATAGTGCAACATGAATCATATCTGATGTACCAGAGCAAGATCATGATCTATTAATATGGTTTTTCTTTATGCCTCTGTGAATTTCAAACCTCTTCACTTGTTTCCTCATCCTTGCTTCTACTACTCCACAATATTTACGAAAGATGTTCTTTCATTTAGCAATAGGAAGCAGAGAAACACAAGGCTTGTACAAAACAAGAGGAGGTTTACTTTCCATCCTCCCATGACAATAAACTCTTGCTTTACCCAAAGTGACTGAACTTAGGTTTAGTATTAATGGCATATTTTCTCTCAGATCTTCTCTCACTTATAGTTTTGTATAACGTTTTGGGATGAAAGCATCCATTAATAATAATAATGCTTACTTTTCAGCTTCAAAAGATATTTCTAAAATATATTCTATTTCAATGCAATGATAAACCACCATAAATACTTTGGACACAGGAGAAAAATATGAATTCTAGTGCTTCTTCCTTAATTTTGAAGTGAAGTTTGCATTTACAAAGAAGTTCTACTACCTAAAATACCAATTTTTTAAAAAGGGTTCTTAATTTACCATCTTTGTATATTAGAACCATGCAGTGTAAGGGTTCTTGTTTTCCTAAATAACAGAAACTTCTGCTTGGTATTGCTATTCTAATTCTATCCTCTATTTCACAATAAATAACTTCAGAGGTGGTAGGAAGATTTTCTTGTCTTCTCTGTTAAGATATCGCTAGTCTTTTTTAAAGCGGGTGAGGGATGGTCTTAATTCCAAGCTACTTGCCAGACCATATCCCACTACTTCAGTTGAGGCAGAGGGATATTGATGAGATAGATCAGAACCTTGTTATTGAGGCTTTTTAGTATATTTTCTGAAAGCGTTGAAGTGAATTATCAATAAACCTATGAATTCACTAGAGGAATTTTAGCAGTTCATACCAGCTGAAGATGTAGATCCGAGGTAATAAGGTTTGATATGGGCAATAATTAGTATATGCAATAATTTTCAAAGTGCAAGAATGATGTTCCTCTTGAGGACATTAAGAACACTATTTTGACACATGAGATATTGGTTAGTTAAGGCCTGAGATTACAAGATTAAGGGGCAAAGTTAAATGACGTAAAACAATTCTTATGTTTTAATTTTAAAGAGGACCTCTAAAAAAATGAACACATGATTAAATTGTTAGTGTTTAAGGAATCTGGGATCTGTCTTCTTTGAATCTATAAGAAATCATGAGGTTAAGGGAGTCTTGGGTGGAAGGGGAGACCTGTGTGGGGATTTTCCCCCTCTGCTTTTTTAAAGGAAATGAGATAAATTGCATATGAGAAACTAAGTGTCTTTCTCACACAAAAAAAAGACTCACTTTTGCTAAGGCTAAAATTCAGTCTTGTGCATCAAGCCCACACGAGATATGTGTATCTTCTCCCTCAACTTCCATGTAAACAGTAGTTTAATAATGTGCCTGAGGCATTATAAATTGTGAGTTTGCATGTCACTGAAAGCCATGCTCCAAAGTGGATGGACAATGGTAACTTGCATTCATTGTATTATATGTAGGAACCTTCCTAGAAATACCATAGTAGTCAGGCTGTTTCTTAAAAGCATGAGTTTTAGATATTTCTTGATCTCATGGGTTATTCTTGCAAATGATAGCACCTTGTCATATTTTCATTTGTTTCAGTGAGATTTGGATCAAGTTTGGAGGAAAACCTGAATTTCTTTATTACTTTTTTTCTTCTCTATTTATGCCTGATTAAGTCGGAAATGATAACATAGCTACTGACCAGCAGAATTCTTGTTCCATATGCAGTCTGTTTCCTTAAAAGACAACAGGAACCTGCTCATTCCTAGAAAAAGCTATTTTGTCTTATGAATTCCTTCTGAAATGTGAATTGTTACAGTGGCTGATTTCTACCCTGAAAAGGCAGTCTGGTATAATAGAGTACAGTATATAGCACAAAAAGATTCTTTTGTCTGCATGTATTTCACACTATTATGGTAAGTAAGTCCTGCAAGTTTCATAAAGTTTTAGTTCTACCCTTTTTTTTTTTTTTTTGCATAAGATTTTAAATGCTCATCTGGTGATGAACCAGTCCCAAGCATGCACATAAATCTGTGATTATTTGGTATAAAACAATCAATATCTTGTCTTATGATGAGACTAGAAACTCCTCCTTCAATTCCTCTTCTTTATGACTGGAGAGAAGCTTGGAAGTGTTCCTGGATCTTTTGTTATTATGAAATGTGATAATGATATGAAAAAAATTTGAGATCACCACGACAGTTACCTGGTTATGAATGAAACTTATGAAAATCAAAAGATTCCAAATCTGTAGGGTAAAAGAAAATGAAGAGGTGATTTTAGTATTTGGATAACACTGCACAAGTATAATTATTTGAATGTAAAAGGTAATCCTTCTGTGCATCCTTATCTAACCTTCTACTAAGGACCTATCTTATTAGCTGAACCTGCTGTGTCTGGTTAAGAAAATAGTTATCACCTGAACCACAGTGGCTGAGTGAACTCAAGGAATAAAATAGCTTTGGCTTTTATCCAGGAGGAAATGAGAAAATAGTATTTTTCTGTCTGTCTCTCGTGTTACAGCAAGAGTATCTCTGAGTTTTGTTTTGTTCTCATTATGTGAAAAGTCTCCAGGCATTTACTTCCAAGCTTTGCTGCAATTATGGGCCCAGGCTATTACTGAAATACATGATGAGGTACAGTCAGTAATTTTTTTCTTTCTTTGATTTTAGCCAAAGAAGCTACTCTACATAAGATTTGGTATTAAAGACCTAGGAGGCAGACATCACAATCTGTATAGGTTTGTCGCTATGATGGAAGAATGATGCTTAAGGTTGAAGCAGATGGTTCATTAACTAGAGATTGCAATTTTTCTCATTAGATATATGGCTATATTTAGAGAAATGTTTTCACCATATTTGGAGAAAGTATGTATGTGTCTGTTCACATATATGCACATCAAACCCTCTCCCCACTGCAATATCTAAGTCGATCCACACTTAATGTTTTTTAGACATTGAAAAGAAAAAGGGGAGAGGGAAACACACATCTACTCAAAGCTTGTTTTGCTGACATTTAATGAAAACCTGTATTGCTACACATTATGCCTCGAAGATCTATGAGGCTACTATAAAGTCAAAAAGTCAAGCTCTGAACCTCTTGTGATCTTGGAAGAACTCTTAAAAAAAAAAAAGAAACAAAAAAAAGACCCAACAAACTCCTGAAGATTTATTCCAGTAAGAGTTGAAAGAGTTTGTCTCTTAGATACCTTTGAATTATATTATATTTAGGACCTCAAAAGCCTTTTTAATGATTTTTTTGGTTACAAAACAACAGTAACATAGAACAACTAATTAAAGTGATCCATTCAGAAAACATAGACCACTTAAAATGATGCTGTCTTTCCTGCAGCTCTTATGTCAGGCAGTTGCACATATATTTACCAGACATTGACTGCTTCTGTTACAGTCTTTTAGGGGAAGAAGCAGCTTTACACTAGTTGAAAAAACTTGACAGTAAGATCAGCCAGGATGCTTTATAATGCCCCTTAAGACCATATTACTGTTTTTCATATCTTCCCATTCAATTTGATCCTTCTTTGTTATTCTACTACATTCTTCAAAATTCTTAATTGGGCATGTGTTTTATTTAGTCAAAGGTCTACAAATCCAGGTACCACAAGAATATTTTTAAAAAAAATGAAAGGATTTCAATTTATTTTACAGAATTACTTTCATAACATCTGAAAAATTTTATATACCCTGTTCCTGTTTTCCCGTAAGAGAAATCTAAAACAGTCACATAACCACTGTTTGTACTTGAATATGTTCTGGTTTTGCCTCCATTGGATTTGCAATGATGACTTGATTATTAGAAGTTGTTACATTTTGCAGTACCCTTGATGTCTACTTGCCAGGTGCCAGTTCTCCTCATTTAGATCTGCTATGGTATGAACGAGTGCTAGAATGTCAAGTTTGCAAAGCATATTATCATATGAATGATCAAGTTACGTAAAATTCAGTAACTTCTAAAGAAAAAAATGCTTTTTAGTTTCTGTGGCTAAAATGGGATAACATAAAATTAATATTTCTTGCAGACTGAGGATAGGTTTTTTTTTTTATGAGAGTTTTAAAGTATTTATGTTACAGCTGAGATTTCCAGTTTCAAATCTCTGTATTCCATTTTTGTTAATCTAGATACCTAAACATCTACTCTCCAAGGAAATGCATCTGAAATATACTCAGCAATGTAGCTCACTACAAAAGTCTTTGAAATTTGAAATAAAAAGTCACTATAGTGTAGCCTGCTATTTGTTGGGAAATGCATATGTAAGTAGCTTTTTTGTAATTGTTCATGAAGCTTTTAGACAGATATCCCCTCAGGTACTTGTGAATTTCAGTGCAATGTGTGATGATATTGTTTATTCAGATTACATATTAGCATTCTTTACACTTCACTACTTCTTTAGACGTCTGGAACTTTGTATAATTGGTTCTGTAAATTTATTTCACTTGTCTGTAAGCTTATTTCACTTGCCTACAGTGTGGAAATTATTCTCTATAATATGTTGTCACATCTCACCATGGAACAAAGTAGAAATCATACAATGACAGTTTCCTC
>JAOXJK010000004.1:8977322-8990857 GCA_025774025.1 Xenus cinereus
ACGAATATGAAAGAATTTGAGATACAGTTCATTTTTTCTTTCTAAAAATATTGGTTGAATTTGTTTTACCCTCTAAAATACATAAGAGTATAACTGATCAGTGTTTGCTAGCACAGTAATGACCTAAGTTGCACAGTCATTAATTATCCCCATCACAAAAATATATAATGCCATTAGAACAAAAGCAGACTGTCTTTATAACTCCGGGAAATCAAACATCAGCCACCCAAAACTAATAGCCTGTCATTACATTTCTGTTTACCAGAAAACAAAATTTTGTTCTTGCTGATTTGAAAATGTTCCCTGGAGTAAATGCTTCTATAACATACATAAATCATATCCTCCATCAAGTAACCTAATGATGCTTTGGGGGTTGGCATCATTAGGCTTCCACATAGTATTTCGCCTGATGAGGGATGAAAACTGTCTTCTAATTATCAAGGAACTGAATATTAGGGACAAATAAATAATATTAAATGAAAGTCTTTATTATCTTTTCCTGAAAAACCAAACAAAGAAAACAAAGTACACCTTGCTGGGGTCTGATTTTACTAAAATCCCGTTCCCAAAGAGTATGGTCTTGCTTTCCGTAGGAGTAGAATTGGATTTTTTTTTTTAAATTTCATTTTTTGTTTGCCATTCTTGTCCACCCATCATAGGGTGGATTAAATGCTTGGGGTTTTTCACTGGGGGTAGATCACTTACTTTTCTTCAAGTTTGTTGAAAATCTCTTCAAGACATTGATCAAAATCTATTTGATTTTATGTGTACCGCATCTGCAATGTTGTTTCCTTGAAAACACACTTTCTTGTCTTTCATCTAGATGAATATTCAGTGTCTTTCCTTTCAAGAAATGTAACAAGAGGCATTAATTGTTTCTGGCTTTTATAAATGAAAGCACCAAGCGTTAAATGCTTTTAAAACAATCAGAACTGCTAACCTGTATGAAATGTATTAATTACATTTATTACATACATAGTAACAAGCTATTATATAAGTGCTACTATGAAAGAAGACAAACTAAATTTTGGATGTAAAAAGAATATGATTTTTCAAGTTGTGTTACAGAAATATGGTTACTAGTCTTGCCATTTCCGCTCTAGCAAGGGAGAACAATAAAAAATCCCTTGATCACTTTAAGCTGCCCCATTTCACTAGGGAGGGAATATTTCCCTGTAGGAAGGATGACTGTAACTTCTGCTGCCTTATTTAAGACAGATTTCCTGAGCATCTACCTGCGATTTGAACCCAATACCCTCTGAAAATCATGAGTGATATACCCATGTTAAGAAAGCAAAACGATGAACAAGCAAATGTCAGATCATTTTTTCTATGAGGCTGACATCATATAGGCCGACTGACTCCCTCACACAGAGAAGGTGAGGATCAGGAAAGATGGAAAGTTTAGGCTGAGATACAGATCTCATATCTGAATCTTTATCTCGTATCTGAATTCATTACCATCTATAATGGTAATGAATTCTTCATTTATAGTCTTCCAAGTTGAACCTAACTTTCCCAGTATTGAAACATATTTGTGCTTAACCATAGTACCATTGATAATTTTTTTCTGATCTCTTTAATGTCTTGAAATCCACACTATAGTCTCCTTTTAGGGTTTGCACATATTTAGCATTCTTATTTTCTGAAGTAGATCTTGGATTAAAGTCCTGCTAAAAGAACATTAGGCAACTTGCATCATCACAATAAATCTTTCTGTCCTATCTATAAACCATCTAGTCCAGGCAGTAGAGACAGCAAACAAAACAACATGAATCATTTCCTACAGTGTGCCTAATTGAGATGATTTGAGGATGTTACTAACTTGTATACACACACTTTTATGTTTCTGTGTGTATCTCAACTTCAACTGCTTTTATGAAATCAAAATCTTGCTAATACTCTATTAGCCTATGATGACAGCCATTCAGGGCTTGTTACCCTCTACTCTGCCAGTTCTCAATCTTCAGTTATAAAATTAATGAAATAGCTGAAATTCAAATGTCTTTTCAGCCATACTGTAGATAATTACCTGTAAATACTTTAATGATTTCCTCGCACACTTCATGCAATTAAAGACATAAGCAATTTGTCTTTCTTCTAATACCTTTTGAGGAAGCATACATCTTAGGGCTGTTTGTGTCAAAATGTTATTTTGCTGAATCATTGTCCTGTGTAATACAGAAAGTTTCCTAATATATCCTTGAAATATCTGAGACTAATTTAGCTGTTTTAAACAACAAATTGCTTAAATTTTACTAAGTTTTCCTTTGAATGGTGATTTTTCTTGAAACTGTTCATCTATATCAACATAGTGGCACATTTCTTCAAGCCTAGAAGGAAAACTTTAGAGGTTCATCGAGAGAAAGTAACTTAATGGATTTTAGATAGCTCCATCTAGATTTTGATATTAAACAGAAGCTGTGTAGATATTTTGAGGACTGTAACTTCAGATGTGAGAGACTTCGTTCTGCCAGAAGGCATACGTTTTTTGTGTTTAGCTTGATGAGGCTTCTTGACTGACAAATGACCTTGTTATCAAATCATCATCAAATGTCACGGGTTTTTTCATTGCATAGGTTATCCTATTGCTTCTTGTCTTGTTTGTTACTTGTCCACATCATCTTCATGGATGAATGGCCATGCTACAGCAATTTTCACCGTAGATAATAACATGGTTAAAATATGCACAAAGTTAGAATAAAGTGTAACTCACTCTCGTATTGTTTGTTCTTGATGCCATTCTAGACTGTAGGTCAGTACTTGGTAATAGCATTTCTGTAATATCACTATTTCGGGTTTTTTTTATTTCTTTTAGAAAGACGGCAGGTATAGTACGTAAAAGCCATTAAATCAGAGATTCATTTATTTCATAGCATTTCTACTTATAATGGACCGGTATGACTAGGCAGGAAGGCAAGTAGATCACATTCTTTTACTTCCGTTGCAAAAGCATTCTTTTTCTACAGCTTATGGCTAATGGTGATAATCACAACTGTTACAGCTTCAAGATTGTTCTTTTCTGGTGAATGTTGTGCGCTAAATTTTTTCCTACTACTTCAAACAGAAGCTAAGATTTCTTATTTTACTGTTTCCATTACGCTTTCTTTCAAATAATATAAATCAAAGTATTGTATATGCTTGGGTTTTTTTCTTTGAATTTCAAGTTCAAAGCTCATTAAATCTGTGTCAATTCTATTAAAATTCTTACAGGACTAGTGGTAACCAGGCTGTTATATTTAATAGTGAGAACTGTCTGTTTTCCATCATAAATCAATAGCCAACACCCATTCATTTCACATAGACTATCAAAGAGTGCCTGCATGATACTAATGTATTTCCCTATGAATTCTAAGCAGTAAGCTGAAGACTTCACATTCAAAATATCTTTGCCAGTCCCTTGAGCCCTTAAGCTTCCTGAGACAAAATAAATTTTAGTGTCATCATATGACTTGTTACCAGTGTTTAATAGCTGTAATGACACAAGCCTTCCTTAGATTATTAGCTGACAGGATTCTAAAGCTGGTCATTCTTCTTTGATCCTTCAGATGGCAACAGGAAATGTTGAAGGAGCTGGCTTACTCAGATATTGGCACATAATCATAGCAAAAATCCCTTCCTTCCCTCCCTCCCCCCAGTCACATTCAGTTGGCTCATGTAACCAATTATGCTAACATTTCTAAAGTACTTTGAAGTTACAAAATGTTCTACAAGTGTGTTCAAAGAGGTGTCCAACAATAACTATTTTATACTGAGGGGCTGTTTCATATCTTGTTATATTGAAGACAAGGTTTCTGTAATTTTTAGATCCCTTTGAAACACTTGCTTCTCATTTTGCAATTTTCTAAGCTTCGTATGTGCCCAGAGGCCATGAATTTAGGGGGTCTAAATTTTTAGAATTCTCAGAAATTTTCAGGAAAGTGTCATTTTGAGTTTCATGAAAACAGCTAAAATTTTTCTATTGTTGTTTTTTAGACTTGTGGATGAAATCTGTGGTGTTACAGGAAGATTACTTCTATTAGCTCAGTAGTTCAAAGCTATCTAAATTCCTTCTACATAAGACACAGTCCCACTTGCAACACAGACCTCTCCATGAATGCCTTTCCTTATTGCTAGGGTCATATATTGGATTTAGTACTCCTTTTTGAAAATTTATGTATGACATGATGTGGATGAAACTGGCTGGATGGCTAGGCCCAAAGAGTTGTGGTGAATGGAGTTAAATCCAGTTGGCTGCTAGTCACAAGTGGTTTCCCCAGGGCTCAGTGTTGGAGCCTTTTCTCTTTAATATTTATTAAAGATCTGGATGAAGGGATCAAGAGCACCTAAGTTGGGTGGGAGTGTGGATCTGCTTGAGAGTAGGAAGACTTTACAGAGGAATCTGGACAGGCTGGGTTGATGTGCCAAGGTCAAGTGCCAGGGCCTGCGCTTGGGTCACAACAGCCACATGCAACACTCAGGCCTGGGGAAGGGTGGTTGGAAAGCTGCCTGGCTGAAAAGGACCTGGGGGTCAGTAGCCAGCGGTGTACAAGCCAGGAGTGAGTCCAGGTGGTCAAGAACGCCAACAGCATCCTGGCCTGTATCAGAAATAGTGTGGCCAGCAGGACTAGGGAAGTGATTGTCCCCCTGTACTCAGCACTGGTGGGGCTGCACCTCAAATACTGTGTTCGGGTTTGGGCCCCTCAGTACAAGAAAAACATTAAGGTACTCAACTGTGACCTTATAGCTCTTTACAACTATTTGAAAGAAGGCTGTGGCAAGGTGAGTGTCAGCCTCTTCTCCCAAGTAGCAATTGATAGGATGAGAGAAAATGCCCTCTTGTTGCACCAGGCGAGGTTTAGATTGGGTATCAGGAAGAATTTCTTCACCAAATGGGTTATCAAGCATTAGAACAGGCTGTCCAAGTAAGTGATTGAGTCATTATCCCTGGAGGTATTTAAAAGACGTGTAGAAGTGGTGCTTAGGGACATAGTTTAGTGGTGGACTTTGCAGTGTTAGGTTGACGGTTGGACTTGATGATCTTAAAAGTCTTTTCCAACCTAAATGACCCTATTATTCTATGAGTCTGAGTAAATATAGCCACTATAGCCAATAAAGTGGTTTTCACACATTGAACAGGAAAGTAAATGTTGCAGGATTCCCCATACAACATCTTTCTGTTAATTTGAGAATAACCAGACTCACAGCTGGAGCTATAGCATTTCCTAGCCTAGAGATGTAATGAACCATTAGCATACTATGCTGTCAGGACTTTTTCTTTATACTTCAAAAGGAAAATGGAGATGAAAAAGCACAGAGATGAAACAGAAATTTTCTCCATTCCTTAGTTGTTGAAAATACAAAAGATCACAATTGAAAGCTAAACTGCAGGGTTGATCCCTGGGAAAGAAAGGCTATATTGTTCCTTCTGCCCTAAAGAATCTTAAATATTTAGGAAAACAGTCTGATAACATCTGCAGCACAAAATGGTTGAGCCACAAGCTGTTAAGAAAAGATGTGGGTTTCTCTGTTGATGCATGTACACCACTGTTAAAAGTCCAGAGACCCATGCCACAAGCATTTTAATGTGAACCTAATGAAATTTTTAACGTTAAATTTCACAAAGAAAATTTCCTGGAGCTTTGTATAATAAAGGTTATTTTTGAGTTTCAATCTAAACCTTTAAACAGACAGTTACTCAACTTCCTGTTACCTTACAGGTTTTAGAAATGTTTGCCATCTTAAATGAGCTTTTTGTAGCAGAAATTTATGTAGGCATATCACACTCAGCTAACTCCTTATTCTATAAAAAGTAGATGTAAATTAGTTATGACCACAAGACTGTACCAAAATTCAAAGGCAGAAATCCTCACTTTTCCAGATTAAATCACACTGGACTTTCAAGCTTTGTTCTGGTTCTGTTCTTAGCATTGTAGTTTGTGGAGATTCCATAACAAGAAAATTTAAGTACCTGTTCTAAAAACATCCGTTTATTTATTGAAACTTTAAATATTTCAGTTTGTCCTTAAATTGCTTAATTGTTGTATATGGCTCTGACTTGGGTATTTCATGTGTACGTAGATTAGGTTTTCTGAAATAATATGTAACAAGAACCTTCCCTTGAAAGTTGAGGATACCTGCACGGAACTGGAATTTATGAATGGTCTCATTATCCGTAGGAATTTTTCCTAGATAGACCTATAGGAATACACACAGCAGTTAATGTAGCAGATCATGTGAACGATGACACCTTTTGTAACCCTGACTACAAAATAAATCCAAACCATTGCTATCTCCTCAGAACAGAAAATCAGACTTACCTCCACGAAAGCTTGTGGAGCTTACACAATTTGTAAACCAAAGGAGACCAGCAATCTTGAATTGTAGTCACTTGTGATAGGCTAGAAAGCAAGTATCGAAACTTTCATGACTGAAAGCAATTTTGCACTAAGGCTTGGATTGCTGTGCAAGCCATTGTATGAGAAAAATTTAATCCTTCAAGAAGACTAATTATTTTGCATGTTTTCACACAGATGGTAAAAGGTGCCATAGTTCACAGGAAAGCAGCCCATTTCAGAGTTGTTTTGAAAGTGAGAAGCCAAAACCTTTATAACAGCAGATGTAAGGAGGAGCTATTCTAGAACATCTAATTGAGCCTTTGGCCACTGCTTATCTGAGGTTCTAACGTCTGCAGTGCATAAGTCAATAGGCACTGTACAATACTGTCTTTATGACAGGCTATGGTTGCAATTAGAAGCAAAGAGATGTAATGCTTTATTTCAGGTTACCATAGTTTCCGATTACTTCGAGACATCCTTGTTCACTCCCCCTTTACAGCAGCCAGTAGTACTTTAGGTATGTCTGCTGTAGCATGTTTGTGCACAGTGACGATCAGAAATGTCTTTATGCTTTAGCATTTCATTCTGTGAAGAGCATATTGAGATTTTTAATATACATCTAAGCCTGACCAATCACCTCTAGTCAGTTAAAAAAACACAAGATTTTTACAAGAGAAGCTAAAATATCAGTAGGATGACATTTGGCAGCTGTGTAGTTAAGGCAATCTTGCTTACACTAGTAGAGCAATGTATGGGTTTGCACAATAACTTTTTCCTTCTTTTAGCATGTTGTTCTCTCTTCTAGTGTTGACCTGTGTTATAAAATTATCTCATTCAGGAAACAGTCAGATGAGATGAACTTAGGTGAAGCCTGCTGCAGAGATCCTAAAATCTTCACCAGGCTTGCAGGTGTAGAGGTTTGCAGGGTCAAGCCTTTACCATATATAAAGCATGTAAGATTCAACACGAAACCTGATCAAGATGACCATGCTTGAGCAGGGTTTGGGTAAGATGATCTTCAGAGACCTCTTCCAACCTCAAATATTCTCTGATTCTGTGTCTTCTTATTATACTGAGCTTTATTTTTGTTTTCTTATAATTCTGTGTAGCTAGTGAGAACAGTAGATGCAAGACCTCATTAGCATCTGCATTTTTTTCCATTCCATTTCTTCTGAATTCTGTAAGCTTTGAATATTAACTCCTGGAATGTGTCTGGCTTCTGAGGACAATTTTTAAAAATAGTGTGCTGCAGAGTTAGCTAAAGCCAGTAGAGATGATAAATGTTAAAGGAAAAGTCACTGCTCTTGTTCTAGTTCCTTGTACTATGCAGAAAAGCCTGGTTTCCTACAGGGGAATTTCCCTTGTTGCTGTAGCATTGAGGATGTCTGTTTGGAGGAGCCTCAGGATCCCTTGGAAAGTTATGGAAATAACAGTGTACTAGAGAGATGTTGGAGATCTCTGAAATGGCAAATGCTGTCATTATACAGAGACTGTCCTTAAACAATGCTAGGCCATGTATGAGAGGGCAAAAAGCTTTCTTAAAACTGAGTACACTCACTGCGGCCTGAGGAAACCGTGACCCACATCTTAGCAGTAGAGTAGAAAATCAGAGAGTACCCCAAATAAAGTGTTTACAGGCAAATTAATAGCCTGTAGAATTAGAGTGTAAGTGTATGATGCCATAAATACTAATGGTAGAGCACATCACTTAACTCAGCTATTAGGTCTAATTAACTTGATGTAGACTGTTTGTTAATAATAAGTTAATGTTACATTCCTTTGAATTAGAACAAAACATTGCACTCCTGTTGATAAAATGACAGAATTATGTTCAATTAGCTATTGGGAGATACACTCATTATTAAATCCTGCTATCTATGAAATGCAAACTCAAATGTGTCCTTAGAAATAAATTACTTCATCAATAAAGGCTTCACCCCCTTACTGTACAAGGCTGCTGTGTGTACTAATGAGCTGGATCTTTGCCTTACTTTGTTTTCTAATGTTTTTCTTCTTCATCTTATTATACATGGAGCAAATCCAGAAAGCACTTGATTTTTCTACTGATATCTATCTAATTTCCATGCTTCTACAATTTTAAGAGTTAATTGCTGAAAAATCTTCCCAAATATCTTTTTCAAAACTAGAAGACATCAAGTTATTTTAAAATAAAACATTCTTAGTAAATATAATGTTCAGAACGTGGCATTCAGTTGTGTTAAAAGCAGTCACACTGGCAGGATTATGCTGTTGATGGCATTATTTATAAGTGCCTTAACTGACGGCTGGTGACAACTGGAATCAAATGTCTATGCATGACTACTTAATCCAGCAATTAGAAGTATTAGCATATAGTACCTCCCTCTCTGCCTTTTCTTCCTTAAGAGCTTGTCTTTTCCTTCCTAGCAGAGCCTCACAGGTTAGGAAGGATGTTGTCTTTTGTTTACGAAGTGTCTGACTAAAGTTATGTTTTAAATTTGGCTTCTTGCTGCATATACACAGAATGTAGACTCCTTTAACACAGAGTAGAAATATAGGACATACACTAGCAACAGTGAACCACATAGAATCATGGAATTGTTTAGGTTGGAAGCGACCTTTAAGATCACCAAGTCCAACAGTTAACCTAGCACTGCCATCACTAAACCAAGTCCCTCAGCACCACATCTGCATGTCTTTTAAATACCTACAGGCATAGTGACTTAACCACTTCCCTGGGCAGCCTGTTTTGAATGCCTAATCAAAGTAGAGTTGAACTTCTACATTATGAAATAAAGATGCAAAGTGCTTTTAAGAGCATCCTTTCTCTTTCTCTTTGAATTCTTACTCCGTCAGAGTTTTATTGGCTGGTTTGACCTAATCTTTCAAGCTTTCAGTGTAGGGTTCTTTTTTTTTTATACTAGCACATATGGGATGTTTTTCCATATAAAAATAGACTCTGATCAGCTGATCCAAATTATACCCATATATTCATATATAATTCCAATGATGTTAATGGAACTGCTCATGTAAAGGCTGCTCATGGGGCACCCGGGATCACTAGCCTGTATTTTGTGGGGAGATTAAAAGTATCACTTTGTCAGTATTGCTTAATATGTAAAACACATTATGCAAAACCCAGTGCTCAGGGGAAGAGTATACATTTTGCTTTTATATTCCTGTTATACCAGCAGCTTTGCCAACTCATAAGCAAAAACACTATTTTATCTGTTCTTGGAATATAAAACAGGCAGTAGACTTGAAAAAAATATTCTCTAGAGTTGTGTGACCTATTGGTTTGAGTGTTTAATTTGTGAAAGAATTCCTGAAAGGTAAAAAAATCATGCTCCTGTTAAGACTTGGGGTCTTCATTAGGCTCTAGCATGTCTGAGAGTCTTTTGCATTCTGAACTTGTGATTCATCTAGTTTTCTCTACCCATTCCAGATTTGTGAGACCATAGTCAGAAATAAAATTTCATTGGAGAAAAATAAGGTGATATTTTCATAGTCAAAAATAGATCACTGTAAATTGAATAGCAAGAGAGAAAAAGAATGGGGGAAAAAAATCTAGAAAGCAGTATTTCCCACCTCTTTAATCTTCTGAATATATAAAAATATACATAAAGAAGATGCATATATATAGAAATACATATAGAGAAGTTTATTATCAACAAATGTACTCAAGCCCAATTTAAAGTTTGTTGAAATAAATGGGTTTTTTTTTTTTTTCAACTATCTGTGGATCATTGCGAGGAAAATTATTATTCTGAATCCAGATTTATGAACTTTGGCTTTTATATCATCATAATTTTAAAACTTTCTTTAGATAAAGATATGAAAATGAAGGTTCTTATTGTCTAATCAGACATTTAAATTTCCCTTTACATGGATCTCATTTTTTTTTTCAGTCCTAAAATTTGTGGCACAACATGAAGCATCCGCTATAGATTATGAAAGACACAGAGAAACTGCATAGGTTTTGTTTCAACTTGGATGTTCTAACAGTATGCAAGTCCAGAGCTGGCCAGTTATGTGGCCATGGGATTAAAACCCCAATACTCAGTGATGTACAAGTTAAAATTTATTCATTAATGTCCTGGTTTGAGGATGAAAACTTGCTTGTTACACACATACAGCAGTCTAGGTCTCAAATCCTCTAGTCCAGTGTGGACAGCACCATGGACCTAAGGTCCAAGGAGGACTCTATCTGTTCATCTGCCTTTGATCCAGATCTGTGCATTCCTGAATCCAGTTCCCGTGCATTTAGGAGTCTAGTCTGGGTCTTTCCCAGTGCCTGCTGGTGATGTGATCCTGGGAGCTTGATGTGGTGTCGTATATATTGTATATATTCCATTATTTTCTTTTTATTATTTTATTAATATTTTCATTAAAGTAGCTTAGTTTATTCTAAACTCATGTCTCTTTCTCTCTCTCTCTCCTGTCCTTGGAGACAGAGTTTGGGGAGTCCATCTATCGTTTGTCTCAGTGGCCAATCCAGCCCAAACCACAACAGGCATCAGTCTCACTTGTCAGTGTCCTCTGTCTCATGACCCGGCCCCTACATGTAGTAGTTCCACCTCAAGATTAGCTTTCTATATGATGTTCAATACCCGTGTAAGTATTCCATCAACCCTTTAGTTATATGTTTGTATTTTCAGTAAGTTAAAGTGCAAAGGAAGCTCTTAAAAAACAAAGTGAGCAAAGTCAGTAAAAATGCAGGTAGCTTTTTCTAACAGAACAGGAATCTTAATTTGCAGGTCCTAAACTGCTTTAGAACACACATTACCTTATCACAGAATTTTTAGAATCAATCTTCCTTTTCTTTCTATCTGACCAGTTTCCCCTTTCCCCTTTCTCCTTGGGTTTGTTTTGTTTGTTGTTTTTTTTTTTTTTAAAGAAAGAAATTCAAAGACACACTTCTATTTGTGTGAAACTAATTGCTTTATGTCAGGATTATTGGATGTGCTTAACAAGTATTTGGATACTGAGAGATGTAGCTGTTGTGAAATTGACACACCATATTTTGATGTTAAGCTGATTAAGTATGGTGATTTGAAGGCACTTAGTGTTACTTACTGCCGGAAGTGACTGTCAATGCTAGGGCTGCCACATCACAAACATAGTCATGTTTTGGTGCAATCAAAACTTAAAATTGTGTTTGATCTCCACTTTGTAAACTCCTTACCATACTTGCGCAGTTTTACTTATATCTCTTTAGGTATTAGTGAAGGTTAAGAAACTACTACATGAAGTCATTGGTGCAGAGTCTGCTAGGCACTACTGTAAAACATCCAACAGTAACACTTGCGTTTAAAGAATGGGCCTCATGGTTCCTTTTGTAGTCAAAAATATTTTGCTTTAAAGGTTGGGGATAGACAAGCTGCCACTCCTTGTCCTGTATTGATTGTCATTTCTTGTAAGTATGCTATGTCTTATTAAAATGAATAGCATCACAATCCACAGCAGTAAGTTAAAAAATAGGTGGAATAACACCATTCCCCTGTACACTAGTTGAATGCATGGAGTGCTGTAGTAAGGCAAATTTATTTGCCATTATTGTTTTCAAGAAGCTGATTCTACTGTCATCTTAATCATTTTGTCTGAAATACTAGATCCAAGAACAGGGTGATTGTGCATTTCCCCAAGGATCTATATAACTTAAATATACTAAAAAAGCATTAAAAAAGCATGCTTATTTTAAAAACATACAGTAATTGTAGGGCTAGTTTAATAAAGGGCAAATGAAACATTACCAAAGGAAGTGAGGTTTATGTGAAAGTAATTTAAAGATGATATAGTGCATGTTAAGTATGATATTTGTGTCAATACGCATCTAGTTTCAGGAGAGGTCTAATAGTCTCTCATCCACTTCCTGTGACTTTTCGTTTGTTAGTACCTGGATTTCCAAGCTGTCTTGCCTCCGTCTTGGCAATCTCTGTAGGGCCCTGGGAAAGGGTCCTGGGAGGCAACAAGTCGATAGAACTCTGTTAAAAAGTAAATGCAAATACACTGGTGTTTTGTGTCTTAATTGAGGTGGCATTTTTTCCTGGAACAGATGTAGACACTGAACTCCACAAGAGGAGTGAATATTATAAGAAAATATTCTTGTCACCAGATGATTTAAAGAATGAAATGTCAAAAGTTGCACGGCAAATATCTGAAATATAGAGTAATGCAGTTATGGAGCTCAATGGTACCACGTTGTCCTGGTTTGGGGTGGAGCAGAGCCAAGTGTCTCTTCAGTGAGAGGCTCTTGTTTACACTTGCTGCTATGGCAACCAGGGTCAGCCGACTTGGTTGTTTACCCCCTGGAGGGGTTGCACCTATGAGGAGGCATGGGCAGGTCAGGTGACCCAAACTGACCAATAGAGGGGCCGATCCCATCTGCCACGCTCAGTAGAAAAGCTGAGGGAGCAAAGGGGGAAGTTTGGCTCCTCAGCAAGGGCGCTTCCTCGATGGCTGCTTTTCTTTCATGATTGATGCCTGAGGAAGACCCTGTCGGTTTGTCAGCCTTCGATCCTGGTCAGCATGTTCCATAGTCCAGTTACCATTCATCACTGAGACTAGCCTGGAACTTTCCCAGTGCCTGCCAGTGACATCTCTCTGGGAGCTTGATATGGTATATATTATATATATTTTTGTATATTTTATCTTTTTAATTATTTAATTTTTATTTTATTATTAGTATTTCATTAAAATAGTTTAGTTTGCCCTAAACTCATAAATGTCTTTATTTCTCTTCTCCTTGGAATGAGAGGTGGAGGATAGCATCTGTCCTCTTGTCATTGGCCAACTCAGCCCAAACCATGACAAATCTGGTTATTGTTTTCGGAATAAGTTGGAATATAGAAATTTAGCAGTGTATATAGTCATTTGTAAGTCAAAAGGAAGCATGAAATCTGAAAGCTTGATATTTGTGTATTATAGAAGGTTCTCTTGACTAAAAGCTACTTTGAAGTTTTCCACTCCTGGACTTAATTTGGAATTGAATTTGAGACTTTTGCCCAGGTTGCTAGCATTCTTTTTCCAGCTGATTCAGGATGTGATGCTGTATCTTTAGTAATCTAGTATTTTTCACTACAGGGTATAATGCTTTCAGGATCAGATTACAAACAAAAAGCACATACTTTTAAAATGTCATTTTAATTAATTCATATTTTCTTATCTCAATGATATAAACTTAATCCAATGATATAAACATACTGCTGCTTTTAACAGAAGTACTACATATCAATAAAA
>JAOXJK010000004.1:9002525-9017126 GCA_025774025.1 Xenus cinereus
GCATATTGTTGCGTCTCTCTTATGAGTGAAGTGGATCACCTCATCTGCCACAACAGGCAAGAAAACATCTGTCTTTTTATATATATTCAGAATTTCAATAACATTTAAAGATATACAACTATCATATGAGCTCATGCTGAAGTGATTATCCAGAATAGCTTCTGAGTATGTTTCAAACTTCCTGTTCTATATTATTCCATCCCAAAGAGAAAACTTAAGTTTTCTCTTCCCAGGAGTATAAAAACATTACTTGTAGCTTTAAGACAATTTTAACAAGCAATTAAAACTTTCCTGTGATAGTAACCTGTCATCTACATTTTCCAATATCACCAGTCTCTATGAAATTTTATGTTGTTGTAACAAACATATCTCATTCACATTTGATATCTTCCCTGATTTTTTCCAGGATTGTTAATACTTAATTTTGTAAGAAGCTGTCTCATGTCTCTTGTGCTACCTATAGCAAAGTTTCTGTTCCCACAGCATCACAAGGGGTGTCTAGTTCTTCCTGCTTTTATTTCAAATGCAGAACACAGAAAAACAGTGACTATTTCTGCCTTAATAATATTATCACTGCGCTTATAATGTCTGCACTTCATTGACTTACTTGAAAAATATACTTTCTCAAGTACCTACATGCTTAAATATATTAATTTTTATTTCTTGTTGGTTTTATTATGCCCATGCTCATTTTTGGCTGAAGTAGTAAATTCTTGGGTGGCTTCTAGCTGTGCTGCTTCTGATTGTTATACATTCACATTTCATGCAGCTTCAGATGTAATTTGAGCAATGAGATATGTTTTTTTGTCTGTCTTCTTAGAAAACTTAACTAGGTTGCCATTCCTTGTCCAGTTCAGTTTCATTTTTTTAGGCAATATAAACTGAACTGGATCACCCTGATCAATTCTTGAAGTCTAGGGAATAAACATCTGTGTAATTCTTCTGCGATACACATGCACAGGCCCTTAGTAGATATGGTAGGCTTGAGCGCTGTCAGCAGACAGAATGTCCAAATGACACAGTTGCCAAAATTAAATAAAACTTCCAGCATGGAGGATCCTTTTGGGATTTTTCTCCCTGTTTTGAAGAGGGGAAGTGGATGAGGCCCCCCCCCCCTTTGGAGACTTAGAACTAAACTGTTGGATCTTTTCTTGTGGAAAGAGTAATACATATTCCTTGTAGTGGGGAACTCCTCAAATTTCAAGACTCCTATTCAAGCTATCATAGCACTTAAATATCTTCAAAACAGTTCTCAATCTTTTTTAAATATGCGTGTGTTTTGGGAAAGGCTCATTAAGTGGAAACCTGTACCTGTTGAGATTATCTGCCAGAAACAGTGTTGTGAAAACATATCCACAAAATCTACTTCCTAAGCAATAAGGTAAATAGTGGGAATGCCTTTAGGTTTGATGAGACTGGTCACTGTAAGCAATTTCAGTTCCAAATAATGAAAATTCCAAGTTTTCAATCAAAGCAGTTTATAACGTGTAGCTAAAGCAGGTCATTTGTAAAATTAAATCAGGCAGGTTTAAAAGCAACAGGTTTAAAAAAAAAAATATTGCTGACTGACTCACATACAGAATTTCTGCTAAATCTGTGACCTTTGAAGTCCTCAATTACTACTAGAACCTGAATTTTCACCTCAAATTTCTTTACTGAGCTTACTTAAGAACTTATAGCAATCCCTCAGCTAAAGGTCACAGTGTTGTGTGGTGTTATCTGGAGTTTTATTATTTCCTCATAAACTATGACATTTATAAAATGTCAGCATCTGAGGAAATCAGGCCTATATGAACATGGAGGAAGAATAAAACCTGCTTACTTCGGAAATTCCATCAGCGGTGGTTCAGAGTTATAACTGTAATCACAACAAAATATAGCATTCTGTATTGTTTACAGGTAATAGTAATTGTCATCCTGCGTAGACATACATGTTAGTATACTTAGGAACAAAAATTCAGGCATACCGTACTTTGTTTAGTGTGACTATGCCATGCTCAGTGACCACAGAAAGCTCTTTCTTGTCAGAACTAACAAAAAATTTGGCTCCTTCATTTTCTTCTTCCTTATCCTAACCTATCCTTACCCCTAACCTTCTCTGGGGTGATCGACACTTTTTTAGCACCAGCGTTTGGAGAAAAGTAGATCTTTCCCATCCTCAGATAACCCACAGATTATTTTGGGCAAAAAGAAGGATTGTCGTAATGATAGTAAGATAGCAGAAGGTAGTATGTCAGGTAACAAAAAAGGGACAGCAGAGGAGCAAGAGTATCAACATCTCTGGCTGGGGCAAGCTGCTTTCTCCTACTTCCTGCTGTCATCTATTTCTCTTGCTGCTGTCTCACCTTGCTGGCCTTTCAGGCTTGATTGCCCATTGACCCTCCCTCTGAAATGACAATTTATGTTTCTGTGAAGTGAAAGTGTTTTCTAATCTCTGTGTACAGGCATTAAGCTTTAACATGCTGTGATACCAGTGAGGCAATGGGCACTTAAGACCAAACTCACCTCTATAAAGCAATGGAAATTCACCGTCTTCAGTTTTGTTTGTTTGTTTGCTTTGATTTAGCAAGGTTGGGATCAGCTCAGATGGCTAACCTGTAACTGTCTTTCCAACTTTGGCTCAGTTAATTTACACTAATCCTTGATTCTGAGGTCCTGTGACCTCTGATAAATACCTAGTGAAGTGAGAAACATCCCTTTTTTTTCCTTTTCATTTAACAAAACAAAACAAAAACCCACAGAAAACTCACCTCAAAGTGTATCTATTTTCAGTTAAAATTAAACCCATGCTTTATACACAGCAACATAACTAATACTTCAGTTGTATTAATGCAAATTACCATTTCTTGGTAATTTGGACATTCTTGGACATTCTTGTCTGTTTAGTTCTGGGATCTCTATGTTATATGTAATTAAAGTGTTATTTGACATTAAATAAAAGATGAAAAAGATCTTTTATCATTTTAGAGCATTTATCAATTTATACCTAACTGCTGATCTTTAAGACTTTCTGTTAAATTACAAATAATAAGTGTAACTAATAGGTCTTACTCATGTGATCATAATGGAAAAGAATGCTAACCATAACAAGAGAGAGAAAGGAGCGTGAGGAAGTAATCAGTCAAGACAGGGCTGGGAAGGGATGGGATCCATTTCAGCAAACATCAGAAATATGAGGTGTTTGCCTACATTTGCACTTCTTCTCTTGACTCTTTTTATTGTCGGCAGAGATAAACGGGACAGCGATTTACCCTTTTTCTAAAATTGGTATCTAAATTAGAATGATATTTTTTTTTAAAATTTGTTCTTTTTTCTATTAACCAGTTCCAACTGTTACCTTGCATTGAGAAGCAGATCCAGGTGTGTGGTTACTATAAAGACACATGAAACAGAATATAATAGACTCAGTATCCGTTGCCAATGAAAGACAGCCAAATATCCTCAAGGAAACATAGGATTCATTTTCTTCACACCTTGCTAATTCAACAGATTTGTGGCTGCAATTTGGTGCCACTTAAATTGCACTTTATGGCTTTCATCACTTTGGATTTTTATTTTAGGAAGTGAGATTCTGATCTCATTGTCATCAGTGTAAAATCCATTGCAGTTAATGAGTTGCACAAGTAAGGAAATGGTATATGAGAGATCAGAATTGACTATTAAGAATTGGGTTGAATATCTACTTTTACCACCTCTGCTACAGTGACATTGTAATGAGACACTGAGAAAAGTATGGATTTTGCTTTGATTCTGATAAGGATGGTGTAGTTATTCACCTTTCCCTAAATACATATTTTTTATTGTTTGAATGTAGTGGATTTACTGGTATGTTTGAATGGTTTTCCATGGTTACCGCTAAATGCACTAGTTCTTTTACTTGTTACAGCATTATCACATTGTATCTATGAACTGATAAGGCAACTTCACCTTCAGAGGAAGCAGGTTCTGTAAAGAGTAACTTGGCTTTTGAAAGGAGCATTGATTTTCAGCCATTTCCTTACATTAGTAAATTTGTATAGGAGAAGAAAGAACTCATTATTTTCAATACAATAACGAGGTTTAGAAACATTTTTCGTAACACAAAAAGTGATCATTAAACATAGTAGAAACATTCCAATGTTTTATTACTAATATCTATGATCACTCTCAGACTTTTTTGATTAGTAATTAGTCACATTCTTGAACTTTTAGTTTACAGACCATCTTTTCATGGGTTATATGTGACTTTGGACCCTATAGATGTTGATTTTGTGTTCTGTAATTGACAGCATACATCATGTAGTATGTTTCTGCTGCTTCAGAACTTTTAAAACTGAAAAATAATATCGTATTCAGCAAGTCATGATATTTTTGAAGAAAAAAAATTAAAGACGTACTTTATGACCTGGATATGTGATGGATCTGGACCTTTTCATGAATACAAAGATATCACTTATATCATCAGGTTTAAAGATTCCAGGTTTGATTCCATAAATCACACTAAAAAGACAGGCTCACCGAGTCAGCCCTTGTCAAACATCCTTTGAAATGGTTTTGCTGATTTCCTTGGCACAATGGCATTAGCAGGACTTTTAAACAACCCACTGAAAATCAAAGAAAGTCTGCATAGAAAGGCAGGCACTGGGGATCTATAGAGACCTGTATTCTCCCTAGACTGTGGCACATCTGGCTCAGGTTTTCACTTATTTGGCTAGCACTGTGGAAGGAATATGGACAAGTCCTATAATTTATTATTTTTCCTCCTTCCCAAAGTAACGCATCGTACAGCTGTTCTCATGCTGTTACTCGGATGGTGTCGCACCTGAAAATTCTAACAGCGTTATGTTAGTTCTCATGGGAAGTGGTTGCTGTTGGCGTGAGACTCACTTCTTCTTTCCCTTTTTCCTTACCTTTCGGTTGAAGCTTTTTGTTTTACACTACAGGGCTCAAGAATGTGTGTGCATAAAGTTAAACGACAACCAGTGTGCAGCAACTGCCCCTTATAAAAGCATCCCCCAATCAGTTCTAATAGCATTTTAAGCAGGAACTACCCTTAAGGAACTTGAGTGGGTCCTGATGAAAACTATATAGCTACTGTAGGAGAAATATTATGGGGGAAGCGGCTGCTACACTGGGGACGATGCCCAGAGAGTACACTCACCTGAGGACCCTGTCACTTTCAACTTTCTTTGTGTAACCAAATATATATCCCTAAGTTGATCTTCATCTTGACCTTCCAAATTCCTATTTCTCATGAGGATCTAGGGGAAAGAATCAGAATCAATTAATCAAATCACGTTGTCTCAGACTCTTCCATCATTATTCTATTTAAGTGAAGCTTGGATTTTAACTGCATCTGTTTGAGTAGCTGCAAAAACTATTCAGACAGGTATTATTATTTCAAAATGTTTGATAAACATTTTGATCAAATAGTATGGCTAAGAGAAGTTTATTTAGAAAAAACTGATGAGCAAAATGAAGGAAAATAATTTTGTTTGCTATAAACCATTAAAAAAACAAGAAGAAATGTACATTGTAACAACATCTGTAAATCTTTTGCTAAGGCTCCTCAGAATTCAGATTTTGAAATGTTGACCTGGAATTTGAAAGTGTCATTAAAGAGTTGACACGTTATTTAAATAAATTGCATGTCATTATGAAGCCCACTAGAAATAAAGGGTTAGAAAAATAAAACCTTCATGGCCTCACAAAGAAAGAAATGAATTAATATCAGTTCTGTGCCTCCAGCTGTACAGCCCCTTCATGATGTGGAAAAGAGGGTGGTACACCTGCCATCTGTCAGCACTTTTCATCTATGTCCCATTCTTGCTCATGCTGCACCACCAGTGAGCTAAAATACTCATAAGCACAGTCTTCTAGTGTTACATTACTATATCCTGCTGCAACAGCAGGAGCTTTTTGAAATCTGTTTTTCCAGCTTCTGAAAAAATGCAATTAATTTTAGCAACTCCCACGCTTGATCAGGTTTCACTGAAGTAATTCACTCTTTGATTCACCTCAAAGCTGCCGAAATCTGATAAAATAGAGAAAATCATCCCAGATAAACACAATGTCATAGAAAGACCTGGAAATGACAACAAAATTAGATTGTAGTAATAAGAGTGAACTGTTCTGGAGTAAAAGCTATTTTATGTGCAGAGCCATTTTATCACAACAAGGAACATGCCAGATAAAGTATGAAGGATCTGAAAGTCAATATAAAGAAAACTGAAGACTTAATGCAGATTCCTTTTTTTTGACTTAGATCAATTATTATTAGATTATGCAGCACAAAGTCATATTCTTGTATAAATATCTCAGAAATTAATGGGACCCCTGAATCTTTTCATTGAAGAGAATAAATTAACCTGAGGAGGGGAACATTCTTTTAAAAACAGGTCTACCGGATATTTTGTATCCTTGTAAGCTTTTTGTTTGTTTATTTTTAAGAGATCCTAAATAACCTAACTATTTGTAAATGGATATATTCTAGAAATTCTAAGAAAATAGGGCAGATAGAGACCTTCAGAGATCATCAGGGGAATTCTTGTGCTCTAAAGCAGGTTAACACTCCTGGCTGAAGTTTGTCTAATTTGTTCTTAAAGCTCTTCAGTGATGGAAGCTTCAAAAGCTTCCTGTATAAATCTAGTTTAATGCTTCATGTGTTTATTTCTCCCTTTTATTGTACTCTCTGGATAAAATGGATGAGAAAAGCCTAAGATACATTCTCATTCTCGTAGTTTTGTTGGTTCCCATAGCTTTACTTAAGTGCCCACAGAAGAGAAAATTCAAATGCCTCTTGACTGAATACGAAAGAAGATGCAGCTAAGATGATGAAGCATAGAGTTTGTATAAGCTAAATCTCCATATAGTTAGACAATCTAACCAAGATGCAGCTGCATAATTAAAATGGGACTTTGGAAAAGAAAGGGATAGTTGGCAGCCACCTGAACACTTTCAGTCAGACTCACTTTCTCCCATAGCATCATAAGCATGATTTAAGAAAATGAAAACTGAAGTTTGGCTTTAGACATTGTGCAAAACGAGGACATATATGAAATGTTTTCTGAATTGATTTTCACTGTTCTGCCCTGAAACTTTTGCACAGTCCTCCCCACTCTCCCCAAAAGTAACTTAGGACTACTTTTTAGTTGATTTTCATTAAGCAAGGATACAACCATTCATATACCTGTTTGCCTCTTGTTTTCCAGGATGGTACTTGAATCATCCTGTCTGCCTTATTTCTACTGTTACCACAAGCTCAGAAGAGATGCTGAGGCAGTCAGTCCAGGTCAAGGTAGTCATGGACTTGAACTCTCTTTCTCTCCCCTCTCCTGCCTCATCAGTCTTTGTGGCTTACCCCAAACATATGCTTCCATTCTTTGGGCATAGCCTGTATGACCACAGCCTTGGATTTCCAAAATGGTTTTCAACCTCTTTCTTACCTGTTATATCTATTATTTATTACTACATTAATAATATTATTATTGATATTATTATCTAAATTATTTCAAATCTGCATGATTTTTTTTCAATTTTCCTTTTGAAACTTCTCTAATAGAGACAAATAGAGTGCTTCTTTGAGACAGAGAAATCCCTCTTGACATCATTTCTTGGCTGTAACACCATGCTGACCTCCTGCATGCTTAATCCTGTAAAGAACACCACCATAACGTTGACCACTGTCTCCAGAGCAAAGGATAAGTAAACAGCTGGGGCAAAACTTCAAACCCAGTGACCTATTGTGAATTCTGTTGAAATTGTTTTAGAACTTGTGATCCTTCTGTCCTTAGATGTTCGGAGAGGGATGCCTTTGATATATAGTGCTGATAAGAGGCTTATTCCATTAAGCTGTAGTGATTCTGGCTTTCATGCATCATTTGACAGAGAAAATGAGAATTTGCAGAAGTAATAGCTAATGTAAAGTATATTAGGTTGCAATGAAGTTAGACAGGTAGGAAATAAAGTTTATGTATTATGTTGTAGAGGGACCCGTACATTTTATTCTATGTGCACAAAAGAAATCTTTTGGGGTTTTTTTTTTCCTCCGTAAAAAAATTTAAAAAATGCTAGGATCACTGTTTCTGGAGCAGGATATATCCTCTTAACAGAGGTTAGGATTTCAATTTCAAATAAAAATTCTTACACAAGTCATAAAGGTTAAATTGAAATTGGAAGAACAGGAAAGCTATAAGCAGAAGTATGAGGAAAATAAAATGGTAGTTGACTCAAATAATAGTTTTACTAGTTCCATATCCTCCCTAATATCTTCAGCCATACACATACAGGCACAACCTTAATGCTTAAATAATGTTTGTGTGACATTTTTCAGGGCTATTTTAAAAACTTGTCAAACTAGTTCTCACCCTGCTTGCTGAAGTGTACCCTGAAGAGGGGTTTCTTCATCGTACATTTCTACTTATGAGAGAATGGTAGGAAAGCATTGCAAATGTCAAGAAAGTGCATGCAATTGCATTTTAATTAATGCCTTTCATATCCAAGAAAAGATTGCCAATAGTTAAATAATTTGTTGCACAGCGACTTGTGAAAGTGACTTGCTGTGACAAAATATATTGCAGCCTATTAAAATATCCAAGCTTTTTGGACACATCATGAGCACTGAGGTGACAGATATTTCATTCCTGCTGCGCTTTAATGCATCTGTAACTTGATGGCACTTGTAAGCAATAATCTGAATTGCCTATCAGAAGAACCATTTTCTATTATTTACAGAAAAGGGAATAAATAACTTAGGATGTCACTATTTTTGTAAGGAAATAAAGCAAGCATGACAACTTCTATAATGAAGGAAAGTATAAGCGTTATTTTAAATTGTGGTCTTTGCGTAGCTATTCATAAGAAGTTGTTTTTCACGTTAGCAATATGATTATCTTCCGCACCTCAGAAAAGAGACATTAAGAAAGAGTGAGCCAAAACCTGCATTCCTTCGTACCGTGCCCTTAGAGGAAATTTGGCTTAACAGGATTTCATAAATAGGTCTCAATTATTTTCACTAGTGCTGACAGTTTCCTGGAAACCTTATCCACTTTCAACTGCACCAATAAATGATCAAAACCTTTTAAATGTATTTGAAAATGAATTTTTCCCCTCTGCAGACCTACAGTGGAGGAAAGAAAGGAGGAAAAAACCTAAGTGTGTGCGTGTATAGTTTTGGTAACTGAGGCATGTTCATCTGGGATGTGTGAAACCCAGGTTCATTTCACTGCTCAATTTGTTTTGAGGGAAAAGTTATTCTTTAGAGAATAGTATTCGGACTGTGGAGATAGCATCAAAACAGACAAATTAGAGGACCCTCCTACCTGCACAGGCAAAGCAAATAGCCAACTTGTAAAAAGTATATGCTTCTTTTATCAAAATTTACAGTCAGAAACTTCCAATTGATTCTTTTTTTTTTTACCTATATAAAACAATAGAATACTTTATTACTTCCGTAAGACTTTATTTACATCAATCCTAATCATAAAGAATAAATGTATTTATATTAAAATGTTGGTTTAGGTTTTCCAAAGGTCTTGGTCTTTTGTTCAGAATGACCTGCTTGTCCTTTATCTTAGCACACGCAGGTGTTGTATCGGATATCAATTCTCCATCCCCTTTCCACAGTATTTTGTATTTCAGATGGAAAAAGTATCTTTGCTTTCAAACTAAGGAAGGAATCTGAAAGTGGTCACAGAATTCTTGTGTTTAAGTCTTTTGTTTATGCTTCCCTTTTTAGATGGCTTGATCATTTGAAGTTAGCAGAGAATGGTGGCATTTTTTTCCCGTGGAAACCTTTGATCACAAGGGAAATAGACAACAAAGTACTGTTCTGAAAACTAATAAAGCCTATATGCAGTATTAATAAATTTTGCTTTCCACTGCTTCTGCTACTAAGTGTAGCTTCCTTTTTGCATCCACATATATGCTACCTCTATGTGATGAAAAAATAACTATGACAGTTCCAAACTATGTTTTATTTATATACAATTGACTTGCAGTAGTATTCTGAAGTGCAAAACTGCATTATAAATCCAAGTAAAAATGGTGTAAGAACTCAAGGTATGGTAGCAAATGGAAGAAAATTAGAACTCAGTGAAAAAAATTGTGAATTTCTAAATACTTCCTTCTGCACTTGCCTCAAGGAGGTCATTCACGTTAAATAATTCAACTACATTTTTTTCAGCTACTACATTATTTGCTGTAGCAAAAATCATTAAGATAAACAGTGAGAGTATAACTGAAGAAGAATGCAAATAATTCCAAAAGTAATAGTTTATCACCCACTTCGTATACTAATTTTAGACCATTACAGGTTCTATTGCCTTCCTAGTTCAGCTATATACATCAAATATGTTGTAATAATTTGTTTTCATAAATTCCAATTTATTTTGCTTGTATAATTTCCTAGTAGCTATCATAAGATTATCTTTAAAACATTAAAATGTAATCCAGTACTTTGATGAAAAATTTTGAGTATTTAACAAAGAAATACTGGTTTAACTTTGTGCTTGAAAGCCGAGTATTTTTAGTGGCTGAAGTCATCTGATCATTTGCTTTTCTGTTTATTGTCTTCAGGATAAAAGATTTTGTTTTAGGAGACTATGTTGCTATTTATCTTGATTTCACAGGTTCTTTCTATTTTCTGTGGCACTAAAACATACCTGTTTTCCAGGATTGTGACTGCTTGATGTTTGGTTAGCTTCAGAAGGGTAGAACCCAAGACAGCTACCAAGTATAGGAACAACATACAAACATCATTCAAAAGGCATTGATTACATAGAATGTAAAACTTAGTATGAATCAAAAATAATCATTACATCATTTCAATGTAATCAGCGTAGTCATCATAACCCATTATTTAATATAGAACACATAAATATTTCTTGGCACAATTTATGCGTAAGTTTATTATGAACTGATTAACTTTATTGGTAAATACTTTAAACATCAAGAGCAGAACAAGACAGCAATTTTAAAATACTTGCAAAATATGCACTTAAGAGACTTCATGTTACATTCTAAATCATCTCAGAATTAATTTGTCCACAATCTTTTTTAAAGATTGCTAACATAAAAGCAATCCTTAGGTGCTTTTTTTAGCTTTTTTTTTTTAGCTTTAGGTGGTTTAGGTGCCAGATTAAAATGGCAATTTTAATTTTTTCCTTTAAAGGAACATTAAAAAAAATCTTATTTTATTACATTAGAATGTTTTAACCCTAATCTGTACTAGGAAATAATCATTGTCACAGCCAATAAGAATGCAAATTCAGATGGTGAAAACCAGACAGCTTTCCAATAAAACCTGAACTGGATCTACCAGCTAGTTTTATGGAGACTGATAACACATGGATTTTGTGATCACTTCGTAACATGAGCTGGGTATTGGCCAGTGATAAAAGTTAAAATACGTTCCATTAAACTGCCTTCCTGCTATTATTAGTGGTAGTATACTACCATCTAGAGGCCCAGGTAAGATTAAGCTACTACAAAGGAACACCTATAGAAATGTTAAACATTCTAGTTTGAACTAATTGCATATAACCACCAGTAGCACTTGTAGAGCATTTCAGTAAAGCTTTTCCATACAAATGAAAAATATTCACTATTCTGTGCAATCAGAACATGGGCACGAGTGCTGGAAAAGCAATTCCTATTTATACTTATCATTCAGTCCATTATGATTACCCTGGTTTCAGTGCATGCTTGGACTTTTTAAATTTTTAGCCTAAAGGAGAATTCAAGAAATCTTAATGGAAAAGCTTGTTTTCTCTTGAAATGTAAAGTTAAAATAAAATAATATCTCCCTTTCCAGAATTTCTTAAACAAATTGAGTCAGAGGATATTTTGTTTTTAAGAATCATTGTAAGAAGTTGCTGTTTGGAAGTACCTTTTGACTACCAAAATTTTTCCCTTTCAGGCCCATTTTGCTGAAAGTTGTCAAGGCCTGACCACACAACTGCCTGAGTACACATTGACAACTTGCTGAATATCTTCTGAACTGTCAGGGTTGAGAGTAAATTCCTGGGGATGTAGCAGAAAGGTGAGTGGTTTGACAGTAAGAACATAGATAGATATTCTCACTCAAAATTAAAAAGTGCCTTTAATTTCCTATTTAACCCTGCATTTTGTTATGTTAATCTTTTTTTATCTTCTCCTTATTTTAGAATTGAAAAGTGATGTAATGTTTTCGAAACAATTATGCCAGAGGACAAACACCCTCACATCTGGATTTGCAGATGCCTTTGGCCAAGTTATATGATTAGCAGTAAGTAGATCACTATGCTGGTATTTCTTTGGAATTGTCTAAATACGAGAATTTAATCTGCGTGGAATTTGTAACATAATTTCCTTGGCAGGATCTAATTCTTTATATATGCCCTAAATGAAGGTAATCTACATTTAGGCGGGGCTTATCTGTAAAGGTTTAAAAAGAATAACAAACTTGAAAACCTCGGTTGTAAAACCTGTGCCTGGATCAGATATCTCCTGCTCAGCAATTCTGGGAGCCTCAGTGCTCTGGTGATCAACATCGTCTTGGTCTCCTTGAAATAGAATGTGGCTTTAGATAGTGAAAGTATTCTACCAAATTCCACAGAACACAGATAGAATAAAGGAAGATTAAAGTGAAATTCAGATGTATATGGTTAGAACTTCGAGTTTCGACTAAACTTTAATCTATCCCCGTAGCACCTGAAAAATCCACTGGTGTCTATTTTCACTGGGGAGCTTTCTCAAGGGCTCTGTGTAGTGCCTCTGGAGACACTCATGGCAGTCACTGTCTGGGAAAGGCTGACAGCTTCTATCCACTTGCCTCCAGAATATTCAAATGAGGTAACATTTTGGTTTCATCTTTTGAAGGTCTGATGAGCATGCATTGCTTGTGCCTGATGCATAAGGGTGACATTACAAAAATGTGGCAGCAACCCTAGGAGATGAAGATAGCACTGTATCCAGGAGAGGAGAGAGTTGATTCAGTGCCTTTCCCAGCTGGAGGAGTTCTAGGTTACCTCTCTGTGGTGAGTCCATGTAGGAAAAAGCATGAGACCTACACAGTTACACTGGTGAAGAAACATTCTTGATCCCTGCAATGAACAATCCCTTTGAATTACAGCCAGTGACTGCTGAATAAAAATGTTCAAGCATTTCTATGTGAATGTCTGCTGATTGCAACTTTCTGAGTTGCAGACTCCTTATCTGCTGAGTGGTCCATCCATCAAATCTCTGTCTCTTCAATTTAGAGATCAGGATTTTCTGTGGGACAGTATCAGATGCTTTGCACTAGTCCTGGTAGATGATGTCAGTTGTTCTTCCCTTGTCCACCAATGCTCTAATGCTGTTATAGAAGGCCACCAAATTTGTCAGACACAATTTGCCCTTAGTAAAGCCATGTTGGCTGTTGCCAGTCACCTCCCTATTTAACATGTGCCTTAGCAAAGTTTCCAAGAGGATCTGCTCCATGATCTTGCTGGGCACAGAGGTGAGACTGACTGGCCTATAGTTCCCTGGGTCCTCCTTTTTTCTCTTTTTAAAAGTGAGGGTTATGTTTCTCCTTTTCAAGTTGGTAGGAACTTCACTGGACTGCCACCACTTCTCAAATATGACGGATAGTGGCTTAGCAACTTCAGCTGCCAGTTCCCTCAAGACCCAGAGATGCATCTCATCAGGTCCCATGAATTTGTGCACCTTCAGGTTCCTCAGATCGTCTTGAACCTGATCTTCTCCTACAGTGGGCAGTTCCTCATTCTACCAGTCCCTGCCTTTGCGTTCTGCAGCTCAGGCAGTGTGGCTAGAGCCCTTGCCAGTGAATTAAAGCTATGTTAATTTTTGCTGTAATGGATCTAAGTAACTCATTATTTTAATTAATTAAAAAATACAAATTAGCCAAACATCTCTAATATATTAAAATCCTATTACAGCTTATCGTAATTCTTATAAAAATCCAGTCATATACTAAAGTTAATAAAGGAAAACCTTGGTTCTTGTGCCCATGATAGATTTAGCTTTAGAATTCAGACACAATTGCAAAAAGTGAAAGATAAAGTTCATAAAATAAATTTTATCCTAATGTGTTGATTCTAATCTGTGTCTAAGCTACTTTTTTCTGCATATTGTCTTGATACATTTAAGAACACAATTGCATGTAGAGTATAAAACAGCTGTCAAACTCATAATGGGGCCACCTCTGGATGGAGGATCAATGGGCAAGCATGTTCTGCAAACAGCTCCCATTAGGCTACTGCTAGCATCAACTGTTTTAAAATATAATATTTCTCTCTGATGATCCCACATTTTGAATTTAGTTCCTCATATTCCCACTCCCCTGTTATATACACTACTAAATTCAGATAATACTTGAGCGGTTTGTGTGTGAGGTAATATCCTTGCAGTGACCTGGTTTCCCTAATGTTACCAATGGTTAAAATGGTATCTTTAAAATCAAATAAATCTGGATAGAGGGCTCTATATGAGGTATAGTTTTTAAAGAAAATTATAGTGACGGATCCACATATGCAAGTAGGGTTGTTTTTTTTAATACTCAGAAACTATTGGGAAACCAGGTCACTGCAAGGATATTACCTCACACACAAACCGCTCAAGTATTATCTGAATTTAGTAGTGTAT
>JAOXJK010000004.1:9023584-9075425 GCA_025774025.1 Xenus cinereus
CCTGGGTGCCTTTAAGAAAGTGCACCTGTAACCTAAGAATAAATTAGTAGAGCTTGGTTCAAGGACAGAAACTTCAATATCTTTGCTTCCCTTTATAACGACTCAGAGTGCGCGTCACTGAGATGCCCAAATTAATCCTCTGAATATTATAACTTTGAAATTAAATAGAGGTTTCAAAAAAGAGGGGTGAAATGGCTATGGATTCTTATCACCAACTCATTAATGTCAAATCTGGGACTTCTTACAGATCAAGCAGGATTGGGACTTTCTGCATCTCTGCTGAGCCAGAAGGACTGCAGGGAGATGGCAAAGCGCTGAGCAGTGCTGCTCTCCAGGAGAGGCTGCCTTTATTTTAGGTGAGTACATCTCCTGCTCTACTCTCACTTCCCAGCTCGTCCTTTTATGTATGTTCAGTCAATTTGACTAGAAGTCAACTTAACTAAATTGAAATAAAGTATTTAAGATAGTGTGATTTGTTTGCCAACTGGCAATTTTAAATTAAAGTACCTGTCTCAGGCTTTCTGGCTGCCTTTATTTTGCATCTTCAAACACGTGTATCATTTTCTCAAAAGATTACTTTGAATTTTGCCATTTGTGTGACTACCTTGAAAGGACTGGACTTTAAAACTCATTACTTCAAGAAGCTGGGGAAATACGAAAACATTGCTTGAATGTGAGGGGTTTTTTGTCTTATTTTTAAATTCTTCCAAAAATCTGGGATGAGACAGGGTAGAATTAGAACCTGATGAGGTAGATTTTCAATCGTGACCTGGCAATTCTGTATTTTTTAAGTAAATAAGAAAAAAATAACAAACAGGAGTGGCAACAAAAAGTACCACATTCATCTCCTTTCTATTTTTCTAATGCCATTTCTGTTTTTCTCTACTCCTTTCTATTCTTCTTCTTCTTCCTTTTTTATTTTAAGTAGGCAAAATTCTGGCTTCTTTCAGCTTATCTGATGTAATGTTAAATTCTGAATGTAGTTAAAAGTGTGTTTATGTGACTAAGCATTGTGTCACTGAGGCAACTTAATGTACGCGGCAGCTTATTCCAGCTTCACTACATGTTTGATTTTAGAAAAATAATCTTCATGAATTCTAATTGTTCGGTTTAATAGTATGGGAAATTATTGTGGGTAAGAATTTATTTTCTAAGTATGTTTCTTTTTTTTTCCTGGGAAGAATTTTAATAGAAAAGGGGGTTTTATTTGGAGAGCTTTTTGGCATTTTTAAAAGTTGCAATCAACATAAACATTTTTTCAGACATATGTCAAAATACAGAGTTTCTAAAGAATTAAAAACATGAGAAGGAACATTGATAGAGCTAAGCCATTACTCCCTGTGTTCTTAATATTTTATGTGTGTATGATACACGTGAGCTGCATTAGTTGAACTACTGACCAGTTTACAATAGCATATGCTTATGCCCTTTTTCTCTCAAACCAAGAACAGCTGGATATTTCCTGAAGGAACTGTGGCCCTTGGAGAGCTCACACTGGAGCAGATTTTCTAAACAGGAGGAGGAGCAGGGAGGGACCTTAACACCTGACCCCCCTCTGCTGCTGGAGGGGGCAGGTAAAGGACTTAAGCTGAGCCCAAGAAAAGACGGGGGAAAGGTATTGTTTTAATTTTTGGCTTTGTTTCTCAGTATTCAAATGAATTTTAATTAGCAATAAATTAAATTAATTTTCCCCAAGTCTGTTTTGCCCTTGACAGTATCTGGTAGGTGATCTCCCTGTCTTTATCTTGACTCACAAGCTTTTTAATCCAATTTTCTCCCCTTGTGCCTTTGAGGAGGGGGGAAGTGGGTGAGCAGCTGAGTGGGTGTTTGGATACGGGCTAACAGTAGTCCACCACACGCTTGCATTCAGATTAATTAACGTTGTCTAGACTGTGCTTTTGCCAGGAAAGGTTGGACCAGATGATCCTTGAGGTCCCTTCCAACCTGATATTCTATGATTCTATTTTACCCAGATTAAATTATAATTAAGCATAAATTAATTTCGTAGTTTACATTTCTATTGCACATTCCAAAACTTTACTTCTTTTACCTGGGGAAGGAACACCACGTCATGATTGTGCAGTAATAACCCACGAAGCTAAAAAAACCCAACCAACCACTGAGAATATTCTAATGGATGTGCCGTTTCCAGATCCTGATCTTGAATTACATGTAGACAGGTCCTTGTGTTATGTGAACAGTAACCAAATTACAAATTATTCAGTAGCTACTGAAGATACGGTAGTGGACATTTCACCACTCAATCTGAAGTTAAGTGCAGAAGCAGTAAAATTCATTGCATTAACAAAGACTACCCAGCTGTCAGAAGAAAAGCCTATAACTAGACCAGTTCTCTGCACTTGGAGTCTGCCACACCACTGTATGGTTATGGCAGCAGTGAGGGTTTTAACTTGTGGTGGGAGTAAATACTGAGCTGTTAAAAGGTATACAATTGCCAAAGAAACTAGCTGTCGTTCATTAGCCAGCCCAAGCTGGCAAAAGGAAAAAAGAAGAAATAGGAAATGATATAGAGAAATTTTACTATGGTTAGTAACTGGTAGTATGAGTGGTGGTGATTAGTCAAACCATGTTGTACCTGAATGCTTTAAAGGTTCTACCCCTATGTAGAATTAAATTTGGGGTGCCCCAACTTGGCTGGGACACCTCATGCACATGAATATGTATTTACTCTTTTTATTCTGTACTTTGCATCCCAACCTTTCTCCTTGCTTGGGCCAGTTGTGAATTTTTGTAACAGTATACAGTCTAAATTTTGTGGAACAAATAGAAAACTATAGGTCATAGAAACTTCAAATGCTTGTTTTTACCTTTATGAATCAGAAATATTTGCCTTTTTAAGCTTTTTGATAAGCCATGGGAGTTTATGTTTGTGTTGAATTGCCATTACTGACAGCATTTTAGCTTAAGTAGTATAGGCAGTAATGAAGTATATAATAAAATCATCATTTATATTTTGGATTAACTTCAGAAGATGACCATAAACAGTCTTGGTCATCTCTTGTAACTTAATATGAATTAATGACTCTTTTCTTGTCTCCCTACAATGCATATTCTGCATCAAGCACAAGGATGAACAACCTCAACTGTCTTAGCCTGTCTTCACAGGAGAGGTGGTCCAGCCCCCTGATCATCTTTGTGACTGTCCTCTGGACCTGCTCCAACAGGTCCATGTTCTTATGCTAGGGGCCCCAGAGCCGGCTTCAATACTCCTGGTGGGGTCTCACCAGAGCAGAGTAGAGGGGCAGAATCACCTCCCTCGACCTGCTGGCCACGCTTCTTTTGATGCAGCTCAGGATGTGGTTGGCTTTCTGGGCTCCAAGTGTACGTTGCTGGGTCATGTTGAGCTTCCCATCAACCAACACTCCCAAGCCTTCTCCTCAGGGTTGCTCTCAATCTATTCTGCACCCAGCCTGTATTTGTGCCTGGGATTGCCCCAACCCATGTGCAGGACCTTGCACGTAGCCTTGTTGAACTTCATGAGGTTTGCATGGGCCCACCTCTCAAGCCTGTCCAGGTCCCACTGGATGGCATCCCTTCCCCTCCAGTGTGTTGACCTTACCACACAGCGTGGTGTCATCTGCAAACTTGTAGAGGTTGCACTCAGTCCCACTGTCCATGTCACCAACAAAGATGTTGAACAGCACTGGTCCCAGTACTAATTCTGGAGGAACTCCAGATATGAAGTGCAATTCAGTGCAGGAAAACCTCATGCATCAGTGCTACAAAATTATAGAATGGTTGCTGTCAGCCCTAGATGCCCAGAAACTACACAATTGTGTGTTACTTCCGATGCACTTGATGACATTTAAGTTTTCATCAACTGCTGAAGCCTGAAATCTCTTTCTTCTTTAGTGATTTATTGGTGCGTTGATAAACAAAGATGTATAAGAAATATTCAGTAATGTTTATTTGTATACTTTAAAGTTGTTAAAGAGTAGTTGTATTTGGAAGCTGTTTGTGGGAGGGGAAATACATATCCTGGGAAATAGCTGTCCTTTTAATTTCCAAGTCAAAATGTAATAAAAACTTCACTAACTCATTCTGCTGCAGGATTTAAAAACACAAGCTGTATGCTTTTTACTTCATATGTGAATTATTGCATGTTCTGAAATTGGAGTGAAATAGTTAAGGAAACACTGCATTCCACTGAAACACTTTTTTTGGACTTTTTATTGCAGACTAGGTAACATGTTTTCATAGGAAACTCTCTCTTTTCTGGAGAATTCCCTTGTGAGAATGAAGTACTTATCTGCTATCACTTTCTTCACTGGCATCATGACTTTGGGTACCGAATTGCTTGGTATGTGGTACGGCAGTGTTGGGGACTTTGAGTTAGGAGGAAAATACATATAGTTAAGCACAGATTGAAATAATCCTGGTGTTTGGTTTGTGGTTTTTTTTGATTGAGAGAAACAAATATAGGTTATCTGGTCATGTGACCTTTGACAAGTGGTTTAGGATTAAATGTCTTGCTTATGCCAGTGATTATAGCTCTAAATTTCTCTATTGAGTGAACTATGACCACACAAAATTCCCCCGTTCAACTGTCATTCGGACCTACTGATTCTAGAACTTCATCATCCCTCTTCCAGTAGAGAGCATAGCAATTACTGTTCCTCAAGCTGGTCTCCAGTCCAGCTAGACTTATGTTTCTGACAATCATGATGAGAAGAAAGCACGTGAACAGAAGATTGTCTGTACGATGACCATTAAAGAATTGCCTTCCTGGCCATTGAAGGAATGTGTGTACTGTCTCATTCAGTGTTAACGTAGAGGTGCTCAGGATGGTTCTTGGAAGGTGTAAATCTCACTAGAATGGTGTCTGTCTGTGAAGATATCACAGAGGAAGCAAAGCTGTTCTGCTTTTAATGTGAAAGGCGGTATATTTTGAATAACAGAACTTTGTGGTATATTATTTATAGATTATTAGAACTTCTGTTTCATAAAAAGATGTTGCTTCTATTACCTTGCTTGTCCTTCCAGCAGACTTTGAAGACAACCTATTCTTTTCTTCAGAAATATTGCCTTTCATTCACTTTAGAGACTGCAAGTGTCTTCAGCTGTCTTTGTGTTTGCTTTAGCAAATTTCTGGGGCTAATGAGCAATTAGAAATTCATTAAGCTTGGAGCTGTATCAGGTCACATTGGATGCTACTGTTTAACTCCAGCTGAGCAGCAATTCTGCTGAGTTGGGTGGGAAAATGCATACACCTGACTGCTTGTTTCTACTGCTTTATAGGTTGTTAAATGCATCAGTCCCAGCTATAGATCCTTGTGGCAGAGAGTCCTGAAATCTGTGGTGGGTACTATAAGCAACGTACGGGACTGCCTGTGAACAGGGTGTGAATGACACTGAAAGCAGAGTATCTAGCTTGCCAGCTGAAGGGCAGGCATGTTTCTGGAATCCTGTCTGCCTCCTTGAGCTTCCATTTGAAAGGCCTTCGATATGAAAGCAAAGGATCCTTGTATTTTTTTGAAAATATTCAACTGGAATCCAGTCTTCACACTGAAGGCACTAAAAATCAGAAGTGATACACACTGCACATGTAATCTCTTCTGGAATAACTTCTGTGACAGGTCTTGGACAAGATCCTGTACCATATACTGTTTTTTAAAGAACTGTAGACTTCAGTCTGTGCAGCTGTTTCAATTGTTTCTTTTTTTCCATAGTGCCTGGAGGGAACATTTGAAATACTTTGTCTTTACCTGTGAATAATTTGATAAAAGACTAGTGTGTGTGGAAAAACACTGAAGAATAATGGTCTCTGTGAAGAATCCCTGAAACCCTTCTGAACCATGATGCTAAGTTTAATATGTCAGTATTGAAAAACTGCTGAGAAACCCTACTTTCCAGTTATCCTATTTTCTTGTAAAACTGGTACTCTTGGTCTTCTGATGGCTTCAGTCCACTGCAAGTCTGTGTTAGGTCCCAGTCCAATTGTTGGTCTGGGAGGGGTTCATAATGATTGGGTTATTTTAAAATTTGGCTTCAGGATTTCTGACTTAATATGGAACAGATTAATTAGTTTTGGAAGAACTAAGAGGAAGGGAGAGAACAATAGAAGATTTGCTCTCATTCCTAATATGGATGTGACCTGATTTCAACATCCTTACAATGCTGAGAAGCATACTCACATCCATCAGTTGTTCACTGGGCAACTTGCTATTTTATTTTTCAGAAATGAATTATAGTGGTTCTACCATATAATGTAGAAGAGAATGTAAACAATTTTGATTGAACTTTTGTGCATGTAGGACATCAAGGGAATTCAAAGAATAATCAATTTTTCGATTGTGGACTACCTGCCAAATTTCTTGTACCAGTTCTATATGGAGAATTGTAACAGTAGGGTTTTTACCATAAGCACGCTCTTCCCCCTTTGTGACAGATGGCAAAGCAAAAATGTTATTTTGGATGATGATGTACAGACATGCTTAATTCTCTAGAAAGCATCACCAAACGTGGCATTCTTGTATGTGTATACTGGAGATTCTGTAGCAGCTTCAGATGTTTCATACATTAGCAGATGCTTTCTTGTGTACTTAATGCCAAAATGGAATCTTCAAATCCATGATGCCTTTTCACGTAACATGGTACTACATTTGTTTTATGGAATGGATTATAAATTTCCTTAATTTTCGATGTGATACATAATTTCATATAGAAATGTATCATTTCTGGGTAATCTGAATGACCAGACATGAATGTACTTTGGATAGCTGCAGTTCTGGCATATTCGTGGAAATGGGAAGGACTTGTGGTATGAATCATTCCCTAGAGGGACGCTGTCACTTTTGTATCATCATGTATTCAGGCTTCTATTGACAAACTCACTAAGGTTAAAAAGGTTATATTTCACCTGAGCTACCATTGCTCGCAGCATCACACAGACAGTACCTTCCCAGTTTTTGCAAATGCGGGGCTGGGGGGGGGCGGCCTGTGTGAGATGATAGGGACTTCCTCCAGGTGGGCTCCTCTGAGTTAACCTTTCAGCGGATATGCCTCAGATCTCAACCTCTGAGGTGTGACTAGGTTGTGTCATTCAACCTGATCTGTGTAAACCCAGAGAACTAACATTCAAGTCCTGGAGGCTAAAATGGGACTGAAACTAGCCTGTTCTAATATAAGTGGGCGCCAGGCTGAGATTGAAAAATATTTCAAAGGCTAGATTCTTGACATGCAAAGCCTCGTTTGGCAACCTTAGGTATTAATATATTTTCTACTACAAATTGTGTGTGGCCTCTCTACAGGCATCAGATAATCTTTACTGACGTAGGTCAGAAGCTTAGTCACTGACATTCTGTCACCTTGATAAATATGCTTAGATGCATCTAAGCAAAACACATGATGGAATCTGTCACTTTTTAAATCATTTGTTCATACGGGTTAAATAGCAATAGGTGTCATAATTCTGTTAAGCTGACAAAGTTCAACTATATATTGAACAGGCCGCTAGCCTGGCAATACCTTAAATCAGAGTTTCTAGACACCATGTTTCTAAAATTGGTCACTTACCCACTGTCATTTTGTTTCTAAAATCTGAATAAAATGTACGACTCAGTTTTCAAAATGGTTAGTGGAAACAACATGTGTATAAAATTGTCTATTAGTTTTGTGATGAGTTCCGTATCAAAGTTGTGTTTCCTCCCTGGTGTCTTGTCCCACTGTATTGCAGAAGCTGTCTTTTCGGCTTGGTGCAGTATTTGGAACATAAGCCAATGGATCAGGTCGGATCAAGTATCTACAAAAAGAAATTATAACTCTTATTAAAAAAGCTTGGCATGATCAAGGATAAAACACATGCATACAGTTGTAATGTTGAAAAGATCTGAGGAAGACTTAGAGATTTACTTTAACAGTGCTTAATCTAGTTCTTGTTGGGTAACTTGGACACTTGGGGAACACCACTCAAGTTATATGCTAGTAATAAAGCTTTTCACATTTGTCTGCCTAGATATCACCTGGATGTACTAGGCAAAGCTAAACCTTAATTTTGACTGACAGCTCCTTTGCCAGTAGCCCTGCATTGCTTATGCATCTCCTTTTTTCACTCTGCCTTAAAGGAGAGACAAGGAGTAATTTTTAAAAGAATTTTGTGAGAAAATGATCAATAATTCTTGTCACTGTGCTCAATAAATAAAAAGCATGATGTTGATAATCTTGGTGTAGGCTGACAGTCTGGGGATGGACCCTTATTCTAAGAACTTCTAGTAGATCCAAATACTTGAGGAAAATACCTCATGAGTTTGAATCTGTTTGATATGTTAAAATTATTACTTTTCCTACGATAAGGATGGAAAAGCTTCCCGTGAATTTCTAAGTGTAAATTCTGCACTGTTTGGTCAGCTGTCTCAAATGACAAACTATCTGATCTGAGACAGCTTTTGGCTCTGACACAGTAGCAGCTTTATGCTGCTGCAGAACCAACATTTCAGTGTTCTGAACTATTAATCAGTGATTTCCAATGCCACTACGCTTCTAAAGAGAAAACAGACAACTAGATTCAATCCCGGTATCTTAAACTTGTCATAAGATAAGCAGTACTGTTGAAGCCACTGGAAATTTTATTTCAAAGCCTGGGTTTGACTGGGTGTTTGTGTATTTCTGCAAAGAAAGAAAAATGAAGTGTGAGAGGACCCTCTCATATCCTCAGAAATCTTGGTGCCACATGTCTGTCCATCTCCTCATCAGTCAAATGAAAATACTTAAATATCCAAACAGAGATCATGTGCACTCTGTGTTTGCTCTTTTGGGTTTGTTTGGTTTTTTGTTGTTGTTTTGTTTTTTTGTTAATTAAGGAGAGGGCCAGTGCTAGCAACCGAATGTGTTGTACTAATTCTGTAATGAAAGAGAACAAGGAGCGTTACTGCAAGATCCATTTGCAAGTACTAAACTCCGATATAGAAAAAGAACATCATCCCCTGCTGAGAGTCAAAATGTTAAACGTTTTTGTACAAAAATCTCATTGCTTTAGAATGAAAATGCTGCTATTCAGTAGTTACTTCCTAAGGCAAATAGGCTAGATGAAATTTGCAGTTACTAAGGCAAAGTCCGAGCATATTACTTGAAATGTAAGTGCTTTTATTGTAATTGTTCAATAAAGACAGTGAGATCATTGTCTTTTAAGCTCCATAAGGTCGAGATACTAAACATTAGCTTGCAAAGCTAACAAATGTAAAGACTAACAAGAAAGCTTTTTGAGCAACTAACAGCTGCAAATGCTGCTTTGGGTGCAACCTATCTCTAAAGACTGAGAAAATTTCCTCCTATGCTGATTCATGGTTGTATGTTCGCTAATATACCCACAATAAATTACAAATGTAACAGGATCGTAATGAATGCAAAAGACTTAAAATTGTATAAGCATGGGAAATGAGAGAATGAAGGTTGCATCCATAGGACTTAAAGTGGATACATGTTCTAGCTTCTATCATAGATACGCATAGAAATATGTGGTTCAGATAAGAATAAGCCACAATGGCATAAAAGTGTAGCTAGCAAATGTGATGAGAGAGTAACCAGCTGAAGGAAGTCTGCAAAATGTATTGAGAAGGGGAGAAGAAAAAACATAGGTAGACTAACCTTCCAGATTGTCAGCAGGAATGACAAATAGAAAAAGCTTTTTACCCACTCTGGGATTTGCAACCAAGAGAACTGTAGAAAGAGAACAACCTCTTCTTCCTTTCGTCTCCACTAATAATCCCCCATTGCATGAGGGTGAACTAGCTGCCTAGTCAAGAAAACTATAATCAGACAGAATAATGATCTGGGTTATTGAAGCGTTAACTGTTATCCAGATACAAGGATTTTTTTTCATTAAAAAAAAAAAAAGTGTGAGCTTAAGCTAATACACACGTACACCCATTAAGCATCAGGAAATTAACGTGTATCAAACTAGGTAGCAGTATGTGCATTTACAGGCTAAATATGTGTACCAACTACAAATTCAGTTACAGCTGTAAAATTATGCAATATTGGATTTCTGGGTACCTTTGGTTTCGCAAATAAAAATGCAATGCAGGATACTTAGTCCACCTGCATAGACTAGGTAACAGTATGTGAATTTACAAGTTAAATATTAATACACATCATACTGTGGAGTTTCATAAAAATGACAATATTATTCCAAGTAAATTAAACAAATGCTATGATAATTGCCTTTATTGCTTTATATGGTTAATATCGTGCTGTCTTTTCATATCCTACAGTGCTACAAAGCACTGTACCAGGAGGGCTAACAGTGCAAACAGTTTTCCTTCTTGTGAGCAAACAATGAGGTGGGTCAGCATTAATGTCGAGGGCCTTGCACAACTGGGGCCATGTGGTTTCTTTCCCATGGAGCAGATGGGGAGTTCCTGGGTTAAGGTCCTGCCATTTGTATTTAAATGATCTTAAGCATGAATATCATGTGCTGTTTACTTTAATGATCTTTGAATCTATGTAATAAAACCCCATTTGAAGAAAACCCTTATTTTGAAGGGCTGATCTTTCTATTAACACTGGGTAGCTAAATTATAAGCAAGAATTTAATGACAATATTAATTCTGTGAAGCTATCCAGAACACTTGGTTAGATTATTTTGTAAATACACAGAGTAAAAAGAGGATGAGAAAATATAAAGGTAAGAGCATTACTAACGTGTACTATGTATTTATATGTGTATTTTAATATATACATATACATGTATAATTAGGTGTCCACTTAAATAGAAGTCTCCATGTTTTTACTTTTTCCACGTGCATGGGAAAGTTTGGGGTTCTTTTCCAACAGAAAGATAATAAAATAAATTCAGGCAGAAAGTGCAAACAAGAAATTTTGCAGGTCTTGTGGGGTTTTTTGGTGTGGTGGTTTTTTTTTTTTTTGCTGTGTGCTTTAACTTACACTATATCATTCAGTTCTAATCTTGTATCTGGAGAAGGATTGATCAGGATGTAAGAAAGGGTGTTCTGATGATCGTTCATTGCATCTAGAGGACAAAAAGAAAACCATACCGAATTAATTATATTTACAAACAAATTGTGAAAGTATGAATTCTGACAAACTAATTTGATAAAAGATCATCTGTGGTTCATAGAGCTGTCAAAAAGTGTCAGGTGTCTATGTGATTTCGAGTAACTAGCAACTTCTTTCCAACTGTACTTGAACTGGAACTATCTGACATAGCATATTTTGAGTTATCAGCTCTCCAAATATCCTGCTTTCTTTCTGAATCATCTAAAAATGTTCTTTTGCATTTTTTTCAGTCATAGCAGTTCTAAATGCAACCCAATCTTCGTGTCATTTACCAATATGTTATGCAGCTTGAGCTAGTATGTGGGAAGTGAGGACTTCCATCCTCAGTTGGCATTGAGTTAAATTGATAAGCAAGGTTAAATGCAGTCGTATGGCATTCTCATCCATTTCCAGATTTGGTCAACATAAACCGTTTTTTGTCTTTCCCTCTTTGTCTAGTAAACATCTTCCTTTTATCACCTGTGCCAGTGGGTTGAAATGTGAAATAAATTGGTATTTATTTCTTGCATTTTTAACTGTTCTTCTACTGGTATGTTGCAGATAGATGGTGACAGAAAATGTTTTTTGTTTATTTTTGAAGATTTTTGCCTAGTTGAGTCTCGCTACGCCTTTGCTGTTGTCATTGCAGTAGTTATAATTAAAGTATTGTAGTAATCATACCGTATCCTGCTGGAGAAAGGCCCAGATGCTTCATTCTGTTTTTCACAAGTTCAGCAAGCTCCTGTCTTTCTGACCTCCTGTAAAGGTTCATTCGCTGCTGGTTTATCTTCTCAGCTGTTTTACCGGAGTGTCTTGGTACTCTTCTGCTCAGCCGTCGGGCCCACTGCATGCTTTTTCGTCGTAACAAGGGATGATCAGACTGATCACTAGATGTTGAATTACGATGATTATTACGATAACTAATCTGTTCTTTGACGTCTTTAGTGTCTTCCCATTCTTCCACACTGATAGAGATTTGAGACTTGAAAGGAAAATGGCGAGAGAGATTAAGAGCTTTAATAAATGGAAGCAGATTAAGATGTTCTCTCCTCTTTTCAACAGTGCAGTTGAACATGTGTTTTGGCTGCAGTGGAGCTGAGGTGATTCAGCTGTTCATACTCAGCAAGTGTTCCTGAATTGGGCACCCTTCACTAGACTTTGACTTTTTATGCAAATAGCTCATTTATGATATAAATACATTTCTCAAGTGCAAAAGCAGTTAAATGTTATTTAGTGCCTGATTCCATTTTGGTTCTGAGAAGAACAACTCTAGCCTTCTGATACTGCCTTTTCTGAATCCAGGAATCTCTTCTGAATGACTTCTCCACATTCCTCCAAGTCTACAGGTTTTTAGAAATTCAAGTTCTGTAACTGCTTTTTAGATGTATGTTGTGGATTCATTAAGTAATAGTTCAACTTTGGCTGCATTGTTTTGAATACTCTTTTAAAACTACAGGTAGAATGTGCTTGTTACCCGTGCCTCAAAATCCCAGGCGTTTTTGACCTTCCAGAACATAATATCTGGAATGCCTCTGTGTCTGAAAATAGGGACATATATAGCCCTTAGTGTGATTCAGGGCATCTCTTGCAAATGAGGTAACTAACTCTTACTGTAAAGCATAGTGATGTTGCTTTTTCACTTGTACATTAACAAAAAAAAAAAGCAGACTTAAGGCCCCAAATCTGGCCTTCTGTTGCTGTGTTTTCTTCATGCCACCAAAGTATGACCAATAGTATATGCATACAGCAGTACTGAAATAATGCAAATTGATGGGTTACATATGTGGTTCTAACATACACAAAAAGACATAGAAAATATAAGATTAAACATTTCAAAAGATAACTTAAAAATTGTTCTAATGTCTACTTTACATATAACATAATTTTAGCTTCTAGTTTCAAAACTACTTATTATCCTGAGTTATTGTTGTGATCCTTCAAACACGTCTTTTACTGACATTAAAATAGTGAAGCTGTCGCTGGTATTAGCGCAGTCATATTAGCAAGTTCTGGTGACTGATTTCATTGTGTTGAGTGTTTAAAATAAACAAATGAAGTATAAAACAAAGATGACTTAAAGTGGAGCTGGCTCAGTTTGTTTGATTCCTGAAAATCAGAAAGAGTTCACAATAAGCTGGAAGTGATCAGTGTATAAAGAAATTTAACTGAAAAGCTACTGAGGTTCTAAAGACCCCTTCCCATTAATATAAAATCCGAAAGCAAGATTCTGTTGACCTCATCAGTGTTGACTATAAACTTTAAGAGACTCAGCATCCTCTCCCAAGCAGACTCTGTAAGTCCATAAAATAGTATTTGATATAAGTCTGACAGTTTGAGAAAGATACTATTTTTTCCCTTTTGCACAAAATAGCTTTTATCTATGTAAAAAAAACCAAAATCCAAATGAACAATAAAACAATCAAACTCAATAATTAAAAAGAACAGTGAATAAGCTTATGTTGTAGCTCTTCAAGTAAAATGACGTTTTTAATATTCGAGACTAGGATTTTGCAATAAGCCTTATACAAAGACCCACTAATTTACTGAGGCTCTTCAGCTTAGCCTGCAATAGAAAGGTGTTTTTTTTAAAAAATTACATTATTTTTGAAGTTAGTGACTCAGCTGATGTTATTTTGGGTAGGACATAGAGGAAAGAACTGAATCGCTGTGCACAGAAATGCTATTTGTTTTGTTGTTGTTGTTTGTTATTTTAAATTGCCATTTTGGGTTTGCATGTATTTTTCAGTATGGATTAAGATAAGCAGAGTACATTCCATATGGTAAGGTGCTACTTATGGATGGGAAGGGTTTATTTGGTGTGAACAAATCTATTGCAAACTGAGTATAAAGGTTGGTCTTGTTTTGCCTTTCTTCCTGTCTGCATTGGTAGCTCTCTTTGTCCAACTCTTGATAAAACAGCCATCTGGACTTGCTGGCAGTAGTATTGGAAAGGCAGTGACCAATGATCCTAATTATTATAGGAGGGTAAGTCACATTTTTTGAGACAGAGAATAATCAGGAGAGGCCAAGTAAAAGAACAAGTCTTTGATTCTGTAAATCCTTAGCTTGAACTTTCAAAATGCTGAGAGGTGAATGGAAATCATAAATTAAGGTGATAAAGTTAAATATTTACTTAGGTTACTATTCAGTTTTTACAATGCCTGTTGAGAAAGGTGTGCAGAATGGTCCTTCCCTGTATGCTGGAGAAAAAAAATAAGTTGTTTAAAGATAAAGCAAAACCAAAGAAACCCAAAACCTCTTTCAAAGGCAGCACAAAAGACGATAAAAGCCCAGTGCAGAGTACTTCTGTGTGTCCCCCTCTGTTTTAATCAGTCTCAAAATTTCTTCTCAAAAGTACTTCTGCAACTATCATTACTTCATGTTGAGGTTTGGTTGCTTTAATTTATTTTAATTTAATTTCCTTTTTGCATAGCTTGTAAACCTGCTTTATGAGAGGCATAACTGATGATATGGTGTCACTACTACTATATAGTAGTAATTCAACATTGTGTTTCTTATGAAGTGTATTTTTTTTTTTGAGATTCCTTAAAATAGAAACATGACAAAATCTTTGGAAAATGGTGTTGATAACAGAGGAATGTTTCAGTTATTGCTAAGCAGTGCTTACACAGTGTCAAGGCCTTTCCCACTTCTCACAGTGCCCTGCCCGTGAATAGGCTGGGGGTGCACAAGAAGTTGGGAAGGGAACACAGCCAGGACAGATGACACCTACTGTCCAAAGGGACATCTCATACAGTGTGGCACGGTTTTCAGCAATAAAAGCTGGAGGAAGATGAAGGAATGAGGGTGAACTTGCAAAGTTATGGCCTTTGTCTTCCCAAACATGCATGATGGAGTCCTGCTTTCCTGGAAATGGCTAAACACCTGCCTGCTGATGGAAGCAGCAAATTCCTTATTTTGCTTTGCTTGCACGTGCAGCTTTTGCTTTACCTATTAAACTGTCTTTATCTTACCCCCAAGTTGTCTCACTTTTACACTTCCAATTCTAATCCCCATCCCACTGGGAAAGAGTTGAGCGAGTGGCTGCGTGGTGCTTACTGCCTACCAGGCTTAAACCACGACATCCAGAAACAGGCAGACAATAAGCAAATACTTACTTGTGAAGCCGTTTCTCGTGACTGACAAAGGTAGGGGGGAAAGAAAACAAAAGACAATTTAAACAGAAGTGAATCTGAAGAAACAAACATGGACTGTTTAACAGGAACCACAGAAAATCAGCTACACAAGTAGTAAGGAAGACTTTGTATCTCCATATTATTTTTTTCTTTTTATGAAATGGAAATGGTTTGAGTTAGAGCTGCAGGTCGTTGAGAGGCAGGCTAGATTTGCTTGTTATTTAGTAACTAGATCACCGAAAACAGGCTTTTCTGAGAGTGAAGTGATGGCTTCACATTTGCAAAGCACAAAAAGGGGGTGTCAAATGTGAAATCATACATATAGAAATATTAATATTGGCATATTTTGTACTTATGACTGAAGTTAACCATTAACTGAGAGTTTCCAGGTGTGTGCAATACAAAGTAAGTTTCATATGTCTGTTTAAAATCAAATTGATATACACATTGGAGGTTCTCTGAATTGGAAACCTTCAGATTATGGTTAGAAGTTCACAATTCCTGAGAAAAATAGCAATGTACATTTCTCTAACCTCCATTTAAAAGATCTCATCCAACAATATTTTAAAGTTGTTTCTGGGTTAATATATTGAAAAGCTATAATGATATCTCACGCTAATACTATTTTATTAGTGTAGTTAATTGAAAATTCATTGAACTTCAAAAGAAACACTTTGCAGAAAGATTACAGCTTTCAGCATTTCTATATTTATAGGTATCTACTCCTAAAGACCACAGAATTAGAGCTAGATGTTGCTCTTTTGTATTCTGGGGAAGAGCTAGGTTAAGGAAGACTCCCCTGCCCCTCTCTAGAGGGGGAAGGGTTTCACAAATGCTCACCCACTAAACAAGAAACTGCTGAAGCATTTAAGTGTGGAAATACCACTGGGGGTCTGCATTCAGAGCCTTTAGCTTTTTACAAAGAGTAACAAATGCTTTTACTTCACTTCATGAATAAATACAGTGCCACTCTTCCACGTTAAGTCTGACAAACCTGACAATTTGAAAAGTGAACTAGATTTCCCTGACTGACCCCCTTCTCCCACTTTTTCCTCTACCTGATTTAACTCAAACTCTTCATGAGATTATCTGTGAAAGCTGGTAGGAAGTAATAGTAGAACTTCTCTTATTTACTGGACAGAGGCTTCCAGGCTGGTTTCAGTGTCTAAATGTTTTAAGAAATTGCTTCTCTGTAAAAGGTAATCAGTAACTAAACTAAATCTGGACCTGGTCTGATCAAGCACTGGAGCAGCTGTATGTGTACGGGCTCCAGCGGTTCCCAATGTTCTGGTAAAATTGTGAGTTTAGAGTTAAGTGGCTGATGGTCCCAAATCTTGTTTTCAGAAAAACATTTGAAAGATCTTTAATTTATCAGTTAAGCTTGCCTCAGAAGATTTGAGTGTGTATGCTTAGCCTCCACTCCCCTGCCAAAAAGAAAACCTTCATATAGAGAAGACATGTTACTCTTAGAGATACTCCTGCCCTGTACAGATGCTGTTTGCCATTCAGCCTGTATGCTTGAAAGCATGTGAAAATGCAGAAAGGGAAAAAACAGGCCATCAAAATGCACTCTTCACACTATGTTGTCTGCTCACAGTTAAACTGTTCCTGATTCTCTTTTTTTGACCTGAAATTAAATAGCCAGCTGTGAATATGAGAATAAAGCATTGCTGTGAATTTTATCTTATTTATCCTTATTTAATGAATTCTTAAAATCTGGCATATCCTCTGTTTTGTTGAAAGCTATGACAGAGGTTTTTTTTCCGATGAGCAGTAATGCTGCCTATGCCTTTTGACAGATTATGTTAATGTGGCTATATTTAAAAAAAAAATCTGCTGACGTTATTGCAGTGGCACAGTCTAACAGCTAAGCTGTAAAAGCTACCTGTAGAGGTATTGGTGGCCCACAAAGAAGTGGGCCCCAGTAGTGAACTTGGTGGAATATTGCACAGCCTTTTGTAACCCTTACTTTTAAATTAACTGAATGTTTGTACTTCCTTCAAGATAAATCTTGCAGTTAAGCATTACATGGCTTAATGTTATAACATTTTTCTTAAATATGGAAGACAAAATGCAAATTTTCTGTCTTGGAAATCAGTAGCTATGTCTGAGTATTTCAGAAAAAAGGAGAAAGTTCTTGTTCACTTGCATTGTAGAGCTGTATTTGAGCAATGGTCTAATGAGATGGCAATATTAATGATCATGTAAACAAATGGCTTATACATGACAGAAATACAAGCTGCACAAACAAAAAAATGTATGCTAAATAACCAGGAAAAACTGCTTTTGTCGTTCTTTGTTTATATATAGAGAGAGAAAAGTATACAATTATATGACAGACACATAAATATATATATACACACAAAAAATTACCACCATTTGGCGGCTAAACTTAGAGAAATCCCACAGTACTTCTGATAATATTAATTTATTCTCTTGTTGCTCATTTCTAGTTAGAATTTCACATGAATACTAAAATGCCACTGGTTTTGAGATACAGTACTGACATTCTTGTCACGCCCCAGGACCTGGTCAGACAGCCTGTAATGGATACTGCTGTTAGTCACCACATGCAGGTTCAGACGAGAGCTGACTATCCTGCCCTGTCCTACCTGCGCCAGAGCTGCTCCTTGTTTTCAACCAGTCGGTCTCTGCAGGCGAGCACAAGAGTGAAAGTCAGTATGTAGACTGGGTCTGGGTATTCATGAAGTCTGGGGCTGAATGTGAGCCCTGAGTTAATGTGACCATATACACGTCAGCAGAGAAAGAACTTCAGTAGGTAACTGGAATTCTGTGCGTTTGCAGATATGGCATTCACAATATTCTTGAAATAAGTGGTTCCCATTCTTATGAGGACCAAAGAGTGTTGTATAATCTGTAATCAAATCCAAAGAAAAGTGTAGTAAACTGACATACCTCGGATGTTGTAAGCTTTTGGGATTCTGTCCTATAGACTCCAATTGGAATGTCTCCTGTAGAAGAACAAAGTTTCTGATATAGTCTGGCATATGTCCTAATCCATAGATCCTCTTCTGTGATTTTCATCTGAATAAATAATAATAGGAAGGAGAACTTTAACTCTTGAGGGCTTATCACTTATTCACTATTCTACTATTGAAAAAAGTTTAAAACTAAACAATAGCTGATAATGATCATATTGTTGTATTGCACCTTTGCTCCACAACAAACCTGGAACTTCTGCTGAGTTTGTAAACACTGTTTCTTTTGTTCTGTCCCTGTTTTGGAGACATTGCAGTGCAAGTGTTTCAGTCTTATGAAATTACTTCTGTTCTTGTTTTAAAATTACCTAAAAACTCACATAGCATCCTTCATGCAGTGTTTATATCTGATTAAAATACAAAATAATGAACTAAATATTGGCAGCAGTAAGAAACTGGCGATGGATGGACTGAAGAATGCATAAGTACTTTGAATGCAGATAGGTAACTGTTCACTAGACTGCAAGCTGAATATCTGGGGAGAAGGGAAGGGGGGAAAAGTAATACACTAAACATAAACGTTATAAGGAAGTCTTAAATTAATCTAAAGTATTTCATTTTCACTATTACACTTGCTTTACTTCAAGATACGTGAGCCCCTTTTCAGGGATTCAGTTGTCTTGCATTCACCATAACAAAGCTTAATGACTGACCAACAAATCCATAATTGTTTTTTATGTAAACAACTTTCTTAAACCATCATTAATAACTTCCTTTTTGAGAACAACATCCTACAATTTATAATTCCCAGGAAAGTAACTGGTAAATAATTCAACTTCTGTTCATCTGTAGCCACCTGGGATGTGATGAGTGCGTGAGGAAAACAGAAAGGTGGAGTTTATTTTTAATAAAAAATACATTTTTATAGTGTTATTTTTGTGTGTGTATATACATATAAAAATAAATAAACTCTACATTGGAGAATATTGACATATGTAATAACAAGATGACTTTTGAACTTTGACAGCTAAACTAAAGCCATTTAATACATCTTAATGTGTGAAGTCCAGTTCTGCCCTTTACTGCTTATGTTGGAGATAAGTGTTGTGAAATAGCATTGTGTGTAAGTGCTAGCCAGGCTGTACAATATAGGTAGTGCTTCCTGTTTTTTTTATACTTAATTTTAAAAATTGTTTGCTGAGCTGCCTTTGCTATATTAAATGTACTTTTCTTGTGTTTTCCTATTTTCCTTTGGGCTTTATAGAAGGTATTGTGTTTTCTTGAAGGGGATGTTTTTTGCTATGGAAGTAACTATAAATGGGTATGTTTTCTATCTATCTATATTTTCTTGTCTTCCCTGGTGAAAAAGGGAACAGATGGCCTTTCTTGCACTTATACAAAGGGAAGTGCTATACAAAGAAAGTAGGTATTTTGCAGACAGTACAGAATCTTCTGTGGTACTATGTAATAATTTGTTATTTTTATTTTTTCAATAACTTACAGAACAAAGAAACCCAGATCCTGGTGTCGTATCAAGTCCCAGCAGAAGTCTTGTGATAGAAATCATATAATCTTTTACAAATGACTGCAAGATATTTAATAGGAGAGACGGAAAAGAAAGAAGAAAACTTTAATGAACAGATGAGAAGGTAATCATTAGCATCATGTGTGAATTTCAAAGAAATTGTACATCTGTGTTTACAATCCATCTCTTTAAGTATTTTAATCACTGTAGAAATAGCTATTCTTTCTTTGTGCTGAATCTACTTACATAAAATATTTTTTTTTATTTGGCTCTGTATGTGCATCCAATGTACATACAGGATTCAAAGAGACTAAGACACAATAAGGCACTGTGAAAGCAAAGGAGAATGTAGATGTAAGAACAATGGAACTAAGGTGTTAGCATTACTAGGTGTGAAATTATAATAATGAAATTTTCTGTGCAAAAGAAAAGCTGTCATATGTAAGATGGGTCTGAGTTGTTGGTAATACTAAGGTGAGACTGCTATTATTTTAATTCAAACAAGTCATTTGTCTTCACCAATCCATCTATTTTTTTTAAGGGTTGATCTGCCTTATCTGAGATCAGGCTTGTTGCTCTGCTAACAGAATTATTTTGCTGATTGGTTGAAAGGGAGAAATTAAGGTAAATGTAGAAGTGTAGTCTAAGACTGGGAACAGACATTAGATCTGCTAAAATCAGAAAGAGTTTTCCTCCTTATGAGTTGGGCTGCTGGAGTCAGAGGGCCATGGGGGTGCTCTGCTAACTGTGGTAGGACTGTTCATTGCCACCTCCTCTTAGGTGTAGGAAGGCAGTATTCAAGGCAGGCTATCAATCCTTGCTGGAACAGAACTTGCAATTAGCTCTTTTGGTTTAACACAAATATGGAGATAGCAAATAGGTTTTAATAAAGAAATACCTTACAGAGGTGTTATATACATCCTTTAGAGTTATAGCATCTGAATTCATTTAAACTCAGAAGCAAGACACATTTAATTTGATATATAGTGATTTAACTCTTTTAATTGTTACATTGGTAATCTTCCAGCTGTGACAGGGTAAATGCCAATGAGCATCTTCTTGAAAAGAACAAAATTTTTTGTAATCTTCACTTATTTGTTATCTTGGCTGCATCATTTATGCTATGGAATTATTATTAGATTAACAGGTGTTAATCTAATAATTAACAAGGATTTGCTAGACAAAGTTTTCATTTTTCAGTCAGTGTCCTAAAGATAATTTGAAGGCTTTTCTTTTGGCCTAAAGCAGGATGCACCAAATGAACCCTGCTGTTTTCCATGTAATTTATTCTGTTCCTTATATGCATAAGAAAAATATGTCATACAGAAAAGGACAGGACCATGAAAAAGAACAGAGAGAACTTGCTGTCTTAGTATTTTTAACTTGGAATAAGAAATACAGTTCTAGAAAAATGACAGTTCACCTGAGCAGCAGGAGTTCAAAGAAAGAATGGGTGAAATTTGAGTGAGAATGAGCATGTGGAGTTTTTTGTTTTAAACACTTTCTGGTGAATGGTTTTATTCTGTGAAGTCATAGCATGACTGATCATGCCTAGGAGCAAGTATAAAATATTGCTGGCAGTCGTTGTTGGTGATGACAGATCTGTTTCTCTATAGGTGTCTTGATCAACTTTAAAAAAAAAATTGCCGTATGTGATATTGATATTCTGCAACATGATTAAAAACATGTTTTATAAGCAAATGCATTTATTTCTAAAACATCTACAATTTGATAAATGACTTTACATCTGTTGGGTTGTCTGCTTTTGGTATCTGCCCATATACAAGGCTGTTTCATATATTAATGACTTTTTGAGAAAAGCTTAGCTCTAGGAACTTTTCTATTTACATGGAATTTGCCTTCAGGGAATTTACTTGGAAGTAGAATTGAGATGAAAGAACACCTTTCATGCACCAAATTACCAAGTAAAATAACTTCCCTCAAAGAACATTTAGTGCCTGAATACTAAAGCATTCACAGGCTACCTCTAGGTATAGGCAAAGTAGGTAGCTGCTGAGCAGGCTACATGGTCCATGGCGGTATTGCTGCTTATTCTACATAGCTAGATCCTTGAAGGCTGGTGCTGCTTGGGCATCTCAAGGTACCAGGATGTGCAGAAAGGTGGTCATTGCTGAAGTGCAAGGGCAATATTGTCCTGTTTTTCCACCCTGAAACCAGCAACTCCTACCTTCATTTGTCCTGACCCTGTATTTTCTGATATATCGTTTCTTCAGTTGTCTGAAGCTGTTGCCCTTCCCTTATCCCCACTGACCGTCATCACTCCTTTTCGCATGAGGAGCTCTGTCCTGGATTCTTGGGTAATTCAGTGCTGCCTTTTCTTGCCTTTTCACTGCCTCTTTGTAACCACTGCACATATTTCTTGTCAGGACAAGAATGGATAACTTTAAGATACGGTAACTGGTCATCTGGAAGTCTAGTCAACATGAGTAAGAGGACAGGACCCAATGAAGTAATTGAGGCCTCTATCAGCTAATGTAGATGACTGATAAATTACTCATAGAAGTAATTCTGTTGATTTTTGTGGTTAGAGACACTATTTTGTGTGAATGGGCACTGCTTTTTTGTCACAGAGTATAAGCATTATTAGTCTGCACAATCTATTTTATGTAGGCCTTATGCAAACCTGCTTATTTGAGTGTGGAGAAGTTCACAAACAGTATATATTGTTTAACAACAGAATTCATGCAAGAACAGAGTTTTTGGGTTGATAACTGAGCTAGTACTGTCACATGAAACATGCTGCGTTATCTTTTACCTTTGGTTGTTCCTGTACAGACACATATTAATTCGTGTAGGAAAACAGGGTCCTCTAATAATTAAGTACAATAAAATAGGTTGTAACAATTCATGTCTGAGTTAAAATAAGTCACCTTATTGTTCATAGTACCTGATAAAGCAGCGTATCCAACATACTGATGCTGAAGACCCTGCCAGCGGCAAAGGGCAGTCGAAACATAAATGCCAGATTAGATCCCTTCTCCCGCTCTTTCTGTTAAGGAATTGAAAAATAGAAGATACTTTTTAGTGCTGGTGTTGGAAGGACTATAATAAAAACATCAATTTTATATTAACTTGAAAGATGTCAAAAGTGTAAAATCGCTTTACTCTGAATATAGTTTCTTTCTACAAATATGTAGCATCTTTGTTGAGTACTTAGAATTTTACACGTTGAAAGATTTTGTTTAATGCATATGTTGTTTCGATCATCACATCTCAAATTACATGGGCATATTCTACCAGATCATTTTAAAAACGACTGAGGGATTTCAACTGTGCTTAGAGCAAAGCTCTTGTTATTTCTGCTCCAGTTCCTTGGTGCTGATAGTGGACTCCCATTCAGGTCCAGAAAGTCGTCTAGGAACAGGTACATGAAACATGAACAGAATCTCACGTGAAAGAAATGGTATTTCAGTGAATGTGAGGATCTGAGATGAGATCAGACATGGACTGAGGTAGAAACTTTGCTCTGCTTCTGGGGAAGGGATGCAGAAAAACATAATTATAGTTATGCCTTTTCCTTATCATATCTCGCTTGCAGAGAAATCACACCATAACGTGCTTCCTATTCTTCAGTTATTGGAGAGCAAAAGTACAGGTTGGTAGTGATTTTATTCTTTTTGAAGAAGAGAGGAAATATCAAGCTTTCCATTCAGAGATGTCACGAAGAATAAGAGGTGTTCTTAAAGTACAAAAATTTTACGTGTCTTGGAATTGAGACACTTGCATCCACCACGTATATGCAGTAGTACACGCTGGGGAATGACTGGCTGGCAAGTAAACTTTTCAGTTTCTTTCCCTCTTTTATAAGTCAATTTATATTTGTATCAAATCTTTTTTAAGATTCTTTATCATGGTTTTATCTTTGTACTATTTCTAAATAAATACCTATTCTTTCACAGCAGTTAATTCTATGATACCAATAACAAAGTACCAACCCCAAACTAACCTGAAGCCCTGTTTTGGTCACTCTGTCAGTGGTTGAAAGAGATCTAGGGCAAATCTTGATTTAATGTATTCTCCTCTGATATAGACAGTGATATGGAAACTTCCATGATAGGCTGTAACTGTTGTGTACAAACAATGCAAAGTGTCTTCAATTAACATACAAGGATAAGGGGAAGGGGCTGGAAAGGTGGGGGTCATGCAAGAACATATAAAGGTGATAGAGGTAGTAACTTATTACAGGCAACCATCAGTGCACTGTTAGTTTTGGTAAATGTCGGTTGTTGCCCAAGTCAGACATAAGACTAATCAGAAATCTAGGCACGGAAACCTCTTTACGTTTTTTTTCTTGACAAGAAAAGGACCTAATTATTTATTTATTTTTAGGATTGTATTTTTATAATTTAGTTTTAGAATGTAAATTATTAGAGATCCATCTAAAATAAGACTTACAACAATTAAGAGGTACCAACCTTTTTTTATAATCCATATATCTTTACTGCTTACTATTATTTAATGTTACTTCAAATCTGCTTAAAACCTGAACAAAACTGAAAACAAATGAAGGCAGCATGCCCTATCTTTAATTGAAGTTAAAAAAGAAAAGCCGCCTGGCTTTGTGTATATCACTGTAAATATACTGGGACATCCCAGATAGATTTCTGCTCACCTAACATGTATGTGCTTATCCCTGTAGAAGACACAATATCACAGTATTGGTTTGATTAAAAAATATAGGAGTTTCCACATATTTTAAAATGATCCTGTAAAGGTTTAGAATTTTTATCCTTCAGTTAACATCTGCAATATTTACTTGGAAAATAATAAAAAAAAATCATAGAAAACTAAAGTGTGAATCTTATCTAAGATATTCTAAACCCTTTCTTTCGAGAGAGAGTGGTTACCTCATTTTTTCTTATCTAACACAAATGAGGAACATAAGTTTCAAGTTTAGACCATGGGTGGTTTGTTTTTCCTTTTCTCTGTTGTATAAGGGCCATTGCCTTCTCCTATGTCAGTGCTGAGTTTCGTGTTCAGATTTATTTATCTCTAAAATGAGGAAAGTTGCAGCTGCAACAACAGATGGACTTTTGATTTGCGTATCTTTCTTCTGCAGTCCATTAAGTTGAAAAGTCAATTTTGCATGTGTGTTTCAGTGGTACATGAAGGCAACTTGCCTGACTTTTTTAGTCTTTCTGAAAATGAGGTGCTTAATGCAGAAATAACAATCAACTGTACATTTGACTGCATTAGATAATTTTTACTTGAGTTTTTAATTGCCTTTCATTTTGCATGAGGGAGTTTTGAAACATCAAATGAACTACAGCACCACCTGTGAAGTGCTCCCTGCAAATGTTAAGATGAAACGAGTGGGAAATATCAACAGCAGGCAACTTCAACAGCAATGAAGAAAATGTTCTTTCTTTAAGATAATTTATCTACCTCTATTTCAGCATAGCGTAGTTTGGAAAGGAAGTTAATTAACTGTTTAGTTTCCAACCTGTATTCACAACTACACTAAATTAATAAAGATAGGGAAGAAGTTATAATATTTCTGGAAGAAGTTATAATATTTCTAATGATTTCCAGAACCTTTGCTGGAAAAATGAAGGAGCCAATGTAAAGCAAGACAGAGAACTGAGATAAGAACCCTCACTTCACTGCATCGAAGTAGACAGGCTACAGTCCGTGGAATATTCCAGAAAACACTGCAGACACCACATACTGGGAAAGCTGTTACTGTTCTGCTGTCGGTTATAGTACACCAAGGAACTAAGTTAGGTTGGAAACATAGTCTTGAAAGGCGCTATCCAGCTGTTGGCACATGTTGCCCTGAATAATCCAAATGAAGACTGCAAACTGCTCCTCTTTGTCTAACAACTTTTATCTAGCTTCCTCACAGTTCTCCATTCTATGTGCTTATCAGAATATTACCTAGATAAGATTGGGCCATCGTTCTATTTCGGGCAAAGGTCAACAAATCACAGAAGATCACCCAGATACTTACAACTTGTGGTCGAAATGTAAGTATGATACTCAACTGGGTAAAAGATTGACTTCTAATATGAATCCTATCTCATCTAGACAGGTTGAATTTTTGCAGAATTTGATTCTTGTGTAAGAAATTTGGAGCTGCCTGTGAAGATAAGTTTGTATGAAAAGGCAGTTTTCCATTAAATATGTTACAATTAACTATGTGAATGTTATATAGTAAATAGTGAAATATCTGAAATTCCCCAATAGTCTTAGAAATTTACCCTACAGCTAGGAAATGGAAATTACATGCTAGTTCTGTGTAATGATATTGATTTTAGCATGAATTTAAATTTCCTAAAATATCTAAGATATCTGAGATGAAGAGATTGGGAGTGTACATGAGAGAACCCATCAATAATATCTGCTGTGAAAAAGAGATGACTGGAGTGAAAGATCTCTCTTCTTGAAGACTGGCACAGTGATATTTATTTGTCTTACTCTCATAAACTCAGAAAATGGCCTGAAAGATCATGAAGGTGATACTGTAAGTTTTGTGGACTGCAGAGGTAGATGGGTCAGATCACCAACGAAGGTCTGTGAAAAAGAGGATTGTCCTTGAATTTACCAAGTAAAACAGATGCACAATGTTACTTTGTATGCTCCCATCTAACGTTTCAGCAATAGTATTTTGGACAAGCAAAGTAAATAAACTTATCTCCATCTGGCCTCCCTGTTCCACAGCTTGAAAATGCCATCATGTGCACTAGAATATGAATGTTTTATCTAGCATTTAAGTAGTGTTACTACCCTTATTGTCACTAGGACTGCCCTTTAAAAGAGAATGATTGCTGTTATAAAATGGTTTGCATTGGAAGGGACCTTAAAGATCATCTAGTTCCAACCCTCCTGCCATGGCCTTCCACTAGACCAGGTTACTCAAAGCCCCATCCAACCTGGCCTTGAACACTTCCAGCATTAAGCTTTCAAAACTTCTCTGGGCAACCTGTTCCAGTGTCTCACCACTCTCACAGTAAAGAATTTCTTCCTAATATCTAACCAAAACCTACCCTCTTCAGTTTAAAACCGTTACCCTATATCCTGTCACTACACTCCCTCACAAAGAGTCCCTCCCCATCTTTCCTGTAGGCCCCCTTTAAGTACTGAAAGGCTGCTGTAAGGTCTCCCCAGGGCCTCCTCTTTTCCAGGCTGAACAACCACAACTCTCAGCCTGTCTTCATAGGTGCTCCAGCCCTCTGTTCTCAAACTGTCACAGTAAGGCAAACATCATACAGATACACGGAATATAGAATATGTAATTATAGTGCCCATAAAGAATGTGTAATTACAATGCCTTTAAAGTGAATTGGGAAAAAAAAAGTGCATAAGTTGTGTTTAGTCAATTAAAATATTTTCTACATTAATTGCCTGTGGCAGCCTCTTGGAAAACCATATTAACTCTGAATATTCTGTTATCCAAAAATATTCGATTTTCCTTGAGCAAATTCTGTGTTCACCTCTGTCCAGAGGGTTGGTGGGTTAACATTATATTGCAAAGTGATGGAACTCAAATCTAACTTCATTCTTAAATGAGGGTAGAATTTGAAAAAATTAATCTTTTACATTAGCTCTGCAACCATAAAATAATTTTACTGTTTCCACTTGTTTTGAAAGCATTGTTACAAAATCAGAAAAAGTGTTAAAATTATAACATTTAAATTGGGGATGGAGGGAGGCAAATCTTCTTACCTTTTCTAATTTGGATAGAGCAAGAGAATAGCAGTCTTTGGCTCTGAACTGCATGAATCTCATATTGGCTGGGTGAGTTAGTTCTGTAATAATGCTTAGGCTTGAGAACAACCTGTATTTTAAAAGAATGTAACAGTTATACCTCTAATTATAACAATTCACAAATGTAAGGCTGTACATAATGCTATAGCTTGTGCTCATGACCATGCTTTTAATGAAGTGCCTGAAACCTGCGGTGTTTTTTGGCACAATGAAATGCTGGTATAATAGCAGAGGAAACTACAAAAATTCTCTATAGAATTCACAAAGCAGCAAACATACATTCAAAGGTTGAGCTCATAAAACATTTTAATGCTAGAAAGGAGCCACTTAATTTCATTAACAGAGAATTTATGTAATAATTTCTAAAATTATACAAATCTGCAGGAAACAACGGAAAATGCAAAACTATATAGCCTGCGCTTAGTATCTGGTTCCATGTAAACTACCATTTTATTAGAACTGGCTTATGTACTGTTTCCATTTGATTTTATTTTTTTTTAGTTCTATTTGTATGCTCTGTGTCCGTAGACTGAACAACATAGATGAAAACAGACACTTCTTGGAAGTTGCTGAGAAAATCATAGAATTATATGCTTATGTATAATTATGTTCTCACGTTGAAATACTTACACAAAATATTTATAAGTTAACACTAATTCATGCTTCCAATAACAAAAATAGTAAATAAAGTTTAACTCTGAATGGCTGAATTATACAGATTTTCATGAAGCAGACTCAAGAGCCCCTCCCCAGCCCTCAGGGCTCTAAGAACTAGAAAGAAATTTATAGTTTATGCTACGCGAATGCTAAACAACTTGGAATATTTGAGTATGCCCTCTACAGATTAGTGTCAGAAATGAGATGTGCATTTTTAATCTGCTCTGCTGACCCTGAAAGTACTTATCTACATGTAAGAATAGATAATTGTAGTACTAATGACATCATTAATGTGTCTTCTTTCATTCAGGTAAAAATTAAAGTGGTGTTCTTGAACGCTGACTTTAGTAAGTTAGTGTCAGATGGAATCCAGTGTACCTTTTTGCAAGTCTTTAGTCTATTTACCTCACTTTTGTAAGGCGGAGCTTCACTGAAAGGGCAATTCAAGCAGAGCCCAAGTGTGGCAAAACGTATGTCAGAACTATCTGCCAGTACATGTTAAGGTCATGTTATTGCAATACAGTTTCCATGTTCTGAACATATGATCATGTGATGGTAGACTGGCTAGCCATTGTTATGTTAGCAGTTACTATGTCCCTGTGAATAATCAAGTATTAAATGTCATTATGTAAGGAAAAATGGATGTGGAAAACTGGGTGAGAATATGAATCGCTTAACAATGACTATTTGTGTGCCCTGTAGTTTGAAAGGCATTGTCCATGCTCAGGAGTTTCTGTACCTTTTTAGCTCTTACAGTCAGACTTTGATACAAACTCTGAGTGGTGCAGTATTGTTACACAAAGTCTACTTATGTCCTACTAAAGACTAAGCGCTTAAAGAATGGAGTCTACATACATATATTAAATACATGACAATCACACCCTCAAGATACAAATGTGGTACATCTTCATTTGTATGCTGTGTGTTATAAAAACCTGTGAAGTGCTCATGAAAATTGAAAAAAATCCTGGTAATATCACACTTATGGGTATGAACTTGTATTTATTAAGTAGCTTAACAAATGTGTTAAAGTTCTGAGGAAGGAGAATAAATTTCCTATGCATTAATTCTGTGTCGTGTAGCATAGAATTACTTAAGCTTCTGCTGGCTGGAAATTTTCTTGTATTGCTCTATTAAAAAATAGGCATTCATATTTGAAACTCACAATATAACATTAAGAACTAAGAGTAACAGCAATTAAAAGCTGATGATAAAATATACACAACTGCAGGTTACTAGATTTCTGTTACAGATGGGGTTAGTTTATCACAAAGATATGAAAACTGATTTATTTTAGGAAATCAGTTTCAAATCTGGTATTTGTAAAATTTGTATTTTACTTAGGAGTCGTCTTTTAGTGGAAATAGGGGAAATGACTTTTCAGGTAGTCAGGGCCAGGTTGCCTCTTGCCCTGGGTGTGAGGCACACTGCCTGCAAGCTTTCAGCACCAGAGCAGGCTTCTGTGCAGAGATCTCACTTTCTGTCCCATTCTGGTAAAAAAGGACTGCATGGGGTGGAAAAAAAACCCTAATTGGCCTGATGGAAGACACGGGCTGCTGTTGAACTGGTATTTGGGAATCAGCCAAGCAAGAGATAAATTTAGTTCTTTCCCGAACCAAAAAGATAAACCAACAAAACAATGTAACAACTTATGTGGTTTATCTAAAAATTGCTGCTTACTACTACGTATCAGCTGAACTATTGACTTATTAGGAGTACTGCTGTCAATATGCTTCTTGCAGTATTTGTAACATAACCTTCAAGATGTTAGCTAACAAAAACCTAAGAGCAGGGCCTCCCAAACACCAGCATTTAAACCCATTAATTAATAGAAAGCAAGAGTAAATCTAAACGCTCCTTCTAGTACAGACCTACTGTCTGAGGAAACCCACTATTTTTGTGAGGTAGACTTCTAGCTGTCAATAGGGACTCAATCGTTGGCTTCATATTTCACATTAAAAAGTGAAAAACATCTCTAGGACACAGTCCAAAACTAGTTATTTCTCCTTGTACTTTTAAACTATGCTAACTTCTTCTTTCTCATCCAAAGGATTAAATATTTCCTTTCTTAATCAGTGTGAGCATTTGAGTCACACTTCTTTACTCCTTTTAACTATAATTAAGTAAGATAAGCTAGTGTTGGATCACAGTTTTAGTTGGTAGGGAACAGTTTCTAGCCTTTAAGGTGCTAATAACCCTGCCGATGTATCTGTTTCTAATGTATGTGGAGGACACGCTCTTCTGGCAAAGCAAGATTATTAAATCAGGGAATAATGTCAGAAGAGGTATATGAGAACTGGCAACCTAGGACAAAGAGTACTGCAGCACATTTACATCACTTTTTCAGGCCTGTCCACAGCCCTTAATGAGGTCAACTGATCTGAGTCAACCAAATCAGTGAGGTTTAGATTAGCCTGCATCTTCTGAACTATTTCACTTGGTGAGAATTAAATGGAATCTTCTTCGTTGACATGATATCTTTGAGAACAGCATATATTAGCAGAACTCCAGTGGTTTAAAATCCTTCTTTAACACTACAGTTTGTGTTAAGAGCTGTTGTTCTCCACCATGTCCAGCCTCTTTATTAGTTTCTGATATTATTAGCTGTTATTAAGTAATGAAAAACCTTTAAAGATATTTTAAAAATTAATTTACAAAACTATTAATGCGGTTTACTCTGTAGAACAGGAAACTGCTGCTACCTTATGACTCTTCCCAGAGCTTACTTATTTCTACAACTTAATATAAAAATGAAATGAAATTATTGTATGTGTTCTAGAGGAAAGAATTAGAAAAAAATTATACAACACACTACTTGTGAAAGTTTACAAAGTTTTCTGAAAAAGTATCGTTCTGTCTTAAACCAAGATATTTATTCTGATTTCTTTTGGTATTTGTAAAAAATATCATGTCTTAATATTAAACTGAACCAGATGCATAGTTCATACATGAGTTAAAGCTGCCATCTAGTTGTAAGCATCATGCAAGACAACTGAATAATTATACAATAAGTTCTAGTTGGATACCTATGGTACATAGAGTACTAATATGATCTTTTTCTCTTTTTTTGTAGTATTTTAAAAAGTAGAACTATGTAGAAGCAACACAACTATTGGAAAAATGAATTACTTTGTAAGTTCTATTTTTTTATTCAACTCATTTTTCTGTTTTACTTTGGGGGGTAAAATGTACTTCTGAAAAATTTAACTGATGTATGTCAAAACCTCAGTGAGATACCCTAGCATAATATGGTCAAGAGGAGACTTGAATGATGCACAGACTAAGTTCAATTACAGTTTCTAAATTAAATTTAGGTGTGACTATGAAACACACACCTGTGCTAGTACTGGGTATAAATTCAAAAACTCAAAGTTTGAAAAAGGTAGAATGAAAATTTCTTCTACGATGTAAATTTTGCTTCTTTTGAGCACACGCAGAAATACTATCAGCATTTAACTGCATTCTCGTACATGGTTGAATTAAAAAAATCTCTCATTGAAATACTTGTGTTCTAATAAGCTTGGTTTTCTAAATCACTGGCAGATTCAAAAGACTTTTGCTATGCACCTCTCTCCAGTTTTATGTGGAAGGCCTGATAGAAAAAGGCAGCAATATTGAATGATACTGAATCTTCTAGGGAAGGAATTAATTTTGTCCAGGTCTTATTAGAGTGAACAGCAGAAGTGCAAGCCTTAATGCAACAGGGAGACATTTCTTACTGGACTTTGTAGTGTGTTTTGTTTTGTGTGGGATTTTTTTTAAAGCAAATAAGAACTTTTTTTCCCAGTTTAAAAGGACGTGTCTTTTGGTACTCGTTGAATCAAGATATTTAACACAAAGTGGGGCTTTAATCAGGAGAGGTTCTCGAACAGGAAATCTCAGTGTGTTTATCTCTGTATCACAGTACTGCTTTCTCAGCCTCTTTACTACAGTGATACTTTTTTCACTCTGTATTCAGTTTTTCCTTCATAACTCTTAAAATGTTGTTGTCATAATTTTGCATATATGTGTCTGAAAACCTAATTTTTGTTCAAAACTCAAGATGTGAAACGTGAACACTTACTACTAACTTCATAGTGATGCATTGCTTACCTTTTAGGATTAGAAGGATTTGCTTTCCATACTGGCTTTAGCATTCCTGTGAAAGACTGTTGCATTCAGGAAAAATTTATTTTCTCAACTACCTTTGGTCCTAAGTCTTCAAGAGTAGCTTTCTTTTCCTTCCTGTAAACCTGACAGTTGACTTTTTAAATGATCATCCAGTTTTGGAATGCATAGAATTTCATCTGAGATTTCAGGAGAATACCTCACGATTCCGGGTGTATTGCTAAGCAAGGTGGGAAAAAGTTTCCCCACAAATTCATAAAAGGGAAAACTTAAGTAGAAGAAGGAAAAAAAATAATCTTTTATCTGAATACAAAAGGCATTAAGTATTTCATAATTAATGAGGAGGTATAAACAGATTGCAAATATGCCTTACCTAAAGAGTGTTTGAACATTTACAATAGTCTTAGCATCTGCCATGTAGTCTTCCTCGGCACTCATTGTACTTTCTTTGTCGACCACCACCATATTAGCTGCAAAGGTGACCCCACATCTTAATAAGTCATCTAGGCTTTTGTGAAGAGAAAAAGGGAGAAAGAAACAAGCAACTTAAATATGGAACACTTAAAAGATTAGGGATGGATGGAACTTGCAGATCACAGGGTGAGTTCCTGGTCCCCTTCACCTCCATGTACATATCATAATGTCTAATATATTCTACATCAAGTATATAATTAATAGAATAGAATATGAATAATTGTTTTCCTTGAAGTCATACAGAATGCGCTTCAGTAGGTTGTTACAGTCCCTCTCCTTTTGCTAAAATCATAAATTTATTTCAACTTTTTAAAATAAGCCTTTAATGTTTACTTGGAAAGACGGGGTGTCCTTACATGCTGCAACAACTTGCTTCATTGTAGTTACTTTTGGCAATAAAAAGACCCAAATAAATGGTTTAGGTTGCTCTTTCCCACAATTATATTTCAGTTTCAAAATGCTAATAAATATTCTACGAGGACATCCAATACATTACTTTTTTAGGTTAATCTATGAGTTAGGAGTGTTCTCACAATGCTTTTAGGAGAAGCTGTACATCAGTAAAACACTGCACTCTGCTGGACAGTATTTCCTGTGAAGCCTGACCACAGAAAACAGAGAACTGAGTTACAGTTCTCATCACGCTTCTTATAGCTTTGTTTCCAACATGAAGCACGTTTTAGTTGTTTTAACAATATTTTCCACAGAAACAAATCACTTTTCAAAAAGTTTAGAAAGGGCTTTCCTGTAATGATAAAGACTGCTAGGAACCTAGCAATTTTTAAGTGAAAATAAGAAGAAAGGGTGAATTTCATGGTTTCCAAGGGAGATTAGAAAACTAAATTTTTGCATTCTTTGTCATTAAAATTGCTTCTCATTTAGCAATCTATAATATTAATTAAGTCTTAAGTATCCTGATACAGTTTTTCTTTTCAGAAACAGCCTTTTCAGGGTCCTAAGTTGATGTAACGTATTATAAATTTTTTGAAATTTTAGGTAAGCAAACCTGTACAAATTTGTGGTTATTTTACATCTTATACATGTTCTTCCAAAACAAATACATAATATAATTCTTTTTGAAACTCTGCAATATCACCAGTGGTTGACTACAGCAAAAGAAAGGCTGTACTTTGTATGATCTATACTAGCAATTTCAGTGCAGAAGTAGAACTCTAAACTTTGAGTAATTTTTATTTCCACATGTTCAGTCTTTCAATTGATCTTCGAAAATAGCAGCATATTCTGAAATAGTCAGATTTTCTGCATTTCAGCGTTTCACAAGCTCAACAGCTATTCTTACTTTAGCAGTTACATACAGCTAATTTGTGGAAAATTTAAAAAATACTAATTTAGAAATATTGTAATTCTAGTTCTCAGTTCTAGGGACAAGTTTCTTAATACTGAAAAGATTTCTTCAGAACTGAAATATCTTCAGTTACAGATCTCAAATGATTTATACCTGAAGTCTGTAGAACAGATATTTACTACTTGATGCCATAATTTGACAAAGTTCATCCCAACTATGCATTTTGGTAAAGCTATTTTTCTGTAGGCCATCCACTTCTAACAAAAACGAGTAGTTAATGAGAATAATTTTTTGGTGGTTTTCTCTCTAAGGTGATGACATTTCACACCAGGTGACCAAATGACAAACATGTTAGGTATTTAACTTTGGGAATTTATTCTATACCATTAAATAAGAAAGGAAACTGTACATTTGACATTGTAGTTCTTAGCTAAAGATGATCAACTTCTATTAATTGTACAGGATTTGATAACATGTTTAAGAAAATATAGGGAATAAGTATGAACTATTTTTTTTAAAGTATTGTTATTGATGGAAACAGATGTCAAAAAAAACCCCACCCTTTGAAATACAATTGGTTATTGCACCAGGAATTAAAGCAATTGAATTGTCATAAAAGAGGCAGAAGTTCATGCTAGTATTACTGTAAACTGTAGAATTCTGTAGAATCACTTATTTCAAAGGCCACACACTTTTTAATTTTATTTTTAATGCACTCAATTCTAAAAACAACAAAATATCTTTAGGGAGGGATTTGGTGATTTCCTTTTTGAAATAAACTTGGTAAATTTAATTGAGGTTTCATTTTTCATTATAAAAACAGGTTAACCTATTTGGGTTATTAATTACTTTGGACACTTTGAGACAATTCAATTATTCTGTTGACATGAATTCTTTTTATAATTGTTGTGGAATTAAAAGCCAAGAAAGTTGTAGATATTAACAACCCAAGACACTTTTTTGGTCTAGAGGAAGCAATGTAGAAAGTGAAAAACATTTCTGTAGATTCTTTGCAAATCTCATGACTGTGGTATCACCAAGGTAAATCTGTAACTGTATCACTACGATAAGTAGTTTTAAAGCCCTTGTTACAACAGGTTGAGATGGAGAAATGTTGGATCTTGAGAATTCTCATTGAAATACTGGATTCTGTTAATTCAGGACAGGAGATAATTTTTGATTTCTAGCTGGGGAATGAGTATTATGGTTTTGTAGCCCCAACACAGTTTAGCTATGAAGTGAAGCAAACCATTTTCTTCTTTAAATTGACACTCAACACACAGGAGTTTGCTAAAATGCTAATGAGCCCTTGTTCTTATCTTGTTTCTGCCTGATTTTTACATTAAATCTATGTTGCTAAACCTAGACATGCAAATATATACAAGCAGAGGTGAAGACAGAAATGTAGGAGTAGGTGATATTTTAAGTAGTAGAAGATGAAGACTGTTGGACGCATTTGAGATTGTCTACATTCTGTTGCTATCTTTACAAAAATTGTAGCTAATTATAGAATGACACTAGAATCAGGGCTATAATCTGGCAATTTGTAGAAACATATTAATCACCTAATTAAGTCTTAATCGTATGTTGTTGAAGATATTGACCTGTGTTCCATGACACAATTTTCACTAATGATAGCCTTTATAAGGCAGAAAATTGAAATCCCAAATTATAGCACACAGACACAAACCATGCATGCAAAAAGATCATCTTCAAATACAACACACACTTAAACATGCAATGACGATACACACAACAAACCACTGAGCACTACAATGTTAAGTTTTCTAACAGTTATTTCACCTACTTGTCGATAGAGCCCACCATGTAGTAAACCATTGGAAACCAACAGATTGCATCCAGAAAATGCATATCTGGCCTAAGCAGCAGATGGGATTACAAAATGAAACACAATATCACAACAGCAGCATCTCTTCTAAAATACTTCAATAAACTGGTAGCTTTTTTTAAAAAAAAATAACTTTTTTTAACTTTGGCAGTATATCACTTTAAACAGGAATAGGTTTGCAGAAAGCTGTGAATCAACAGTTTGCTGTGATCATAAAGGATGATCAGAATTAACATGCTGATATTAATAAATGCACCTCTTAAATCAGAAATTTTATGGCACAGTAGAATTCCAAATATAAGAATGAATGACTGATGTCAAAGACACACTACCAAGCTATACTCCAATGCATGACTCGGGAGTATTTAAACAGTCAGAAATTTTAAGTTAAGTGTGAAGTGGGAACCCAATCATCATTTGGTTTTTGTGCTAACAGCTCCATTCAAGTCAATGAGAGAATCATAGATGAAATCTTATTTTTAAAATGGAATGTAAAACTAAGATACTTTATTTTATTGCATTGTTTCTTTAATAATAAATTTTACTGTATTTCTTCTTACATGCAAAGAAACATTGGAAATGTTAAAATACACGTGATATGCAAATATCAGAATAAGCATACTGTAATAAATTGCCTTGATAAGTAAAGAAAATAGTAATATAACAACATGGCACAGATATGTTCAACAAAGGTGGCTGAATTCCTAAGTTCAATGAAGTAAATTACAAAATTCCAATTGACTTGAATGGCAGCCTGAATTCCACTTCCTGCATGTATGGAAAGCATGCTGGCTTTTCAGCTAGCTTCTGTAGTCCCATGAATGTTGCCTTTCAGAGGAGTCACTGCAAATGCTGTGTAGAGAGAGACAACACTAAGGGTATTACTTTAATTAGCAACCATAGCTTTTACTTTATGCTAAAAAAAGGTGGGTTTAGCCATAAAATGTCACAGCAGCATTAAAGTATGTGAAATCAGGCACTATGCTGGAAAAGAAAACGAGCACTAGAGGGCACTGTATGTTCACATCTTTAAAAGTCACAAATCAGAAGTTCTTTATCCTAATTTAGGCTTTTACCAATTTGTGTAATTCACTTCATTCCACAATATGTACATAAAAAAGCTTCCGTTTTGCAAACACAGGTGTATACAGCTTCACTAAAGAGCTGTCCGAGGCAAAAGTGGGACACTTCACAGCAGGCCTTTATATAATAAATCGCTTAAACTAGAACATATATAAGCAAAGGGAAGTGCCAGCCTGCAATCAGAACCTACAAGAAAATTCTGCTGCTGTCATTTCTTTGAGTCATATTTTGATCTAATTTTCTGTATATGTCTATCTTCCATTTTGTGTGTTCCAAGTTGGGATTTTTTAAGTACTTGAGCAGTACCAAAGTGTTGCAAAAAAAAAAAAAAACAAACCAAAACCAGAAGTCTCTTTCATTCATTGTCAGATTATAAATGAATCAGTCTTGCCAGAGAAGAATTTCTCTTAAATTTTGAACAGGTAAGGCTAACAATTCCAGTGATCTCCAAACAGATGTGGTAGTAACAACAATACTGCAGGTTTTAATCTTCCTTCATGACTTTATATAATTGTAGACAAAGTTGGGGGGGGGGAGTGGAGGGTGTCCTACTGGCTTAAAGAACTGTTTATCTTAGAGTCTAAAATTAAGTTGTGTTAAGTAGGTTAGTGTTGTCTGTTATGTAGGTGTGACACTGTTATACAGTTTGCTTTTTACAGTGTTTATGAAGTTATTTAATTTTAGCAGTAATATTCGCATTATTTTGGGTATTTTTAAGAAATACTTAGATGAAACACTGGCCATGAAGAATAAGGATATTTAAATGGCCATTTACAGTCAGTAAAAAGTCAATTTTGTATATGACAGTGAACATAGGGTATTATTTTTTGTCACCAACTTTTCTCAAAGATAAATGTGCCATAACGTTTTTGATTTTAAGTTGGCCATGTGAAGAGTGATCATCTATTGAAGTAATGGTAAAATGAGTTTTAAATGTATCACAAAAAAAAAAAAATTAAAATCTACTTACGGGTTATCCAGAAGTAACACAATGGGATTTAGTTCTTTCTTTGGTCGGTAATAAGCTCTGAGTGGAACAATAAAGTTATATAAGCCATTTCCAGCAGTTTCTGCTGCAACTATAATCAATTTATTTTTGAATCCATAGGCTTTGGCGTCTTCATAGTAGTTATGTTGGCATCCCTAAAATCAAAATAAGAAACAAGTTCAGTGGATGTGACTAAAGAGATTTAGCTGTGACACTAAAGGGTTTTACCATTGGAAATAGAGAATTGTATCGGATGACCTGATATAGACCTGATCAGACAAAAAAAAACTTGGTGACAAAAAGGATGAGAAACCATATTATAGTTTAGTAAGTGCTGAACAAACTTATCTCCAAGTAGACACCAGAATTTAGCTCTGTTCAGATGCAAATGAGAATGCCATTGTATCCAGTAACAGAAACCCCCTTTACCTTATCTAGTCTAAGACAACAGAAGGGTACTTTTTCATGCAGAAGATGACAAAATGTGGGAGAGCTTCCAATATATGGAGAGTAAGGAGGATAGCCTTTGGCATACCTAGGAGAATAGAACAAACACTTTTCAGTATAGCAAATTACTGAAATGTAGTTAACTATACAGCTATTTTTATGGGATGTTTATACCTATGTCCAAGTTTTGCAGTTATCTGTAGACTAGCAGAGTAGAGTACATGAAATGAACTATGTTTAATAAGGATTAAAGGAATATATTTTGTAATTTTGACCAATTCCATACCATTTAGTGGAAGCCACCGTGCTTTTGTGGACAAAAGGAATTTTGTTGGGATTATAGTGTGCTGTCCTAGTCCTGAATGCAGGTACTGGAAACTTAGAAGGAAAAAAGGGAAGGAAAGAAAATAGAAATAATTGTCGTACTTGTGCTCTTCCTTCTCCCTTTTTCTTTCAAACACTTATCAAGAATGAATGAGGTCATTACCTTCTTGCTTTAATAACATACTTTCAACATGGTTGCAATAAATTTTAAATGGTAAATCCACTTGTAGATAAGATGAAATTTCTAATTCAACTTAGTTTTTTCATATGAGGTCTTTTAAATCCTGGTTTTTCAGTCTGTAGATCTAAGATGACTTGTTCTATTATTTTTTTAATTGAAGTTTTATGATCTTCCCTGGGGCTTCTCATGCTTGCCACTGTTGGAGATGGGAAACTGTGCTAGGTGAGCCACTGGAATAATTGTGTATTTCAGTTTTAATGTCAGTGTCAGTAATTCCAATAAATATAACTGCTTATCTGCATGGCAGTTACAGGATTGAATCTTCTGGTTTTATCTGAGTAATGCATCATTACTTTCAGGAACATGCGAACAAGCATTTTAAATTAGATGTAGTAATTTTGTTTCATATTGCTTTTTTTTGTCATTCCTACATTTTAAAGTCAGACACCTGGTCCCAGCATTCAACAAGCCTGTTGAATGATCTGATTATCACTGCATTCTTGGGACAGAAGTACTTATCTGTTTACAAATTGAGTCCTGTCTTTATAACTATAGAATGTAAGAAAAACAGTAATAGAAATGCAACTAAAAAAATTGCAGTACAAAACTAGGTCTTTATACCTGAGTATAGGAAATCTCCAGCAAATGGAGGAGTTAGTCTCGTGGGGGTTTTTGACTTCAAAATAGGTGTAACAGCATTCTGCTAACAGGCAGTAGCATTTCATAAAAGGGAATAATTCCCTGGTTGGCCTTTATGGGTCTTGCTTGCTACAACTGCTTGGACTGATCTGCATGTCAAAAAACTATCCATGCCATTTACATTTTATGTTTTCAAGTTATGTTGTTTATTTTATATTTAATATACATACTCTAAGCCTGCAGAGACTTCATCATCTGATGGGGTAGTTTCATCTTCTGACTGGTCACTTAGCAGGTCACATGTCTGAAGTGAGGATGAGTCTGCAACTTCCAAAACGGGTGCTATGCTGGGCCGTCTGCCCTCTTTACCTCCCTCAGAAGGAAGAGCTAGTGTAGGTCCACTAGATGTTCGGCATCCTGTATCTTGTAAATCAATAGCCACTGTCCCTGAAGTAGCAGTGAAAGCATATTCTCAATGTGGTTGTCAAAACATTTAAATGAGATTCCCATATTAGGGGGGATTACCTGATTAAACAGGCAAAGACTGAAAGGAATGCTATATTGATTGTGTTTATTACATTAAAATATAACAAATATTTAAACTATACCCGAGGAAGCCTTTTCCTTCAAAGTAGCACTTTTGTTGACCATTAACATAATTTTCTTAATAACTACCTTCTCAAAATCGTACTTTATATAATGAATCCATATTTACATGCATCAACAGCCTGTAGGTTTTTATTAAGCAAGGGCATTTTTTTAAAGGTTATGAAAACTTATTACAAACAATGATCTATGAATGACAAAGAAATTACCCATATGATTTTATTTTCCCAGTTGTTTTGCTTTGCCTACATTTTATTATTACTTTTTTATATAACATTCTTGAACCGTTTAAATCCATATCATGAAGTAAAAGAAAAACATAATCAAATTCCGTTGGTTTTGTTTGGTGGTTTTTTTGAACATACAAGGACAAGTGTGTAATTTTTATCTTTCCACACACTATTACAATTTCTTATATATTCATTTAAATTACAATTTTAGGAATACACTGTTAAAACGTTTAAAATGCACTACTCAATGAATAAGACTACATTGTGAGGTTGGTTTTTTTTACTTACCCATGCTGGCTATTATACTGTGTACAGGTAACCTAGAAGCTCCATGATAAGATAACTTTGACTCGTGTTTTTTTCTATGCTTTTCTTGCTTCTTAAAAGCAGAATTCTCTTCTTTGGTGATATTTATATAAAAGCATATATCTGTAGAACTCATGATATATCGAGGACCTGGATTCAGCAAAATGTTTTTGTTATCTTCCTTTCTAACACCAATCAGACAGACTCCAAACCTTAATTAGAAAAGGAAAGGCATGGTTCATTTTGCATAGTCCTGTATATACTAGAATTTCCACTGTCAAAAATGAACCTCCAGTATATTGTTATATTTTTCAGATTTTTGGATGACAAATATGTCTGAAAAATGTTATCTCCTAAATAGGCCACTTCTGATCAAGCAGATTTTATGAGCTTATGAATTCCTATTCTTCTAATGCTGTTCCAGCTGATTATTTTTTTTCTATCAGATGAATAGTGCCTTCTGGGAAAATATTAGTAGAAGGATGGATATATAATAATATATAATATGAAAAAGTATTCATCTTATTAAACTGTTCCATAATTCATATGTAATGAAACCATTTTCAGAATTCATTTTTGCAATTCATTTCTAGAAATGTATTTGATTAGTGATAGAAAATAAGGAATAAATAAATAAGCCCCCCAAAAGATCTTTCTCTCACTTATTAAATCTGAGAATAAACTCAGTGTTCAGGGTTTGATATATGTCCATCTTGTTAAATATATACAAATATACATGATTTGTGTTCAGTTTGTACATTCACCTGACAGAGCAGCACTGAATAAATGATGTGTGATCTGGAACCTAAAAAAGGTATGTTAACATCTAACAGAAAACATACGGTTTTATTTTGAACAACCACCAAAATGTAGCATGTACCACCTTTAAATTGAACATTTTGCATAAAACGAACACTCCACAACGGAAGCCAGATTTCCATCTGACACTAACATCCTCCCACCCACCCTTTTCTAGATTGTTTTGGATATGGAAAGGGACTGGTGTTTTCATATAAATTCTCTAAGGTACAGTTTTTTTCTGGTTGCCAGGCTTATCCCAAATATCCTTTATATTCCATTCTCCCAGAATGAGCTGGCTTATATAGAACCAACATGAGCTTTTACCTGACCAGCTTTAATTTAGAGAAAAATTAGCAGCCAGATATTTAAACTCAGAAACAGAGTAATGTGTAATATTGCACCTTTGAATGCAGAGCTATTAATTATTGTTTTGAACTTTTAATTGTTGATAGGAAAATAAACATACTTTTTATGTGCATGGAAAGAAGCATATGTGAAGCTTTTCCCCTCGTACTCAGCAAAAAAAGTACTTTCTTCCAGGTTAATATGATACACTTCATTACCAGAGCATCTCCCATACATTTTCTGCCATTGTTCCGATGATTGCTGACTCTCCCTGAAACATGTACAGATAAAAAGAATGATTTAAAACTTAATGTAAAATTCTTATTGCTCAGAGCAGTATTTCATGGCAACAGAAACCACAAATGTTATTAGAAAAGGTCCCATAGGCTAATCTGAAAGAAATATTTGAGATCAAAGCTTGGTAATACTGTAAGTAGAGAGATTATTTTAATGAATTAAAGAGCATTTTCTGCAAAGTAATAGGCGTATTAGATTATGTACGTTTAAATCAGGAGAGATACAGCCAGATTACTTTAAATTCACACCATAGTGAGTAGATTCACTAAAAATTAAAGATGACAGGTGAAACCAACAGCATACTCATTTTACTCATAAAGGCAGACTCTTCAGACGCTCCATGGCAGATTGTCTGGTTCCTGCTTGAAGTAGATAAAGAATCGTTGAAAATAACTTATGTAGGAAAGACCCATTTGGCTTTGGTTACTTTATGGGTAGGAAAGATTTTTTTCTGCATTTGTTTATCGATTATCTTCAGCATTTATCCTATGGACATGTTTGGTTACTGTGCCTTGTATACTATGACAAGTATATACCTTCATTTCTCTAGTGGAAGAAAATAAATTATTATTTTATCCATACTTTACTATATGCAGCTAAAGTTCTTTATCCAAACAGACTATTAGTGGAAATGTTCCAAACCTCAGCTAACACCACAACTTGCAGGCTTGGGGTTTCTGTGAACTTCTTAGTTTATTAAGTTTCACGTGGAAACAAGGTTCTGCCTGCATATATAATGGATGCATATATATACTTTTTTATATATGCATATAAGATGTAAAACTGACAAATGTGCTCTCTGAATTGCCATTTGAAGTTAAGATCTCAAGATATTGGGACATGCTCATTTATACATTTGCAATATCTTAACACAATTTCTGTTTTAATTAAATTTACCATTTTTCTCTACCCTCAGCATAGAAACATTTTGTTTCAAGATGGAAATAAGTATAAATAATAAATAGTATAAATGATAAACAGTATTAACAAGTAGAGCACTAGGTGTAGAATAGCAGAACTAAAAATTTAATTACACATGAAAATTTTCCATATTTCACTTTTCCCCCTAAAATAAAATGTTCACCTGTTTAAAGTCTGCTTGGTTCCAGTCAATTGTCTGAAAGCTTCCCAGGGGGCTGTTCTGTAAAGATCACAGTAAGTTCAAGTCAGGCTAATTCCTTCCAATATTTTGTATCCTAATACAAACGCTAATAAAATTATATTACTAGGTTAGATAATTAGATAGCATTTAAAGATAAATGGTAAGATTAAGATAAATAATAAAATTATAAATAAGATTTAAGGTAGAATTTTGGTGTCTTACAGACTGAGGTTTTGAATTCTATAATCAGCTGAGAAGATAATGGGATTATTTACACCTAGTTGGTTTAATCCCAAAACCAGCATTTTTGCTGAAAGACCAAAGCCAGTTCACATAAATGGAAGCAAACTTCCACTTAATTTTCATAGCAGGTTGATCTAGCCAAAGTTCATGAACAACTTCCCAAGTCTCTTCACATATTAGTATCAAAAGATAAGGTGTTTTTAATTTATGTACATGTGTTTCTTTTTGTTTACTGTTTATTGTATTATCTATCTAATTAGGATAATAGACAATAATAATTTTTCCTGTGTTCTGTTGCTATGTATTGACTTCAACTTCCAGCAGTTTCCCAGTGTACTTATCTTCATGATTATCAGAAATCAGCTTGTATTATTAACAATAGTTATATTATTTCTTAATAAAAATAGGAAATACCCTGTGAAATAGGTAGCACTTCATTTGTAAGATTATAGCAAACAGTTGGGACAATGTTTTATCTATGAACTGTCAATGAACTGTTTAATTCTATTAAAATGTAAGTCACTTAGGTTAAGATCATAACTTCACTAAACTAACAAATATTAAGAAGGCAGAATTTCAAAGTGGTCATATTTTCCCTTAATGAATGACTTTTTACCAGAGAAATGACAAAAAGCAAGAAATGGTCTGGTCAGTTCCTTGAAAATCTTCTCTGGTTGCAAATAAAACACTGTGTAAAATACTATGTAAAAAGAAGAGCCATTTCTTGTGGAATAGAAAGGCATAGGTACTCATTGGAACTTGGTTATCTGTGAAAACAACATGAATATTCCTACTCATTATATTGATGTTACTAAACTATCAACAGATACGGGGCTTCTGTGAATGAAAACTTGAACTAATTATTAAGAAAATCCTCCCAATGACTTTGAATAGACTTCAAAAAGATTACCAAAGGCTGGAAGCAGTTACTTCATTGCAGTGTCCCCAAAATCCAAGTCTGCTCTTTTTATATAAGTTAACATTGACAGGGATTTAAAACGCAAGTCCTACATAAAGTTTAATGCAGGTGTTGGTAGTAACCAGGATAATGAAAGGATAATTAAGCAGGAACAAATGTAAATGAAAGCAGATCACTGTTAACATTGGAAGTCTATTTAACAAATATTCTTCATTATTTAGATCTAATTTAATATTTAGTTTGGATATAGATGAATGTAAAGTTAAAATCTTTATTTGTAGCTTAAATAATCTAGTTTCGCTTATTCTTTTTACTTATACTTAGCCAAACTCAAATGTTCATCTGTCTTCCTCTTTCATATGCATAAATAAAGCTCATTTAACCTATTTTAAAAATTAGTAGTTGATTTTCCTGTTATTCAACATTAGAAAATACATAGAAAAGCCATAACAATTATTAATTATAAATTAACCAAATCCGAAGAATTTTTATGTCTGCAATAAAATGAAAACCTGTAGATGAAGCTTAACACTGACACCTGTTTTGAAAACAGATTTCCCCCTGAAGACACCGAAGTGCAGAATCACGTTTTACCAATGTTCTTCAAACACTCTGGAGTCAGTGCAAATCTCAGGAGATGCTTACAAAAAATGTAAGTTTAAAGGGAATTTTTCCTGTAAAGCAGTAAGGTATACTCAATAAAAAAGTTTGAAAATAAATTTCTTGACTTAAGTATAATACTTCTAAAGATCAGATTTATACCTGTTATCTAGCTATGAGTTTATTTTAGTTAGCAAGTGTTTAAATCAATTATGGTATTGCATATAAAATTATGAATAAAACAGTAAAATAGGTATAAGATAGATAAAATCGGGGCATTGAAGTGGTATTTCAGGAAAGAAATTATTTTCACATATTTAAATATTTTATATGATTTTTCAATTATCTCTGATTACTGTCCTTTGGATTTACAATATTATATTCAAGAAGTGCGTATTTGTTCAAAATCAATTGTTAAAGATGCTAAAGACCATCTTAACTAAATGTTCAAGGACACAAAACTTCAAGATTAAACATGGTTTATGTAACGCTCAGTTATAAGCAAAAAGTAAGCTCAAGTACATCATTACTTAATATTTTTTTCAAGAGCACACTACGTTTTTTTAATAAGATCAGAGGAGTCTAGCAAAAGGATGGCTTTGTCCTTATTTCCTAATTTTGAATACTTGAGTTAGTGCCTTTTATCATACATTGAACAGATTTGTTCGCTTGTACAAAACTTAGTGAAAAATTAAAATCATAGTGAAATTAAAGTCATTTCCATGGGATTTTAAAAAGTTGTAAGGAGTAAAAGGAGAAGAAAAGTCGCACGAGTTTGGGAATTATGTACCTTTTTATGTATGGGAATTATGTCAGTTTTTAGGAAAAAAGAAATCAAGGGACGTAGCAAAAATACTGACTTTGAAATCTTAGAAAGTGATATTTTGGAAAAGAAATACTTGATTTTTTTGAGGTTTTTATTTTTAGCACTGTGACATCAAGGCTACTTAAATTTGAAATAATTTTTGAAGTTTTTTCTCTCAAATTTTTCTGTTTTAGACTTTTACAGATATATTGTGTTTTAAAGAACAGTCATCAATTAGTCCAGCATTAAAACACATGCTCCAAAGTTTAAAACACATACTCCAAAGTAAGATGTCCAAAGTTTGCCATTTTTCAGTATTTTGGAGCTCATCTGAGATTAAATGCTCTGATGAGTGCTGACTAAAGTAGAAGAATGACAACGAGACATTTTCCCTTTTCCAGTCTTTCTGTATTCATGCAGCAAGCTTGAATGTTTCTGTAAGAACCATTCAAAGTAATGCTGAGAGCTAATTGTACAAAAAAATATTTTTTGCTCCTAGTATACAATGACCAGATGAGAAATCAGTTACTTTAACAACCCTGATAATACAAATTAATTCTGATTGCAAAAGAAATAATAGGTGCTTTTGCATTTTACAGTAGTTACTTTGCATCATAGTTGGGAATCTGTAGAAATGATCAATATGCCTGTGTTAAAAATGAAATGCTAACTTCTTAAATACGGCAGAAAACAGAATCCCTTTCATATGTCTGTTTTTGTGCTGATGGAGAATTCTCTGCTACTTGTTAAGAATATTATTCTTCTTTCATTTACATATAATAGGAAATAATTAAAAAAGGCTCCATATTCTGTGCATGTCAGATAATAAAAGCTAAGCAGATGAAGAATGTATTTCACCATGATTCTCAGGAGGCATGGAAACAGTATTTTGTTGTCTTCTTTCTAACAGATTCTAGTACAGACAGTGCCATTAAAATCTTGACATTTGTTGTTCTTCGTAGTAAAAGTTCTAGCAGTAATTGCAGTTTTCCCCATCCTGGGTACAGGGGAATACAAATGCCATACAGAAGGTTAAATAGCTCTGCTTGTAAATATCAAGATCTTACTGGGTCCATGGTTACTTGAAAAAAAGTATGGTTTTTTACTAGACTCTCAAAAGTATTCTTGTGCAGTCTATATGCACATATTCCATTTCTACAGATATATTTGGAGATTTACTCTTCAATGCCTCTCTCTGCCCACAACATTTTGATAAGAATATGTTATTATTCCAGGAATATAGCATAACAGAGATACACTAGATGTGGTAAAATTATAGAGGAATTCTACTGTGTGTATGCAGTCTGTAAAAACACCGTAATTCTGTACCCCTTCCAGCAGCATGGTTATTATGTTAAAAAACATCTCTTCATATTTATGTTTGCTTGCTTCTTAATGTACAGGCACTGAATAGCAAATAACGTTTTATATGTTACCAGAAAAACATTCTTGGAGTTCAAAGAATAGGAATTTTTATATGGGTACAAAAACAAACCTTCAAATTAACATTAAAATAGGTATTCTTGGGTCTTGGTTTTCTTAAGTAGAACTGTGTGGTAGATCCACAATTCAACCTACTAAATTGGAAATGCAAATTTTTCATATCCCCTATTGTGAAAGTGGCACAACAGCAGGCAAAAAATTGTTAAATATTGGGGGGGCTGGTTTTTTTTGAAATTACGAAATCTTGAGTAAAACATCTTGATGCTTATATTGTGCAGAAAGTTCCAATTTATTTTAAAAACTTGTTTTAAAAACTAGTTGTCTGGGAATTTAGGGTAAACTATTTTCCAAAGAATATCAGCTATAATTTTTACAAGTTTGTTGGGGTTTTTTTTTGGTAGTATATACTTACTGTCCCCTAGACGTATGAACCAGCAGTGTGATTAATGTAGAGGTAGCTGGGCATATACAATTCAGAGCTAGCATAGCATATTTGAATTCCTCTTCACACACAACATGATCTGTAGAAAAAAAAAGATATAATTTTTTTTACAAAAATACTTTTAATTGAACAGAGTTATCACTTCCTTTCCTTGTCTAGGAAAACGGTGAAGATAGGGGCAATCAAAATTTGCCTCTAGATCTTCTTCTTCCACTTGAACCTGGAGAGCAGCTGTGTATGATTTGCCCCATCTATGCTATCTCTCAGATTGTAGGAGTAGAGATAATTTTGCATCCAGTTCATACTTTCTGTGACGCAGCTACACGTGGAGAGGATGCAAAGACTCTGTGAAATCCACTTCTATTTTGCTATGCTAGTTCTACGAATGAGCCATGCAGCTTAGTCTAGTTTGTATCTTTTGCACTTTCTGCAGTTGTGCATAAACTGGTATAGAGACATCAAGCATTTTACAGAGATACACTGCTGTGTTAAGAAAATAGCACACCTAAAATACTGCAACATAGGAGTGCTGATCAGTTAGACAGTACTGGCTTGCAAACTGGTTAATTGGCAGTGGCTCTGGGATTCAGAGTGTGTTGTAGATTAGACTAATATCTCCCCCAGGAACTGCTAACACCTGCTGCCTCCTTGCAATCTAGTAAAGTGGGGTGGTTGGTTTTTTGTTTTGCAGTTTTTTATAACTTTGCATTCTTTTTACCCTAGTCCTTGTCTGGCTTTTGTAATCACAAAATTGTGCTTTGCTTTTTAGAGTCCTTACAAGAATGTTTGGACGTTAGTACTTGCTGGAACAGACCAGTACTATAGACTTACCTGTATTTTTCTGTCTTTTAATGGAATTTAGGGGAGGGAAAGCAACAGAGGCATTATATCTAGTCCTCTGTATTGGCTTATAATTGAGACTGCCAAATATTCTGCACATGCTTTCAGTATTGTATGAATTCAACTTAGATGGCGAGTGCTTAAAGTTCAGATCACAGTTAAATGCTCTCAAGTGCTGATGATGGCACAAAAACAAACTAGGAATTACTCTTTAATGTCATTAACGTATACCTGACAGTATTAAAATAGATATACGAAGGGATGAGTATGAAACTTTCAAGTTGATGAAACTTCTTGTCAGTGTAGGAACTTAAAGTCATAAAGGTTTTCTACGATCATGAAGGCATTTATTGCATGCTAAGTAAATTTTTTTTCTTCTGAATGTAAAGGTTGATTTAGTTTACGTTACTTTCAATGGGAGCAGAATTTGCTTCTAATGAGAAGCAATAATAAAAGTCGTACTGTTGTTGATCAAAACATAAGCCATATGAAAATTGCTGAGTAAAAGTAAGCAAATAACCTCCCTACCTAGAACTGAGCTATCTACATACCTCTTCTTCTAGTTGCAATAATGTATCACTGAAATTCTTAGAAACACCTTACCTGTCTAACTAAGCTACTTTCTAGCCAGAATTTATAGTATAGCTATGAGCATGCCACTTAATGAAAACAAAAGTGAGGGCATACTTTGAACGCCTTCTCTATTCCTTTTTGTAAAATTTCTAGAGACTTTTCAGTAACAGAATCATTGACTACTGAAAGGAGAAATTCATTCTCTCATTTTCTGAAGATCAAGGCCTGTTTAAATGTCATAGGGAAGGAAGGAATTTAGTTATATAAAGACACTGTCAAATATAGAAGAAAATGAAATTTTTCTTCCCCAAATATATTTCAGTTACAGCAATTAAATATTTCCTGCAGAAAAAAACTTCAGACAGAAATGTGTTCTTTTAGTTGACCATGTGCCATTAATAAATCTATTTAAATTTTAAACTAGAGATTTTGAGAGAATCAGGCATAGTCTACTGCTTGAATGGAATATCTGCATTCCATTACCATTAGTCAGATGGCAAAGATTTATGAAAGTGAGTATTGACTTCCTGATATTGAAGGAATGAGAATTATCCATATCTTTGAATTTTTCTAGAATTTTGCCAAATAACCTCTCCTTGTTTTTTGTTAAGAATATTGTTATATTATAGCTAATACTTTTGAAAATAGAAGCAGGAAAAGATATACAGGAAAATTATTTCATCATCTGTTATTACAGATCTTGAAATTGAACCAAACTGTATATTCTGACCTAAATATATATAAATGACAATGAATAAATCATGGATGGCACAATGCAAATGAAAAGTATATCTCAGACTTAAATCCTCCATATGGTCTATACTGTAGTATTGAGTATACTCTACTCCACACTCTATATGAGGGACTTTTTGGATGGATTTTATGTAAAATAACATGTTAACAGAGAATATAGCACACAACAGAGATTACTGTCCTACAACAGTCATCTTAATCTCATATGTGTAAAAGATCCACATTGTGTTGTCAAGTGTTTTTACATCAGGAGCCACGGAGCTGGGACTCCTAGGACTATTTCCACTCCTATTGTAGACTGATTTTTTGTGAGCTGTTTGTGCCCTTCATGACTTTTTACGCATCTGTAAAATGGGTATATGAAAATAATGCCCTACCTACTTCAGAAGTGTTTTGAAGCTTTTGAAATCTCAGAGGTATTTTGAGAACACTAGGTGAAAGACTCTTCGGTGAACTAATCACCATAATCAGAAATATTGTAGCCATTTGAAACATAAGGAGAGGTACCATGGGTTTCTCCTCTTGGCTGGAGTTAAGCTCTTGTATTAAACACAGATCAGATCAAAAATAACTTGCTCATTTCTCCAATGATTTGACAGATTATAGTTTACCTATAACGTCATTGCGTTTTATATTTATGTTCAGAACTCTTATTGTGGAGATGTGCTGAGGGTAATAGAGACATTTACTTGATACTTTCTCTTCTAAAGGGAGTAGGGAGGAAGCTGGGTGACAGCTCTCCCACTCCTTAGGTTTGGGACATCAGTCAGGTCCCGTGACAGCAGCTACTAGAATCAGCAAATTACTCATTCAGTGTGGCAGTGAAGCAACAAAGGAAATTGCAGTTTATCTTGAGTTGAATATTAAATATTTCAAATCATTATAGCAAACAGAAGTGTTTTGATTGCATTTATACTAAAGAAATATTCCATTTAGAATTTCCAGAAGCCATAGTTTCTGTTGAAAATATATTTTGACAGAAAATTTGTTGCTAAGTCTGTCTTAAATAGAAGTAGTAATGCAGTGCAGTGACTTACGACTTCTGTAATGTTCCTGGAGATAAAACATGCTCAAAATACTGATTTATGCCTGCAGCATCAGCCATGTGGTAAGAATGTCCTACGCCTGACACAATTATTTTGAGAAACCTTACTTTTTTCAATTTGAAAAGTTAACATGATCACCACCAGACCAGATAGGGAAAAATGCCCATCCATTATCTCTAGACTATTTTAATCTGTAATTGGATAGATTAATCATCAGATGCATTCAATACCCATTTCGGGGAAGCTGGCCTATGTTCCTTTTGAATAAACTATTGAAGATTTAATGTCATACTTCACCAATCTGTGATAATTCATTGGTGCATTTTGAATAAATAGAAAATGTCAAAATGTATCCCCATTTCCTGGAATTGTGATTATACATAATTCCTGAATAATCAAGGTAAAGCAACTAATTTATTTTCTAGCAAATATATAAAAGTTATAAATTCAATTCAGAAAATATGCAGTTTACTCCAGTCTCTGAATTGCCTAAATATATTGCTCTGCTGTGGACAATCTTCACTCCATGTTTGTGTGGAAATGCAAGGCCAGATGCAAGCGTTAAGGGTACAGGTCCTTTTGTAACCCCATGCATTTGAAGGAAAAGTAAAAAGGTTAAGAAAACCATATGTAAGTGCCAGTGAAGGAAAATGTAGTATTAGCAAAAGAAAAACTGGGCATGTCAAGGCATTTGTATATTGTAAAGTACTAAGGAGTAATCAAAGCATTTCAGCTTAAGACATAAGACACTTAACAATGGTGATACAGTGTTTCCTTACCCATCTGTCACATTAGAGTGACTGTTTATTTATAAAATGTCCGCATCTTGAACTTGCAAAGGAGTTTGCTAGGACAAACACACTCTGTGATTTTCAGATTCCACTGAAGAATCATATTCAAGCACAGATAAATATTTCCACTGTATTAATACAAGCAGAAATTACCGTTTTCATTCTGGCTTGTATCAGGAATAGCATGGCCAGCAGGAGTAGGGAAGTCATCGTGCCTCTGTACTCAGCACTGGTGAGGCCTCACCTTGAGTACTGTGTTCAGTTCTGGGCCCCTCACTACAGGAAGGACATTGAAGTGCTGGA
>JAOXJK010000004.1:9075525-9106816 GCA_025774025.1 Xenus cinereus
GCTCTTCAGGGCATGCTCTAGTGCCCAAGATTATTGGTTTGTGGGTGGGTGTGATGTGCTGGGGTGTTGTGTGTGTTTTGGGTTTTGATGTGGGTTTGGTTGGTGGGTGGTTTGTGATTTTGTGTGTGGTTTTGTTTTTTTTTTATGTGGTTGGACTCGATGATCTCAGAGGTCCCTTCCAACCGTGGAGATTCTGTGATTCTGTTTTAAACAAAGCAGTTAAACTCCACTGTGAAAAATAACAAAGAAAAGGCAGGATGCAAGTGTGAAAAGAGAGGAAACATGTCTGTCTGACAGGCCATATTGCTCTGTGCAGTGTCTCCATTCTCCTGCTGTGAGTTCTCATACTCTCATTGAAGAGAGGAAGAATGTAAAAATCTTGTCTACTAGATGGGAATAAATAGTAACAATTTCTTGCCTATATACTGTTTATGAAGCCTAAGGCAGAAAATCTCCAGGATGCTATTCTACAGGAAAATGCAGTAATGGTCTAAATTTCAGGACCGTCTAATGCTACCTAGGGCTAGTCATCCTAATATAAGCTGCTGAGAAACTGGGTTTCTAGTGTTTTATAAATTTTCAATGCAGTTAAAAGTTAAGCTTTGTTAGAGGGGCTTCTAGAACTCTTTGGTTGTATTTTTTCTAAATTCAGAAACTTTCTTTTTGACAGTTACATTCTCTAAACCTATGTGTAAAGGAAAAAAAAAAAAGAAATCCTATTCTGAATATTTCAGGTTCATAAAAATGCACAGTATTTTTGGGGAAAACTCCAGAAGAAAGGAGTCATTTTTTAAAGGAATATCAAATTTAAAAGAAGCTTTTGCATTATAGCAGTAATAAAGCAGTCCTGAATAATAATAGAAAAAGCACTTAGAAAAAGGTTCCACATGGTTATGACAGACTTTATTCATAAGCACTCTGGATAGGACTATAATCTGCAGCCCCCACTGGGTACGTATTTCAGAATGAAGAAACATTGGATGAGATTAATGACCAAAGTAGAGTACTCATAGGAAAATGTATGCCCACAGATGTTGTTCTCATGACTCTATCAGTGGCCTAACCATATGCAGTAGGTAAGCATCCAGTGGTAATGTTTATCCCATGTTCCTAACCTTGCTGAATTTACAACTGCATTAAAAATTTCCTGTGCTTTATGTGACTAAGATTAAATTAATCTTGAAGGAAGGCTTGCAATTCCCTGCTTCTACTGTTGTGCAGAGAGAGTGTGTGGAAATGAATGCAGTGATCCCTATGATAAATGTGAAATTCTTTTTGGATGTAAAGTGCTATATAAATATTTAGACTTTCAATAAAGTACTACTATAATAATATTAGAGGGGTCTAATGAGGCACAGAATATATAACATCTCCTCAAGCCCTGGAAGAAATACAGAACATAAATGAAGGCAGTAAAATCCCAGATTGGCTAAACTCAGTTGAAGGAAATACAAAAAGAGGGGGAGTTTTGTTGGGTTTTTTTGCTTTTAAAAAAAGGTCTGAATTCTTAATCTGAGACTTAGAACTTGTATGAAAAATTACCTCTGTTTTCCAAATCTAGTTATATATAAACTCCTACAGAGACAAGCCATTAAGAATAATGAAACTCTCTTAAAAATACAATTAGGAGCAACAAATTAACACAGTTACCGAAAAAGAAAAGTGGCCATGGCTATGGAGAAGAGATTATGTTTGTGCTGTGTGGTTTTAAGGGGGAGATGAAAAAGCACCTTCATTCTTGTCACAGCATGAGTCTTATTCCATGCTGTGCCATCTCACAGTTTGAGATTACGCTTTTATAACTTCAAAACTGTTATAGATGCTTTTTTTCCTTGTTTCGAACCTAGTGGTGAATTCAGTAGCTTTTAAAATTACAGCTTTAACTGTTGCTCTGGAATTGTTCTGCACTGGAATTTACTTTTTCATTGCATTCTGGGATGACAGAGGAAACTAATATCTTTCCATAGAGTTTTTTTTTTTAACATTGCATGAGTCAGCAATCTTTTCTTCCTTAGAATATCCTTCAAGAAAATTGAATTTTCAAAATTACAGTTGAAAAGGAAAGCTTTGCTTCCACTTCAGAGATATTTTCCCAAAGATAGGCAAAATGAGTTCATTATAAAAGTATTTGCATGGTTTTGCATATAAGCATATATATATTTCTATGTATATATATGTATGTAAGTGTGTTTATTTTATATATATAGAGAGAGAGAGAGACCGACCTACACAGTGCAGAGAAACAGTCTGTCTAATTAAAGCTGGTAACCACTTCTTATATGAGAAGATTTCTCTGGATTTCTTAACATCATTTTGCATTTTATGTCGTACTTTCTAAGACATGCATTTTACTGGATATAGAATTAAATTATATATCTCTTTCCAAAATATTTGAAAGTAATTAAAATAATGTTTTTCATACCACTTAAAAAAACCCTTGTCCAATTGGAAAATTTTATTTTTCAATTGTTTCTTGGATAAAATTTGGCCTTTTCTGAGCAGATCTTTGCATATACCCCTTAGTAACAGTATGTTTTACTAGACAGAAACAATTTAAGGACATGGATAGAGCAAGCTGGAAACCTGCCTGGATCTATAAGTAAGGAGCAACAATGTGTTATGTATAAAATAATTCTACTCTGCACATTACATAATATAAACAAAGTAATAATCCTTAAAAGTGCTTATAAATAAGACTTTAATGTAAACCATGAAATTTTACTATTGATAGGATATATGCAGCCCATGTTATTTTACGGTACTGCACTCTTAATCTGCTAACTAGTAAATATGCCTAGGGAATCTCAGTTTACTTGTGTGTTTATGAAACAAACTGCTAAATCCCACCAAGTGTTTCAAATGGCTGAAATCTTACACTTACCTGCAAACTTGATGTGGAATTTGTTCTCAGGTTTCAGTATTTGGACATACAAAGGACAATTTGGAGCAAAGTCTTTAACTGCCCATGCTCTTAAAATGGTTTGATGATCCTAGAATAAAGAGTATGAGGTGATGAAAATGAAATACAGATAATTATGTTACATAAGAAAAAGAACCACTTATCAGACTGATTCCATTGAAGAAAACTAATTTTAAGACTATGTAACACCAGCTGTTGTGGATGTTTACATACATGTTAAGTACTATTATGTATATTACATGTGTTTAAATACATAAATATATATACATATTCTCAGATAATCCAGTAATTCTGCAGACATAGACAAGGCTGAGATTCTCTAAGTGTTCACAAACAAGGTCTCTCGGGCCTCTGCTTTGAGGCAGGCTTCAAAAAGGATAATCACCAGCAGTGGCTGATTTTAGACAGGGATTACTCCAGAGAACTGAACCCATACAAGCCTAAAGGATCAGATGGATGCAGAGAGAGCAGGCCAATGTTCTTCCACAGTTGTTTTTTTATCTTTGAAAGGTTGTGGAGACTGGGGGAGGTTTCCAACATTGGCAGAAAATTTGATAGTTTCACCGGTCTTCAAACTGAAGGATGATTGGAGAGCTATACCTCGGGGCACATGAATGCTGTGTCTCAGACAGTATTCTCATTTCCATGTTCAGATATTACAGTCTGGATGAGTGGAAAACTACACAGGTAAAATGCTGGTTAGTTGACAGGAGTCTTAGGGCAATTGTAAATGGTCTCTCTACCTACAGACCTGGGGCAAGCAGAGTGTCACAGGGATCCACATTGGATCCACATAAGCCTCCAGATTTAATAGAAAAGACCTGGGGGTCCTGGTGGAGAGCGAGCTGAGCATGGGCTGGCAGTGTATCCTGGTAGCAGAAGAGGCTGTTTTAACAGAAGCACAGCGAGTAGATGGAGGGCAGTGATTGTCCCACTCTACTCAGCACAAATTACACTGAATCTGGACACTGCATCCAGTTTGGAGACCCTCAACATGGGAAAGATGCATAAGGTGGACTGAATTCAGCAGAGGGCCACCAAGATGGCCAGGACAGAAGCAGAGGCCCTGTGAGGAGGGGCTGAGGGAATGCAGCTTGGTCAGCCTGCAGAAGAGATGGCTACAGGGGGATGTATCAACAGGTCCCAGTACCTATAGGACAGTTATTGAGCAGATGGAGCCAGGCTCTGCGTAGTGGTGCATGGTTGGAAGACAAGAGACAATGGACCTAAGTTGAAAAGAGAGATTCAGACTGCATATAAGTAGAAATCTTTTCCCTTTGAAGGCAGCCGGGCCGTGGAATTAGTTGTGCAGAAAGGCTGTGCTGTCACCACCCTTGGACACTTTGCACACCAACCTAGATAAAGCCCTAAGCAATGTGGTCTGCTTTCACAACTGACCCGTCAGACTAGAGACCTCCTGAGCTTCCTTCCAACCCCCATTATCTTGTGATCCTAGTATCATATATTCTATTTGTGGGAATGCATAATAGAGGGGTTGTTTCCAGAAATCAACTAATAAAATATTTTGTCCCTCTCCTATCTTTCTGCAAGTGTTGGGGATCATCCAATTTGGTAGAGGTGGCATTTGGAAGAATTGTGTGAAAACTTAGATGGTAGTGATGAGTCATGTCTAGTTAACCAAGAATAATGTGTTGGGTATGTCCTTCCAAAGAGACTCAGAATTTAAATAACATTAAATGAGCATATCAGGAATTAAGAGCTTAAAATTTTGAATAATTCTAAAAAATATCACCTAATTTTAACACAGACTTACATTTTTGTGCAACTAAAGCATCTACATTAGCCATTTACTGACAAAAGGATTCCAAGACATTTCCCAGCCTGTTAGTTTTTGTACTTGTTACCACATGTCAGGAATGAGTTAACCACAGGATGAATACTGCTGTCCCATGAAAATAAAGTATGTGATAATACATTCATATAATTAATCCATTAAATATGGCTAATTTCAGTGTATCAGACATCAGTTTTTATTTATTTCAGAACTAAAAAGGAGTATTTGAGAGCTGCATGTAGGAAGCAATACTTGGGTTGAAATGCCTTGCCTAGTCATGAAATTGGTGGTATTAAAAGATGAAGTATAAAGAATGATTCATTATGTTTGCAGCATCAGCAATAAGAAAAGCTTTCAGAGTTATGAACACAAGGGAAAATCTCTGCCTGGAACAGAGCGTAATTGACATTTTCAAACCATAATATTTTAATGTCAATTGAGATGTTAGCAAGTACTTTTTTTTACCAGAAATACGAGAATGGAGTCATAAGAGGAAGACCTTTTGAGGATGGTAAAAATACATTATTTCAAATTTTTCCTATACACAGTTTCATAGATGTAGGATTGCTGTGCCCATTCAGGAGATTTCAGAACTTGGATGTAGCCTGCTTTGCTTACATGCAGTCACTTTTTCTATAGCACACTGTGACTGATCCTCCATAGGGGTTTATTTTGGAGTTAGGGTTTTTTGCTGTTTTGTCTTAAGGGAATGAAATGTCAACACACCTTAGAAATAGCAAATGGCTGGTAATGGGATAGATGATGACATACAGATATACTATAGAAGGAGTAAGAGTTTGGGAGTGCATTTGGGAGAGATTTCAAAAACCTGTGTTGTTGAAGACGTTACCTAACCTTTATATGCAAAAGGTGTCAGGGAAACTTGTTCAGAGAAACTCAATCTCACATGCAGTGAGAGCGTGGCTTCATTGCACAGGGTTTGACATGACCAGTTTCCTCTCTTCTTTTCCATAGCAATCATTCACAGACCACACTGGCTTGCAAAAGTGGTGAGAAAATGATGTTTTCTTTATGCTACATGCATAGAAATATAGCTTATATTCAATGAAACTTAAGTTAATGAAACTTAATTTTTTTCATTCTCATTACATAAATGAGCTAAGATTAAATCTACTGTAATAAACCAAAACTGTAGCAGTAAATACAATTTTAGTGTACATTTCAGATTAAGTTTACTCCTCCTCTTTTTTTTTCAATGTTGGATATTTTCTTTGATTATTTTTTAATTATTTTGTCTGAAAAGCCTGATTTTGTCAGAAGGTGCAAGAATTCTTAAAAATAAGAATGAGGAATGGTTATTAAAATTATTCAAACGACACCATTTTATTAAAAAAGCCAAGCAAACCTAGACCCATAGAAGTACGTATTGTAAAACTACAAGTATGAATCTCAATATAAATTATTTTTAGATAATTGTATACAAAAGGGAAAGACTCTTTGAAATTAAAATCTTTTGATTGTTTGGCACATTTACAGTTTTAACACTGCAAAGTGTATATTGCTTTCAGTTTGCTACCTCTTTTTTGAAGAAGCAGTCTATAAATATATATGTAAAATAGATACTTAAATTCCCTATATATAGCTTCAACTATATATGATCTCATATATATATATGGGATCAACTCAGTGTGTAGGTACTGTTAATATAATAACCTTGCACTATTGTTTCATTTTCTCTCTTTTCACTTGTCATATACATGTGTTTGTGTACAAAAGCTGTTTATATGGGTTTCTATGGTTTTTTTCGCACAGTCTCCCAAATGCCACTCTGGAGAAGCACTCCAGGGGAGAGAAATGAAAATACAGGTAGGCACTTTAAGTGATTTCTTAGATTCAGTCTCTTCATACAATATTGGTGGGTATCTGTTTTACATATGTAGCAATTGCTATACTATATTGTAGTGTCTTTAAAAAATGTTCACATTTATCACAAGTAAAAAGGAGGTATATATGTACATACTATAAACAGAGATAACTAACACAAAATCATGCTACTATTCACATTATAAAATATATACTTCTTTGGGGGATGAGGGGAAAAAATACTCTCTTCTGTGTGCTTTCCATGCAATGAATTGCAGTCAGTAATCAAAAATTACCACTGATACCAATGGTGATTAATATAGAGGTGATATTTAAATTCATGTTATCAAAAGCTGTGAGTTTTGAAGTGGGTGTAACAGGAATTTAAATGATCAGAATTCAAAGTAAGACCTTGATTTAATACATATTTTAAAATAGTTCTATTAATTTAATATTTTTCTTGCCACACATGACTTGATAAATTAGTTATATCTACTATGCAATGCATCCATCTTGTGATGCTAGTGTAACTTATTACCAGTATAGTAGTGTTACACAATTTGATTAACAGAAGGGGGCGGGGGAAAGGTGCAAGCTTGAACTCAACCATCTCTGAATTTTCAGTAAGCAACAGAACAAAGCTTTCCGCAGTAGTAGTCTTTCGTATTTTTATATAGCCTATTAATGAGTTATCTATAGGATAAATCAAAAGAGACTTCTCTTTCCACCCCTCCTTGAGGTAAAACTGCAGATGCACTGTTTTCAGACACCTTATTTTTGTGGAGCAATTTGATGGAGGTAGCCCATTGAAGTCACTGGCGAACCTTGTGGTGTGGCACACACTACTTTTCTATACCCACCAATCAAAAAAAAAAAAATGTCATCCAGACTTAAGTGCAATTTGAACTCTCTTTAAGACGTGAATCCTCCAGAAGTGAAACAGATGTCTGTCCTGCTTGCTTTAGCAGATGAGCAGCTTACATCTTGGTCTGAGATGTCAAAATAGCATTTGAGAGAATAAAATTTGGCAGAGCTTTGTCTTGCCAGAGAAGAGAAAGTTTCTAGTAGGAGACTTTGGAAAGCTGACAAATTCTTGGTCTGACTGTTGAAGTCCCAATTCCTCCAAGTGAAAAAGGAAGTAACTGACAATTTTTATGAAGTAACTGCATATCACCTGTTATTGTATTTTTCTTTTGGGCTACAGTTGAGATTTATGGATCAGAAGCAACACAGATTTTGGCACTAAAACTTATTAACTAACAGAACAGCAAGCAATGAACAGCCAGTGGTATCCATGGTAGATCCTCTGCTAAGGACTGTAGCCGGGGAGATAAAAACCCTCATGGACTTTGATAAATCACATGAGTAATGACACCTGTTTTGGTCGGGAATCTCCTCAAGGCATCTGTTAACTTTTATTTTGACAGCCATCAGAAAAAGGAGAGGATCCAAGGCACTCCTAACAGTTTGTCAGCTTCTCAAGCACAGCCGGGTGAAAAATCAGCTGCAGTTATAAAGATTGATACTGGGATGACAACTGAACTTCTTTCAGCCCGGTGACAAACTGTAAACTTACGTACTACACTACTGAAGTTCTTAGTTGTGATGAGCTAGAACAGTTTAGGAAATTAAATCCATTTCATTTCAGAGCTCTAGGGGGCAGTAAAATAAAACAAAATAAATTTAAAAAAAAAAAGACAGTTGTCCTATTTTTTACTTGCAGTATAAATAATAGCATTTGCTGTGAAAACGAAATCTGAACAACAAAAAAACGAGAATGAGGTGACATCTTGTTTAAAAACTTTAGATGACATTGATCCTCAGGGTATCACTGCTACAGTTGAGATACTGCGCCATTATGACTAACCAGCCAGTCAGCCAACAGGGCATTCTGTCTCAGAGGAAGGTAATAGCATTGTTTCTTTGAGATTTGTCTGTTTGTACGCTCCAGATACAATGATAAACGAGATTTGATAGTAGTCTGTACTGGAAACTGAAATGTGCCAGGTACCATTGTGGAAATTCTTGGGGCACAAGAATTCTTGGGGCCTTCTGTCCCTGAAGGCAGAAAGACTGCCTGGAGAGAGTTGTAACTGGCTACGACTCTGAAACCAAAACTATGCAGTGCTGGCCAGAATGGACGGAAGCTCCACGAGGTCCATGTAGAGTCCGCTGTCTGCCCCATGTAAGAGTTCAGCAGAGCTGAAAACTGTCCTTTCTTTGTATAAATTCTGGAGACGTTATGGGCAGAGGTGAACAGCTTACCTAAGAGAATCCTGTGTTGGTGCAGCTGTCCTTAAAGATGCATAAACCTACCAAGTGCAATGTAAATCACATACTCCACTTGTACAGGATTTCTCATTTCTAACCATTTCACAGCTGTCAAGTATATTTTTTGAAATGAGATGTTGTAGCTGATTTATTGTGAACTTCATGGCTAATTTAGGCAAGGTAGTTTGGCTTTTGATATTTTTTAGTCTCACATAAGTTGCCAGTATTTTTTGAGGTATTTGCAAGAACTGTTGCTTTTCATATCCTTAAATAACCTAGCACCTCTGTTACTTCTAAACAGGATATGCTTGCCTTAGTTGACTATGCCAGGATTATTTGCTGCTGATTCAGCACCTTTCGCAAGCGTGTTTTCAGGAGTCTACTGCTGATTAATGAAATTCAATACTCTTTGTTCACTAAGTTTGAATATTATAGTAGGAGCACAGATTTATTTCTCAGGGAGTTCAGTGGCTTTCTGCAAGTTCAGTACAGGGTCTTTCACTATGAACAAAATATATTTACAGCATGCTGATAGTCTACAAAAAATTAAGTTATTTTGGATTAATTTGCTTGTGGGGGCTCATTTCTTCTTGCTAGATGTAGCTTACGTTCCTTTTTTTTTGTTCTTCCTTCTCTGATAAGCCGTATGTGTAGGTGTGGAAACAACTAAGTTTTGATGGTAGATGAATTAATTGTAGCAAGTGACAGAGAATATTAATAAATACTACATATATAATGCAAAGCCCTTGTTTCCCATGTTTTACTGTATCTTTTTTAATATTCAGAAAAATAATTATTTCTTATAGCAGCACAACAGCAATTTTAAATTGAGATAGCTTGCAATTAATTACTGAATTATAAAAACTAGTTTGATCTTCTTAGGCAATTTCTAAGCATCTTAATATAACTCTGTGAATATTCAGACTTATTCTGATCTTCCTTTGGAATTCAAGATTGAAGTGTATAGATGCAAGCGTACAAAACTATAACATGCAGCTCATGGTGAAAGATTTAAAGTTATGTTCATAAATCCTTCCTCAGTGGACTTATTTCCTGGATATTTGTGATCAGTAAGTAATTACATTAGTCTGAAGAGTTCTAGTTTGTATTAACATAGTTTTATTCTTTTATCACAGATACGCTGAGTAGAGGCTTGTATTATCAGTCTTCCTTTGTATCTTAGCTGACTAGTAAGCATGGGCAAAACCATAGTAACTTATTTAAAGAATTTTGCCATTTTTCACATTTAAAATTGGCCAATATGAAAGATGGCCAAATATTCTCAGATATATCAGTTATTTGGTATTAGTCAGCAATTAAACTTTCAATACTTCAGTAGTTCTGGACTGAAATACTAGTCAGTTGATATATATCTCTTTTCTGATTTAATAAATGTAACTCTTTGAATTGGATATCTAGAGCAAACTGATATTAATCAAGGTAACTTGAATAAAACTTTTTTGTCAGAGTACTACCCTTTGGAGTTATTAATGACCAAGTATCAATATATCTTTATGGTGCCATGATAATGCTTATATGGTATCCTGCCATTGTTCCATAAAAAAAGGAGAGAAATCTTAAAAATTTACTTGATTCAGCATGAAAATCGTTTTTTGAAAGTACTGTATTCTTACAGTACTGTTAAAAAGATTTTTCAAGTCCTTTAAGAATGTATAAATTCTTACTTTTTTGAAAAATAAGTTCAATGTATAACTAAAATGTGCTCTAAAACCTTAGCTTCTTTGGTAGGTAGGTCATATAATTTATTTTCTAAAAAAGCAGAAGTAGATATGTTATGTGAAATAAGCCATAAGATCACATTTCATAAATTTGTGAAATCCTGGCCTTATAGAATCCAATAGAACCTTTTTCATTATCTTAACTGAGACAAAAAGTTCATCCCACATGTAAAATCTGTGTGTAAATCAGCTATTTTAATCTTCTGTTCATAGAAGAAGTCTCAGTCCCAGAGAAGGAATAAGGGCAGTAATAGTATAAACAGCATATACATTCATTCTTAGTTATTTCTTCAAAACTTACAGCTGCTGTCCTGTCCACTTCACAGCGGCTACTCAGAATGAAACAAGCTTCAGCGTCATCCATTCTAGAAGAGGGGAGACAAGCCTGTTACATACCAACAAAATACTTATGAGGACTTGTTTCACACTTTATAGTCTTGTATGCTTATAGAAACAGAATACAGAGAAAGTTTAGTCTACCTGTTCTCATGCATTATCTGAATGTCAGCAGCAGTCACTTTGTGTACTAACTCATGGTGTACTGGTAGTTCTTGACTAAGTTCTGGGCAACTTTCTTTCCCTGGTGCCAGTAGAAGCTGTGCCAAAGTAATAAAAGAAGAGTGGCCTCAAAGACACTTAATTTGCAAAATAAATACGTATCTGCCATGAGTATAGAAGGTGAATAAATAGCACCACTCTGCATAGTGTGCAAGGGTATGATATGTACAAGTTATTATTGATAAGAATGAATGAGAAGGGGCAGATAACTTAATATAGACTTGTCTTGCCTAGTGATACAGAAAAATGGGTAGATGTACTAGAACAATGTGTTTGGGATAATTAAAAAACATTATGTGTATGTATGCATGAAATAAATTAACTATTTTCAGTTCATGGTATCTTTGACAACTTTTAATGCCTAATTGTTCTCTAGTGGGTATAACTGGTCATGTAATAAAAAGAGTGGTGGTGGAAGTGCAGAGAAAAACTGACTGAAGGTTTCATCAAAGTTTCCTTTTCCTCTCTTGTCTCAGATACTGATATCCTTGTCTAGTGAAACCTACTTCACTTACTGGTACATGGAAGTAAAGAAATGGGGACTTGTTTAACCTCCTTGGGAAGAGACAGGACTTTCTGGGCAAAGAGAAATAGGATGATCAGAATTGGTTTCCTGGGAAGGGGAAAAGTTAGACAGAAGCTGGGGAAAATGAACAGGCAATTCACTGCTCATTACAGCATTTCCATTCTGGAGTCTGGAATGGGATCTGAGATTCCTAAATCTTTGGTTTCTCTGCTGCTAAAAAATGGAATTGGTGGTTGTTGGTTAACAGGCCTTTGGGACCTTAGGCTTAGACTGAGAGCCCATTCTTTGAGGTACTGTACAAATGCAGAACAAAAAAACAGTCCTTGCCATATAAGCTCGAAGTGACATGACAAAGGACAACAAAAGTATATGCAAACGTAGGAAACTGGAAGAAACAGCGTGACAATACCTGAATATAAACATTATCATGGTAGAAAGTGGTCTCGCTAGATATCAGAGCAGAGAACCAAATGAAAAGAGAATGCAATAGAGGATACTGGATTACTTTACAGATGTTTCTGAGAAATTTATCCTAGATTGAAGGGACAGTGTGAATGAAATCACAATGGTACTTCTATGTTAATCTGTTGTATGTGTGAGAATAGCATTACAGACTTATCAGAAGGCTACCTCTCAGTAAGAACTGGGAGTTGCAGACTAAGTGAGAATAAGGGGTCACTCCTTGATGCAATAAAGAAGGGTAAGCCAGGGAAGGACTGCAATGAGGCAAAGTGATGTACTACATAGACAGTATTTCCAGAGTGTTCTGAAACAAGGTGAAACAAGGGTTCAGGGAGTTGTGACAAGAACATAAATACAGTTTTTAAGGGGAGCAAAAATGAGAGCTTGTGTGAGAAAACACTTGCAAGATGCTGTGTCAGTCTACATAGGATGCCCTACAATATGACTCCAAGCTTAGATCCACATTAGGATACTGGTTTTATTTTGGTAGCAAAAATTAAAATCTATTTACAACTGTGTGCATCTAAACTAAAGTTGATGAATAGATATCCATAATGAGATATCAGATAGCTTGGCCAACCTTTTAGTTTTTGACTAAAGAAATAGTGATTAAATTTGTGCATTTTGTGTGAGATCATTCAGAGAAAGTATAAAGAAAAAAGAAGGAGAAAGTTAAGTCATTGTAGATTCCTCATAGGCATCTAGCAGTAGGAAAACAGGGGAAGATCAAAAAGATTAAAATACTTGATATGGAAAAATCATTGTAACAAAGGCAAATTAATGTATCAAAAATAACAATGTCAAATGCAGCTGATGTGGAGAAGAAGTGAGGGCAGAAGACCGCTTCTGAGCGCTGATTAGGAAGAAACCATGGGAGCTGCATGAGTAGTTTCAGCTAAGCATGGGAGCAGAATAAAGAAGATCAGGTCTCTAACAAAGTTGGAGGAAAGAAAATTCAGTAAAATTAGATGAGATTTTGATGAGAGCTGAGGAAGTAACTGGCAGTAGATACAGATCTTTTTGTAACAAAATGAAACCTCATGTGCATATATTCACCTTTTTCCCCAACGTTTTTTTGTAACTTTTTGAATCACTTCAGCCACAGATGACAAGGATCATAACCTGAGATTAACATCTAGGAATGTCATGAATTTAGACAAACGCTAATAGCATGTGTGAAAAACATTTATTAGAACCCAGTGTATCCTTATGAGAGAAGTGTTATTAATGTCCTAACTGAAAAAAATCTTTGCCAGTTACACCACTTTTTATGTGCCAGAAAACTGAATCTGAGACAAAAAATTAAGGGACTTTATATAGAGAAATTTGTGAAAGGAAAAAGTATAAAGTAAAGAAAAAGAGTGGACATGGATATGATTAAGATTTGTGATAGTTCACTAAAGAAAGTTGAAGGAGAGAGAGAAAATATTTGAGGTCATAACAGAACATGGGAGAAAGCTGCAGGTGAAAGAAATTAAGCATGGTGCGTTAGTCATTTTCTGGTGCTAGTCAGCATGGAGAATGAGAGTTATTTTAATCACTGTGTTCTTTCAAATGCTGAAGTAGCTATAAATTTTTCACTCATGATGATAACAATATAAGTATCAGTATTCATGACAGAATTTGTTGTGTTTTTTTTTTAAAGCTGGGCACATGAGCGTTGTTCAGAGAACACTAAAAATTTGCGAAGTGAAGATCTTAAAGGTAGGAAGCAAGAACAGACATCACTTTTGTAATTGTGTACTAGGGCATATAAAGAAAAACACAGTCTCTAGTTAACTGACTATTTACTACTTATGCAGTCAGCCAACTATTGCTATTCCTATACTTTTTGGTTCACACTTTATCATGTTATTCTAACATTGCATTTCACGTATAATATATGTATAAATTTTGATAATGAGACACTTCTTGATTATTTTTTGGTTGTTGGTGGTAACTATTACATTTGTTACTAGAAGTTTACCATGTGCCTTGTTATATTCTCAGTGCATTATGTTCTCATTAACAAAAATATAGCAAATGTCTCAGATACTGGGTTATATTTCATATTAAATGTTCTATTAAATTCCCACTACGCTTCTTCCCTCAGAGTGGTTGAAAATTATTCTATGACAGGTACATTCAATTACATGTTCTGCAGGAAAAAGCACAGTTCCACAGTTGACTACCTCCAGGTTATTATAAGTGAAATTCAAGATTATCTTTACGGAGCAGCCTAATTTTTCTTTTCTTAATATGTATAACAAATGTTAGTTAAATCCCCACATGAATTGCTTCTTGAAATTGGCAAGAAAGCAAAAAAAATGAACCTCTCTCCAAAAGAAAATTCCTAATCCTTAAAAAAGTTTTATTGTATTTTCTAATTCTAAACAGATACAGAAATAGTTGGGTTTTTTCAGTGGCAGAGAAGATAACACTGCTCACTAGACTTCTCACAGATTAGATTCTTGGAAATAACTCTCCTGAGGTAAAGAAGGCTGAATGACACAAATACTCAGAAAAGTATTGGCTTAATTTTAGATATCTATATTAGTTGCTGCATAAGTTCTTACAAAGAACAATGCAGATGAGTTAAATAAGTTATTTGCTAAGAATCACCTTTCTCTGTCTCTGAAGAGTTTAAAGAGACAATCCTCCTACGTGAATTCCACTGTGAATTCCTTCACACTTTCAAGTGATTTGAGTGATACTGGGGAGGATTGAGGAACTGTGTTTAACTGATGTATTTTGATTAATGTCATTCACTATTAACTGGCAGAGAGGATTTTTTAGAAGTGGTGAAGTAAGTGGTAAGAGAAAGCCCTGAAAGAAGAGTATGGAGGCACAGTAGACTAGTTGTTTATACTACCAGGCTGAACTTAGGAAGAAAAGAAAAATTCTGCAATGGGCTCAAAGGGTGATAATTATTTTTGTTTGCCTTTTTCCCCATTCACTTGGTCAAGAGAATTACCATCACATTTACTATCTTTGCTCTAGGAACAGAGATGTATTCTAGCATTACTGGCATTTCTGTGCTGCTTTTTCAGAAGAAATCACAGGCAGTCTATTTCAATACCTTTAAAAACTGAGAGAGGAAAGAAAGTGAAGGAAAATTAGTACAAATGAAAGAGCTTAAAAATATTTGTTCCTTGAAAAATTTCAGATATTAAGAAAAACAAATTACATCAAAGAGCTTTGCTTCCTAAATGCACATGCTTTCCTTGTAGCACCGCTTTTGTTGTTTGTCAAACTTATTAATCAAACAGTATGAGCAACACAAAATTTAAAAAAAAAATTGCCTACTTAGCTCTCAACAGATCTTGATCTTTTAGTGCTGAGCCTTGCAGATAGATAACTCTTTGGGACCACATTGGGATTTGTAAAACCCTTCGGACCTGAGCATCCATCTCAGTAGGACACAAAATAACGACATAATAGTCCTGTCAAAAACATAAGGGGCAATAATCATGTTATTTTTTTATTTTACCATTTTTTGTTCATAGAATCATAGAATGGTTTGGGTTGGAAGCGATCTTAAAGATTATCTAGTTCCAACCCCCCTGCCATGGGCAGGGACACCTCCCACTAGATCAGGTTGCTCAAAGCTCCATCAGCCTGGCCTTGAACACTTCCAGGGATGGGGCATCCACAACTTCCCTGGGCAACCTGTTCCAGTGTCTCACTATCCTCACAGTAAAGAATTTCTTCCTAATATCTTTCAGTTTAAAACCACTACCCTTCATCCTGTCACTACGCTCCCTCATAAAAAGTCCCTCCCCATCTCTCCTGTAGGCCCCCTTTAGGCACTGAAAGGCTGCTGTAAGGTGTCCTCAGAGCCTCCTATTCTCCAGGCTGAACAACCCCAACTCTCTCAGCCTGTCTTCATAGGAGAGGTGCTCCAGCCCTCTGATCATCTTTGTGGCCCTCCTCTAGACCCGCTCCAACAGGTCCATGTCCTTCCTGTGTTGAGGTCTCCAGAGCTGGATGCAGTACTCCAGATGGGGTCTCACCAGAGTGGGGTAGGGGGGCAGAATCACCTCCCTTGACCTGCTGGCCACACTTATTTTGATGCAGCCCAGGATGTGCTTGATTTTCTGGGCTGCGAGCGCACATTCCCAGCTCATGCTGAGCTTCTCATCCACTAACACCCTAAAGTCCTTCTCCTCAGGGCTGCTCTCAATCCACTTGTTGGTAGAGCATAAGTCAGCAGAGACTCAGGATATCAAAAATGTCTCTGATAATTCTCAGATTTTATTGACAAAAGTTATTTGAATATATGTGTTTAAAATATTGAATTCTTTAATAAAAATGGCTGGACAATTGTAAGCTGCATAAAGAAGACTCCAGGGTGGCAAGTAAAGTCCATTTAGAAACTTTTTTTTTTCCACATGAGCATAAATTTTTTTAGACACAGTTTACATTTCTGTCATTCTAGCTGGAAAATATAAGAAGTTTTCAACAATCAGTGGAACTGTCTTCCCTGCATTTTTTTCCTCTACATTAATGGGCAGATCCAAACTCTGTTTCCTGTGCTTCCTTGTTAGGAAAAGCAAGGTTGCTCTGAAGTATACATGTGTGTACATATGAAATGGAGAGATAAATGGAATCTGAGAGGAGAGACTGAGAGCTCAGGACAGGCTTGTCATAGAAGTCTTCCTTAGCACACACAGACTTTTGCAGAAAGTTTAGTGCATTGGGTCCGGTGCATCATCTGTATCCTCCAGGTTCCCATTTCAACTGTGAAGGGAATGTATACAAGCTCTTCTAGGCTACATAAGTAGTAATAGGACTCTTCTTCATTGTCTCTAGTGTATCATAGAGCCTGAGTCACTCTTCAGGGTAGTTTACTAAATTTTGGATTTCAATTTGTGTTTGCATCTCTAAAGAATTGGATTTTTTTTTCTGTATTTGCTTATGCCTCTTACTAGCTAATTATTTTGGGGAATATTTTGGATTTGGGATTTGTCAAATTGCTGCTCAGCAACTTGAGGGTTGTATTTTTGTGATTTTTTTCCTCTAGTTAATCAAGCATGGTACCACAGGTAACTTAGTAAGAGACATGCAGAAGATTTAGTAAAAGAAATGGTCTGTAGAAAAGCTAATGATAATGAATCCAAATTGCTATCTCATTTAAATAAGCCTTTATATGATCAAACAAGTCATATGACATTTGTTTGCATTAGCTAGGGAATACGTGAACACTAAGAAAATCTCATGTGCAATCTTTCAAGGTCTTTGTCCTTTAAAGTACATCTACTTTTTTCTTAATTTAAACAGTTCCAAAAGGATCTAATCTTCCTAACACTGGCAAAAAACCCAAAGCAAAATGCGAAAAACAGAAGACGCTTTGACTTGTGATGAGTTTTGGATCTAGTCCGAAAAGAACAGGAAAAAATAATTTGAGTAGTTTTCATTTATTTTCTATTTTGGGGTAGAAAATAAGGAACTTGAATGGAAACATCTGTTTCTAAAAGGACTGGCATAATTCAACAAGACAGTAATTCTAACTATTTAGTCTGTTTACCTCAATTTAAAATGAATGTCTCCATACTGTATCTCAGCTTCTTATTGCAATTATAGATTCCCAATTCAGACAGCTATTCCCAAATTCAGTTTTACAAATTAAAGATCATTTCAGAAGGCTGTCTGCAAAAAATCAGTGTTTTGAGTTTATTTTCTTTTTTTTTTCACTGTAAGTACCTGTAATCTGGGGTGAGCATAGAATTCATTTAAGAAATCCATAAGTAAGTCAATCTTCAGAGAGCTAACACACAGTACAACATGTTTTTCCGTCTGAGCTCTGTGTCGACTGTAGTTACCACCAGACTTTTGTCTCTCCATCCACAAATATGCCAGCTGTTCAAACTGCAAGAGATGCCAATTGTCACTGACATACAGACAAGAAGATGTGTAGTACAACTGTATCATGACTTAACAGTGTTGCATCAATCATCTCATGCCTCTATGAAAAGATGCCCTTAAGTCCACAATGTCTTTTTCTTTGTAAAATGTACTTTACTAAGTATGTGAGATGGATGATAGGGTGATTGAAAAACATGGCAGTAGAGCCAGTCTCTACCACACACAAATAGCATGGCAAATCCATTAAAATATCATGGAATTCCAGTAAATCTCAAGATTTTAGAGAAGAACGAGGGCTGTAACTTATTTCCTTTATGTATTTTATACCTCAGAGCTCTCTTTTTCCAGTGCCTTGTGACATAAATGCTCAAATGAAAGGTTAAATTTCACAAACTTAAGTGTATACTGTGAGTATAGATACTCAGATAGAAGCATGATTTTAATTAGCTTGGGCAATAACTCTTCACAGAGATTTTATAATGTTCTGAAGATGACCTTCTATATACTCTCTTATTTGTTTTATAAATTTAGATAGAAGTTATATACACAGCATCTGTTAATACAGCAAATTTGCCTTTGCCAGCTGAACAATATATGCAGGCTAACAGTAAACATAGTTCTACTAATCTGAATCCTTTAGATTAAAAAGAATACTGTAACAATCAGTGCCACTGTTAACAATCTGTAATAAAACATACAATACCATTTCAAAGTTCCTTGTAAGTAATATGCATTTAATTCTGATTTAATTCACGCGTATCTGTGTGATAGCTGCTTTTTCTCATCCACGTTCAACTTATGGAGAGACCGAATCATGAATAATAATTGATTTCATATCATAGCAGGACAAAAGCTTGGAAGAGAATGACTCCCACATTCTGTATCTGGAAAACTATATGAAGCTCCATTATCACTAGAAAGCTATAAAGTAAAGTAGATTAAAATTTATGTGAAAAGGCCATGGATTCCAGGTTATTTACTGGTAAGGCAGAGCTCTTATGCCTGAAGTGTATATCATAACTACCTGAAAGATGAAATTTCCATTTCCTAGAAAATTCCACATTTCTTAAACAAAGCATATGTTAGTTTTCAATAGAGTATCTATTTTACTAAATTTCCACTGAGTGGGAATAAAATTGTGTTAGTGCATATATCTGTGTATGCAGACATTAAATTTTTAGGTATAATTAAAATGTTCAAATAATTTCAAGAAAATTAATGCTGAAAGCTTGAGCTTCCAACCTCACAGGGTTTCTGTGTTGTCTGCTAACAGTAAGCTTTGGTCCAAACTGTCAAAGAAGCCAAGTCTGGAAACTATGTCGGTGTGAGAAACTTCAGAGCTTCATGGTCTAGCAGGTCTACTAAAAGCTTTGACAAGCATGCACAATGCCTCCCCACTTCCCCTTTTTGTAGCATGAGATCTGGGTGATCACCAAATGTGGAATAGTTAATATCTCAGCAGGGCTTCCCATGTAATCTCGGGGCTTCTGCCATCAAGCCTCACCTAATGAGCTGGGAAATGTTTGGTATAAATTAATAAAACTGATCGACTCCTTGAAATACTTGGATTTTCATGAATCAGCCTTTTCCTGTTGAAATTGTGAGAAGTCCTAAGCCTAAGTAGGCATCAAAAATTCCTAACTGTGCTGTTGGCTCTGTGTATGTCTATTTGTACTGACACACACAGCTGTGAACCCAATTTGCTTGAGTTGCAGATTTAATGAGATATTTTTCAAGTTAGCACTGAGCTGTAAGAGTAAGAGAGGAAGTGGAGAGAAGCAAGATTAGAAACAGGGAGAGCCTGCAGAGGAAATGCTATATTCATAAAGAAAGTGCTGGCTACTTTTGTTTTTTAAATTGCTCCATTAATAACAAATCCATATCTCAGGATGAAGGAAGGGCTCTGTGGTACATGACAGGAACAGAAAGTTTTCACCAGCACTTGAAAACTGTTTTTGTGTTTTTAGTGTTCTGTTTTTTAGTATAAATCTAGACTATAGGAGAACAGAGAAAGGAAAAAGGAAAAGAAAAAAAACAACAACCAGGAGATATAGAAGATGGTTACTTTTTCTGACATTTTATAACCAATAATAACAATAAATTATTTCAGTTATTATTCTTTAGTTTTAAAAACAATTCTAAGAGAAGAAAAATCCACATTTACCTGTATGGGCAACACCACAAGGGCAACACAGATCATAATGACAACAAGCAGCTTTGAAGGCCATATCTTGGGTGTAACATCCCCAAAGCCCACAGTGGAAAATGTCACTATGCAGAAATAAAGGGAGTCAAAGAGAGTCAACCTGTTTCCTGCTCGTTCCAGATGCTGAATTCCACAAATACTACGTAGAAAAGAATGAATAAAGACATGAAAAATAAAAACTGTACTTAGGGTCAGTTCAAGTTTGATGATTACATGTGCAGAGAACTATTTCTTTTCAGAATTCATAAATTACTTAGCAAAGACATTTTTTCAAAGAAGAGTAAAAATTAGTATCAAACCAGAAGTGTGTTATTAATATATTTTTCAAATGTCATTTGTAATGAAAGAAACTATTTTTTTTTTATTATTTCAATATGATAGTCACAGCTTTGTTGCTGGGTTTTGCTTAATGGCTGTTGTGAGGGAGAGGTGGTATATAGAACATTGATGCGATTCCTTTCTAAACCAGAACAAAACAGATGGTATATAGTTGCCACCATTCAGAATTTTTTATAAACATCTTCTAACTTTTTCAGGGAGAGTCTCCTGGTATGGCCAAGAAAATGTACATAATGCTTTCTTTAAATCTATCACTCTCTACGTTGGTCTCTATCCCTTTCTGTGGCATGCGTTATTAGCATGAACTAGTTATGAGAGCACATGTTGCACACTAGAAGGATAATGGTGGTACAAATGGGTATCTAGAATAAACTGAATGTGAGAATTGCAGGCTATCAAACTGTCAGAGGAATAAGTGTCCAGGGTCAGCCTTTAGGTGGAAAGTGGAAGATGCCAACTGGTATGAAGAATCTGCTTGCTAAAAGTACAGAATAGAAATATAAGGCTTGGTTGTCTTTGATAGCTGAACGAATTATGTTCTTTCGTTCTAGTCACATATTTCTGAACAAGTTAAATGGTAGCCCAAGTTAACTGGTAATTATTTCTCTTGTAATCAGCATGATGTGCTTTTGGTTTTGAGAAGCAGTAGCAGAATCTGTCCATAGGTCTTACTGTTATTTCTTATGTTGCAGAGTTTAAAAATATTTCACTTTGAAAAATATACCATGATAAGAGCTTCCCAAGCTTAAAATATTATCTTCCCTAATACAGTACTTAGATCAGTGCAGGCTTTTATATTATATTCACCTATATGAAGAAAATCAATGTGTGAACCACCTTAATAGTGTTAATATCTTATTCCTTAGTAATTATTCTAGAACATACCAAAGATTATTTCTTCATATGTGATATCCAGATGGTAATAGTCACTCATTAGTATCTGCCATGGTAAGATCTTTGCATCACCAGGGAGACCCTGTGTTTATAACAGCTTTAGCAGTTGTTCTTCTGTTCTCTGTTCTGTTCTCCAAAAATAATTTAGCTGTGGGCAGTGGCATTTCCAGAACATATGGATCAAATTCCCAGTTTCCTCTTCACAGTTCTAGCATTTGTAGTTTTCACACATCTCAAAATGTTCTAAAAAGGGTGGGTTTTTTTTTTCTCCTGTTGTTTGCATAAGTTTCATACTTCACTCAGAACTGATACTTTTTATATTCCTATCCAGTTTGTCCCACATTTTTCATTTGAGTTGTAATCTAGATCTTAACAATTTCACTATGTTCCCTGTTTTTCTTTTTTTTTTAATTTTTTTTTATTTGACAGAAAGGATAATTATATTTTTGTCCTGGAAATATTAACAGAAGGACTGTAAAGAATTATGCTAATGAAGCTTTATTTTGGTCTCAGACAAGGAAGTTTTTCAGCTAAATCCTTTTCCAGTGTTATTTTGAAATAATGGAGTATACTGCAGAGGCATCCAATACAGAAAAAGAAGCTATTTTAATATCATTATTAACGTAAGTTATATGCAGTTTTAGAAGTAGAATGGTGATGGATTTTTAATTCTTCATTGTTATTATTCCTGATCACTTTGGTGCATTTTCCTCTCTTTAGTTGTCTTTTGCGGGTACATCTCTAAAACACACAATCTTGACTTCAGGAATTAAGGTCCCAAGGGCCAGGAAAGCACCAATAACACTGAGCCAGTGATATGGCTCCCACATAACAGGACTAATGCACCACTCCACTAAGTGTGTTAAATATCTTCAGATGGGTTTATATTGAAGCATAATGCATGATCCTATCATTGGTATAAATGTAATTTTTCTGATGCTGCTGCCCGTGAAATTGCTTGGTGTTTATACATGCAAAAAGATCAATATTGCCCTTTGTATCTGACAGAGTGGATTAAAATGTAAAAAAAAAAAAAACAACCAAATTTTACCTTAGGGGTTTTTTTACATTTTCAAGGAATGAGAATGGTTTCTTCACTTTTTGTTATTTTTGTAAAACCTTAAAAAAAATTAATAGCTCGCTGGTAGGAAAACTCAAGTCTTGATATTTTCTTTATTATTATTATTATTATATTTTTTCATGAGCTTTCCTCGGTCAGCTCACTCAATCATAGTTTAGCTTAACTGATATAATATATCATAAACCATTTCAGCCTTTTCTAAGTCAACAGTAAAATTCCCACTGAATTTAGTGAGAACAAAATTTCATTTTATCAGCTGTACTCCCTTGTAGTCCTATATATTCCTATTCCTTGAAGCCATGAAAATAATTTTGTGCCTGATCCAAAATGTTGTGGATTCAAGCTGTTTCTTGTTGAACTCAGTGGGCATGAGCCAGAGCTTCTCACATTTAGCTAGCAATATTAAAGGCAGTAAGACATAGGAGCTATTTTTTCTTTGCTGAAGCAGAAATTTAGCTCTTTTAAAAACTTTTTGAACAAATTAATCTTTCCTCAAAATTACTTGCACCTCATTTGCAATTCTGTGAAATTGTACTTGAAGACCTAGCCCTGAAAACAAAGGAATGATAGATTCAAAATTAGGTTACCAAGTCTTAATTTTACTACGTGTTTTGCTGTTCTGCCTTTTGTTTCCACTAGAGACAAAGATCACAAAACTGTAGAAAAACCTGACTTTCAGGAGACAACTTTATGGGAATCTAACTACCAAATGCAGTATTACCTCTTTTACTCCTTCCCCAAAAATATTATACTTCAATCTCACCACCAGCACCTCTAAAGGAATGTAGTCAGCATCTATAGCATGCTCCTATTGATTTGGGCTGCCTAATTACACTGCATAGAGAGTGAAGTGGGAAGTTACTGACTATCCATGAAGCCAAGTCCACACGGATTAGTTACTCCATTCCCCACAACTTATGGACTTCTTGTAATGAATAGTACCAACTTATGGACTTCTTTATATGAATAGTTCTTTATATGAATAGTTTTTTTCTTATAAATTGTGTCATGATTTGGGCAGGAAACTGTTAAGCATTATTTTAAAAAGATGCATAAATGCTGCATGTACCAATACAGAAAGCTTAAGTTCTTGTCTGTTTTCTCATATTTCCTGACTATGTAGTAACTTGGACTTGATCTTTTGGCTGTTTTAATATTTTATGGTGGTATTTATATCTCCTTGTTCTTGTTTGCTTCCTCTTCCTCTTTCATCCCATGAAGAAACAATGATTTACTTGGTCATCCCTGGACAAACATAATGATTTCAAGCTGGAAAGAAATGTTTAGCAAAGGCGATGATCATATCAACTTGTTCTTGTGGAGAAAATAAACCACTGTAATAATAAATACACAGAAAACACCTAATTAAAACATAGGGCCCAATTCAGCACCTTCTATACCACTTTTAGCTTTCCTGTAAATTCAGCAAGGCCGTCTTTTCATCATGGATCTAAGTGAACAGCTGGAATAAAACTGGTTTAATGGACAGATTTAGTATTACTAAAAAGCCCCACAGAAACCTAAACTATGGGTCTGCCAAAGCAAAAATAATCTCAGAAAAATTATTGCAAACTTATGGAGAAGAGAAGTGAGATTTTAAACACTCTACTACCACTGCACTTGAAAAACAAAGATAGTAACATGTAATCCCTGAAGATTAGTCATGTTTAGTTAAGGTATTGTTTGAACTTTTGAGAGTTCAGTCTTCGTTTTACTGGAAGTTTTCTTTCTAATTCCGGGAATCTTTGTTTGTTTGAGTATTTTATGTGCCAAAACTAACTATGCTTTGTAAATAACCTATCTGCACATGCAGTACAGAAATAAATACTGTAGAGTAAAATGACCCCTGAAATTAAGTCAGATTTTTCTCATGCTGGCAGTAGAATGTCATACAAATGGACAAAACAACAACCCCTTGGATAGCAATTTGAAAGTACTGTACATTAACTATCCTTATTTATAATCTGTTTTTATATTGGTTTGTATTTTCATTTGTCATTGTTGCCAAATATTTCTGATCTCTAAATTTTTATTTTTACTTTTAGAGAAAATTATTACTTACAGGTAAAATCTCGAGGTCTAAAATAATTCACCAGAAGCTGAAGCCAAAAGTTAAGAGATGCTTAGGTGCCTTCATGATTAGGTATCAACTAACAGCATTGTTTTCTCTGGAATTTAACTTTGAGCTTCCAACTTTTACAATTACTTTGTTGAGTTTTAAATAGCTAGCTACAGGGACTAGCTAACTACTATGTTGAAATCAATGGGGATTGCTTTTACCAGATTCAGTGAGATTCTGTGGTACAGGCTCAATGGTTATACACTACGGACGTTACACCTGAAGTAACTCAGAAATATAGTAATTTTGCATTTTAAGTAAGTGTTCCCAGTAATTTCTCACACCCTAAACTCTTTAAAGTTTCCACATATGCTACCACGGAATGGTGATGTTAGTACAAATTAAAAATTAAATTATGATTATTTGATTGTTCTGTACCACCAATTGCTGTTTGTATTATTTTAAAATTTTCTGATACTACAGTCACAGAATATTTCTTTTCTTATGCTAAAAATTTAAATGAACCATCAATCAGCAAAATTGTTGATACACCATCAACTGTAGCAAATATCTATGGGTAAAATTCAAATACTGTGAAATACTGAAGATGACAATGTTAACTTTCCAGGAAATACACGGGCAGGCATTTGAGACATATTTGACCACTGTAGTAGCTGTAACTTTCTGCTTAAGGAAATTAAGATTTGGAATAGTTCACCCAAGATGTTTAAAGAAACTTCCTCGGTCTACACCAAAATAAAATGTGGCTATAGAACAGTTCATACTTCAGTCTCACTCTGGGGGCCATGTAATATCTCTTAGAAATCTGTTGAATGCATAGAGTTTTTGCCTGAAATTGGCCAAAAGTGCTCACTTATTGCCAAAGGTGTTAATACTATGCCGGTGCCAGTCTAAGTCCTCAAAATTACAGTGATGTCTAATGCTGTATCTGGAGAATGCCCCACTTGGTATAGAGGCAAGCAATTTTTTTGTACTGGAAGTTGTCTCTGTGCAGTGATCTGTCTTCTCTAGGGCACTGATGTAGAGCCAGATGCAGTTTTGTCCTATATAATTAAACAGTATTGGAAAAGCAATTCTCAGTGCTTGTAGAATTAGTATACTTAGAATCATTAAATGCTCAATTAACACTTTACAAAACTCTGCGTTGAATACTAATATAACTGGAGTGACATTAAAGTGGTATTTTTTTCATTCACTGTATGAGATACATACGGAAATATTGTATGTTGACTTCTGAATGATAACAAGTCCTCTGAATTTTAATTATCTTTTTTCTATGAGATACTTCTGAGCTCTGTTGTCTTGTCTTTCCAAAGGTGCAGGTTTTGCTTACAACCTTAACCATGACCTAAAAACCTACTGCTTTCTGATGGAACCTCTGATTCTTATTTAAATAATGAAGAGGCAAAGAAAAAGAACAAGGCAGGAGCAGAAACTACAGCAATTAAATAGGTGAAGAGACAATAGAAAATACTCTGACCAATAATAAAATGTCTGTCCTACCCAAATGCCCTGAAGCTGAGGTCTTAAGCCGCTGAAAACCAAATGCTTCAATTTTTTTCCAAGCCCTGTGATGCTTTCTCAGTCTTTTATAAAACCTGTTTTCTTTTCTAAAGATTTATTTTCTGAAAAGCAATTTTCCATAAACAACATTAAAATGGAAAAAAAATGACTAGTTTAAGTAGATGTGCAATTTCCAAAATGTTAAATAGACAGAATCTGGTACAATATATCATGTATAATATATCAAATTTAAGAATTACAATGAGAAATTCCAATTTGCATCTTTCATTCCATATAGAAGGCTTTAAAGCTGTGAGAATGACTGAATTCCAGGACATAGACCTTATTAATTGCATGCAAGACAGTGAAATGAATGAGGGAGAAATGCTGATTGGAAAGAAGATTAAGGTTGTTATGCTGTCTATAAAGTAAGTCAGTAGAGAAATATACTTGCTATTCTTAAATAGTGAGAAATGAACCTATGAATGCAGTAGATCATGCTGAAATGGATTCACTGAATCCACACAAAAAAAAAATAAATCTATTTTTCCAGAATATTTTCTTTTCAGAGACCAGTATATGTTCTCATACAGCACTCTCCCTTTTTTTTCAGAACCACAGTAGTGAGGGGAAAGACTCAGATTAATTCAGCAGGTTTTGAATCAAGATCTTCTGTTCTGTGGGAGTCTGAGTACAAGCTGAGGTAGGAGTGCAGAACTCTTTCTTTCATTACACAGCAATCCCACCATGTCAGAAATGGATTCTGAATTCCACTTCAGCTGGAAATGTCACCTTTTTCTGTATTCTAGTTGTATCTTTGTTCTAAATAATGGGGTTTAATGATATCATTATTGCTTACCCATAGAGTCTAGTATGAGTATTTTCCTTCCCCAAAGATCAGTATGGTATATGCAGCTAACGGTTGCAAAAGCTCAACTTATAAAAATAAACTTCCACTAGTAAGACATGTGACTTCCAGAAAGTGCAGAACATCTTGCTAAGCAGAATAGGACATTATGAAATGACCAACTGTATATAAATATTTGTTGAAAAGGAGTGAGAACCTTTCTGCTCCTGCTGCTGCATTTAGTGAAATGAGAAATGGAGCTGCAATAAAACAACTTTGGTGATAGATACTGCACAAGCAGAGTCCCACCGTGGGCACCATTCAGCTCAGTGTATTTCCATCAAAAGGTCTATGCGCACTTCAGTCTGTAAGTCCAAAGAACTATTTGCATTTTTGTACGTTTCAGTCTGCCTCAGAGCTTTGATGGTAAACAAAGTAAACCTTGGCATTGCAACTTCAGTGTGTCAATACTGTTGCAGCCAGGAGCCAGCTTGAGTCTGAGGATTCAGACTGCTCACACGAGGAGTCTAACTATTCAGGAACTAGAATCATGCACTCAGTACTTCAACCACCAGATACTCTTCATCTGAAGGGCATTACCGAATTAGGTAATATTACATACCTATCCTTCCTCAGGCAGAATAATTAAGTAATCTCTTTATAATATTCAGAAATTACATGTGTTGTGCTGGAAAATTCAAATACAAACTTCTAATTGAATACACCTGATATGTTATGCTTTGAAACATCATGCTTAATGTTTCTTGCAATAGTTTTGAAACACTCTTAAGGGTGTAACAGTTATGCAAACCACCCACACTCCCTTGATCAAATTAAATTAACAATTGAGAAATTCATTATCCAAATATTTATGAAATGTGCATAAGAAGCTAACCCAGTGTGTAGAAACAGGGTAGGAATTGGAGACAGAAGTATAGGTTATGACCAGGCGTATATATATTTCATTTCCTAGCAACAAAACACAGTTCACAGTTATCCTCTTAGCATAAATAATAAAAAGCAATAAAAATCCTTATAAATATGTAGAAAATCTTAAAAATGCAAACTAGCACTAGGGCTGTGTCTGGATATCTGTCTGAACGTTTGTTTATTTTGAAGTTACTCATGGAAAATTATATTCAATTTCCAAAGCTTGATATTGTACCACTACCACTACAGAAGTTAATTATGTACTTGGCAGATTTTAAACATGCTAAGCTTCGATTTCAATCATCAGATTTGTTTAAAAAAAAATCTTGAATCATAAAAGGTTAGCTAAGAGAAGCCAGTAGTAATAAAGAAGTGGAAACTCAATCTTTTCGAACTCTTGAGATCAGGTTATATCTACTGTGGAAGCACCACTTTTTATCTTTCTCATTATTTGCTCCTTTTGAAAGGAAGTAATCATTATTGGTTACATTGCTACTGGAGATATGAAAGATCCAGCTTCATATTCATCCTCTATGCCTGTGAATTCAAACCCACATCCTGTTTCTCTCTTTATGATAGTGATAGAGACAGATGGTAAGAAGATGCAAAAAAAATTCAAGTTGGATGGATAGAGATAAAGTTTCTAAAAGGACTGACGTAGAAAAAAAGGCCCACATTCATATTGGATTAGGCAAAAGGCTCCTCTAATTCAGTGTCCTGCTTCTATTGAGAAGCAGATTTTTAATAAAAGAACAAACAGTATGGAAAACAAAGAAACAAACAAAAAAAAACCAGCATGGAAAGATTCTCCCCATAAATACTCTGCCTATTTTAAAAGAACTTGTAATAATAATTCAGTACGCATACCTTAATTGTGGTCCAAGAGCAGACTTTCTCTCATGGAGGCTGAATCATCTCTGTGTCCATCCTAGCCTAGGTACACTTCAGTCTCATTACAAATATTTATTTGTTGTAAACAAGTTTGCAGTTCCTGACCTTGAAGTATCCTCTCTAATGTTTATATGTGTTCTGTACCAAAGTTGCCTACAGTAAGAGTGTTTCCAGACCTGACTGAAATCTTTCAATGCCTGGAAAATCCCAGATGCCAATATTCCTTTATGGCAGCTTATTAGGTTCATGCAGCTCCTTGTGTAGTGGTAAAACACCTTAGCTTCAGTCTATTTGGATAGTTTGTCTGCAACAACACATAGTTTACTAATTTTTTTATTCCCAAATAAGATAGGCCATGGGATTAAATAAAGGTTTAGGAAAAGAGTTGATTCAATATAATTTTACAAACACTTGAGACAGGATCAGTCTTAGATGATGTACAGCCTTACAACTGTTACAGAATTATGATACGGTCTATAAGCTACTGATACAATGATTTTGTTCATTTTCAACCTAACTCAAGTCATCGCATATTTTAATGACAAATGGATTTAATTTTCTTTTTAAGTATTTGTTTTGATTTATCTTAGATTCAAAACCTGACAACTTATCCTCTCCTAGTTCCTTCCTTTTAGGACAGGATTTTTGTGGAACAGGATTTTGCAGTGCTCCGCATAGTTTTCTTTCAGTTCTGGTAGTCAGAATTCTCTCCTTATCAGATTTTGTCTTTTCACTTGATTCCCAAGGATATTCATTATGGACCTTCCTTACGCTTCCAGCTATTTTTACATCTACTTGAAAGCCTCTCATTGTTTGCATTTTGAGCAAAATTCTTTTTTGTTGCTCTTGCTGCTATTAAAACAACTGATTCAGGACAAGCCCAATTACCGTCCTTCAGTTGCAAAATTTTCTTGTTAATAACACCATAAAAAAATTAATTTCTCAGAAACTTACAGTTAAGTAATATTCAGGAAGAATGGTCTTGCAATTCTTGATCTTTCTGTGAATCTCAGACCAATAGTTAGTATGTGTTGGAGTGGTCTAAAACTTGCAAGTGATTCACAGCTGATACCACTTGTCTTATCCACCTTAACCACAGGCATGAGGAGTGCAGCCCTTTCAATAGCTCATAGGTGAAATTTTCCTTTCCATATTAAATTTCCATAAAACATATATTCTGTTGCAGAGAAGCTCTGTCAGAAGTTAATTTTACTCGTAGACATGGAAGAAACTGATTTCTGCTTGCCTTATTTGTATCTCGCTCATAATCTTTTAATTTGCTATTGCAGCCAATCCTCACTGTCTGCGTTAAGGTCATCTTTTTCCCAGAAATTTTCATTCACGTTTGTTTTCATCACCAATTACCTAAAAGGACTGCACAGGATAATGATAATGACGACAACCTTCATCATTAGAAGACATGGAGAACTACGACTGATATCAGAAAGCTGACTTTTCCTGCACCAGAACATAGGCTCTGACACCCCCTTGAAGCATGGTCTACTTCACAAATTCTACCCTTCTCATTGCAGGTCCTACAAATCTAGCTTTTACAGTGATTATTCCATATATCAATATTTATGTATGTGATATATAACCAAAGGAAGAAAAACTAGTCATGGATCATTTACTAGATACAGCTTTTCATATATTTACTGAACTTATGGATTCTATTAGGCACCCAAAAAGGAGAAAAGCACTTCTTAAGAAAAACAACAGAATATATATTTGGAAGACTAAAAAGTGAATAAATAGAAGACCCAGACATGTAGGCTAGAAACGGATGAGAAATATCTGTTTCTCATGGCAGCTGCTTGCTGTGCTTTATATAATCTTTTTTGAGAACAAAGGAGAGAGGTTTACAGATATGAAGAGGAGGCAGATGGAACATCATGGACTTAAACATTTTGAGCTCAAATGAAGACCACTGTGAAATGCTACAATTATATAGGAACACAGAGATAGATACCTGTTTCGCTCCTTCTATTTCACAATGTTTATACTTAAAATGAGTAGTTTATTCTACAAATGAATATTTATAGATCAGTGAATGCAAAAGCTTTATGATAACTTAAATGAGGACATAATCTGCTCCATTGTGGATTTCGTTATTGCACTATTATTTACTTTTTAAGTAGATGTGTGTATTTTTATCAAAGGTGGTATTTTAAATAATTTTTCAAGATGCTGAACAATGAACATAAGCACTTTTTGTATTTTTAATAATAATTTAAAGTGAAAATGACAGCACTGCATGTTATTGAAATTATAAAGTTGTGCTATTTTAAAATGCAGTAACCTCCTTATGTTGATAAAATGAAGCAAGCACACAGGTTTGTTCTCCAAGTCACAAGTTAGATGGACATAGATATCTGTTTTCTGCATCACAGAATCACAGAATCATCATGGTTGGAAGGGACCTCTGAGGTCATCGAGTCCAACCACATAAAAAAAAAACCAACAAAAAAAAACCAACAACAACAAAAAAACCCCACCAAACCAACAACACACACAACACCCCAGCACATCACACCCACCCACAAACCAATAATCTTGGGCACTAGAGCATGCCCTGAAGAGC
>JAOXJK010000004.1:9109293-9119310 GCA_025774025.1 Xenus cinereus
TATTTATTTTTTTTTAAGTCTGCATGCTAATGACAACTTCATTTTTGAGCCAGGAATTGTGAGTGATGATGGTTCACTGCCAGGCATTTAATCTTAAATGGTGAAGTAACATCTTCAAAATAATTAGTCATCCACTGTTACACATGGCATTCTATTTGCTACTGTTTAAAATGATGTAACATTCTCAAAGACACCATGTGAGTATCAGCTTTTTCTTTTTACTGCAAAGATAAAACGAAGTACGTGAAATGTAATGCTTTCCTATAATGAAAGAGATGGAAGACAGAGAGCTTTACCAATTATTTTATATATCAAATTTCCCCTTTAAGGGGAACTTCCCCTGCATTCATTGAAGTCTTCCCAAAACCAAAGCAAAACCTAAGAATTCTTTCACCAGTACAATGATACAGTATTTCACAACCTGCAGACTCTGGTTGTATTCCAGATTGACTTTTATTCTAGGATTTTATTTTACCAAAGTTATTCTTGTCACCTTTGTTCTGAAAGTAATATGCATGCTCTGCATATGTAACATTTACATTTTCACACAACGTATCTACTTACAAGCCTGTGATTCAGCAGCAGGTGTATGTGTACATGTGTGTTTATAAACCAATGGAAAGCTTACTAGAGAACCCACACCCTAATAATTTGCGTGCCTCTGCACGCCTGTTGAGTTTACCTCTATAGGTCCCTATGTCTCGAACCCAAAAACCTTTTCTCTGACTGCATTTTCTTTTGTGGATCTTTTCAAGTGCTGATACTTTTAAAGACATACATATATCAAATGCATATTGCACATACTAAAATATGGTAATTGATTTTTGCTTACAGAATATGATATTCTGTTTCTCTTTGACATTCCTTATTTGTCCTTGCTCTTTGGATAATCACTTCTAGATTTTCACCAAATTCGCCTTTATTACATCACGGGGTTCATGTGACTATTACAGAATTATATGTTGTGGCCCCAGTTTGTGTTTGACACAGCAAATTAAAGCAGGCTTTGCTAAGTTAATTTTTAATTTTACTAAGACTTTACATATTCCTTACAATCATTCTACCTGGTGCTATATTCCTGCAAAAGAACAAGGACAGGATTGCATTTAGATTAACTTCAAGGAATTTTATGTGTTGCTTTACACGTGCTGGCAAGCCATAATTAGTTAGCATTAGCAGTAGCTTGATTTTATTTATCTCCCATAAAATTCAAAACATGATTGCTAAAGAAAAGATACTATGGAGATGCAATCTTTAAGAGTCGTATTTCTAACAGTCCAAATGTTATATGACTCAAAATCATTTACTTTTCTTCCTCCTTTCATAACGGTAATTGGTGTTTGCTGCCAGAACAACCTTTGCTTGTCATGGTATCTGGTAATATTATTACTGCGTTACAAGATGTCATGATAATAAAAGCCAAAAAATTGTTCTCCCAGTGGCATATTCAGAGTGCATAATGTTTGGCAGAATATTGTGTATTCTCAATGCATCTTTAATGAAAACTTGTCAAGATTATTGTAAATATTAGCAGCATTTGGTATCTGAGAGACATTTTTACATCACGTTAAACTTATTGAGGAAAATATTGATAAAGAACCTGAGAGAAATTTTAACTCTTTCTCAGGCAGGACTTTGTTTTTTTTTACACTTTACTTAAATATGCATATTCTGATTACTGAATTTTCAGTACCTTCACATAGCAATAAAAATTATTAAAAGACAATGATCACAAATGATTCATAGGATAAAGGCTGGAACTTTCAGAATGGAAAGTAATTTAATGTCTAACTCCTACAAAGAGTAAAAGTCTTGCAAGCCTTGCTGAAAATTCTTCCTAGTGTTAATTAAAAATATTGATTTCAACAACACACTACTAGATTGTAAAACTGCCATTGCATTAATTGTCAAAGGATGATTTACCTGACCTATAGTGTAGAGTTACACACCACACGAAATATTAAAACATTGTGTGGTAGAGAACAAAAATGTGGGTAAGTTCATTCTGTCTTTCAAATTTGTTCAAATTTAACTTTTCTTACCTTTACCTAAATTGAGTTTGGAACTACTGATTTTTCAGGTTAATAAATGATCTGCAACCTCTGCTAGAAAATCAGCAAAGCTTTTATTGTAACTTGAAAAGATCACAAGTACCTGAATCCTTGACTCATCTTCCAGGGTGCAATAAAAAACCAGAAATCTCTCAATCACATCATATTTTTTACTTCCTTAATTTAATATTTCTCTACATATTAAAGAAAAATAGAATGATTTGCTTATAAATAATCTGTTGTTGAAGCTCCATTTTACAGAGGCTTTGTGAAGGGCATCTTTCTGAGTTACCAGTTAGTCTTTCTGAATATTTATTTTCAGAAGACAAGATGGCTACAAATGTATCTCTCGCACTCAGAAGATAATTTAGATTGAACTCTCCAACCTTTATGACTTTGTTGGTCTCTGTGTCTAGTTTTAAATGTTCCATTACATCAGTTGCACAAAGAATTCCCTACATGTAACATGGGAAAGATGCTGACCTAATTATTTTAGAAATAAATATGTAGCAACGTTTAAAAAGATTAACAAAGGAAATATTATGTCACTACCAAATTAATAACTAAAATAGCATGAAAATCACTGTATAATTATCTAGGTTTCTATAGAAACCATGTTTCATGGGTAGCCAAAAAGACTTCTGATTGGGCTTCCATACTTCTGCTCTCCCTAAAATGAAAATTATTTCTGTTCTGCCTTTCATGAACAACTAGCCAGTTTTTCAGTAGCATAAGTCCTTATTGTATGCTCTTTAAGCAGCACTGTTTAACAGCACTAATCACCCTGTGCTTTTTTAAGATCTGCACTCTTGAACTTAAACATGTAAAAATACTTTTAAAAATGTATTATAACAAATACCATGCTATCAACAAGAGGGAAAAAAAAGAAAACGGAATAAATGTATATATGGTAATATTTCTGTGTTGTCACAATACAATAGCTGCATAAAACTAAGCAAAGGCATTAATCCAAGAAACAAACTGGGCATCTTATTACATTTTGTTGTTGTAATTTTTCATCACCTTTTCTCGTCAAGTCTTCTCAAAGGCTTTGGCCCATAAGTTCTAATAATATGGATGTAAAAAAATGATCCCCAGTGTCAGCAAAGGTGAAAAGGTGTGGCCCATACCCTAAAACCATATTCTATTAGAAACAGAGTTTCATCTGAATTTGTCTTTCATTTAAATAGTCTAGATTTACAACTATTTGTGGCAACACTCTCTTTTCACATGCTTCTTATACGGATTTTAGCAAAGCCACCTTAGAAATAGCTACACCTAGGAAAAGATAAACTCTGTATGCAATATATTTTTCTCCTACCAAAGTTGATGAAAAGGTTGTTGTTGTCATGCACACAGCTTTTCCCAGAAGGCAATAGTTCAGATAAACTCTAATTGAATTTATAAATTATTTGTTCACAAATAACAAATGCATATTTTAAGAAATGTTTTGTTATTGAACTTCCAGAGGCTGTGCAGCCTTGTTATTGTTCCATCACTTAAGGAAGTGTTAAGGTAGTGTCTGAAACAGACCTCAATTCTAATTGTATACACTCACTGGAAAACTACGCATACATGCTGCCCCGATTCCAGCAATCAGGAAGCAGGACAAGGGTAAGGTGGAAGTTGGTATTATATGTCTTACCTGGCCTACTTCTAGATCTATTTTTTTGTTTGGAGGAATATTGCATAGGAATATTTCAAAACATAAAAATAGAGATTTTTTTTTGTTTGAAATGAGCAACTTTCTGACAGATCTGCTTCATTTCAGAGAAAGAAAAGCACAACCACTATAATTTTAATACTTTGTGGGATTCTTGTAATAGTTGAATAATTTACTTTGTATTATTTACAGTTACTTAGAACTTTCAATTAATGTTCTATAATATTCTGTGATTTAAATTCTGCAACTCCTGTTGAGTCCTTTAGATCCTGAGACCTCGTGTGCTTTACCACTTCAGAATGATCAGATTTGATCAAGCTAAATGACATAATTACAGTTTAATTTTATGCTATTTTTGAATGCAGGAAATCTCTCTAAACCATAAACTGAGATTGGGCCTGAGCACTGAGAGTGCTGTACAACAAAACATAACATCACAGAAAGAACTGTAGACCCCCAAACCCACATTTTATTCTACATTACATAAGCCACCAACACTCCTACTTAATGGTATGCATCTTTCTTGGAGAATTGCCATTGTAGGTTCCTGATATAATCAACAGAGGGCAGAGAAACACAGACCTTCATGTGGTGATTTAGTTCCCTTCAGGTCTGCATGGCTTTCTGAGGTGTCTGTCTCTTACTTACTGATAACTGGATCTGGAGCATTGGAATGACGTATTTTCTCTAAAATTATCTGAAGGTTTGATTTGTCTTGTTTGGACTAGATAATTGTTTAAATTTTTTTGTCATCCTTACAAGCAACTTATTCATACTGTTTCCTCCAGATGACATTTTGACTGTGTAATTGACACTGAGGCTACAGTATTGGCTTGCCACATTTATTCTGTAAATTAGTGTGTGGAAACATCCTAATTTTCTGATATTGAAAGCACTGATGGGTAAAAAATATTAACATTGATCTCAGTGAGCTTATAATGAGGACATAAGCAAAGTTTGTGCAGGCTTCTTAGTCTTTAGGATGAAAAAAATAAATGTCCATCTGAAACAGTTTGTAGCCACCTTTTTCACAAGCTACTCATTCTAGACTGTGCTATATGACTAACATTGATTTAAAAAGCAAAATAAGTCTTAATAGATGATTCATTGTGTCACAGAAAGATGCCAGAAATAGTCATTTACTGTTATTTGTCTTCTTGTACAGTTTACAGAAATAATTAGTATTCCATTTGACAAACAAGTGCAAACAGCCATTAGCTAAATGACACAACATATACTTTGACTAGGTCTGCAACTGTCACTAGAACTCCATCAATAGTAACTGCTGAACAGTCTGTCATATAGCACTACTCATCTTTTAGTATATGTATAATTGCTCTGGTTAAGGAGGCCACAGAAGTATTTAAAGAAAGTAAAATTATTGCATAGCCTAATCTGTCTTTGAAATCAGAAGAAAAGAGACAAAAATCCTTGATGTAATCTGTACGCTAAAGATACATGGAGTCGGTCTTATGAATTTATAGATCTGCAAATGAGTTCTACCCCCAGATCCATAAACAATTATCATAAAAAATCAAGAGTGGAATAGAGCACAAATTTTGTTACGTGATTACTGTTTGTTCTGTACTAACATTGAAAATTGACAACTATATACAAAAACAGAAGGAGCCTTTTCCCACTGTATTCTGAGTGCAAAGTACAGCTTGAATAATGATATCTAAAAATTGTGAGATTAGCCAATTAGCTGCAAGCATTAGATTATTTTTTTAACTTTTCATCTGAAAGCTTATACCTGAGTTATAAATTGGAATGCATCTACGTGTATAACCACCACTTATAAGATTCTGCTGTGCAGATGTAAACTATGGGTTTGCTGATGATGCACGAGGCAGAATTTAATTAATTTTCTGTGGGTTTTCTCCTAGCTATGGTCGAAGTTATTTTGAAAATACTTATTATATGCAGATAGGAGCAAAGTTGCTAGGGAAGAGCTCGTTTTATGCATTTATAATTTTTAAAAAATATTTTATCTAAATATGCGACTTTCTCACAGCTATTGTATGTAATATACATCTCTCAAACTGATCTTTAAAGTAAATTTCTGTTGATAAAAATGACCAGTCAAATGGTAACAAATGCATTGCTGTTGTCTACACACTAGAAGAACAAGTGTACTGGGCTTAGACATGCCAAATTTTCTCCCTCCATTGTAAACCATCAGGAGACCAGGAGGTCCAGCAAGGTTTTTCCCCAGGTTCCTGGGTGTGCTGAGGCACTTCTATGTGACTGGGACTGAACAGTTCCTCCACATTGGAGAGAACATAGTTTCAGTTCTAGTTAGACAGACAGATGGCAGAGGCATGTTAAACATTTTAAACTTTCTGACAGAAATGATCGTAAAAAGACTTACAACAGGTTTCACTCTCACTTGACGCAGTAAGAAAGCACTTTTGCTGCACTTTCTCAGTGCACCAGTCTACCTGCACTGGTAGAAAATGGAAGTAGAAAGAGGAGTCTTTCTGGAGTCTTCATACCATCTTGGACTGCTTGTAAGATGGTATAATCTCCATACAAAGGTATGTGCTGCCTCTTTTTACATGTCTGATAAAAAAGTATGGGTTTGAATAGAACCCTGTGTTGTAAAGTTATATTGACTTCAGAAGTGCTGAGAAGCCAATGTTCCTATTGAAGCAGATGGTAAAAGCTCCAAGCCTGTCAACCAGGAACTAAGAAGGGCTGTGGTGTTACAATTTAATCCATACAGTGGCTGAAAGCCATTACCTCACTAGCCTTAAAGGTCAGCAGGGAGGCACGGTGAGGGCAATTATCAGTGGTGCCAAAAGCACACCATGAGCATGTCCCCATCATACTGAATATATTCTAAAGGGAAGGTGCCCTGAAACTGTAAGCACTCTCTTCAAGCTACTAATCTAGGTTTATTAATTTTGCACTACTGAAACTTCATGGACCAAGGTAGTATCTCTAAATGTAACCAAAAGATGGTTACGAAAACAGACTGGTGCTACCTCAAAAACATTTGTGTTGTGCTCTATTACATATACGGTAAGCCTAGCGCTAGCTCCCATATCTGTTTGGGGGAAATACACTTGGTTACTGCTTGCTGTTGCAGAAATTGTGAAACATCAGCCTGGTGAAAGCCATCCTCAAGTGGACATATCCCCAAAATGGACTTTGCTCCTCTTTCAGCAGGAAGAAAACCATGCAAGCTCTGAATGATGTCTCTTAAAGTGAAAAACCATAGATGTAACATAATCAAAGACATTAAGCTAATTGATTTGACTGTTTATAGAGAATTTTTTAGATATGTTAAAAACATACTCTGTAATATAAAATCATACATAGATGGGCAAAAACATGTAAAAATGCCGTTATGTGTATTCATGTAAGCAATAGTCACAATTGCTTAAACAGAACTCCAGTCTTAGGAAAGCTGCAGATGCTTGGACAAGTATTCTTAGCCATTCCAAAAGTGCTTCACTTCCTTACTTATTGTATTACTGGGTGTTTTCATCCTATTTAGCTTATTTTGCAGTCGAGCAGGGTCAATACTAGGTCAGTATATAATGATCTATAATGAGCTGTTATCTGCAGCTGTTGAGACCAGACATAATTACTGTAGGTGAGCTTGCCATTTTCTGCATGTTTTACTGTCAGTTATCAAAATGCCTGGTGGTGAGCACGTTGTTCTGTTTAGCTGCAGTTTCCACACCTTATTCAATCAGGGATCATTACAGTAAGTTCTTGGGAAACATTCTTGTAACTAGCTTATTTCAGTGAGAATTGGATACATAGTTTGTTTAGCAGTTCAGTAAGATATTGAAGTAGGCTAGTAAAAAGGGTGAAGGCAGATTTACTCGAGTGCTTTGCATTGAAAAAAAATCAAAATGCAAAACTAGAACCAATTAAAAAACTCCAAGTGATAGAATTTTATGCATTCTGGTTCAAGTACTGTAGTCCTTATTCATATAACAATTCCTCTTAAAAGGCTGTCATATTCAGTAGGAAATTTAATCTCACAAAACTTCTGTTTAGAACTGGCAGCATTTGTCATTATGCAGTTGTGTGGCCATAAGACAAAGGGTAAAATTGGACCATTTGTCTAGCCACTGGCTAAAACAAACTCCTCTTCTTGAATAAAGGACAGAGAGGGACAAGACTGGAAAAGGCCATGTGTTATTTTACACTGTTATTACCAAAAGGGTTAGGCAGCACATAACAGTGGCTATCAGAAAAACAAGTTAGAGAAATAAAGTAAGAGAAAATTAAATCACTGTCTCCAAAATGACAGACCAAACTTTATCAGGGTGCTGACCCAAAGGCACCCCGTCTGGCAAAATAAATACAGGTGATTTAGTCTTTCCACACAGAATCATCTTCTCTGTTCACTGTCCCCTGTCACACCATCTTGTAACACACATATTTTTCCTCTACTTCTTCCCCCTGCTCCCTCTCCCAGTACATGACACTCACTTCTCAGGCACTACTGCTGAGAAAATTCTGTCTGTTAAATAAGCTACCAAGCTATGTTATCACCACTTCCCATTTATACAAACACAAGCATGACCATACTAAGACTCATGTAGCCTATTTTATCCGTCTCCAGCCTTGATCAACAGCAGATAGCCAATGGCGTAGTATGAAAATGGGGCAATCAAGTGGTGTTTCTTGTGGATCTAGCCTCCAATAATCTGAAGGTCATGAATTTCAATAACCAAGTATGTCCATATTTAATGCTTTCAACAAATTTTTCTCCATGCTTCCCAAACTCCTCTAAATTGAAGTTTTCAAGGTCTTGCAGTAAAAAGTTCTTCCGAATAACACATTTTGGTTGTTTGAACCTACCATCCCCTACTTTCTGTAATATAGATTAATAAAATCTACACTTTCTGGAATCTAGATTATTAACAGATGTCCCCTGTACTCCTTATTGGGATGTGACTTAGTTATCAGAGTGATAAGGCTGAGATCTTGCATACTTTTCTCTGTCTGTCTCACTAGTCAGGGTAAGGTGACATTTGTATGGGTACTTCTGTTGGTACTTTTCAAATTTGAGTGACTTTCCTGCTAAGATTGCACTTTTAGTACATATCTAAATTTTCACCCACTTCTTTCTCCTGTGTTCTTGCAACATCTGTCTTTCCTTAAAGTGAGAATGTTTCCTTTTCTCATGCAAGTATATTACTCTTTATTTCCATGCATGAGTTCCACAAGACCTGTTTTATCACCATGTAATAAAGGAAGAAAAGCCAATATATAAAATAAAAACAAAGAGGTTTTGGTCACTTACCAAGTGAAGATAAGACATAGTAAGGTAGATATTAAGATGAGGACTTGGTTAAACATTGCAGACTGTGTGCGTTGGATGGCTCTGTGAAGATCATTCTATATTAATGGAAAATAGGTGTTATTTTTGGTTTTGAATTAATAAGGCATGAGTTGATTCTATAGAGGAATTACATAGTGCCCTGATAAAATGCAGTCATTTAAAATCACTTAGAATTTGCTGATCATATAGAAGGGCGCAAAAGAGCCAGCTGTGATTCTGTGATTATTTAACTAGTTCTTTGTTTATCCTGGCACAATTCTGATACTAGTGCAAGCTCCCTTAATGTCTGTCTGTTCGTGTCTATCTTACAAATTACAGGCAGCAAAGAACAATTAAGGCATAGCAGTTGAGTTCCCTGTAATTGTATGTGAATAGAAGAGAAGCAAAAAAAATCACCCATTCCAAATTTCCCTTATTGGCACAGAAACAATTTATACTATATGAGATTTCACTTCATGTCTTATTTTTTTCTGATTTTGATGCAGAAAGCAGTTTAGCAATGCTTGACCATTTGTATAATCTGGTTAGCTTCCTAACAGATCTGTTTATCTTCCTATTAAAGTTGGACAGTGAACTGTACTGCCAAAGTCCCACTAAAGATAACATACTGAAAAAATAGATACTCTAAAATAGTTATTTTCTTTGTAATACTTACAATCATATTCTCTAATGCATGTTTTGCCAGCCAACAATTTAAAAATACAGGAATAAACAAGTTTCTTAGGACTGGCCAGAAAATCTGAAAGAAAAATTAACAAATTCATTAGAAGTTTTTATATTCAAGAATATAGCTTTTCTATTCACAGAATCATCATGGTTGGAAGGGACCTCTGAGGTCATCGAGTCCAACCACAAAAAAAAAAAACAAACCCAAAAAACCCAAAAACCGCTCACCCACCAACCAAACCCCACACCAAAAACAACACACACAACACCCCACCACATCACACCCACCCACAAACCAATAATCTTGGGCACTAGAGCATGCCCTGAAG
>JAOXJK010000004.1:9122020-9133554 GCA_025774025.1 Xenus cinereus
TTTCCCAACTGACCCATTCTGTGTTTTCGCTAATTTCCTCATTTTTAATGTTAAGAGCTTTCTTTTCTGAATAATAGAAATGTAACATAATTTACTTGTGCAGGCAAAATGCCTGTGCAGATGTGCTCCAGGTACTTAGTGATGCATACAGCTGTAAGATTGTGGCTTCCACATACAAATGCATCACGTCTTCTGCAAAACTGACTTTTGCAGTGAGAAAGTATGGTACTGATAAAAGCAGCTAAGACTGCCCATGCACCAGTGATATAGTAGTATTGCCAGATGCCTGTGACGAGTTTTGGCAATGAAAATGTCTAATGTAGACATCTTTCAGAATTTTGGTCAAAGGCAAATCCTTGTGTAATGGGTTAAACTGTAAGAATGCAGATTGTAAATCATTCATTCTTGGATCCAAGTGATCAGCAGTGTAATACAGTGCTACATTCTTTGCATTCCTCCCCATATAAAAGCAGTAAAAAATGCAAATTTTCTGTATCCTAGTAGCATGATATACTCATGTCCTCACTATTCTACATGTTGAATCATTTCTCATATTTCATCAACCAAGTATCAGAAAGGCAAATTCCTTGGAGTATTCTCTCAAATGACTGCTTTATTTATTTTACGAGTTCATTATGAAATCCTAGCAATGTGCACACAAATGCAAACACAATCATCTTTTTCTTGTTTTCTTTCTGCCTTGTTCTTTGACTTGTGCCTAAATTGTAAAAGCTTTGGAAATGTTGGCATGAAATAGATAATCTGTAACAGATTTACATGAACCAAGCTGCCTTCAGTCATCCTGCCTGTGCGGAAAGGGCTTAAAGTTGCTGAAACAGCCTTCTTGGCTTCCCGAGACTGGTGTAAAACTTGGGTAAATGGCTCTATCGTGACATTTCTAGATTGTAACTAAGAGGACAGCACCAGAGGGAAGGAAGTGTTTGCATCAGGTGGGTTGCCAAAGTACATTTCAGTACTATTATTCCTCCTTACCTTACTTTTATTCCCTTGTGGGGAGGGGAAATACAGCTATCATAAAATTGCCTCAACTTCCTTGACAGGTATATGCAGCGTATCAGGCTAGTATAGCTTTACACCCATTGCACACTAATAAGTAACTTCTCATGGGAGCTAACTTGCCAATATTTCTCTTATCTTCTCTACTCACTGAAATTGACACAGACCACAAGCAGAATGGATAAAGAGAGGATGCTACCCAATAAACTCAGGAACAGTACAAAATGTGATCGCTTTTTATCGTTACTGTTTTGACACTAGATGTGTTAATTTTGAATTGTTTCTGCCTATAGTTGATTTGCATTTGTTAGCCCCAACACATAAATAGTATATGCTACTTACAAGGATTAAGAAGAACAACTTTTAGACAGTAGACAGTTTTACACGTCTTAGCATTATTGGGCACTAAGGAAAACATGCCATAATCACTTGACAAGCACACTTAAGTACAAGTCTTTAACTTCAGCGGTGGCTCTGATAGTTACTCAATGTCAGTAATCCAAAAATTAAAACAAAATTAAAAAAAATATGCTCCAAGATATATTCAGTTTTAGAAAACAAGTATTTTCATATTTATTTTGATAAATGCTTTTAATATTTTTCTCATGAAGATACTAAAAATGCAGAGTACCTAAAACTCTCCGGGATACCACATAACAAAATGCAATGAAGAAAACTGAATACAAATATTAGGAAAATATAACTTTTTAAGGAGAATGCAAATACAAAAATATATTGTGTTCACATCAGATGATTTCAAGGCATTTTGCAAATATGTTCCAAGAACATCAGAGAAACGTATAACACAGGTATGTAGGTATCCATAATTAAAAAAAAAAAAAATACTGTCTTGGTATTGCTTTTTGTGTTCATTTTTAGAGGCCTGAAACTTGAGTTATAGATATTGAGTAGCTACAGCTTTGAAATCAATGAGAATCATATACTTTGCATTATGGATAGACTTATAAAACTGTGCACTAGAAAAATCAGTATCCAAAAATCCAGGTCATTTTTAAGAATGTGTTTTCAAATTAAAATGTGCCAGTGGACAATGGAAAAAAAAAATTCATTTCTGACTTCCCCTCTCTAGATATTACTGTTCGCTCATAAATTTGAGAAACATGAACAGGGCTACCTATGACAATATACTGTGCTCTACATGTGTGTTTTGCTCAACTTCCTGCTTGTACGTGCATTTTTGTGATGAATTATGCCTGAAAGTAACTAAAAGTACTTACCTTGTAGCTTAGATAACTCAGCAGCAGAGTTTCAAAGAGACTTATTAAAGCCACAGAAACCTTAAGTGAAGTGACAAAATATGTGTATTAATACTGGCTTCCAAAGAATATATGACATTAAGCATTACAGTGAAAAGTAAAAGATAATAAAAAACAGCTTTTCCATGCATCCTCTGAAACCATCTCAGCTAACAACATTTAGCATGAAGCTTAAATGTTGTTATTTTTCTGACTAAAGCACAGCCTGTAACTTGAGTCTCATTGCTCTTTTCCAAGTATAACACTCCAGAGAGCCTGTAGGGTGGCTTTTCCATAGTTTTCAGAGAGCTCCATACACAGTCTGCCAGATTGTTTCTCAAGTTTCAACTGTCTGTTCCTAAAAGGTACCAAGATCTTTTAACAAGACAGAGAAAGAGAGAGAAAGAGGATGCTGTAAATAATGGAAGTTACTCAGCTCTCTTCTGTAAAGATGTTAGGAATGTTTGGAAAAAACAACACTTTTTTACTGTGTGTAATTCAGAAAGTTGAAAACAGAAAAAAACAATACAGATGAATTGTTATGATTCTAATATTTAAATGCAACTGAGCTTAGCTTATCAGCCTTTACTTAGATTACATATAGTTAGTGTATGTATTATGTAATTTAAAAATATTTAAATAGCCAAATATCAAAAATGTACTTAAAAATTGATACATATTAAATAACCACAAAACTTATTTAAATCCTTTACATAGCAAATATTTGTATTTTAATATATATTCTGGGAATATTCCATCAAGAAGATGTACAAATTCAGCTGGAGCCTGAAGTCAAACAAGTCTCAAGATTTCTAATTTTAAGCTAATGCTCACTACTACTGAACACTCAGAAGAGTGCACTATTTGAACTCAGAGTATCATTATATAGAATTAAAAAAGATGCTATGAATTGGAAAATTATTAAAATATGCAATCAAAATACAGTATTAGTTTCTCCAAATAAGTATTACTGTTTTATATAAATTCTGGTTGAATCTCAAATAAAAATAAGTATTTGTTTGCAACTATTCAATACTGTGAATGCACGTGTATATACACATACATACACATATGTTTAAATGTCTATGCTTATCAAATAAACTTATTAGAATAAGATTGTAATCATAAGCAAAGAAATCCCTCAGTATTTTTTAATCAATTGAGTACAGTAAACTGAATGCCTAGATCAAAATTTATTCAAACTCTCCATACTTTAAGCAAGGCTTTGAAAGGTATTTTCATCAAGGGATTCTTCCATTGGTAAATTGCTTATGAGTAGCTTTTCACATGCTTCATGGACTTTCTTGTAAAATAGACTATATTACATAGAGGTACAAACCACCATAATGGCATTGCACTAAGAATGGTGAAAGAATATAATGGTATGACCATTCTAGAAGCTTAAGGAATTCTTAGTAGAAAAACACATTTCACAGGGAGAATTCCCACAGCACTGTCCATGGGCTTAAGAAGTGTTCCTAAAATGAGGAGGCTCCAGAACACTGAGGACTGAACCACAAACTGCAAAAGATCTCCAAGAGCCACAAAGCACTGATATAGTGCATCTTTTGTGAGGTACTCCTTTAAACATGTACGCTTCTGTATTATGAAGTAACTTTAGCTTTCTAGTCTATTTTACAAGAAAGTCCATGAAGCATGTGAAAAGCTACTCATAAGCAATTATGAAACTTAAACTCATCATTAGAGCAAACACTGAATACTTGACTGACTTGACAAAACTTGATAATTCTAAGATAAATGGCTATCTAATTCTAAAAAATTTTGGTATAGGCTTTACTATTTTAAAAATATATTGTAAAGTCATATAAATTCAAACCAGCTAGATCAGATCAGCTTATCTTTACTCCATGTTTTTGTTGTATTTGATCAGCAAGTAGATTTCTTTGTTAATGTCAACTTTTTGAATTATCCTTTAACATCACTAAAATGATATTAATCAACATTGTCTACAGTTATTAAATGTTAATAGTTAAATTTTCCATTTACATATTACCTGTAATCCCCATAAAGGCAAGCTTCGATTCACCCAAATAATAGGAGACCTGTTCATTATAATAAAATAAATATGGAATTAATCGAAATCTGGTTAATGTTTTGAACAAAATCAAGAGGAAAAAAAATATTTACGTGTGAATGGAAATTAGAGCAGCCTTATTTTTAAAAAAAAATCTTGGTAATAAAAAATTTAATCAGTAGTTATGTAGCGAGTATTGTCATTGCTTGTATTTCTAATCCAGAACCATTCATTAAGTTCCCATGGGAGTAATCCAACACTCAGTGACACCAAAATCTTTCATTAGCTTCAGTGGCTGCTAGTTCATTCCCTATGATTCCAGAAACAATAAATCAATTTGAGCTTTGATTCTAAAGATGCAGAAGAATAATTATTTGTGGTGGGAAAAAGAAACTTGACAGTTATTGTGTGTGAATTTTTTGCTATCTGTGTTATGATATAAATGATATCTAACTCATAGGGGCTGTCATATCTTGGAAAGATGTCATGTTTTAGTATTTACTAAACTTAGTGATAATAGGCACTTGTTGCAGTACTACTGGAATCTAGCATCCATTAGTCATTTAAATAAGGGCATCCATTTTTTTTTCAGCAAGGTATAAGCATTGATAGAATTCAGATCTTACAAAAGCATCCAACTCAGCAGTTCACTTACTCAGAGAAACATATAAAATATTAGTTTTGAATATACAGGAACACAGAAGTAATTGCTTGAGGGTTAAGGAAATATCACTATGCTATGTTAAAATGTCACCATTTCAGAAGGAAATGTATTTGTCTTCCCATTTCCCTACCCTTCCCACCATTATGTGCACTTCTGGTTTGCTTATTTAAATTAGGAACTCACCAATCAATCGTTCCAGGTGTGTAGTTTTGACTGGAACAACTTTGGTTTAATTCCTTACTGATAGTTGTCATCCCATCCATGCAAAGTCCATTTTCATTAGCAAATGCATATGCAAACACAATCATAAAAACATATAGGAATAAAGGGACATTAATTATGTTTTTAAGTGTTCTATAAAATGCATGCAATAGTTTGAAACCCTAGGCAGTGGATATAGACATTATAAAAAAGTAAAATAACTGTCAGAAAGTAAAATTTTTCAGAAAAAATAACTTTCAGTTCCATATGTGCCCTGTATCTGTAGATAAATGACTGAGAAGCATTATAGGTTACATTTTTAAATATTTATTTTCAAACATGTTCCAGTCTTAAAACAACTGAAATTATACTTTCAAAAGCTGAAAGTACACAGTAAATATTGAAGACCAAGAGATATTACAAAGCCAATCACATATATAGGCTGGGATAGAAAGAGCACATATACTTTACCTGCTATACTCTCAACACAAAAGATTGGATGAAACCACACTTCATATCCTCTTGTGAGGATGTGAGGAGGGCTGGAGATTAACGCAGCAGTAATTCAAGTAAGAAACTGGTGACTTTTATGTAAAAAAATACCTCCTATGGACATATGATACTATCTTGCCTTGAATTGCTGGCATAAATCCTCCCTTCAAATGGTCATGTAAGAATGTGGGAATATATATTTGTGTAAATGATAAAAAATATCCTTGTTTATCCTTGGCAAGCAAGGTCAGCACAAAAGAAAAGGATCTGCAGACCACAGACTAGTAATAGCTATATTTTTCCTGACTATGAGTGGGACAAGCGCTGAATGGTATCCATTCACAAGGATGCTTTATGTCTTAAATGCTTCCCTGGACACACGTTGTGCCTGAAGGGGTAAATGAAAGATACTAACTTGTGCAGGCATTTCTGAAAAACAAAAATAAATCTGCAGGGGTGGAGTCTGTGATGAAAAGCATTCCTCACAGAACTGTAACTTTAAAAACAATCAGGTGATACTGTTTTCTGTGAGCATGCTCTCATCACACTGAATAGTTTCTTTCATCAGGCTGTGACAGTATCTAGAAAGGATTTTTTTTCTTAACACTGCACTTGTAAGAATGCGTTATGGCAATAGTTTAGGTATCAGTCCCTCAGGATCTTTACGGGCAAAACCTTTGACATTAATGGGGCACCATTTGGGCACAGGGCTGGTTTGTCTGGCATAGCTTTTAAGACCAGGGTCTTAGTAAGCATGCCGAAGTGACTTATCTGAAACTTTTCAACCAGACAAATGTTATACAGAGACAGAACAAACTAACTAGTCTCTTCAATGTACTACAACACAATATAAGGGAATAATATATATAGAAAAGACAAATACACTCTCTGGCTGGTGAATTGTTAAACATTTAGTTTGAAGGAGCACACATATTGTGAAAAGTCTGGGGAATTAAGCAGTCTGCAAGATGCGGAAAAATCTTGGCATATGAATATAAAAGGACTGAAGTACACCTGTGGCAGAAGTGCTGATGTTCTAATCTGTTCTGCATACCCTGACATAACCTTGCAGAATAATATGCTCATTTGGGATCACTAGAGTTCTAATAACAAAACAGTATCAGAAGCTTCTTCATGCCAGAAAGTATCATTAGCTGTAAAATTTCAAGTCCCTGAGTTGCTGTGCCACTATGCCTAAATTTCTAAGGATGGATTTTCTTTTCTCTATCACTGTTAAAGGTTTTCCAAAATCTTTACAGCTTATTTCCTCCATACACATTTACTCTCCCTGAAGAGACATTCTAAGATATATGTGGAGTAAAAAATAAGGTTTTTTGCAGTTCTTTCTTTTCAAATGAGCTGTTTTTCTGGCCCTTTTTCAAGTGTTCTAATTTCTTACAATAAAATTTGAGCATCTTCTATACTTCCCATTCACACATCCTTCTCTCATGTACTTCTAAGTACAGTTGATATTCTTTAAATCACTTTGCTTTGGATTTGATTCTTGTAAAATATAGTATTTCTCCTGTGCACCAGCTTTTTTATAGTATCACCCTTATTAGATTTAAGTGACTTTCAAATATTAAAACTAGAAGTCATACTTTGTCCTTTGCATAACATTGTGTGAAGAGTGCTAGTTCTATCATCCCAAGTTTAGTATTTTCATCTGCACTTTATTTTTTTCAGTATTTAAGGTCAATAGAATCAAATCAAGTGAAAGCAAGTAAGTTAATAAAATGTAGTGCTTATTAGCATTTAGAATTAAGAAGATTCAATATATCCAGGGCACTGATATACTGATATACTACAGCTGAAGGACTGAATAAATGATAAATGTAATTTCTTCTACAATTGGTGGTTGGTTGTATAACATAAAAAAAAAAAAAAAAAGAGTACACAATGGCCCAAATAGAATACCATAGTGACAACTGTAGGTCAGGCATTATGACCGTAGCTCATCATGAGTATAGAATATAGGTTTGGTCTCACTCTCTTCTAAATGTTAAAAGAAAGCAAAGGGCTACAAAATTACCATCAGTCATCTGCATGAAAGCTCAGTTTCATATATTTGTCTGTTTGTTTCCGGGACGTAGGGTTTTAAGTAAAATATTTAAGTAAAATTATTTAAGTAAAATTATTTAACTAGAATTATTTAAATAAAATACTAGAATTATTGTTGCATAAACTGGTAACCAGATATTTGCAATTTTGTTTTTATAAACGTAAACATAAATATGATACATAGAAATGTTATGTAATAATACAACCAAAAGATACAAGTTTGCACAACTATATCTATGCACAGTATTTGAGCAAATAGCCAGGATTATTTTAGCAGTAAAGTGAAAAAAGAACATTGTTATTTCGGTTCTTATTTCCACTCACAATGTAAAACTGGCTTTAAACACATCTCTAAGACATAAAACCAAATCCCTGTTGGTGGAATATCGAACATTTATTCATTAAATTCATTACTTGTAAGTTAAACAGTCCTTTGAGAGCAGAAATAACAAAAAAAACCACCATTACCATCCAAGTCCTTGTGTAGGATCATCCAGGAGCACACGAACTATGTATAAGAAACAGCTTAGTAGCTTGAGAGAAAAATTGAATAATCGTATTCTCAGACCTATTTTAAAAAAAAAAAAGAAAATACAGAAGTAAATTCAGGTTCTTTACAGTTCCATCCACTTTTAAGGTAAAATTAAAAGGAACTAAAATAGCCATGCAGCAACAGAGCAAAGGTTGATCCAGTCAGTAACCTGTCCCTGATATGGGTGACTGGCATATCATACAGAAGAATGTAAAAATAAGCCTGTCAGATACACATATAATACACTTTTCCGGCTTCCAGAAATCCCTGGGTTAAGGCTCAGTCTGTTTTAAGGTAATGAAAATGTAATATCGTTTTAATGTTAAGTTGCAAAATTATGCATCCATGAACCAGGACATCTGAAAGTCATGCTGAATGCACAACAGAACTGAATCAACAACTTGTTCTACAGACCATGTGAATATTGAAATGTTCTAGCTAAAAGGATATATTACAAAATACTACAGTATTTCCTACAAACATAGGTCTACTCCACAAAGACAGGATTCCTTTAGAGGGATCCACATGGATACTTGTTTCTATCACACAGGCAATTTATTTCAGTGCTAATTTTACCCATTATCAACTACAGTGGAAATTAACTGTATTTTATTCAGTTTTTGCAGTCATTAGAGGATTACAGTTTCAATTCTCAGTCTTGTTATTAAATTCAGTAGTTTTTGCCAGTGTAAATATTTGTATCTAACTCTTGGTTTTAAGTTTTCATTCACTAATTAAGTTAAAACTGTTGGTTGACTAAGGTCACTTTAAGAATTCATTTTTTTCAGTCTTGTGAACTGAGAGTCCAATTCTGCATGGCTGAACCCTTCTGTCCAAAGCAGAATACCATTGAGTCTTACACAGATATGACTTCATTTGCACCAAGTCATATTAAAGATAGTATCTTTCACTGTTGTGTTGCAAATATGTTAGGAGGTCTGCTGAACTCAGTATAATTACTTCAGTGGTTTAAGAACTGTGGCTTCATTATGCATATCCAAAGCTGTGTGCATAAATTCCCTTTTAAGGAATCATAATTATCTTATGGTAATATTACATACTTTTTGATTTTACTCAGTCCTAAGTTCAAAATTAACACCTTACAGATAAAACTGATAAATCACCTTTTATATCTATTAGTTCCCCTCCCATTAAAATGCAATCTACAGCAAACACAATATTCTACCATGCAATTGCTGAAAGAAATCTTCAGGTTTATTACTGCTTACTGCTTTTAACTGTGAAGTTGCAGTTATCACAAGAACTGGATGGACTTTTATAGCATCTTGTCATCTGTAAACTAGGGGTTAAAGTCCTGTGGACCCAACCATGTGAAGCTCCACAGCTGTTATCTGGCAATTAGGTGTGTGAACTTTAGCCTAGTGATTCCTGCTGTCCTAGCAAGAGTAATTAGCCACAGACTATTTATTCCCCAACATGAGCAAAGTGGTTGAAGTACTAAATGGATTGAGAGGCTGGTAGTAGAGGTAGGTGGGTTGTCATGCTATCACTTCATTAGGAAGAACCCCAGTACTTTGACAATGGTATGTTCTAATTTTTTGTAGCTTTTTTTTTGAACTGTTGCTGAAGAAAACATGAATTGTTTGTCTGTACTAACCCTTTTGTGGAAGTCTGTTGGTGTATGAATGGTTGCCATAACAACTAGGCTATTACAACAAGAACAGATAATGTTAAAAAAAAAAGGCAAAAAGCACCCAACCCCAAATAAACAAAAAAGCTCACCAGGATTTCTTTTCCTTACCAATTTTGTGTTGTCTAAGTTTCTTAGTACAAATGTCTGTTTGTTTCTTCTGGTTTTTAGCTCTGTAAATGTTAATCTTGGTGTGAGACACCTTCCTTCTGCATTGATAATAACCTGGTTTCTAATTATCATTTGAAATTATACATTGGTTTAAATGCCAAAAGAATAGCATTTTCTGATTAAAAACTCCATCAATGGTGCTTTTCTAATTAAGAACTACATCAATACAGGGGATCTATGCTCCTGGCTGCTGCCTTACACTCAACTCTCAGGCCTTAGTCCTGAAAGATCTAGAACTACTTAAGTATTCAAATATTTAAGTTCCATAGATCTATTCCAGGCTTTGCTTAAAAGTGCTTCAGGCTCTGGATATCTCCAGAGGAATAGCTGTTTCCCACAGAATATAAAGCAGGGTTTTCACACCAGACATGCTTTTCTCTAAGGGCTCTAGTAAGCATAAATACAGAGTGTGTGTCGTGGACTGGGTTATATAGTAAGGCAACAGGGCAGGTCTTGAACAGTATGTGATTGGGTTAGTTATTACTATATATATATATGTTTATGGAAGAACAGCCTTCAAGCGTATCCTATTTCAGAAGTCATGTCCCCTAGTTCTGCATGTCTCGGCCTTTAGAATCAGGATGTATTGTCAGAGGGAGCATATTTAGTCACCTCTGTGAAAGCTTTAATAATTAATGTAGGACTACCAAATAAGTATTTTCTCTAGTTGAAATCTACTCTAGCATCATAGTTGGGGATGTCATCTGTGAGTTGGAAGAAATGCATTTATTCCACTATCGTGGAGATCTGATTTCAAACATGGGAAGGAGGGGACAGTCACTAGAGAAGACATTTAAAATAGATTTTCATTTATTACTCTGTTACAAAGAAAGCAAGCATTTCATATTTCTGTTTGCTGGCTATTTTTGTCCTCTGTGTGCTGTCAGGGGATCAACATAGTCTGCTTGACTTTTTTCATTCATAGCCAGATTGTTCAACTAGCAGGGTCATTTGCACAGAGTATCTCTATGCTTTGACACTGGTGCCTGAAACTTGTGTTCAGCTACATCAATCATACACTGTTATCAGTTATGTATTGAGATTGTAATTTCACTGTGTCTGTGTAACCATGGTGTTACATCCTTTGTCTTCTTTAAAAGAAGGAATTGATAAGAACAGTTGAAAATCTGTTTGTTTTCTGAAATAAATGTAACTATGTCAAATGTTAATGTTTCCATCTCAGTTTAAACAAGTATATGTTATCTTTTGCTGGCATTTTTAAGTACAGAATAATATATTATACTTCTGCAGTAGTGACTGTGACTTTCATTTTTATTATAAATCCTTGATGCTTCCTTTACAAGCATTTTTGGAGATTAATCCTCTGATTTAGAGAGCTGGTCTAAATCAAAGTGAGAGTGACAAAGATAGTAGCTGAAGATTTTACGATCACCTACCATCGTTCGTTTCTCATAAGTCTCTAACATATTTCTGGTTTTTAGCAAAATCATCTC
>JAOXJK010000004.1:9133607-9154761 GCA_025774025.1 Xenus cinereus
GATGGTTACCTTTTATTCCCTCTCCACTGCATTGAAATTTCATTTATTTTTTCCCTTTGAGACTTGTTTTAGGCTGTGATAATGCACTGTGTGATCTTGGCAAGTACAAGCAAGTCATACCAATATGTCATCTTTTTTTTTTTTTTGGGGCTTGGCTGACACCTGTGAAATGCTTTTCATGCATTGGTTGAAGTTCATTAGACATTTGCTTCCAGAAGATTGAGTGGAAGCTAGGTTGACATTAGACATAGATGAAGGTTTGTTTTATCAGTTTATAGAAATACTTTCAAAACCAGATTAATGAATGAAACAGTTGATATTTCATGCTACTGGTCTGTATGTGATCTTGATCAGTATTCTGCAGAATTTAGATAGTATTCTGCAGAAAATTCATATAAATTCTAGAGTTGACTGTTCTGGTTGACACTCTAATGTGTTAAATCCATTTGTGAAGTCTTAAGCATTAGTGAAAACTGTTTGGTGAACGTGTAGTTTGATTTAGTTATGCTATCTGAAAGATACTACTGACAATTATTTCTCGGTGAACAGCAATTACATCTTTAGTATTTGAAGAAAGGTTTTTCAGTGTTCTCACTGAACACTGACTAAGATCTAAAGGGTAGTAACTTTTATTTATCAACTCCCTGATACCTCTGGGCACCAGAATCCGCCACTTTCAATGGAGGATCGAATACGTACACTTGAATGAGCAGCAGCTACTAACTCGGCAGCAGGTTTTAGGAGGATCTGGGTTGTGAGTATTTGGACAAGAACCAAAATCTGCATAAGCAGAATGAGTGTTTGGCTGAACTTACTAATTCTGAACCATTTGGTTTGGGGATTTATTTATTTTTCATTCAGTACAGTAATAATTTTGCTTTATTTCTCCTGAAAATTGCCTTATTCAATGTCTAATTGTTGGTTAAGCTTCTTGTATCATGAGAACCAGTAGCAGTGCTTGGGGTAATTTGTGTGATTTTAGTGGGAAATGGCATGCCCATGCCATATGCTGCTGTAAATCCAGCAAGCACCCTCATTCTCCAACTGGCTGCATAATTCAACAACAGAAAAAACATGACTCAACTCTTAAACAGGTCCTCTCTCCTGAGGACCTGTCAGGAAAAGAAGGTGCCCACAATGACCATGTTTCTGCTAGCTATCTACAGAAAGAACTCCCTACTGTGTTTTCATTTGTTAGCCAAAACTACAGTATGCTTCTACAAAATGTATCTCAGCTCTGTATGGCATCACTGTATAGATCATCAGAATCTGGAGTTTTCCAGTGACCATCAAGCAAGCCAAGCAGAAAAATTTTTGTGCTACCTGTCTATAGCATGAATCCATCTCCAATAGGATGAATTAACAGTTGCTTTCCACTGTCTTGCCTATTTCAAATAAACTTCCACACCATTCCTCTCTCTTGGACCCCTACATCACACTTACCCAATCACCTCAGCCTAATAGAGATGTCCCAGTATAGTAACTTATGACAATTCTCTTAATGTGCTTAGCCAGAAGAGTATGCACTTGGCAAAGGAATGGCCATGAATTAATACTAATTCATTAACTTATGGCTTAATTTTTGTTCTGATGATCATAAATGTATCTATTTTAAGATGTACAGAGACTGCAGTTCTGCCATCAAAATATGTACCTGTATTTTTTAAAACTTTTTAGGATCTAAGTAGGGAAAAAGAAATCTTTCTCTTATTTCAAGCAACACATTCTATTCAGAAGCTTCCTATCTTATCAATAAAAAAAGATTTACAGTGAGTCAGGTCATAACTTTATAGATGTTCTTAGTAAGTAAACAAGAGCGCATCAAATCCCTGTTTTGTGGACTAGATCAGGAACAAAACGGCTATTTATTGCTTACAGCTTCCCAGGCTGCATTTCCAGCCAATAGTAATAGTCTTTTGTAGTTTAAGATGCTTTTTCTGTTTTGTCTCTTAGTTCATTACACACTATATCAATAATGTCAGAAGTAAAGGGCTACAAAAATTTAAAATACTTAGACGTGTAAAGTTGCAAGGAGGAAAGTAGAAGAGAACTAAAACCACTTGAGAAATTGTAGTACAATTAATTACATTTAAAATGAAAATCCAGTTAAACTTATTTATCTCTAACAAGAATCACAGAATGGTTGAGGTTGGAAGGGACCTTTGGAGGTCATTTTTTCCAACCCCCCCGCCCAATAGGGCCACCTAGAGCTGTTTGCCCAGGACTGTGTCTAGGTGTTTTCTTAATATCTCTGTGGAGGGAAAATCCATGACCTACATACAAAAATTCATTCTTTGCAACACAGATTTGTAAACATAAAATGGAGTATGAAATTGGTCTTCACGCATCTTCTTTCTTTGTTCTGTGCATACTGAATTTTTGTACCCATTCTTTTCATATTGGCCAATATGCAATAAGACAGCTCTAAAGTGTGCTAATACAGAACCAGAAACTTTTTTCTAATGAAGATTTTTATTTGAAATTAAATTTACCAACCAAATCTAGTTAAATGTATAACACTGTGAAAAAACCTGTGTCCCATCTGAAGTTTAGAAAAGAAGACACTCTGAGGGCTATCTACATCATTTACTAGCAGAGGCAGTCCTTTGCTTTCTGTGCTATTTAGGCACCTGAATTAAGATGACTTTTCTGCTGTGTGCCTATATAAGTGTAATAAATAAAGCTTTTCCCATGGATGAACCTCCAGCAGCTTTGCTAAACCTGATTATCTACCTGGAAACTGGCAAATAATTCCAAAGCTTAAATTAAAAATATCAGTTATTTACAGTACAGTCCCTTTTTTCTTTTTTCTTTTTTTTTTTTTTTTATTTTGGCTTGGGGAATATTTTGCTTATGACACGTGGAAAGTTAATAAAGCTTGGCCAATAAAAAGATCATGCTCTGTGATGTAAAACTAGGATTTATTTAATACTAGCTCTAACAGCTACATATGGTCTGTCTTATTTTTAAAAACTTGCTCTAGTCTCCCAAATTTTGTTTGTCTGTTTCTTTTTTTTTAGATTGTGACACCAAAAAAAAGTTAAGTTTTTTCTTTTTTCCTTTCTGTACTTTCCCAGACATAAAGCCATGGAACCGTGTATTAGAAGAGCCAAAATGTATTCTTTCTATTCTAAAATCTTTGTGTATAAAGCTATTGCAATTTTAGTCCTTTACAGGTGTAGGGCAAATGGAGGTAAATTCAGTCCTGCTACACAGGAAAACTGAGGTCAGTTACAGCTTTTCTCAGCTATGAGCTCCACTGGTCTCATTAAGATTTGATAATACATAATGGTTGACCCCTTTGGACCAGCTGCATGGATGTCTATAAAGATTAATATCTTCGTTCCTCCACTTTGTTCTCTTCTATGATGGCCTATGAATTTAAGTGCATATGCCAGTGAAGATATTGTTAAATCAGACTAAAGACAAGGGCTGTATTTCTGAGGTACTACATTCAGGAGAGGGAGGTATGTCCTCCATATTAGTTTTCTTTCCAACTTTTTTTTTTTAGTACAGCTTAAGTTTGAAATTCACTTAGGAATGCTTAATAAAATTGAACACTTCAAAAAGCTACTGCAGTAGCTACAGTACTTCTGCAACTTTTTTCCTACAGTATCTCGGAGGCTCTTTGCTCTCTTAGACATAAGGTCATGACTTGTCAATAAGCATTGAAAAGTAAGATCCATGCAAATTAGTCAGCTTGATCATAATACAGGAATAAAATCACATCACTATGTATTTGATCCTACAAAATAACTATGATGTCTTTAGTTTTAAATAATACTTTCTGAATTGATTTGGATATTATGTAAAATCGATTCCTCTATGGGGTAAAATTTTAGCTCAGAATAAAATTAGTGATAACTTTGCTGTTACCTTCAATGGAATTGGATTCTACTCAAAGTATCACAATTATGCGTAACAGAAATTAATACAACGGCTTACTTGATCTTTGGTTTTTGATGAAGAAGAGCTTTAGTCTCTCTTTAAATGTATTTTCATTCATATAGAATTCAACTTGCACCCTGAAATAAAAAGGAAGTATTAGAATTGAATATGAAAAATAGTAAATTATTTTTTCAAAATACTTTATTTCCCTAATCGTCTGTTCCTTATATATAACTGGAGGAACATATAGAAAGTGCTCAGCCAAAAGCTAACTTGGGTTTGAATGACTAATATTAAAAGATTAAAAAATAAAGCAGAAAAAAAAACCCAGAACCAGAAAACTTATTTAGTTTTTCCCCTTTACATGAAGAATCATTTTCATACTACTTGGACACTCTACACTGCAAAATCAGAAGCATCTACATTTTTGGTATTTTCACTGAAGATTATTCTCATATCTGCATCTTTGCAATGAAGAATTCCTTGATGTTCAGGTTAAACTGTCTACCTGAGTTTAACTCCCTTCCTGCAAAACTGACATTTTTGATTCTTCTTTTCTCTATCTTGTTCATATCTCTGTTAAGCATTCATGTCTCAGTTAAGTGTTCGCTTATTTATGTTCACCTTTAATCAAATGCTCATACACCAAAAAAACCACCCTCTCTGAACTTCATTTTTGTCATAACGAAATATTGACACCTGAAAGCAAAAGTATATTGCAATCATACAACACTGTACAGAAAAAAACCTCCCCTTCCAGATTATATTAAAGCAATAGCAAGATCTTTTTTTTCCACCCTTTCCCACAGGTTTGCCAGGATGTATTTCATGATTCAGTTCCTCATTTCAGTCTGAGTACAGCTCATGCAACAGTTCTACAGACCAGAAGAGAGAAGAAAACTGTTGCAGGGTTTGGCAAGGGGAAAAGGTGTGCATTAGTTGCACAGAAAAAATTAGGCCATTCCAGAGTTGTGGAGCTGCACTGCTTGCTGTAGGATGAGTGCAGCATTAGTTCAATTTCCACTGAAGTCCCTTTTCTCCCCATCTGACTGGATCTCCCTCACCAATCCCAGTTCTCCTCCAGCAATGAAGCACTTTACCCAGCACAATTTCTATGACTTCTTAAATCAGTCCTCAGTCTGAAAACTGTTCTACTATTGCTAAAGAATGAAATTGTATCATAAAAGTGAGTTACTTCCTTATTTCTCACTTTCTCTGTATACCATCAATTGTTGCAAAATTGCATATACCTTTTCTGTTCATAGTCATATTTGATCTTTATTTGAGCATTTCTTTTCAGCAGTCTTTCTTTCATCAAATGATTGTACTTCAATTACTTATTCTCCCATGTACTGTCATGTTTTTCAAGCAGGACCCTGACATTAGTTTTTCCCTTCTTGCATGCAAAGCCTTTGCTGAAACAATTTTTGTATAATCTAATGTTACCTATAGGCTCTCTCTTCCCTTCAAATACTTGTCTAATAACATCTATTTCTGTACATATATGGAATTGGAAGATTATTTAGTTATGGGCCCAGAATAGATCTCAAGTAATGTAACTTTCATGCTTGCTTATTTATTACCAAAATTTTAAGCATATCACTTTGTAGGACAGGGTCAGCATGTCATAAAAAAGGCTCTCTATGACTCGCTTAGTGAGGTCAGTTAATTTTAGCTAGTCGCTTAGCTTTGGTGTGGCTTTTTGCAGTGTTCCTTGTAGAATGGAGAATTACACTGCTTCCTCTTCAGAGAAAGCAAAAAAAAAAAAAAAACCAACCCACCTTATTTTTCAGAATCTTTAGTGGAACTAAGCTCTATAATTAACAGACCTCGAATTTAATTCTGTGCAATGCCAGGTTTGATACAGCAGTAAAAGCATCTTCTACCCTAGACCAGCTTTTCCCCCTTATCTGGCTCTACTCCTTCTGTGGTAACATCTCTGAGCAGCTGGAAATAAAGAAGAACCCACCCACCCTCTGCCTTTTAAACTAGGAGTAGCTGCAACTGTGTATTTCAATGAGCTTGGGCTCAGAGGAAAGCCCTAGAAACTGCCAGCAAACTAGAGGAAAAGCCCATCAGATGAATAGCAGCTTGCTTCTAGGCTTTTATTGAGCTTAAATATAGATAAGTGTTATACTGTTGAAGAGTGCAGGAGTCACTGCCATTAACAGAAGTAGAATTTATATAGTTGGTAACCTCAAGGCAAGTTATGGAAGCATGTCCAGGAGTTAATTAGTAGGTGAGCAGGTCTAGGGGGGGCCTGAGCTCTGCTTCAGTTCTTTTCTGCACATTTCCCAAAGTACTTACTGTTATTAATGCAGTGACAGCTTTTAGTGGGAAACATTTCCCATGATGTGGCAGCTGCCACATCCTAAGTGTATATACTTAATCTTCAAGGACATATTTCAGTAGGTAAACAAAGTGGCACGAGCTGTTGAAGTAAGGGATGTTATTTAAAATAAGCACAGCATCGGTGATCTTTTTTAAACATTTTATACTAAACTCTCAGATTTTTCAGTAAGAAAATTACAGTAGTCACTTATCCTGGAAGAACAACATGTTAACAGTAAGCCATGATTTAATGATAATGAGAAAAAGGATGTGGGAGCTAATCACCCTCCTATCATGAATTGCTCTGATAGCCTTCTAACAGCTGTCTACTTCTCTTTCCTTAGCAACCTGTGCTCACAGCAGACAGGGATTCCACAGTGCAACAGTTTCCATGGCAAAATGGATTATGAATGCTGCTAACACCACTTCTGTGGCTCAACTCCTCCTTCTTCTTCCCCTGACTTTTTTAAACTTAAGTAAAAACTATACTGACCTTCTACATTTGCAGGAAATACACTACCATGTATTTATAATCAATATACACTTTCATGATACTCTGGATATGAGACAGAATATTTCACCTTGTTTCTTAGAGGTTACTATTTACTAAGTAAAGTTAAGAATGAATGGCTGAAGGAACCACTGGCAGGGATAATGACAGAAACCTCTAGATACTGTTCCTTCCCAATACTCTGCTTTTGATTTTTAGGGAGAACACTCATTCTACTTGAACCTTTGTTGTAATATTTTAATTATTAAAATCTTAAATATTTGCTCTTTTCTTTTTCCCACTATGAAGTGTAACCTAGAAAAGGACTGTTTCAGGAATGTAACACAGGTAAATTCTGATCCTCACTTGCAATATTAAGATCATTTAGTAGCAATTAAGGGCTTGAACAAGCTTTTTGTGGACTTAAGTACAAGTTAGTAACGATGCTTTGCGTGAGTAAAATTCATTGCAATATGCTTATATAAAATTTGATTATTCTGTTGTAGGATAAAAACTACTTGGAATTTGATTCCAAGCAAATGGTTTTGATGAAATGGCAGACATGCAGTACAGGGTGACAGTATATGTGTACACAGATCATCTGGCCTGTGGAATAGGTTTAGGGGTTTTCTATATTTCTCGTGTAAGTAATTTAAAAGTGCAGTTTAAACAATTTGTGCTTCACAGGAAGATTTTTATCTTCCTGTGAAAGACAGTTGTAGTTCAGTCTACCCTGAGCAAAAGAAAACCAAGCTGAAGGATTAAAACACTACTCCTTGACAATGGTTACTGGAACAGAAATTTCTGATGAACATAAGGATTTTGTATATGCAGTCAGCTAATCACTTCTGACTCTTTCTGCCTACGTGATAGACATTTAATATTCCCTGAAAAGCTGCTTTTGTAAGTTAAAGGACAGGTATTATGCTTTACTGATTCTTGCTTCTGCTTCACTGAAAATCCATAAATATGTGGCTGATATACCTGTGGCAAAGACTGAACTTATATGGTTCTCTTGAAAACACTGTGGGGTTTTTTTTAACCTTTTAAAAATTAAATACTGTTAATAGTGGTCTTCCCTAGTTTAAACCCAAAGAACAGTGATGTCAGTGGAATCTTTCAAACTGTAAGACTCATATTGAGATACCCAAAGTACAAGTATACATTGCACTCTTCTAATTCAGTCAAGATGTAATTTGCGTAGCACGTTTTAATGTAATACAAAGTACAACAGGAAGATACTAATTCATGCCAAGGACACTAATGCAAAGCACTTTTCATGACTGTAAATCAGTGGGACCGATCTGTCTGCACTCCAGTTACTTAACTAATTTTATCTGCATTTTTCCATTGCTATTTACAATGTCATTCTAACTCTATAGCCACATTTTACTATAGTAACAGTATTACCTCGCACCATCAAACCTACAAATTGTCTTTCTTCTCTGTTAGAAAATAGATTTGGTAACAATAGCCCTTCAAAAATGAAAGTATTAGTTGGTTTTCTCACTATGTGCGTGCTTAGAGTTGTAATTGTTTATGCTTACTAATTCTTGACACTGGAATCAGGAAAAGATGTTAACTGTACAAATGGAGCCAATCTGAAGAAAACTACATTAATTTATTTAAAATCCATCTTTATGGGGAGGAACATTTAATCTTTTCCCTATAAAAAGAGCCTTGTAATATAGACACAATATGTTTTTATTGGGATTTGACAATCCAATATATTTGAAATCCTGTTAGACTGCAAACCTGAAAGTTCATTATGTAGGGTGTACACAGGTGCTTAAAAATGAAGCATTTGAAGTACTAAAGTGAACTGCCACTGTCAGAGCTTATTTTACTGAAAAAAAAAAAAAGGAAATGGGCATTTTTTTTATTATAGCTTTTAATACTTTCCTGAAATTATTTTTCTGTACCAACTTTTCTCTTTGCCATTCAACAAACATTTAATTCTTGTTTCAAGGGAAAGGTTGCTTTGCTATGAAAGGCAACAGGACAGCTGGTGATTAATGAGTAATGAAATTGCCTTAGGAAGAGGACGATTCATGTGCCTAACATGCACTGTTCCTCTATCACAACTACATATCCCCATCACCTGTCGATCTTCTAAAACAAAAGTTAGAGAACAGATCCTTCTCCTACAACTGCAGTAGTCTATTAATTGAATCTATCCTCTCTGTGACAGCCGATGCATATGCAGGGTCAAGCAGCTTGCCTGAGTACCCCACATACACCGCATAAATGAATTAGAAATTACTGTTCTTAGAATAACAACATGCCTCAAATTGTTGATTTAAAATTTAAGTATTTTCTGCTACAGTATTTTAATGCTAATCATTGCAAAGCTTCTATTTGAAGCTATTTATTAATGCTTACCAAACTTCTGCCAGTTGTAACATTACCAATGAATTGTTACCTCAGTAACACTCTTGTTCTCTCTCAAAAAAAAACCCTTAGTTATTTCCCCTTAGTTGTATTCTCCCTTTAGTGTGTGGACACTGAAGACAGCCTGTAGCGCCAGGGGTAGTTTTAGGAATTGTTTGTAGCCCTCCATTTACATTCTTGCTCCCAGTCTCTTTCTTTTGGTCATCTGAGACCTCTCAGCTCACAATTTACTCTTCACCGTCCTCTCATTCCAACTCCTTCCTATTCTTCTATCCAAATTCTAAGAATATTTCCAAATCCTCTTCAACGGTTCCTGTTCTCTAGTTCCTTGCAGAATTCACCCTGTCTTGTCTTCCTCTATGTACTACAGAATTTCACTATTTTACTTGAAAACATTGAGGAAATCGCACACTGTCCTTCCTGTGGTTTCCTTGCTTTGCTCTAATTCCCTACATGGACCTTTGTGTTCAACACACCTTTTTTGTTTACACTCTCACTGTCTGGAATGTTAACTCAGGACTCTGTTTTCCTTCCTTTCCTTAGTAACTAGTCCTTTTCTCTTCTCCTTTGGAAACTTCCTTCTCATCAAAGACTTGTTCTCTTATTTTTGCTTCTGCCTTTTCTCTTGCAGGAAGAACTCATTCTATCTTATAGCACCATCACCTCTAACTAACCACAGTCAAAACAGAACATACAGCCTTCTCTCTAGGCCTCCTTCCATGTCACTGTTAACAATTTCACAGTTCTTTGTCACCAAGAGTCATTAATATAGTGTTACCTCTGGCAACTTCCCATTTTTCATTATCCATCTCCTCCTGTCACTTTATCTTTTAGCTTAACAGTAAACCTAAAGGTCGTTCCTTTCCTTCTGAATTCCTAGTGTTCTAAATCTTGGCCTGTGCAACGGGTACCTCTGGCCTTCACGAATCTTACAGTCATTATTTCATGACCTTGAGAAATCTCAGTCTTTTGAGACTTTCAGCTTTCCTCTCCTCTTGAATTATTTCATCAATTTTCAGCCTAATTCCAGTACTGCACACTACAATAGCCCACAAATATCAAGGCTTTTATAAATAAACTCTGCAGAGATGCATAAACGCCATATGGGCCTTCTTACTGTTGGTGCTATACGGTCCTTAAAAGATACTTCTTTCTCAGGCCCATCAGAAACTTAACGGTGACCATGTATGAAAATATCCACTGTATGTTCAAAATAGATGGATGGCAGTGATGGAGTTGTATCACTCCTACTCCAACACTTAACATGTGATGTTATTTTACTAAGTTTGGATTCGTTTTGCATGCTCCCCATTTAACACTTTTCTCTTACAAAGCAAGCAACTAAACACCATGAGGGACATTGTCATGGAGATGATCTTGATAAAGATAGAAACAGGTGTTCAGACAAATAGGAGCCTTAAACTGTTCTGGTAGATTTTGTCATCTCTAGACTATTAAATAAATAAATATTTTAAAGACTCATTGCTTACTTTAGATATGGCAGTTTACAGTTATACACACCCTTCTTACATATAAAAAACCTAAATACCTGTGAATGAAACATGTAATCTTTGTTTAGGCACAGGAGCTACTTATTACTCTTCTTTTTTTTCTTTTTGTGGGTGTAGTAATCCAGGATTAAAACACTGTGTATGCATAGGTTTCGTGAGAGAAAGGATGAGGCCCAACATGTCTTGACTTTAAGGAAATGCTGAGCAAACACTCTTCTTAAATTTGGTCCCTTGCAAGTGACTTGTGTTAGCCTCTGATGACCAGAGAAGTCCAAATCACTATTGACTTAAATTCCAGTTCTCATGTGTAAGACAAATGTATCTGACTATTCTGTTACTGCTCTTCTGTAAGTTATCTTTTTCTTCCTTCCTATGTCTCAAGATTGCATCTTTTCAAACACAGCAAGTAGAACAAAGCTGAGAGCTGTTTGTACATGGTATCATCACAGATTAGATTGGTTATCTCAGTTTTATTTAAAAAAATAAGAAATCAAGATTCAGTTTTCTGAAAATGCAGCAGAAGGGAGAAGGGAAAAAAAAAGAGCAGATGGATGGAAAAAAAATCCAAAAAAGGAACAAAAAATCCTTTGTGGGTGAATCCCAATCTGTCATTTTTAAGTATCACATGACCAAGTGTGAAATATAATTTTAAATATAACTTTATTAATAATTTACCTGAAACACAGAGCCATCTTCCTAGTAGATCTGATCCAATACCCACTTAAATCAATGGAAAGATTCTATTCATTTAGCATTGACTAAAATAATCAGATACTAAACATATTCGAACTAGAAATTTCCCTATTGATTTAATTATTTAATTACTCCCACCCCTCCCCACCTCCCCCAGAAAAAAAAAAAAAACAAACAAAAACCAAAACAAAAAACCCAACAAAACCAGCCCACAATACTTGCTATTTCAATTATATAATATATTTTAATAAAAAAAGGGCAGGTAAGTGTGAGACCGTGTATATTGATTCTTCCCTAATATAATTCCACAGCATTTTATTGCTACAATCTTGCTTTATTATGACTTCTGTTTGCTGGCTTTTCTGGGTTTGGTGTTTGGTTTTGTTTTTTGTTTTTTACTGTATTATGCTAGTTATATTTGGTAATGTTCAACTATAAACAACAACTTATTCAGTGCTTCCTGGAAAAATACACAGCATAATTACATCAGTCAGAAAAACATATTTTGAAATGTTGCAATTCAGTAAGTTAACCTACATTTTTTCCCTATAATTTACGATTTTTTGGCAGTATTAGCTGCACCTACCCAAAAGGTAATAGAAGCTTATGGAAAATTGTCTTAAACTACAGCATTCAGTGTAAACAGATTAATTTACATGATCTCTGTATGGAGTCTTACTGATTAACATTTCATAAGGAGAGAAGTTTCAGAAATGGAATGTTCTGAGTTCTAAGATAGAAATGTCAACCTATCATGTCAAAATCACAAGTTCCCATTTTCCCTCTGAAAATTGTTTTGTTCAAAAGGTAATTATATTTTATATTTACTTTACTGTTCCCTAAGTAGAAAATCTAGTGAATTTTTTCAAGGAAAATGCATTCATCAGTCCAAAGAATGGTTTTGGTTTTGTTTGAATTTTGGTGCTGCTTCGGTTTTCTGACCTAATTAAAACAATGTCTGAAATTTTGTAGCTTTAAATTTATTTTCTGTACAACTACAGTTACTATGCAAGACAGTATGCTGCCTTTTGTATCACACTGACTTCGTGAGATATGATCTATATTCTGTATCCTCCTTTTTGGGACCGGTATTCTCATATTTCTCTGTCCTAATGTAGTTGTCATGATTGCTTTCTGAATAACTAAAAGGTTGGACCAGATGATCCCTGAGGTCCCTTCCAACCTGGTATTCTATATGGGGATGATAATATGACTATTAGTTTTTTAACACCTTCCCGCAGAGTTCAGCAGTAAAAATGGCAAAAATAAGGCCATCTTCACTGAAAATACTATTAACCTTGAGAAAATAACATCTGAACATATTGCAGTTGCTGGATCTAAAAATCCAGGTTCAAAATGAAGCCATTGAAATGCCTTCTTTATTTCCTATGATGTGATACTAACATGATGCCTCAAAACTTGAATCGCACAATTCCCTCAAAAAATATACTGTCTGCTACAGAAGAAACCTTGCAGGTAAAATTCAGCTCTGCTCAGCAAAAGTTTGGCGCTAGGTCTACAATTCACATGTGCCTATTCTGCAAAGATAATCCAGGTATGAACTATGTTTTCAGAAACTAGTGGACTTTATTGCCAAGTCATAGGAAAGTAAGCAGCAAAATTCTTGAGATGCTATAACCTTCAAATATCGAGACCTTTACTTCACCAGAATGAAGTTGTTGCTAATCTTAGTCTCCAGTGAGATCATGTGTAGTACATATGTACACCTCTATATACCCGTGATACATACATCTCCGATTCCTTGGTTATTTAACCTCTTGCCTGTTTCCTTCAAAACTGTATAATATTCCTTCAGCTTAGGAGATATAAAGGAGGAAGGAAGTGCTCAATTTCACTTGCCACTAACTCTTTTCCTTCCAGCCCTAATCCTCGCAACTTCCTTTTGCCACCCCCAGCTGTCACCACAGCTTGGTTTGTCACCTCCTAAGCCCCTCCAGAGAAGGATATGATGAGTGTCAAGTAAGTGCCAAAACTGCTCTCCAGGGCCCTGTGCAGCAGACTCACTCATAGTAGTTTATACAGCATGAAGAAGGCTGGCTGAGTTTTATGCTATGTGGAAGGTGAAGCCAGGTACACATCTATCTAGCAATGTAAACATAAATATCTGGGTAGGCTGGCAATGTAAGATGTTGTACATTCAGAGAAAAGATCTGAAACCTTTATTTGACAGATGCCATATAGTACAGTAGAGTTAAATAAAAGTCTGACAGACCAAATTACTACTGCAGGAGTAATCCACAAAGGCCAAATGATAAAACTGACTATTTCTCTAGCTGTGTTTAAAAAAAAAAAAAAAAAAAAACCAAACCACAAAACAGAAAAACATGAGAAACAAATGTTACAAAGGAGGCGTAGACAGCAACTACCACCAATGAAGCTTTAGCAGAGGCTGAAGGAAGCGTTAGGAAATCCTGACAAGGAAACATACAATGTGGCAAATAAATGCAGCTTCCCTGGATTATAATGTGGGCAGTAGCTACTTTACACTAAGTCACTGGGCTCAGACGGATGGAACAGAGGGACCCTTAATTTCCTTAATTTTGCAACCTGCATTGGAGGGAATAGCAGCTCTGAAAGGAGGAGAGGTGCAAGCCTTGGGGTTTGATTTGAACTATTACTCACACTACAGAGAAAGAGTTGCTGTCAGAGACCTGGGAATGCAGAGGTGTTTGGAATGTGAGGCTATGCTTAGACTACAGTTCCAGGTCTACCAGTTTCAGTTTGAACTAGCTGAACTCTAATGTTGTGCTGTATGTGTGATAAACTTGCAGTTGAGCGTATACATGATATGGAAAATAGGTACATGTGTTCAGCGTGGAGTCTTTTACTAGTGTAGACTTTGGATCTCTCTGCAGAAGCAGCAAAATCATTAAGAATATTCAGATGCATGTCCTCACTTAATCATCTATTTGGCATTTATCAGCTTACTACTGGCTTTCAGGAAAGTCATATAGGCAGCATTTAGTTTACAGATGCAGTAGCTGATTTATATTTGGAACTAAATGGTTGTTTATTTATCAACATGTAGTTCACTGTGCTTTCTGCTGCTCTCAACAATGCATTTTCTTGCCAACTATCATTAAATCTGTCAGCACTGACCAATCAATGCTTGATTTGCTTATTACCAGATAAACTAGTGGTACAGATTTGTGTATGAATTAGATGTAAACACAAAACCACTTATCTGTCAACCATGTAAAATAGGCTTGTGCTGACTGTTAGCAGACAGCAGTAGATACATCGTCAAGTTAGAATGTTATGACCAGTGTAAGAACCTGCCATATCCACAAGGGGGGTCTCCAGTCACGTCACCCTTACAAAGGGGTGATTTCCAGATAAGACTGACTAGAAATCTGCTCTAACTGAAGACTTTATATTCTTTCCTTCAGAGAGAGAGTTTTCAATTAGATCTGCTTTTTGATCAGATTCATCTTAACTATGGTGATTATAATAGTTAATGCAAAGGCATAGCAGAAGCAAACACTCTAGGATAGTGGAAAAGGCAGGACCTTAGTGCAACTGCAGTGTTTAACTGACTTACAGTGATTATGAAGTATTTCTTTGTATTGATGCAAAAGACAGCATGAATTTGCTGCCACAAAGTTAATGGACCAATTCTTCAGTTGCCCGGATAATAAAAATAATGGGAGGAAGGAGTGGGTGGGCAGATAACAACAAAAACTCTAGTCAAGGATTGTACAATGTGATGTTTGTGGAATTGCACTCATAAGTGATTGTAGGTATCTGGATTTATGTTACTATTGAGTCATTTTTTTTAAAATGGTGTTATCCATAACTATGTTTAAAACTAAACCTTGATTTAGCATAATAAACTCTTGTGCATTCATTACCAGTAAGACTTTAGCTGGCTATACATATTTCCATCACTTCCTTTTAGGAAAGGCCTTCCACTGATTCTTTAAAACATCTATGCTATTTGTAATACAGTAATAATAGCTGTCATAGTTCTATGACATGTTATCTTGGAATTTTTACAACTGGCAATTTTATATATTTATTAACAACATTTCAAAAATCAATTAGTTGGTTCACTGCCTGGAACCACTAGTTGGTTCCTTCAAATCTGGACAAATGTTATTATCTCATTTTCAAAATTAATTTCCTACACTGAGACAATATTTTTATAGACAAAATCCCTAAATAGTGTTCTTAAAGTGCTAAAAAATACTTCCAAGTAGATTATGAAAAAATCATATATCTGCCACTATTTGGATGTCAGACCTCCTACAGGGTAGTTTAAGCAGAACTTGTTTACTTGATCACACTAATAATCATCTAGTCAAAGCCCATTTCACAAACACAAGTTAGTTCTGTCTAAGATACTACTGATGTTTCTCTGCAACATTAGAGAACCTTTCCTTAATCACACTGCCTGTTTGAGGCATTTATAACATTATAACATAATTTATAAAAATACAACATTTTTTAAGTATTAACTAATACAAAAATTCCAGAACACATTTTATCACTTCAGACCACCGCATCAGGAGCACTTTAGTATCATTAGGAAAATACTGATGATTTGTTTCAATAATAACTATATTGATGGTAACAACAAAATGGAGAGAATATGGGAATATACATGGGCATGTGATGAGTGTTGATGGAGGGGAAAGTTGGAAAAGAGGGTATACCAGAACGAAACTATATTAGAGTAAGCAACAGTGTGTTACTTGTTCTGCTCTGACATTATTTCCTCTTACCACTTGCCCCGTCTGCTAAATAACTAACCAAACAGACCATTTCAATCTGCTAAATAACAGACTAAATAGTCTGCCTTGGTGCAGATACTCTTAAATTTTAAAAGAAACCTAATTGAGCAAAGACAAATATGCCTGGCAAAAAAGAAAGTTAATATGGTAAAAGTTTTCATCCTTTTAACAATGGGAGCTAGAAAACTTAAGATCTTAACTTTCAGCTGTATAAATTTACACAGTCAACTGAAACAGCATTATACACTGATAGCTTACTAAAATAAAGCACGATATAGTTCTCTATTTCAATTTATAGCGTTCATCTAATTAAAACTGATCCTTTTACAGGCATAGTCAGAACTGTGTACAACTCCTGTACAATTAAGAAGATGCATAGAATCATAGAATTGCTTAGGTTGGAAGGGACCTTTTAGATCATCTAATCCAACCGTCAACCTAACGCTGACCATCACTAAACCATATCTCTAAGCACTATGTCTACCCATCTTTTACATACTGATGGGGATGGTGACTCAACCTCTTATTCCAGTGCTTAATAACCCTTTCAGTGTAAAACAAATTCCTAATATCCAATCTAAACCTTCCCTGGTGCAACTTGAGGCCATTTCCTCTTGTCCTATCACCTGTTACTTGGGAGATTAGGTAGTTGTAGACAGTGATAAGGTCTCCCCTCAGCCTCCTTTTCTCCAGGATAAACAACCCTAGCTCCCTTGGCCACTCCTCACAAGACTTGCTCTCCAAGCCGCTCCTCATAACACTTTTTCTGCAATACATAAACACAGTCTTTCCAAAAGGAGGCTTTTCTGGGTCATCTTTTTTGTGCTAAACCAATTCTGGAGAAGTAGTAATTACCTGCAGTCAAGAGCTGAATCGCCTGTCCTACTCTACTGCACAAATACATATCTACACAGGAAGGTTATCAAGCCACTGCTCTGTCTAGAGTGAGGCTGTGTTCCATTTACTGCTATAACCTTGTCTGGTTTTCCTTCAATCATTTTTCCATTTTGATGTTTGCTGTCTTCAAATATTTTGCTCTCTAAAAGTGCTTCTCAAGTATCAGGCTTTTGTATGTCTTCAGGATTATGGGTAGCTCAGTAACCTGAATTCTTCATTATTCGATTCATATTTCATCTATACATCCTGGTCCTGTGTTCCATCTACTTGCTGCACATTGCTTGACTTCTGTCACATTCTTTTTGAAATGGGAAACATATGCTACTCTGTTTCCCTACAGTGCTTTTCTACAATGGTCTGACCCAAATTTAAGGTCACTGGATTTTATCAAAACACAATTAATAAAAATATGAGTTAAGTATATATGAAGTTCAGAATCAGATTTTTTTTTTTTATATATCACAATGCTTTCCTTCAAATGCTCTTTTGTTCCTCTCATTTTTCTCTTTAGGAACTCCTAAAAATGCTTTGTCTTAAAAGACAATAAATATAAGAATCTCAAGGATCCAATTCTATAGCCACTTAGGTTGGATAGGACCTTAATATTTTAAGCAGACAGGAGATAATGCTCAGTGTGATTTCAGTTTCTTATAGAGTTGCATAAGCTATGTTCTTAACAAAACTACATCTGCCCAATTCCTAACTGGATGTGAACAACATGCATGGGTATAGTAGTCTCAGATATATGGTTAATGTTATTCAGTGAATATCATAATTCTGCTTGGTTTTATATATTCCAGTTGTTGTACTCCTAACATTGCTTAAATGTTAGGAGTCTCCAGGCACAGACATTAGGCCAGATACTGAAGTGACATATTTTGCAACCACAGTATTAGAGATAAGATTAGAGGTAAAAATAGCAGCTAAATAAAGTCATGGCAAAAGGCAAACAAAAATATTCTTATAATGTACATTAGGAATGATAAAAATATAAGTACTGGTTAGAATGTCAAGAAAAGATGAAAAAGAATAAATGGTATACCCATGCCAAGACATATAAGTTGGATTTAGCCTGGGAACAAACTAAGAATGAAGCAAATGACAGATATAAATAGAGTATGAGCTGTAACGCTCTGCTCCATTATGAGATAATTGGAAGAGCTAGATAAGGGGGAAGTCTGAAGTGAACATCATGTACTTAAATTTTTATAAGGCATTTGAAAAGGTTCTCTGGAGATTGATACTGAAGGTAAAAAAAGCAAATGGTTATAATAAAGAAAAGAAGTAAACAACTCAAAAAGTAAATAAACAGGGTTGATATAACATAGAGTGCCTATCCTCACAGACGACATTTTCTTTTGGAAAGAATGTATAGTAAAAATGCTATTATGGCTACAGAAACATACCATCTTTTTTGTTAACATTTTTAATATAATATATTATCTTGAAAGTCAAAGAGGAAAAGAACCTACTGAATAGGAAGGTAACTTAACTTGAAAAGTAAAGTAGTAAAAAATCCTGTTTCACAAAGGAAAATACAATGTTCCTTTAGATAGAACAGAGAGAACCCTACTAGAATGAGCCAGATAACTTCTTACAGACATAGCAAAGCAGAGGCTAGTTGCAGCTATAAAGCAGAAGCACATTAAGGAAGACAAAATTAATCTTTATTTGTCTTGAATCCAGACAATAAGAACACTAAAATAACCAATAGCAATGAATAGATATTTTGCAACTTGTATACCTATATTCAGTTGCAACAGAAAGGAACTATAAATCCTTACACTCGAACTCTCTTCCCATGCTGTGAATATATTGATCATTTAGGTTAAAATGCATTCTTCAGCATTTATTAACCAGACTCTGACTTCTATACATCTGGTCACAGAGAAGATAAAAATTCTTTGTGGTCAAACAGGAAAAACAAATAATTCAGGTATAGAATAAGTTACTTTGACAAAGGGGAAGGAAAACAGTTGAACAGGCTGTCAGAAGACCGCATATTCCTAGGTACATACATTATGTGTTCAGATAATGTAGCAGCAGAATACAATTGCTAATGATTACCTCTTATTTTTCTGCTGTCTACATTGCTTTGGTATAATACACAGGTGACATGCAAGTGATAATATAAATATACTCATGTCTGCGTTATGAATTATATTTATATATCAGTACTGTCTAAGGCAAGCAAACTACTTGGTATGTCCATAGGTAGAGGTAAATCAACAGTTTGCCAAACAAATACTTCAGTTAAACAAAAAATCATGGGCTAAACATCAGTTGTTCAAGTCGTCTGAATAAAGTTTTCTTAAGACTCTGATCCTGTATCTAGGCTGGCATATTATCTTTTTTTCCTGTTTTTTTTTTCCTTTTTTTTTTTAACCAGAACATTAAGAATTCTAGTACATTATAATCGTAGAATCATAGAATAGAATCCTAGAATGGGTTGGGTTGGAAGGGACCTTTTAAAGTCCATCTAGTCCTGTAGTAAGCAGGGATATCTTTAACTAGATCAAATTGTTCAGAGCCTCATCAAGCCTGACCTTGAATGTCTTCGGGGATGGGGACTCCACCACCTCTCTGGGCAACCTGTTCCAGTGTCTCACCACCCTCATTGTACAGAACTTTCTAATGTCTAATCTAAACCTACCCTGTTCTAGTTTAAAACCACTGTCCCTCTTTCTATCACTACATGCCCTTGTAAACAGTCCCTCCCCATCTCTCCTGTAGGTCCCCTTCAGATACTTGAAGGCTGCTATAAGGTCTTCCCTGGAGCCTTCTCTTCTCCAGGCTGAAAACCCCAACTCTCTCAGACAGTCTTTATAGGAGAGGTGCTCCAGCCCTCTGATCATCATTGTGGCCCTCCTCTGGACCTGGTCTAACAGGTCCGTGTCCTTCTCGTGCTGAGGGCTCCAAAGCTGGACATAGTACTCCTGGTGGGGTCTCATGAGAGCAGAGTAGAGGGGGAGAATCACCTTTCTCGATCTGCTGGCCATGCTTCTTTTGATGCAACCCAGGATGCAATTGGCCTTCTGGGCTGCGAGTAGCCATTGTTGGCTCGTGTCCAGCTTTTCATCCACCAGTACCCCAAAGTCCTTTTCCACAGGTCTATCACAGCCTCCCCCAGCCTGTATTGATAATGAGGATTGTCCTGACCCACTTGCAGGACCTTGCACTTGGCCTTGTGGAACTTCATGAGGTTAATTAGGACATTGCTTTGCTAGGTACTGGGACAAACAGAACACAGAGAAAAAAATAGCCTTGCTTATTAAGAATTTATGACTAAATATATAAAAGCAGATAAATAATTTTATGACATTAACTGTTACAATAAACAGTGGTCTTACCATAATAAGTATTAGGAAAGGTATGAATGGGAATTTAAAAGTAACTACTCAATATTACTTTATAAAAGACTCATACATTTCCCCCATATGCAGACATACGTCCTGCACCATTGAATGAGTTTTTTGCTGTATATCTCTCTGTGGGCTAAGATTCTATCTTCATATCTCATAAGGCAAGAGCAGATGTAACAGCTTTGATTTCCACTCGCTTTTCAATCATTATCCCTTTATTACAAGAAAATTGTCTATTTTGGTAACTTTTGAATCTCAGGTTTTCTAATATTCTGTTGCATTCGCTTTTTTTCTAGGATTTTTTTTTTTGTAATGAAAATGGAGGGTATAATTTCTTTAATAAGGAAAGAGAAAAGAAATATGAACAGTTTCCAAACTTGTGCAACTCAGGAAACCAGAGAATTCCAAGGACTTTTTTTTTCCTTTTTTTAGTAGCTGAGACAACCTGCATGTATCCATCTTCCCCTCCTGGTACCTCTGTGACTGAACTGAAAGGTCTGAAATTGCATTGTTACAGTTGGAAGTCTAAGAAATTACCTGAAAGACAATGGAAAGCTTAGGACTTGTAGCTTACCACCTGCACTGGAAGAGCAGAAAGACTATGGTTATTTTGCTTCCTACTTTTTAAACATGCTATCATCTAATCTACCCATCTGATGATAGGTAGGTAAGGGAAAACATTGCCTTTTGTTGCATGTCTTTGAGATCCTGATTGAAATTCTTTACAGAAAGATTAATCAGGCATTGGAATAGGCTGCCTAGGGAGGTGGTTGAGTCACCATCCTTGGATGAGTTTAAGAGTCGCTTAGATGTGGTGTTGGGGGATATGGTGTAGGG
>JAOXJK010000004.1:9154861-9167395 GCA_025774025.1 Xenus cinereus
GGGGGGGGGAAAGAATTTGGCTCTCTCATCTGAAACAAATTAAAGCTTCATTTTTTCCAAGGCTGTTCACTTGTTTGGGGTGTCTCCCACGAAACTGCCAGCAGCCCAACACTCGCTTATGGACGGAAAGTTTCCTAATGGTCATTTTATGTTCTCCAGAGTTTCCTTCCACTACAGAAACTCCGTTGTTTGCAGACGCGATAGGTAATCAAAAGTGCAAGGTTACTTCACCTTTATCACAGAGCACCATTAATTCTTATTTGCTAAACCTTGGGTGTTTAACGACGGTTACATGAATCATAAGATAACAGCAGAAAAGGAACTGTCTTGTTTCCTGCCATTCACCTACAAGCGTTGGGTGGAAGGTCCACATTCTGCTTGACTAACTCTATATAAAGGCACTTCTGGAAAGCCGGAGTAGAAAGCTTGCTTGACAACAGCCACAGTTGCTGTTTGCGGAGAACGTGACCAGAAGTGTCTGATTATGGAGATGTGGTGAATCTTTCCGTGATCATCTGCGTGCAAGGCACTTTAACAAGGTGTACTACGGTGTGTCGGATAGTATACTGAGAGCTCTGAATATTAAATACTACATGTCAGATGAAAAATACCGTTTCCTTTCATGGCTTGTCTGCTACGTGTGCCGCTGTATATTGTAATCTTATTCCAAATATGTTTACACCAGATTTTTTTTTTTACCGTGGTGAAAAACAAACTTTTTTTTTTTTTGGCAAATACCAGTGTTCAGCTTCCTTTTGTCAAGGAATTTGTTTTCAACGTGTGTTGCCCTTGTGTTTGCTTCAGCTCGGGTAACAGTAGATTCCTGCAAATTAGGAAAGTTTCCTTATCCTTTGATTCCTTGTGAAACTTTTTCTCTAACGTATAAGCAGTTTCCCTTCTTGCAACTTGTGTCCGTTGCCTCTTGTCCTGCCGCTGGGCACCTTTGGGGAAAGGCTGGCTCTGTTCTCTGTGTTATCCCATGAAGTCTCTGAAAAGAGCAGTTAGGCTCCCTCTCGCTCCAGCCTTCTCTTAGGCTGAAACAACTGGATTTAATAACTTCAGCTTATCTCATGCACTCCACTTCTCTTATCTTCAGGGCTCTCCACCCGACCTGTTGGCTTGTCACTGCCTGTCTTTTAACAGGGTAGCCAGTTGGGGTCTCATAAGTGCCAAATAGCAGGGAATAATTAATTGCTTTAAGAGGTTAGCTAACACCCTTGCTGACATAGGCCAGTATTTGGCTGACTTCTTGCTGCATCTTGACTCGCGTTCCACTTGCTGTCCTTAAGAACCCCCAGTCCTTTCCAGCAAAGCTGTTGTCTTATTTGGTGGGCTACAGCCTGGACCCGTTTGTGCTGTTGCATGGAGTTAACTCCATCCCAGGTGCAGGTCTATGATGCTGGATTTGGGAGTATTTGAAGTCGTAAAGAAGCAGCAACTGATGGCAGGACAAATGGAGTGGATGGCTGTGTCAGGGACTTGAGAGTTCCCAGAGACAGGGAAAATGCAATTCGTTTGGCATTGTTGAAAACAAAACAAAACAAAAAGGATTATAACTGTAGAGGTGAGAGCCTGTGTGGATGGAGGATTGCTTCCAGCCTGGCTCTGAGAACTTACAGGATCTGGGTTGAAATCATCACAGATTGGACTCACGCGTGGGGAAAGAAGGTGGCGGGGAAAGGTGAAACAACCATCGGAATTAGGAATGGAAATTGAACACAGTCGATCTGAATGATGGTGAAACGGGCTGGTGCTATGTCAGTATGAGTTTGCAGAGAAATGAGCAGGCAGATGATGCATCCCTTGGAAAGAGACGCTCCGTGCTGTTTGCTCTGTTGTTAAAGGAGCAGAGTTTGAAGCAGTACTGCTGCTGGAGTGGGAACAAGTCACCTTCTGATAAGCAAGCGCCTGGACAGCCCTTATCCCATGTGATTGACTGTGAGCAACTTCCATTCCAGTAACTCAGGGAGGTTCAATGAAGTGTCTTCTTTTGTAAGAGCTACAGTAGAGAAGTCAGTTTGGACTGCTCCCCATATTTATGGGGGAGCTGTTGAATAATGTTTCCATTTGTTCTTCACTAATGTGGAAAAATGTAAGGGTTTTTATATATCTATATCTAGACTTATGTACACATATATAAAGTGTGTTTGAGGAAGAGGAGACTGAGGGGTGACCTCATCGCTCTCTACAGCTACTTGCAAGGACACTGTAGAGAGGTTGGTGCTGGTCTCTTCTCACAGGTAATTAATGACAGAACGAGAGGGAATGGACTCAAACTGCATCAGGGTAGGTTTAGACTGGACATTAGGAAGAAATTCTTCACAGAAAGAGTGGTCAGAGACTGGAGTAGGCTGCCCAGGGAGGTGGTTGAGTCACCATCCTTGGATGTGTTTAGGAGTCGCTTAGATGTGGTGTTGGGGGATATGGTGTAGGGAAGAACTTTGTAGAGTAGGGTAGATGGTTGGACTCGATGACCCAAGGGTCTTTTCCAACCTGAATGATTCTGTGATTCTATGAAATCCCTTCTGTAGCGTGGACTTCTTGTATTGTCTGTAGTCACATGCTTATTTCAGCACTCTACTCTCCAACTCTACAATGTACCACAAAAACTTCAAATAGATAAAAGTTACCATCACGCTTTCATACCTCAGGTTGTTGTGAAATATACATTATAATCACTAACGTGAAGGAAACAGTTAAAATGACTGAGTGTAAAATGTCTTGTCTGTAAACTAGTCCAGATTCCTATCATTAAGGAAGCCATGAAATAATGACAGGTTTGGGGAATTTGTTAAGAAAGCTGTAGCCTGAATTCGGTCTAGACTCTAGATTAAATAAATTAGTCTACTGAGAATTTTTTGGTTTTGTTTTTCTCAGAACATTTTTTTTTCCAATTCTGCACAGTTGAAAAGAAAATTGATATAATTTATCAAGAAAATAATTTTATCCCAGTTGACTGTGTTGAACTATTTCTTCACTGGGAATGGAGAAGTAAATCTTAGATATATTCAAATATACTGGTTAATAGTGTTCCTACTCCATTCAGGGATTCTATTTATGTCAGTATTTTAGCATTTATCCACCAATCCTACTTATGTTACCATATCCTAAGTGAGATGATCAAATACCAGTATAAAATTTTCTATACCACTGTGAATTTTCTCTTTGATGCCTTTGAAAATCACTCATTTTCCAATGAATTTTCTGAGTTAACTTTAAACACATCACTACAATTTTTTTTAATTTGAATATCAACTTAACACTGTAATTTTATTTTTTATGCTTATCTGTGTAATATCTTATAAAAAATCTCAGTCAGACTTCAGAGTAAGATTTAGATCTTCTGTCTATGGTTAGAGAGCTATGCAGTAATTTGAGAGCTTTCCTTGTAATGTTAATGAGAGCAAAACTTCCTCTTAACTAACTAAATGCCACCTACTTTAAATGCTAACTTATCTCTGATTAGAGATCCAGATTAGTTGTGTTTATTTTTTACCTATTATGTCTGTTGTGCCTATATTTATTCTAGCGATAAGGCCAATTGAAGCTAGGTTTGAGTTTTCCATATATTCAAAAATCTCTGCAGTTATAAGTTATATTCTGATATAAAGCTTTACGCACACAAAAAAAAATGTTAAATGTTTCAGTTCATTGTTTTACACTGTAATCTTCAGTACTTTCTAAATTAAAATAAATGAAACTAGAAGAAATACTGGACATGCTTTGCTTCATAATATAACTGAATTTCCTGGCCTCCTGATACTCCATATTAGCTAGTTTACATTTTCTTAGGCGAGGGACAAGAGTACTTGCAATAGGACCTGGTGCTAAGAAAACCAACTGCTACAATATCCAGTTATCATTTTCATATCTGCATGTTGTTTAGCATTGGACTTGTAGAGCAGTTATATTTTCAAATGTGCCCAAAGCATCTCTATTATTAAAATACTGAGTAACAATAGATTAACATATTTTCAGTATTTTGACAGATACACGACTTATCTGTGAACTTCTGAATCTTCTAGACTATTTTTACATTGTTAAATGCTAGTCACTAATATGACACCTGAAAGACGCTATTTTAGGACCTAACAGTATGCATTGACAACACCACCGTTTAAAGTATATTATGTAACATAAAAGAGAGGGGTTCACCAGTATAATGTTCCACAAACCTCAATATAGAGTAGCACAGAATGGGGTCAGTAATTATTAGCTGTAAATACATCCCAACTTTGTAGAGAGTGAAAATTTACACATATGTGTCATTTGTCAAACTGAGACATAGAATAATAAACTATTATTTCACATTTGATAATGAAAATATCAGCATGTGAATTCATAGGACATTTGTTTAGACTAGTTGTGTTTATTTTTTACCTATTATGTCTACAATTATTCTAGTGATAAAGGGAATTGAAGATAGCTTTCAGTTTTCCAAATAGTAAAAAATCTGTGTAGTTATATCTGGTGGGTTAATAAGTTACACTGAGTCAAGGTTCAATGAGTAAACTCGTTCATAAAGCTCAATGCTGTATTGCCTGGTATGCTTTCTCTTCTATTCAGACTAAGACCCATAAATATTTCCACTGAAATAAACAGGACTGCTTGCAGTAGAAGGTGATATTTAATGTAAAAAGATTAAAATCTCTCTGCAAGTTACATAAAAAGAAGTTGTGGGTCGTGTGTGTGTCCCATTTCTCCATAACTGTCAGAAAACTTTTTGGCTAACTTTCTTCATGTAGATTTGGTGTTTTTACAGTATTTTGATGAATACTTAATGATACACAGGGAATGAAACTCTGGCCAAAACAATATTGTACAATACTGATGTAGTATTCTACAGTCTTGCTGCACAGATCAGAATTTGTACAAATCCACTTAAGGTAGCATGGCAATATGATGGAAAAAACACTGGTGTTTCACTTCCACAATATATAGTCTCAACTTTGCATCTGTTGGAGGTGAAGAAGTGATTATGAGAAGAGGGGAGCATTGCAAATAAGGAACAGAGTTGGTGTTTGGGAGTATTTTCATTTGTTTATAATTTCTGAGAGAAAAAAAAAAATCCTTTAATAGGCTATCTACATTAGGTTTTGCAATAGGATAAATTTTGCAATAGGATAAATAAATACTGAAATCTCTTTTTTGTCCTATGATCTAAAGTGAAAATGAATATAGAACTTTTTGGACTGTGAATCTTTACTTGATCAGAGAAGCAAAGAAGTACCTGAAAAAGATTTTTCAGCTTTGAAGAGATTAGCCTTCCAATTAAAATCAAGTTTTATGCTAATTCTCATCATACCACTGTTCAGTATAATAATTAAGCCTTTCTTCAGTTCTTTTGAGGGAAGGATTAAAATAGCCTTTTCAGAGTTACTGAAAGTCATTATGGAAATTTACTGACCAAGTTGAGGGGTAAATGTGTATAGTCCTTTTCATCTAACTAATTCTGATAGTTTATCACCTTCATATGAACTCTATTTATGAGGAAAAAAGCCCCACAACAATACTCAATGAAGTTTACTTTTTATAGCTCTTTCTTGACTCTAGTCATAGCCAGCAGTATTCCCAAGGAGAAATATAACTAATTAATAATAGTACCCTTAAAGATAATGATACTAGATCTATTATTTTTAGAATTTTTAGTAACTAAAACTAGTAATATCCGAGCATTTAAACTTTATTTTTCTGGTGCAAACATGTATTTCTTCTGAAAGCTAGCAGATAGCTAGCTGATAGCAGTAATACTAAATTGGTAGGATGCAAGAATATGATATCCAAAGCAATAAATAAAGTTAGTTTAAATGTTTCATTATTTTTTTTTCTGTACTCTGCTTTGTTGTCTACTTGTCTACTAAGCTTTACTTAGATTAGCAATATTTGTTTATTACAGGGTAAGAAATAATAGTAATAATGCCTGATCTGAGAGGAAAATAGTAAAAAGTCAAATTAAATTTGTCAGAAGCTTCCCACAGATACTTTAAAAAGCCTAGAAAGAACTTATCTGAGATTCCATATATAGCTGAAGTTAAAAAGTGAAAAAAAAAAAAAAAAAGTGATACTGCACATGCTTTTAACACATGCCCAGGACCAGGGTAATTCTACCAAAAGGAGTGACTTTTTTTTCTTTTTTAAAGTTATATATTCAAACAGTCCAGACTTGCAATCTGGAAACCCTTGTACAGTATCCCAAAAGCTACTATTAGAATGCCAAGAACTCTGAGAACTGAATATAGACTTGAATCTAAGATTATTACAATTTCTCTGAAATTATGGGAGCTGTATACTCTGATTTCAGTCTCCCACAGTAATGCGTTTAACAATTATACAATGGACAAAGGCAAATATTTAACAGATAAATACAAAGAGGAGGAGTATTCAGGCAAAGACTCAGAAAAAGGCATAAAACAAAAGCCCAATACTGATGGTAGGTGTCTCGTCTTACGTTTCCCACTTAGGAAAAGTTGTCAGAGATTCCATTTACTCTACCAAAGCAACACGGTAAGAGTACCGATGATATTCCTGCTGCTGATGCTTCCTAAAAGTATTGTGCATTAATACGTATCTATCTTCATTCTCTAGTACTTAAAGGTCCTTTGGCTCCAATGCTGTCAGCCAGGCTGAGGATAAAATACATAGGATTTCTAAAGTAATACTTGTATACAGTGTAATATATCTAACAGTGGTGTGGAATTCCCTTCTTCCTTTCAAAATCAGATTGCTGCACAGTACAACCATAGTATTTTATTATTGTGTTACATTTTAAAAAATGACAAAATTTTAATACAAATTGTAAATGTCTCATTAAGGAGCGGCAATGATTCAAGAACTTTGAAGATATAATAGAACAAGTCTTTTAAAAGTCATTATTATCTCTAAAATGTCACCAGCCTGATACTGTTCTCTCCATAGCTAACAGGGTACATATAATTATGGACTTCATATAAATCTCAGTCTCCTTACTCAGAGTGAGTTATTATACTTCCTGATTAATCATAAGACATGTTTTTAATTGTCTTTCCATTAGATTAAGAAAAATTTAAACTATCCATTTTCACAATATTTTAAAAGCTTAATTCTGTCATCTTTATTCATGTTAAATAGGACTTAACATCTCAGTACTCCGTGAAGGAAAACGCTGCTCATCATTAGTATGCCTGGTAGAATAGTATGCCCAGTATTTAATTTTTCAAAATAATACCTTTGAACTATCATAATGTGGCTTGTGTGTATTTATACAGCCATTTAGCAGGTGCCTTCAGAAAATTGGCCTGTTCAATGTAAACACTATTTTTTTTCCTTAAATGTGACTTCTCAAATGAATGCAGAAATTTCAGAGTTTGCTGGCTTTGGTGAGAGTCTAATTATTTCAGTTCCCCTTAGCTAACTGGATTGGTGAGGCGGGTTAGGACAGGTATTGTTCCGGCATCTTGCTTTGAAGTCTCATACAGATCTTAATGCTGATCCGACTTAGGTGGAATATATGGATACAATGAGGAATCACTGAATTGTCAGAGTTGGAAGGGACCTCCAGAGATCATCTAGTCCAACTCCCCTGCTAAAGCAGGATTGCCTAGAGCACATTACTCAGAACTGCATCCAGGCGGGTCTTGAAAATCTCCAGAGAAGGGGACTCCACGACCTCTCTGGGCAGCCTGTTCCAGGGCTCTGTCACCCTCACCAGAAAGAAGTTTTTCCTCATATTTGAATGGAACTTCCTATGTTCCAGCTTGTGCCCACTGTCCCTCGTCCTGTCACTGAGAGCCACTGAAAAGAGTCTGGCTCCATCCTCCTTCAACCCACCCTTTAGATGCTTGTAAGCATCTGTATTTATGAACTGGACTGGCTGTACTGATATTAGGAGGTCTGATAACCAACTGCCAGTTGTCTAGGGCGATACAAGAAGGCACAGTAGTACTTTCAGCTCTTTCTTCTCTCCGTATGACCACTTCTATCACTGTAAAGTGGCATGCCATCTTAAAAAAGAATTTCCAAGTGCTCAGTTCACTGTAGCCTGAAGTCAAGTAGCAGCAGTTTGCTAGACAACTCTACATCCCCAGTCATCTCTGCCTTGGAAGAAGACATTCACTTCATAATTTTGATAATGGTGATCTTCTAACAGCTCATTTTTGTCTGAAATTAAGAGCAAAACCTGAGGTCTTCCACAACAGTCTCAGACTAGCCCACAGTATATGTCAGAAGACTGCCTATTAGATGCTTGCCAAAGTTCCCTGTCTCCTACACCCTCAGAGACGCTTCCTCTATACTCTGACACATTTCTAGTAGCCAGTGTTGTTTTTCCCACCACATTGATTTTGGCAATATTCTGCCAACATCACACTAAAATCCCAACATGCTGTTGAGCTAGTCACAAAGACGTAAAAATAACACTGCTTGAACTTTCATAAACAGTAACTGCCACAATTAATTGTATTAAATGAATTCATAATGTCAGCACAAATTTAACTTACTTTTTTGTTTTTTTCCTGAAATCATACTGTGATCTCTGAACTGCCAAATAAGAGGAAAAATGGGAAGCGAAAACTAATTAATTCAGTGCATTTTGAATGTTTGTATCATTTTAGCTAAATTGTAATTTTCATGCACTCTGTGGTGGTCAGTCTCAGTACAAAAATAAATGATCATGTGGACCATTGTTTGAATACAGTTTGAATTCCTCAGTGTCAATGAGATACATGGTATCTGGAAGTACTCTTGTGAGAGAAGCTTCACTTTTATGACTCTTAGGTGGGTGAAAAATCTACTTAGATTTTGCTAGTCTTTATGAAACCTGGTTGACTAATCAACATCTGCACCTCACAGAATATTTTGTTCTACTTTTTGTGTTTGTATTATCTTTTTTGAATGACTACTGAGAGAATGAAACAGTAATTAAAAACTAGACAATATCTTCAAAAATGCCTTTAAAAAGTTATTTATTAACTGATTAAACCCCTTTGAACAATTGATCAAATGCTAGCTTGTTGCACACAGTGAAAACATAGCTTGCTCATTTTTCAAAAGGGTACATTCAGCTAAATATAGAGTTTAGCCTTTAGACCATCTCTGTTACAGATGTCTGTGCTTGATGATGAGAATTACAGGGCAATAGTGATAAGTGACCAGTGCCCTTAGCTTCTTTTGAATCTGGTGTGAAGATGGGGAATTAAATCCCCTTCCGGAGTCAGGGGACGCTGTATATTAACGGGTGCTGTCACATAAGGAACAAACATAACTACGGTTTTCCATTTGCAACTTGGCTTGTTGTTTTTCCCATCTGTATGTGTTTCAGATCCGGTTTAGTAATACTGCTTTTATCTGTGCTGCAGTTTTTTCTAGTCACAAGGGGAAGAGAAAACAAAGTGAGAAAAACATAAAGCCTCCAGAACATATTTGGCTATTTAGAACAATAAAAGAGTGAGACTATTTTATAGTGTTTATTCCTTATTAAATATTTTAACAAACACTATATTTTGAAGGAGCTCTGTAACTTAAAGCTACTTGAAATACAGTAAATGCTATTAACTTTAACATCATAAAAATCTAAAGGGCAAAGTCTTTTCTTTGCAAAATGCCGAAGTTATTTGACTCGGGGTACAGAATCTAGGAGGCAGGGCAAGACTTTCCGGGCAGATCTAATCCATAGTGCTCAAATCTTGTAACTGCCCCTGCCAGGCATATGATTCTTGTGCTAACTGTTAGATATGCAGTTATTAATGGCTGATGTTAGGAGGAGACTTGTGCAAACACAGTAGATAACTTGCACTGATCTTAATGCCTTCCTTCCCCATCTACCATAGCTTGACACTTGGCAAGTCAAGCACAATTGCGTCAGACTTAGCAACATGCTTGCCACCACAACCCTACAGCTACCTCTGTAAGTGGAGGCAGGATTTGTCCTTCAAAAGATACTTCTGAGTAAATAATAATATCACTGGTTTTATCTGTGAATATAAACACTGGTTTTTGTCTCTTAATGACTGTTTCTGTTTTACTGCTACTTCCCACTAGGAAGTTGACTGCTAACATAATTAGCAGATGATTGCACGGGGGAGGCTGAAATCCTTAACAGCTGTTTTAAGGCATTCTGAATCAAATTTTCTGTGCTGCAAAACACTTACAGTTTTTGAATGGCATTCTCTCCAGTTACACAGTGATTATAGGACCATGGTGTGCAGGACTACAGGAAGGACTTAACTTGCTCGTTTACTTGAAAAAATACAAAGAATCCACTTTCAAAGCATTTAGTGGATTAGTACAAGTATTTGGGCATGCTGTACTGTACTGTGTTTGTGTGAAAAGGTTTTGGTAGTAGGGTGTGCTACAGGAGTGGCTTCTGTGAGAAGCTACTATAAGCTTCCCCAATGTCAGATAGAGCCAGTGCTATCCAGCTCCAGGACTGAGTGCTGGCCGAGGCTGAGCCCATCAGCAATGGTGGTAGTGCCTCTGTGGTAACATATTTAAGAAGGGGGGAAAAAAACCTGTGCAACTGCAGCCAAAGAGAGAAGTGAGAATGTGTGAGAGAAACAACTCTCTAGACACCAAGGTCAATGAAGAAGGAGAGGGAGGAGGTGCTCCAAGCACCAGAGCTGAGATTCCCCTGCAACCTGTGGTGAGGCAGGCTGTCCCCTGCAGCCCACGAAGTCCATGATGGAATAGATATCCACCTGCAGCCCATGGCAGACCCCATGCTGGAGCAGGTGGATGCCTGAAGGAGGCTCTGACCCCATGGGAAGCCCATGCTGGAGCAGGCTCCTGACAGGACCTGTAGACCTGTAGAGAGAGGAGCCCATGCTGGAGCAGGTTTGCTGGCAGGACTTGTAACCCTGTGGGGGATCCATGCTGGAGCAGCGTGTTCCTAAAGGACTGCACCCATGAAAGGGGCCCACACTGGAGCAGTTCACAAAAAACTGCAGCCCGTGGGAAGGACTCACACTGAAGAAGTTCATCTCCTGTGAGAGGGACCCCACACTGGAGCAGGGGAAGAATGTGAGGAATCCTCCCTCTGAAGAGGGAGTCCCACAACCCCCATTCTGCATCCCTCTGCGATGCTCGGGGCAAGGAGGTAGAGAAATCAGGAAAGTTGAGCCTGTGAAGAAGGGAGGAATGGGAGGAAGGCATTTTAAGATTTAGTTTTTGTTCTCTCATTGTCCTACTCTGATTTTGATTGGTAATACATTAAACTAATTTCCCGAAGCCAGCTTTGTTTTGCCTGTGACGGTAACTGCTGAGTGATCTTCCTGTCCTTATCTCAACCCACAAGTATTTAGTTATATTTTCTATCCCATGTCCAGCTGAGGAAGGGGAGTGAGAAAGAAGCTTTGGTGGGCACCTGGTATCTAGCCAGGGTCAACAAACTACATGTATGTATCTGAACTCAGTACCAAAGATCAACTTTAATTGTGAAGTCTAGAAACTGAATGTGTAGTGCTGAAATGGTTGGCAGATTTATTTTACAATAAAGTATTTTGAAGCTTCAGACATTTCTGATGCTCCAAGTGATCTATTTCTTTGTTACAGATAAAAGGGAGACAATACAAATCAACTTTACCATTTGTAATGGAAGAGTCATTCTGAGAGTAATGCATAGTGCAGAACAGAAGCTTACTGTTAAATAATCATAATCATTAGCTGTGATAGACTAATAATCATAAAATTAAGAGATAAACCATTTGGGAAAGAACTGCTTCAGTTCCCCATGGAGTATTACAGTGTCTGGCAGATGTAAAGTAGCATGTTTCAAGTTCTAGATGGAAAAATAAGAGCTCTAGTGTAATAAGTGTATAATTAAGTAATAACTGAAGTACCAAGGACATTTACAAACTGTGCATCATGTTGTCCCAGAGGAGGAAGACTCCTTGACCTGTGGAAGTTTTTAAGCTGATACACTTAAACCTTTTCTGAACTAGCAAACTTTTGCTGGGGCGTACCACCGAAGTCTTCCTTGGACAGATACAGCTATAACAGCACTGAAGTGTTCCTCTTCTCTTTTCATATCTTTCCCCCAATTCCAGTGTGTGCTAGTTTCAGTGGAATACAGAAACATTGTGGTTTTGTTTCCACTGTCCTTGCAAGAATGAGGCTAAAACAGAAATTAACATGAGGCTGACAGAACTGCCTTCTACAAAGCATTACTTACTCTTCTTTCCACACAAGAAAATTGATTCCCTCTTTTATCTACAATAGAGACCCAATCCTAAGATAAATTTAGAAGGATGGTGAGTACGGAGATATATTAACAGTTTACTTATGTGGGACTGTACTCCTAAACCTGCCACAAAAGTGTAAACTCAGACCTCTTGGCGTGGCTGATGCAGTGGTTTTACAAATATTAATATTTTTCTTTAATGATTTTTTTTTTTTATTTAGGTGATTTTTCCGTAAGAAAGGGCTTGGCCTGTATATGCAGCCATTTTTTTCAGGGTTTAGGGCAAGTCAACTTTCCTACTACTGTGCAGAGTCTCACTGCAGGTATGAAAACACCTTCTTTACTAATAAATTAGACTGTTAAGATCTTGAGCGGTTTCAATC
>JAOXJK010000004.1:9177139-9208712 GCA_025774025.1 Xenus cinereus
TCTTAATTCAAGATATTCTTCCCCTCTGTCTAAATCTGAATGATGCATTCTACTGTAATAAAGTAAATCAGATTATTGTGTTAGTTTTTGATATTTTCCTCAAAAAGCTTGGAAGGTATCTTTATTATTAATCAATTTAATTATTGACACTCATTCTCTATTGTTAGTATTGATGTCTAAAGTTATTCAGGTAAATCAAAACTAAACCTGATGGCAAGGAGTTAGAAAAGAATCTCACCCATGATAATAAACTGGTGAATTTCACCATCTTGAAGTGTTGAAGGTCCTTTGCATTGTAGTGCTGAAACAGAGCTACCAGACACAGTTCTTACTCCTTTCCTCTCCATTGCTTTTCAATTGTATACCATGACTCAGAGAGTTGTCTTCCCCTGCTGATAAGCTTATCCTCCTAACTATTGTTTATATGCTCCTAAGTAATATTATGAGATTGTGCTTGGGGTAAGAAAGACCACTGGTAAAGATAAACTTTTAAAACAAAAAGTGAACAACGATGAGGCATTTATGGAGCAAATGCACACTAAACCCTTTTAAACAGTTCTGTAATGTGAGTAACTTGTACTTTCTGTCCTTTCAAGGAAGGTAGTCTAATATTGTCTGGATGGGATTCAGTTAACTCACTAAGCAGACACGAACAAGACCCTTACCATAAGGAATAGTCTAGGCTGCAGTGAAAAACGGTAAGTGGAAATGCTGCCTTTGCAAATGTTACACACTTTCAGTTATTTGTCTGTTGGTGCTAGTAAAGGGTTAGACAGGCTGAAAAACTGATTGACTGAAAAATAAATTAATAAAACTCAAATTCATTTTGAGGCTTTTTCCTAGGTCCTCACTTTTGATTCTCATCCCACCCATAACTAAGAAGTATCTCGATGTTTATCACAGAATTTTAAGGGTTGGAAGGGACCTCTGGAGATCATCTAGTCCAACCCCCTGTCAAATGGTATTATGTCATCAATGTCTATTTTTGGAACTCTCACATTTCTGCAAATTGATTAGTTCTCACTTGAGTGTGTCTGGGTTGTTTTGGGTTTAAGACTAGAACTGAGGACTAGAATACTGACAGCACTGGAAAGCACATGAGACAGTTCTGCAGCTTTGCCAGCTGAATAGAATATTTAGGGACTCAGCATTTACAGTTCACAAAATGATTTGGGATTTAGATTAGTAATCCATACTTAAACAGTATTTGATTAACTTTAGCTGCAATTTCACTTCCAAAATAATCTGCAGTCTCCTGTACAAAAAGCATAATGACATTATCTGTTAAAATGTGTCTAGATGAACTTCTGAAATAGAGTCCTTGCCGATAAATATTGTTTATCTCAGAAAATAGAGTTTCAGCAGTGAAAAAGGTATACTTCTCAGTTAGAAAATAATAACTTCTTTTTTTTTAAGAAATCTGTTAGTACGTTTTTGGGGCTTTTTTTGCCTGGCTTTCAGACCATCTTCAAAAGCAATCTCAAATCTGAACTGCAGGACATAGATGACTTGTAGGACTAAAGTTAGGCATGCTGGACTGAGAGTCACAGGATCCTGCAATCTGAAAGGATCTGAGAGGCTAAATCAAACCAATAGCAAAAACTGGTGAGAGGTGTATTTTGAGGATTCTCCTGCTTTGTGTACCATGATACAGAACTGTTATTTAGTGGTGTGGAGTATATGACTAAAAAAACTTCATCAGTGTGAAATGGTTATCTAGAGGATGCCTTAATGGGTCTAAGCATTTAAGCTTGTTGACTGCAATTTTCACTTTTAAAAATATGTCTAAAAAGCATATGTAGCACCACTGTGTACGAATAGTACTTAAAAATCAACATAGCTCAGGCCAGGATGCCTAAGTGGGTTCCTATTGAGTTGCAAGGGGAAAAAATTACCTTTAAGTCATATAGCCTTCCATTTTACCTTTACCCAATACTTGTGCTTCTTGAGGTTGATGGAAAGCAAAGCGATGTTGCTGAGCAGTGCAACATTTATATGGTCCACAGTAATTGAGGTTGGAATTTTGGTTCCTTGCATCCACAATTCTTGCACATTTAATTTGTACAATCTAACGTACGTTTCTCTTTAGACCCATCATTTTGTGTGTCAGTTACTTCTTGGGTAAGGGCAGCCTTTTTCATATTCACCATTTTTATGACCATAACACCATATCTGTTAGATCAAAGATCAACTACTTATTTCCATTTCAATTCCAAGGACTGCCTTTTGTGTCATTTCCTATTCAGATGATTACTTCTGTCTTGCTTCTTTCCCTAATGCTCTCTGTTCCCGCACATTATAATTTGAAAGTGTCATCATTTTCTTACTTCTCCCTTGCTGCAAAGGAGTTGCTCCCTGCAACACCGCTGTTCTCTTTTGCATCCTTTTCTCAAAAAGAACTTGCTAGTGAGGTAGGTCAACATGAGTGTATCAGTTTGTCCCTTTTTTGTTTCTTAGTTTAAATGTACATTTGTTATGGCTTACTAGATTCTTTTCTGTTGAGACTCATTTTTGGTTCATTCTGAATCTTACCTTACAGTGTGGGAATAGGAGGGGGGATGTCTGAGTACTACCGTAGCATAAATAATAATTATGTTCTCCAGTAAGTTTCTGCAGTGTTTCTGCAGAAAGAAACACTTAATGTCACCTCTTCACTAGGTAGCTGAGTTGTGTGCTGGAGTACTAACAGGAATAGTTGATGATAATTTTAATTTTCCTTTAAGAAAGCACTGCCATTGGGGGAATACTACTAATACATAATGAAGCTTTAAAAAAACTGATAATAATATTTTTTTACAAGCAGCAGCGCAATATTTAGACTGCTCCATGTGTTTTTTTTCAAAAGAAGTATTGACTTCTAAACAAATCTTGCTATTCTTATATATCTTTAAAACTTTAATGATCCTATTTACTCTTTATTGTGTATTTTGCATTTTGATTTTGCATATCTATTTTACTATCTGATACACCTTTCAGAGTATAATGCTGCAATTCTTAGAATTATCTAAACTTCAGTGAAAAAAATGTTCTTCAAGTCCTATCTTTCTACTTGGTGCCTATTTTTTAAATGGCTGTGCAGTAACAGACTGTTCTGCTGGCGTGAAAGGTTTGATAGCGATTCAGAAACAGTAACAGACTGAAATAGCCGGACGTGAGAACAGAGTTTTAAGGTCACTGTAAAGCTGCAAAGCTAGGTCAGAAGGAGAACTGTGAGGAATTTCCAATTTGATAATTCCTCTGAAAGTGTTGCCCCTAAAAATAAGGCTTCTTCACCCAGTGTGCAAGAGCCAATCAACACACTGAGTTGAGAGATTTGTTTTTATTTCAGCGCTGCAGAATAGAGTGCCAGGCATCTAACGCAGCCAGCACACCTGTTAGGAAATACATAGGGTCTTTTATACAAAAAGGTAATGAAGAAAAATCACGTCCAAATAGCTGATTGGTTACCTGTAATTACATGGAAAGATCTCATTTGCGCATGTCCTAATTTCTGTGTGGCTCATTATACTGAGGTGGTCTTACATAGAAAATCTCATCCTAGAGGTGTGATTCTTAGTACTAAAATTATGTAAGGTAACTAAAGGTTATACCTTCATCCCATCAGCTACCGCTAGGTCACTGCTCAACTTTCTGTTCTGTTGGGGCCTCATCTGGGGGGCTAACTTCAAGATAGGATTAGTTATGGTTATGGGCTTTTTGGTTTAGGGACTTTCTGTTCCCATTGCTATGGTTTCAGAGCAGGCCATCATGGTTGCCCAGTTTTGGGGATTTTTAACTCTTTTTGACATCAAAAGGATTTTTTTAAAAATGGAGGATCGGAGGCGATTTTGGGTTTTTTTTTATTATGTGTCTAATTAAACTGAAATCTTGAGGGCATGTTTTGTGTAGCCCAGCAAGTATGACTCTGTGCTGCAAGCACGATCCTATAAGGCTGTTTGAGACACAGGGCACACAATATGACCAGATCTTTGTATTCTTATATGCTAAACCATCATAGCAAAAAGGAACAGCATCCACTTCAGAGCTAGCCATGGTCATGGTGCACCACAGGCGTCTGACTGTGGTGACCTGGAAAGAAACTGTAGGAACAAGAGGAATAGGAGCACTGCAGCAGGGCAGAGAGAGATGGTGGGAAATGGTGATAATCTGTGAATTCCCTTCCAGTAAATCTCCCCTTGGCTGTGAGTAGGAGGACTTCATTTAAAACTAGAGATACTGACAGCTGCTTTTATATAGGAGAGCATCTTTTTTTGCAAAGAACAACTTTTCATGTAATTTTCACTTTGCTTTTGAGTACAGAGCACCAATGAGATGGTGCAGAATGAGATGGTACTTAAGAGTAATCAGAAGTGTGGTACAAAGTACTTTTAGAATTGGACATGATATGTCTGCTGTCATTGCTGCAAAACCCTGCCTGAACACGTTACTTAATTTGCTTTAGAAAAAGCTGAAGGAGCAGTTAAAAAATTCCTAATATTGGTTTTCCCTTTACTACGGTGCTCACTTGGCCCATCCTTGGTAAAATGGCCTGAGGAACAACAGCTATTAAGATAGGAATGTGAAGTCAAATATCTAAAACTGTCTGAGAGTGCAGTGTGCTACTACTGATCATATTAAACTGGTTGACAACCACCAGCCAGATTAAACAGTAACCGGGGAGTTACAGAATGAGTTTTGAATGAGGGAGGTGCCTATTCGGAAAGAAATTTAAGGAGTAAATGAAACTTTGTAACAGTAGGGAGAACAGTGGGAACAGATCAAGCAGTCAAAACCCGAGGAGTTGGGTTTGGCACTGTTGTATGTTCACCCACTGGCATGCAAACCTCTGTCTGGTCCAGGCAGAGCATCCTCCCTGTCTGACTCTGCCAGCAGCCTGCATCCAGCTGGGGCAGTGACAGTGCAGGGCGCCACAGGTAGGGACTCACAGCTGGGTGTGCGTATGTGACCTTGTGTGTGCATTAGTAGGTTGTAAAGTGCAGCACAGGTACACTTTAAGTACCTACATCACCTACAGAAGGTATGTGTGAGAGGGGGGCTGTGTGCATAACCATGGGTGGTTGGGTGCACAACTTTGAGTGCATGGTTAGAACTTTGGGGGATTAATGAAGAAAAGTCGTTTAGAAATTTGTTATGTGTTTATTAGCATTATGCCTATTAACTGTGTAGTATCTGTTGTATTGCCGATACTGAACCTGAATATATATTTCACTGATTGCCAGTTAATTATATGAGATTAATAAATCATTAAACCAGTTTGATTGTGATTCAGACTAAACTAAGCGAACTGTGCAGTTTTCCCTGTCACACCATTAGGTTGTAATTGTAGCTATTACATGATCTGTAACGTCATTATGAGTTAGGGAAGATGTCCGCCGGTGGGAAGAGAGGCAATTGTTGACAATGGAAAGATAATATCACTGTTAATATAGTGGGATAGGGCCCTTTTGTGAAGATTTTTGGGCAAAACACTGACTGGTTCTAGAATTCCGTGGGCTCTAATGATATCGTTAACTCAAGTGTGACAGCAAGCATGCTGTTAGAACATGCTGAAATTATACTGGTCAGAGATGCTATTCCAGCAGTGACTAATTAAGCTCCTGTTACTAATCATCACTAGTTTCCTACTGGAATATACTGATTTCCTCAGATCTTCCTTCCTAACACAAAATGGCTTACAAACACTCTTCTCAAAATTATTCAGGTTTGAACAAACACTCTGAATTTTGATGTTAAACCCACACATTGAGTAGGGAATGAATAAATTCTTGAGTAACTTGGTCTGACCTTATAATTGACTCTACTTTGTGCAGGAATTCTGGACAAGATAACTTCCTGAGGTCCCTTCCAACCTGACCTTTCCTATAATCCTATATCTTGACATGCAGAATTGCTTGTATAGGGAATATGTGGTGATATTTTGCCTGCCCATCTGTGCCCACAGCAATATTTGAGTGCAGTCACACCAGTTCTCAAGCAATAGCTCTGCTTCCGTATGTAAAATCCAGCTGCTTTTCTTTGGTTACATAACTACTTAAATGTTTCTTCCTTTCTTACCAATAGGAGGTAAGGGTACCTTTAGAGATGACTTCTGCCTGCCTTAGAGGTCCTGAGGCATGGCTTGCCTGTGCACTCTGTTTGGTTAGAGGCTGAAGATGACAAAGTCAGTCAGACATGCTTAGAGACATTAGTTTATAATCAATTGATAGCCCACGGAAGAGGTGAGGAAGGGAAGAAAGACTAAGTTCCTGATTTTATTTCCATCTGCTTAGAATGTTTAATCCATTAGTTGAGATGATCACAAACACAAGACTGAAAAGGACTGAGTCTGGTCCCTTGCTTTGTGATCGAAGACAGATTTTTCGTATAGGCCTACATTATGCTTCAAAGCCTCACTACTTAGGCGAGTCTTCTACTTTTCAGCTTAAATTTATTCGTAGGAAGCCCTGCTCTTGGAGGTATCATAGGTATCTGCTCTTGTGTGCTGATGTTATCTTTTAGCTTAAATGATTTTAACATTGCCTGTATTCACAGAGAGCAGCCAGGACATTGATGGTAAATTTTCAATGCAGTTCCAGCTTTGGTTCAACTGTAGCTCAAAGTATCTTTGACTGTGTTTCAAGTCTGTAATGATTTAGCAAGTGGATTAATAACCCAAAAGCAGTCTGACAAAATCTGAACACTTTGAGCTTCATGACACCAGAATATACAACACTAAAAATTGGAGAAATTATAGAACCCATCCTGCATATAGATTTTCACAGCTTATTGATTTGAGCCACTGGCTCGGAATCTGAGTGGCTCCTAGCACTCTGGCTCAATGTTTTTCACTGCTCTCCAAGCTTCCCACAGTGTTCAAGGAACTGGAAAGCAGCAGTCTCACTACTACATTTGAAAAGCAGTTGATATCGGTGCTGTGACAGGGAAGGTTAATCTAACCATCCTAAGTTCCTCACCCCTGCAAGGAATCTGGCTTTTGCACCCAGCTGCCCAGTGGTATAGAAGCATGTAAATGCATGCATGTATGGTAACGCAATAAGATTGGTGCAGAGAAGACAAGTGGGACTCTCTTGGTGCAGTTAGAGCACTGCTGTCTGCAGTAGCACACGGTTCTCTAGCAGGGAACAAAAGGAACAAAAGGGAATTAAAAGATGTGGGCAGTGAAGTTCTGCAAGGAGCTGTTTCTTTGAATTCAACTTGGGGGGGGGGGGGGGTGTGNNNATGCACCAGTGACTGAGTGACTGCAAGATGGATGGAGACTGATCCTCTCAGGGTCATGGAGCAGTGAGAGTTCATTCTCCACATATGAGTCGCTTGGCAAGAGAAAGGGGAAGGGAAAGGAAGACATGTTATGCTGCCTGGAGCAGTTTTTGTAGGTGAAACAGCTGAATGTCAGTTTTCACTAAGACCATTCCTTAGAAGTGGTAACTGAAAACACAGCCTGTTTGTTTTTGTCAAAACACTGAACAGTATTTTTGTCAAAACACTGAAAAAAAAATTTTAAAATCCAGCTGCATTTTGAGAAGAAAAAAGTTTTAACTGCTTTGGAATTCAGGTTTGATTTGAGATCTGTTTTCTAAACACTATTTTTTATCCTGTATCAGTAGGCTAAACCAGGGATTTTAAGGGTTTGTTATGTGGTCTTATCTTGAATGCTATGCGTATAGTAGAGAAGTTCATTTTTAATTAAGCATATAAGACATAAGGAATCACAAAACAATTTATTTGTACAACTTCTTTTTGGATACCAAAACAATTAAGATTATCTGAGTTTGGAAGGGATTAATATGAAAAAAAAAATGAGGTATGATGTAAAAACAAGCAGAACGCAAGGAAAGACTGTGTCAACTGAAATTGCCAGACATTTATTTATTTAATCATTTAGCAGAGTTTGGAGAGGGAAAAAACAAAAAGAAAGAAAAAAAAAACCAAAACAAAGAAACACTTGTGTGTTGCAAGAGAATTAGGGGAAGTGACTGCTGAAATCAGAGCATAAATGCTTTGCAAGGTCAGTCCCTGGAGCAGTTGGTGAGTAAAATAGGAGTGGAAATAACACAAGGGAAGCAAAATAAGTAGGCTACAATACTAAATGTGTTTGCTGAGTTACTGAATCTCTAGGATGTCGTTCCTGGGCTATACAACTCTGCTCTTATGCTGGATGTATTGTACTGCAGAAAGAGGTAAGCTTCAATGTAGAAAAACCAAAACCTCTTTCTTAAAGTGTACGTGAAGATGGTAAATAAAACAATACATAAACAAAATGTTTGCATTGTAGCCTATTTTAATAAACTTCTGACAATGATAATCGAGATTTCTTCTGGCAATATTTAGCACCTTTAGTATCTAGTATGCTGTCATAGGTATTATATATTTGCTTATTTATTTGGATAACTACTGCTGTCATTAATCTGTTCCACAACATTTTTAGTATACCTATAAACTACAGCCAGACAGCTCATTTGTTATTAACTATGTTTGTTAATTTTTCTAACATCTAAATCCCGTAAACAGCTGGTAGATTAAAATAGAAAATAGTCAGTAAATATGCATTTCTTTCTGTCTGGAATAATCTGTGAGGTAATCTGAAAAAGAGGAATGAAAAGTTTACACAATATCTGTTGACTGACAGAGGTTTTAATCCATTAAATGGATACAGGTGTGCTTTTGTACATGTTTAAAGAGATAGCTACTATTCTGGGTATCTTTTCAGAAGCCTCTGATATTTTCTGCTCTCTGTTCAATTTATTTTTCTTGATATTGTGTTTATGTTGCTTAATGTATATTTAGTAATTTAATTCTTTTGGTTTCTGTCAGGGTTTCTTTACATAGACTGTTGCAGAAAAAGTGCTGTGTTTTTGAGCTAGCGTGTCTTTGCTCGGTCAGGTATTTTTTAATTTTAGGTGAAGATTATTAATAACTTATTAATCAAAAAAACCTGATGGATTTTACTTTGAAAAATTGAAAAATCAGGCCATTCATGAAATGTATTATCTTTTTTATACATACTTGCAATAAATACTGTTCTAAAGCAACTAACAAAGTCTAATTTGTTTGCGAAGAAGCCCAGAAAAGTCCAGGAATTTGAAAAGAAAGTTTGCCTGAATATGCACTTCATTTTCACAATGCTTTCTTTAGATCAGAGAGATTGCAAAGGAATGTGAATGTAGCAATATTTGATTTATCTGGGACAACTAATACCATGGGTCATGCAGGATTCTTAGTTCAAGCTTCGTATTGAAAGTCCATGTGAGTTCAAGAGCTGGGGTTTTGCACAAGGACTGAAAAAATACTTCTAATTGATTTCGTAGTATGTGCTTGACTCTGTGGAAGTTGCTATCAGCATAATGACGGCAAGAAAGTGGCTTGAGCTATTTCTAACTGAGGTCAAGTGACATATGAATACTCAATGATTAATTCTAGCTCTCCTGATCTCTCAAAAAAAAGATTTGAAGGTACACAGTGCATGCTTTCTAATACAAAAATAAAACCATCCCAGTTTTGGTGAGTACACACGATAACTGCATGATATAATTAATATAGTTTTCAAGTATACATCCTGTCAGCAGATTTCTTCTTCTGAAGCTACTAAGAAACTCCATTTAAAAAAAAATAGCTATAGTCAGAAATACATATACATTCTGTGAGGCTTGATGGTAACATATAGTTTGACATCAGGACAACAGTGGTAAAGAACAGAGTGTTGAAATAACACCCAGAAAGAAGCAGGTCTTAGTAAGGAGATTATCTTTTTTGCATTTGTTTTCTTTTTTTTTTCTTTTTTAAATATAAACAAGGACGAGTTAAGAGACCTCAGTCTGCACAACAGACAATAAAAATATAACACATCTCAGAAGTAAGGGAGAAATAGAGCAGAAAACCTCTCCCTGAACTAAATAGCCGATTTTTGAAATCATAGACTTCAGAGTGCTTTCTCAGCTTGCAAACTGAAAGCACTAATTTTAATGATCTCTCCCGAAAAATAAGTAGAATTAGAAAAATTTCTTTTTTCACCATTACAAAGAACTTTGTGGTGTAAACTAACATTTGTAAGACAGAACTAGCTACAGGAGTTGCGTTTGTCTTGCTTATTCCTGTATTTTGCAAAACGTTATTAAAAAGTGAATGTGTCTTAATCTTGCTGAGTCCCTACTACCCTTTTCGAAAGTAGTATGGTACCCCCTAGTGGACAGAAGCAATAACTTTTACTCGGATGTTATTCGTAGGTGAGAGCATATTTATTATAGTTGGAAAAAATGTGAACGTGTGGGCATACTCTTCCTTTAGCACCTCAGCAGTATCATCAAAGCTTGTCTACTTCTGGCAACATTTGTTTCTTTATATTTTGAAATTGTCATAGCTACAGAACACTTAAATTATACACTTTTTTTTTCCCTGTGACAAATCTTTTTCCTGATTTTTCTAAAATTATGCCTCTAATTTGGTAGGTAATTCACTGACTGAAATTAAAACAGTTAATTTTCAAGGGTACTTAATCTCTGGTTGTGATTTCCACAGTTCAGTTCAGCAGGCCATAGCTCCACATCCCTCGCATGAGGAAAGATACTCAGTATTTTTCCATAGTCCCACTTTCAGGCAGCACCTGGACAATCCATAGGAAAGCTTCCAGTGGGAATATTGCTGCTTTCTCAAACCTGTGGCCTTATAAAAAAACAGTGAGAGGACTTTTGTGCCAGCTCTCTACTGAATAAGGAATCTACTCACCAAGAAATTTCCTTCCCTGGTGGGCATTTCTTCTCCCATTTATTTTCTATGCAGAGGTTTCATTTCTTTTCCAAGGCTTCGTTTCTCAGAGGTTGTTTTATTTATTCTTGATGAATTCTCACCTTTCATCTTCAGATGTAAAAAAGACTTCATGGCATCTAATTAGCTAGACTGTCCAGACTCTGTAACTCTTTAAAATCAGTACATTTCAGTCACCCAAGCACAGAGAATTATTCACTGTAATTAGGTCAATTATTATAAAGAGCAACAATGAAATGTTTCTTCACAAAGATAATTTAGTCTTTCATTAACATTTCCCATGGTTTTTCTTTCCCCTTTACTCTGATTTTTCTCATTCTCAAGCTGTTGAGGATCTTCTTAATAAAATTGATTCAGGCTCATTTCTTCTAACTGATATGGGCTTGGCTGTACATTTCATGGATGCTGAACATGGCCCAGGAAAGAGCTTTTGGGAAATGACTGTATAATACTGAGCTAATGAGAAATACCAGACAACACTATCCACCCCCAAATTGAGTCAAAATGTTTTGAAACTCAGAAAGGTCAAAGTAAATTCTCAGAATTAATTCCATTGTGTAATAAGTAACTTATCATAAGAAGTAATCTCATGGTCAGGAGGAAATTTTTGGAATATCTAGTGATCTTTGCCTGGAGAGAAATTTTAGACAACGTAAAGATGAGGGGAGAGTTGACAGAATGTGATCAAATGACACATTAAACTTAATGTCAGTAAGGGGGGTGGTGGCTGCAGAAGAAAATAGCTTGAAAGGAAATTCTACAGAGGGCACAGAGTTGTTCTCCATGGTAATGGAAGGACAGGCATAGGGGAGCTCCTGCAGATAGAATAATAAGATATGCCTGTGGTTAGAACCAGGGCACTAGTCTCATCTAAATTTTTGTAACTAAAATCTATTTAATGAATTATGACCGTCCCATGTGGTTTCTTGGTACTTGCTTGACTAGCCTTATGTCCTTCTAAATGTCTGTTCATATTCCTACAAAATGTGGATTCTTGGCAGTTTCCTACTTTGAGATGATTAAGTAGAAAACATATGCTAGTTTGATCACAAGTGTCCCCAGGATTTCTTGATATATTTTCTATTGTAAAATTATTTTGCCATTTCTAGCAATGTGCTTAAGTCACCAATATTTTAATTTACAATTTTTAGCCTGTGAAGAACCTCCTCCTAGGAGGGTTAAAGAAGTGCCTACTGAAAGATGGGAGCAACCTCCCTATCCACATGGTACTCGAGTAACATACAAATGTCGGCCTGGATATATTAAACTTGGAAGAATCGTGTTTGAGTGTGCTGATGGAGCATGGAAGCAACGGTTCCCGGTGACAGAATGCATAAGTAAGTATTTATGCAAAAATATGTGCAAACATTTGACCCAATAGATCATATTCCTTGCCAGTGATGTCAATGTGAAATTGCCATTGTATCTTTACCTGTAACTTACTTATTTCAGCATCCTTTAAAATATCCTGAAAAGTATGCAAGCATAAGGAAATATTTATAGAAGTTCCTTTTCTCCATATCAAAGGATTATCTTTTTTTTTTTTTTTCCTTTACAGGAGATCTTACTCTAGGCCAGCCTTATTAACCTGATTAATGTTAAGTTAGTAAGTTGTTAGTAAGTTATTAGGAGCTTGCTTCCAAAATTTTAGAAAAAGTCTAATGTAGATGAAATTTACAGTGTAATCAGAATAAAGCACTAACCTAGCTTCTGAATGCGAGTCAATAGAAAGTATTGTCTTCTTCTCAGTATATTCAGCTAGTTCTATGGAAGGTATAATTTTTGGAAGTTGGAAATACTCTTTCCCTGCCTCCTATTTTAATCTGTGAAAAAAAATTAATGATTAGGATGAGAGCTGCTATTTATCATCTCTAGTATACTGTGCTAAGAGTTTAGAAGTAGCTCACACACTCACGCAGAATTCATTAATGAAGAAACTGAAGTTTATGATTGTTAGTTGGGAGGTATTTTTAATTTTCTGTAATAAGTGAGTTTTAAACACAAAGAAATTTTAGACACACAAGATTTTTTTCTTACATGCCTAACATTTTTAATAGTAGCATGTAAATGCTTGGTTTGATAATATAAAATTAAGTCCCGGGTGTCGTTCAGACATGAATACAAATCATCAGTAAAAATTAATTAATAAAGTTGTCACTAGTTTCTTTTGCATTTTTTATTCAGTCACCTTCTCAGTTTTTATATGTATTTGTATAACTATTCAATGAATGCAGATCTTTCAAATTATACAAAATTTGGTGTTGCTTTCTAGTAACATATTTTAGTAAATGCTGCCACCAAGTGAATGACACTGGCAAGGTGCAGGGGGAAGGAGAAAATGGATGGTCCACCACAGGTTAAGCGATCATGTTCCCTTTCTAGGAAACTAGACAGCAAAACTGATCATTATGTTGTCCATTTTCTCTGAATCACACTGGAGCAGGTTTAGGGCCACTCAAACACCTCTTCCTTGGAGAAAACAGGGATATTGATACACTCCAAGAAATGAAATTGCCTAGGTTGACACGGACCAGGAAAGATTTCTTCTGAGGAGGCCTAATAGGTTTTACCTATGCAGTTTATTTTGCCGTCCATATTCTAACATGAAAAGTGGATGAATGAGAGGGATGGTGTGTTCATCTTTGCAATTCTTTTGGAAATCGAGGGGAAATAGTTAGGGCCAGGCCACAAGAAAAGTCCAATGCAGAACTTTGAGCAGAGAGGACTGAGGACCAAGAGACTCTTGTGGCCTTAGATCATCCCTCTTTACTCAGTACAATCCCCATTAGATTGAGGAAATTTCATTTCCAATCATGGATGGATTCTGTAGTGGAAGCTTAGAACCAATTTATGTCACAAGTTGTGTGAAAAGCTGAAGTTACATCCTGCCATTAAATTTGTCATAAAACTTAAGATGAGCTCAGCCTTTTTAAAGGAATAAAACCTGCTAATTTTCTTTTCTGTTTGTTGTTTGGTTGTTGGTTGTTTTTTATAACAATCAGCAGATTCTTACTCCAATATGTTCTCATTAAAGATAGTGATTAAAAAGGGGGGAGTTAATCAAGCTAATGCTGAGCGTTTTTGAATTTTTGAAAGGCCCATACCTGCTACTTATTACTAGAAAAGTGCTATCTTTCATACTTTCCCATTCCTATATGTGCTGTAAGTAGATTTTTCTTCTTCTTTTTTTTTTTTTTTTTTTTTAAACCAGGTAAGCCCTGTGGACATCCTGGAGATACTGAGTTTGGTTTCTTTGAACTTACCAGTGGAAGTGAATTTGTATTTGGTGCCAGAGTTGAGTACAGATGTAATGAAGGGTAACACTTACTAAATTCAATATATAGGAGTTAACATAAGGTGTTAATGTTAAAAGAAGTGTCATTTATGGATTTTATGTCTGTAATGCAGCTGCAACTTACTGATATTTAATGCTTGGTTATTGTTTAATTTAAATTTCTGCAATTACTGTAATACTAATGATAAGTCTTTTTTATGTCTGGTGCTATTGGAGTAACTGAACTCATGTGCCTGAAGCTGTCATCCAAAGCATCTAAAATGCGTAAGGCTGTAGCTATCTTGAAATCATGGCTGTCCGAGTAGAAAACAAAAATAGTGAGTAAAGCTGCCTCATGACTCCACTAGCCAGCCAGTTCAGGTGGTGATGCAAATGCGTATGCTGGAATCAGTGCTCTCAGTAGGCAGTCATGATGCAATTATGTTAGCTAAGTCATTAGGCCATGCAACAGAGTCTCCTATTCAGAACCACAACTTATCATTCCTGCTTAAATCATTTTTGTGCATTATGAAGTAAAATGTATTGCAAAAAATGTTCAATGGAAGAGCTTTCTGGTAGACTCACTAACATGTCTTCACTGACTGCTCGGAAGAAATACTCTCTTCCTTCGCTATTCATTTTCTCCAATAAAAACTGCTGCAAGGCAAATATATAGTACTGTGCTTAGTTAAGTATGCCTCTTGAAAGGCAAATCAGCTATAAGCAAGGTACAGTGGTTTAGCCATGTTTTTGCAGTCTTTGTATTGCTGGAGTCTAGTCCGAGTTTCAAAAAAAGAGTTCCAAAATCAGTATTTTCCTTACTCCCTTAAGTTCACACTGTTCTTCACTGTAATTTCAAACTAGCTGTGCTTCCTCTGACTACGTTTGAGACAAAGTAGAAGCCATTGTGGCCATGTTGTTTTCAAACCTAAGATAATACTATCTCATCAAAGCAAGAGGTGCATATGGTTTGGATTAAGTCCTATTTTGATGCTGCCACATGGCTTTCAGTCATACTAGAGCACAGGCAACTGGAGTTTTACTCTGCTTTCTACTGATTGTGTAAATTACTCCTAGGTTATTTGTTATGTAACCAAAGCTTGCTATCTCTGCAATGAAGAAGACATCTTACTGATTACTTCCTACTTTCTGATTTTTTCTTTTTTCTTGCCATATGCAATTAAAAGAAATAAAATGGGGAAGAGACAAAGCCTACTAAGTTTTGTCAAATTTTGGTTAGTCTGTGCTAGAACATATGATACCTACTTCCTTTGCTTCAAAAACAGCAACACTGCTGGTTTTGTCACATGAGAGTGTATTTTAGCATTGTTTACTTTTTTATTCGGTAAGATACCGGATGCTCAGCCAAAGAAATTACCGTGAGTGTCAGGCAGATGGATGGAGCAATGACATCCCTCACTGTGAAGGTAAATGGAGTTTGACATTTAATTCTTTATCAAACTGTCTTTTTATCTGTCTGATACTATCTAGAAATAGTCTGTGATCTCTTTACTAGACGTTTAAATTCAAGTTATGCAGCAGTGAAACTTTTCAATGACTACTCAGCCATTTTAGTCCAATAAGCACTGAAGCTTTTCTTAAAAAGCATTCTCAAAACAGAGTCTTGTCACCCACAGATGGTCATAAAGCTGTCACTAAAGGCCCTGATAGAGTAGATGTCTGCAGAATGTGGTTACAAAAACAGCTGGGGTGAGGCATTTGGGCTGTATGTGAAAGCATGTGTGGTTTTAGGTAGTTTTCTCCTCTGCCCTTGTAAATATCCTAGCCATTAAGAATTTGTTGTAGCTGGACTACAAGCTTCCTCCTATGTCAGTCTGTCTTTTTACTTAGGGTTGTATATTGTATTTGTTGTAAATGGTATCTGAATACATAACAAGAGTGCATATATTTAAAATGCATAAGTAAATTAATGAGTTTTCTGCATTTTAAGTTTCTTTTTGTTGATTTATTTTACAGAATAGATCTCAAAATGGCTTTTTCTCCCCTCCCCTCCCCTCCCCTTTTGCTTTGTAGTGGCAAAGTGTTCACCCATACAAGCACCAGAAAATGGAAGAATAATTATGACTGGTGCATTTGAGCTAGGCCGAGAATATTCCTTTGGCCAGCTTGTAAATTTTGAATGTAATGAAAAATACCGACTTGTTGGATCTAAAGAATTAATTTGCTCTTCTGATGGAAAATGGAATACTGATGTCCCTCAGTGCCAAGGTAAAAAGAATACTATATATTATCTGTAATTAAGAAGCTTTATTCTCACAAACTTCTAATGACTGGTTACCATATGGAAAACTACAAAATTTTCACTTTATTTCACATCAATTAAGCATAGTTTGTCTGCAAGTGATCTCCATTGCATGTATGCGGAAGGAGTAGGACAAGAAAGAGAAATCAGAGAATATCGGATGCTAATGTAGTCATAACGGATCATCTGTTTTTTCCACATTTTCACTACAAGCTGTATGTTTTGCCAGGCTGCAGTCAATTTCTTTGAAACTAGCTTTGGTATGTCTACATAAGATTCAATCACTTCAGTGATGATTTTCGCAAAGTAATTACAAACAATTTTGAATCTACCTGAACCAAGTTTAAAAACAAGTATGATTTTAATCACTCATGTTCTTAGCGTATATAAAATACAAAGAAATCATGATGGATTTTTCTTTCTTCAGACTAATGTGCTTTGACAAGTTAGAAAGATAAGTCATGATTAGTTTTTGCAGAACCACAGAATGACAGAACAGGTAAGGTTGGAAGGGACCTCTGAAGGTCCCTCAAAGCAGTCAGCTAGGGCAAATTGCTCAAGACCGTGTCCAGTTAGCTTTTGAACATCTCCAGAGATGTAGGCTCCACAGCCTCTCTGGGTAACCCATTCCAGTGTTTGACCATTCTTAAATAAAAATGTTTTCATATGTTTAAGTGGTATTTCCTGTATTTCAATTTGTGCCCATTGCTTCTCATCTTGTCACTGGGTGTCAATGGCAAGGGTTTGGCTCCCTCATCTTTACTTCTGCTGCCCCACCACAGTAAGGAATTTATACATATGCATATTAATAAGATCCTCCCTCCCCCCAAGCCTTCTTTTCTCCAGACTTTCTAAGCCTCTCTTTATCTGTCAGTTTTTCCAGTTCCTTAATTATCTTCATGTCCCTTCATTGGACAGTATGTCCATGTCTTTTCTGTACTGGGGAGCTCAGACCTGGACACAGGACTCCAGATGGTCCTGTGGTCTGAACAGTGCTGAGTAGAAAGGAAGGATCACTTCTTTTGACCTGCAGGCAACACTCTTCCCAGTGGAGCCCAGGCCTCTGTTTTCTTTGTTTGCTCCAAAGGCACGTTGCTGGCCCCTGTTCAACTTGTCCATCAGGACTGCCAAGATTTTTTTTCTGCAAAACTACTTTTCAGACAGTCAACCACACCCTGCCCCAGCGAGGAGCTGGGGACGCTGAGGTTCTTTTAGAGATAGTGAAGCATTCTAGTATCGGTTTTTCAGATAGTTTAATTCTCTTTTCTTGTTGATGCCATGACTTTAATCGTCTACTAGCTATGAGAGAGCTTCAGATTTGCTGGAAATTACAAGGAAATGAAAATAGCTGAAAAATGGAAAATCCTAAATTTCAGCTACCTTAGTTGCTTATTTTAGAATGTCCTTTGCCTTATATATTGGTTCTGAGATCCATTAAAATCCAAAACAAAGCCCTGAAATCAGTCTTATGAACCAATTTGCTATTGATACTGTGCTACACCACACTTTCCACCTGGCACCCACAATCAGGTCATTGATGAGTTCTCAAATATGTTTCAAACAGTTTCCAAATGCAAATGTTTTTGTGGAGTCAAATGAAAAACCCCTAAATTTTATTTCGATAGTCATTTATTCTCAGCAAATAAAAATAAAATATATGGATTTTCTTTCTCAATTTCAGAGATTATATGTAGTGTGCCAAATATTCTGCATGGATATGTACGCTCTCCAAAGGCAACTTACAAGGAATCTGAACTACTACAGTTTGCCTGTGATGAAGGATACCGATACGGTGAAAGAGCAGATGCACAATGTACTGAATCAGGATGGAATCCAACCCCCTATTGCACTGGTTAGTCTTCCCTAAAGTTATTTGGAACATTTGTTGTGTTAGGAATTAACTTCAGGGATTGGTAATCACAAAAAGTTTATTCATAACAAGAGAAATCCGTCCACATCTGACGAATATCTCAGGAAGGGGATATTGTGGAATATTGTGGAAGGATTACATGTTAAAGGGACCAAACAACTGGGCAAAAGTTTTCCACGGAGAGCAGTAGCAAAAGCAGTTAATTCAGTCTTTTCAGAGTGTAGTTAAATAGGTCCATGAAGCAACAATTGCTACAGTATACTGCATAAATGAGATGGATGCTAAAATACCTTATGCGGCATTAGTAGCTGTTGGGTTTTTATTCTTTTTTTTTTATGCAATTCTGAATTAGTGGGGAGAACATATGAAGAAGATTCCTTGGGTTAGAAAAAAATCCTAATTTGGAAAAATAGGAAGGCTAAAGCTGAATCTCTTTACCGTCTACAAAATAATATAAAAATGTTTTATCTAAGGAATAGAAAAATCAGACAATAAAAAGAATATTTAAGTAAGCAGGAAATAAAAGTATTAATACCAGAGAAATTCAAACTACAGAAGGAATCTGAAATTTTTAATGGCATGGGAAAATTAACAATTTAAACCAATTTATTAGAGAATTTGCATGGTTTTTGAAGTCCTATTGTGTTCACATCAAGTCTCAATACCTTTTTAAGTGTGTTTACCATGAACATAACTGGTACAAGTCAGTGGTTGTGTTGTATGTTGGAAGACTGGGTAAAGAAATATATCTTTGATACCATATGAATTGCAGCAGTGTGAATAAATTTGGGGGAAGCATAAAGCAAAATTTGGGAAGCTCCCAAATTTTGGGAGCATAAAGATATCACAAGCTTTTTAGATTAGCATTCTTGTCCTTTCTCAGTTGTTGAAATTATTCCAGTGTCAGTACAAAACCCTAATCTTAATCCCACAGCCTTTGAATAATCAGTTCCCAGTTAAGTATAGTTATTACTCCATTTAGGACCTGCCAGTGAACCTGTCCTCCTTTGGGACAGTGTCCATAAACCAGCCCAGGAGATCTGTGAACAAGGCCAGCGTAGATAATTTTGAGCTCCAGCTGTGGAGTGACCTACTGGAGAAAATTAGTCAAATTCAGTTTGATCACCACTGGCTCTTGCTCCAACCATTCTCTTTGCAATTAAGTTTTAATCTTCTAATTAGCGTGACATCAGTAACAGCTCTCACTCTTATCTTACAGAATCATACATTTCTAAGAATGGGAGAAAAATGTAACCTTGTCTTTGCCCTAAGAAACATTTTTAATAATTTTATGCAGTTATGGTCAATATATTATGAAAATAAGAACTTATGCAATAAATTTAAACATATTCTTCAAATTAGCATCCAGTTTTTCTCTTTTTATTTAGAAGTTGCATGCTCTCCTCCAAGAATTCCCAATGGGAACTTTAGACCTCAAGAAGACAACTACAGAGAAGGTCATACAATCACAGTACAGTGTAATCCTGGATATCATTTTAAAACGTTTACTGGCAAAAACACAGCTGAATGCACCAAGAATGGCTGGGTACCTGATCCAGGTTGTGTCCGTAAGTAGCTCTCATGAATGAAGGTGCAACATGTAGAGTTGTTGAAAATATCTCAGTGAAAAAGAGATCAAGAGAAAAACTTAAGAAGCGTGAGAAATGAGAGTTGCTTATTCATTGTGTTTCTTTGTGATGTAAAGCTTAATTTGACAGTTTAGAAAAATCACCTATAAAAACAATGGTATAATCTACATTTACATTATGTTTATAAACACAGGTATTATCTAATATTATACTTGTGAAAGTATGTGTTAAAAAGTGTTATAGTCAGCTCCCTGTCAGGAAGATTTGTGGGCCACTTGAGGAGTAGAATGACAGTCAAGATAAGAGGATAGTAAGTGTTAAAGTATCCAAACCAAAACATAAGTAATGGTTGGAAGGTAGCTTTCATCATAATTATCACAGCTTAAGATTTTTACTTGCAGTTGTATGTAGGTATATTATGGACAATTGGTTTTATCCTACCTATTCTACCTGGTCTGTCCAGTGGGTGGTCTCTCCTGCCCCAGTATGTAGGCTCTCTGGGTCAGAGCAGTTAAGGAGGAACCTACCTGCCATGGCCAAGTAGGGCACCCTCGGCTAACCTGAATGAAAGTTTTGGGGAATCTCCTCCTTCTATCCTTGACTTGTCCCTGAAAAGTTCTTTTGAGGAACTGAGAGAACAAAAGAAAAACACCATAGTTTTAAAATAAAAATGAGAAGAGCTAGAAAGAGCTTTTGGTGCAGAATCCCAAAAGTTACAAATGAAAATGGTACAGGAGTCATCTCAATTTTAAGGGTCCACAGTTCAGTGTCTATATCTGAGCTAGCTGTCTGGGCTCCAACCATGGTCAGTATAGTAAATTTAGTAAAGACACTCTACAAAAACAGTGTCATCTCACTCTAGAATAAATACTTAGATTTGCTCTCATGAATCAGGCTTTGGAGTCCACTAAGAATATTGACTGGATTTCTGTTGGTTGCAGTGGAAACGGAAGGAACCAACATAGATACAGGTAATGACAAAGACACTAGAAGCAGAGTGCAATTGTTCCTGCCCTCCTTAGGGTCTGCCAAGGTGTACAGTCCTGATTCTGTCAGTTTCAGAAAACACTCAGATGATGAATCTGAATCTGAATTAATTGTGACCTGATCTTTTTGTCATGCATGTGTTGATATTGTTACCGTTATGTTCTATTTCAAGAGAAACCGTGTGACTACCCGGTTATAGAAAATGGCAGGTTAAGTGGATCACTGGAGTACCAAAGAGACCATTACTTTCCAAGGAGTCTTGGGCAGACTGCTACTTACAGGTGCTATTATGGTTATTCAACCCCAAGTGGAGACTACAGGGAACACATAGTCTGTTCTGAAACAGGCTGGTCGCCACAGCCAAAATGCCTCAGTAAGTACATTCCCACTATATGCTTAATTCTGTTAGCATTATCAAAAGTCTGTGCAGCAGAAATTGGGCCGATGGAGCACAAGACAGAACAAAGAACAGTTTGTTAAAGTAGAACTGCTTTAGTTGACCACTGGAACTGCACCCAGACTGTCATCCTATCTACAGAGCTCAAACTGTCTGCTGGTAAGTGAGACTCTAAGTGACTAAAGTTGAAACGATGCTTTTGGATTTCGGAAATTCTTTACTCCTGAAACTATCCATGAGATTAAGATCCATTACCTGGTCCCTTTGGATAACATTTGGAGCTTAGAAGGTAGCACACTCTTGCAATAAGCTGAAAGTGAGCATGGCATCAGCAAGAGATCCAGATACATTGACTTAATGATTGAACTATAGAAAATAGATTTAAAGTAGCGAGCTGCAGCCTCCTCTCCTAATGCACATCTTCAGTCACAGAAAAGTTCCTACCTACTTGGTAGGAAAGGAAGTAGGGCTTGGAAGTGGATTACAAAAGGTTGATCTTTCCCTGTTGCCCTCAGTGGAGTGGTGTTCAGTGCGGGAAATGAGTGGAGTTCTCCCCAGAGGAAAAGACCAGTTACTCAAGTAATACAGCTATAGCATTTCGTCAGCCATCTTCCTTGTGTCTGGGCTCTTGGAGGCACAGGATGCTGTACAGCCAGAGTGCTTAGCTGTTGCAAAAATCTCTAGAGCTGGTTTGAGAGGCTGATACATTTGCACAATAGTGCTAAAATCTCCTGGAGGCAAATGCTGAAAATCACTCAGGGCAAACATCAACATTTTAGAGACATAGCAGACCAAACCAGAGCTGGTGTACACGATGCTAGATGCACTGAAGTTAGCTAGCTTTGCTTATGAGTGGAAGGTAAGCAATATTGTTTACTAGACCACTTCTTGGCACTTTATGTAGTGACTTGCACTCCTGTTCATGTGGTTTGTTGATTTTTAGGGCAGTGAAACAAAACATGCTTTCATTCAGGTTTAAACACAAACGTCTTTTTGGGATAGAAGAATACAGAAATGTGCTAGGAGACCCTTTTTTTGGTAACTGTCTTCCTAAGAATTAATTTACCTTAGTTCTTGCTGTACAAATTACTGTGGTTAAATGCATTTATCTTCCTTCTTTAGAAAAATGCGATGCTGGATATCTGGAAAATGGTTATTTCCTACTTAAACAGAATGTTTATAAAGAAGGTGAAAAACTTAAATATATCTGCGACGATGACTTTCATACTGAACAGGAAGGTGGAGAAGTCACATGCACAAAGGATGGCTGGTCACCTCCTCCAAGATGTGTCCGTAATAGTGAGTGTGCTTGTATTTTGTTGAGGTTTCTAGCTAAAACCAGTAAATCCATCATCACATCACCTACATTAATTCTCTGCTTAGTAACTCTAAGTCTAGGTGCTCTACAACTGAAACACAATGCTGTGATTCTCTCAGCGGGCTCATGCAGCTCTCATGGCACTGTATGCTGCTGAGGTCAGTCACTATACAAATGTGCAGAATGTAACCCTTTAAATTGTCCACACATGACTCATTCAGATCTCCTAGAATGTAAGTTCTGGGATGGGAGTCATGGTCTCTTTGTCTTCACTAGTGAAATCTTGCTATAATATAGCTGTGCAGTAATATAATAAATAGTAGTCATTTCCCTTGCGCAGCCTATATGTAATTTCTTGTCTCATTTCAGTCTCTCACTATGCCACCTGATCCCTGTTTCTCTTACCTTCAATAAGAAGGTTACCTCTCTTAAATGCGTTTCCAGCTTTTGTTCTTGACTTGCACCAAGCCTGAAATTGCTAGAATGTCTCACAGAAACGTTAAATACTTTAGAGAATGATTTCATATGGACAAAAGAAATAATTCAACCTAACTTTTCTTGGACTGTAAAAATTGTTTTTTAGGAAACAATTCTACCATGGCAGAGATGCTGACCATAGGATGTTTTGGACCGCCACCTACTGAGATTTTGACATAGCCATCAGCAAGCAAAATAAATTTTTATAATTCCTACTGTTAGGCAGTCGTGGCATCACTAGTATAAATAAATAAAAAAAAAGATTATGTGAAATTTAAGCTTTTGAAGCTGTTGCACTAAACTATTATTAACTCTGGTCACAACATTCAAATACATCCTCAAATACATCCAATGTTCATCAAAGTCTTTTTTTTCATATTTTTATTTACTTGGCTCTCTGATGCACAAATATTACTATTTGTTTTAATTTCTTAAAATGAAGAAACTCCTTCTTAGAATAATTTATTAGTAAAGAATTTAATATACAACAAAAGTTTTCTTTCAGAATACAAGACCATAACATCCAAACAGAATGAGTGATTTCCATTCATTTAGACTGGCTTAATGTATTTCAAGTGATGTGAAATCAGTTACAGCATTGGGTTTGTCTGCACTAGTATTTTAATGCACAAGAAGGGGTCCTTTGCTTCAAAGTCCTGCAGTATGTGCACTCTGAATGATTTCTCTTTGGTAGTACAGACAGAAGGTCCTCTTTATGCCTGCGTAGTGCAGAGCATGCCCAACATGAATTTCATTTCTAGTGAAGACCAGATGAGGACGTACAGTTTTGGAAGCTGGGTCCATTCCTGTTTGTACTGCATGAGTTGGTAACTGTGAACTTTGACTTTTCACTTTCCAGTTTTCCCCCAGAAAGAGAGTTTGATGCAGGAGCAAAATACCATGTGCTCTTAAAAATCCTACTGCTTTTTTCATTTGTCTTCCTTCAGTGTAATACAAGCATGTAGTTTAGCAGTGTTTTATTTGGAAGAAATTCTGTCTCTCTCTTTCAGAAAAATGCCAGAATATCCATCTTGACAATGGTTATTTCACCTTGGAAAGGAGAACATTTCGTTTAAAGGAAAAGGTCACCTATACATGTCATACTGGCTTTGTAACTCCAGAAGGACAAGAAACAGGAGAGGTACAGTGTCAAAAGAATGGCTGGATTCCGCCTCCAAAGTGCATCAGTGAGTAGCATAAAGGCTTCAGAGCTCCCTATCATTGTCACTGGCACAGACACGATGTCCTATGTACTCAAATTTTTGTCATCTCGATTGGTAGTTTTCTTACTGGGCAGAGAGAGACTCAAATAGAGGACTGATCCTGCAGAGATTAACCTTTCTGGGGCTCCAAGAAATAAAAAGAGAAAACATAAAGGAAGTGAGTAAGCAGGGAAAACATCTGTTGTCTTCTAGGTGAGCTATCTTTTTGGACCTCTGTAGCACGAAGTAGATGGTGATCACTGACCTCTCCAGTGATTCCTACCTGATACAAGGTACAGATACCCAAATTTCATAGACTTATAGAATGGTTAGAGTTGGAAGGGACCTTAAAGATCATCTAGTTCCAACTCCCCTGCCATGGGCAGGGACACCTTCCATTAGACTAGGTTGCTCAAAGCCCCATTCAGTCTGACCTTGACCACTTCCCCAAATTGGGCATCCGCAGCTTCTCCAGGCAACCCGTTCCAGTGTCTCACCATCCTCACAGTAAAGAATTTCTTCCAAATATCTAATCTAAATCTACCCTCTTTCAGTTTAAAACCATTTCCCTTCATCCTATCGCTACATTCCCTGATAATGAGTTGCTGTCCATCTTTCTTGTAGATGCCCTTTAAGTACGGGAAGACCACTATAAGGTCTCCCCAGAGCCTTCTCTTCTCCAAGCTGAACAACTCCAACTCTCTCAGTCTGTCTTCATAGGAGAGGTGCTCCAGCCCTCTGATCATCTTTGCAGCCCTCCTCTGGACTCGCTCTAACAAGTCCATGTCCTTCTTGTGTGCTGAGGACTCCAAAGCTGAACGCAGTACTCCAAGTGGGGTCTAACTAGAGCAGAGTAGAGGGGTAGAATCACTTTCCTTGACTGGCTGGCCACAATTCTTTTGATGCAGCCCAGGACGCAGTTGGCTTTCTAGGCTCTGAGCACACATTGCCCTCCCTTTAATCCTGATCTGTAAACTCTCAGGCGGCTCCTCATCCCCATCCCGAGGCAGAGCCCCATGCATTCCAGCCGGTCATTGACATAGAAGGCAAGTTCACTCCCATTTCTCCTGCCTTGCACATGTCAGGGATGACTTATGAAGAAATACCTGTGAACCAAGAGATTCTGCCACGAACTTTATTTAAATGTGACCAAACTAGAGAAAAATGGAATTCATTATTTGGAAACATGTTATTACTATGCATAAAAAGCACTATGTATGTCTCTGCCCTGGTGTTAAAAAGTACATTTGTGAAAAACACGAGTGCTTTTTCCTGCAAATGCCTCCATACTGTTGTTGCCTTTCTCCTCCTAGTTCCTTCCTCTCCTGAACAGGGGTGTAGGATAGTAAAAGAAGTGACTTAGTCTTCTGGTGTTATGATACTGAGGCTCTTAATACTGACCAACTTTAGCTGGTATTTTATCTTGTCCTTTTATTTCAGACTGCTTTTACCCAGGATTTTGCAGCTTTTTTTCTGACCCCCTCACAAATGACCATGGGGAACAGGAGTAGACACTGTTTGCTATGACACCTCTAATGATAATATGTAGTAGAAGGAAGGGAATTGAATCAAAGGAAGAAATATTTATGCTAGATATTACTTCAAGACACATATTTCTGAAGATTAATGCAATAGATATTATGTGAATATGCTGCATGTGATATTCTACATTCATATCCTCGCAATGCAGAATTTTTAATGTTTCAGATATACTGAGCAGTTCAGTAGACTGGCACACACTAAAGCACCTACGGAAATGATGCTTCCAAAGGGCAGTTTTTTCTGGATCACAAAATATACTAATTTTGTTTCATTCTACAGGATCATGTAAAACACATTTGAAGATTTTGAATTACCATGCAAATAAAACTATGTTCATGCCTGAAGATACAATTGAGTATGCATGTTTGGAGGGATCTCAAACTGCAAATAATATGCCAACTGGTACCTCAAGGTGTGGCATAAATGGTGAATGGAGTCCAACACCCCAGTGTCTTGGTGAATATTGTTGTGTTTGCTAATCAGTGTAACTCTGTATACAATTTGTGAAGCTTTTTTCTTTAAGACTTTCTTTGGTTTTATTCTAATCAATAGCATTTCATGTACTTTTTGTAGAGTGTACACTACATGTTAAAATATTTTGTCTTTGTAGCAATACAATGTGAAATGCTGACATTGCCCTATGGAGATTTTCATCCCAGGAAACGTAAATACCACAATGGCGATGTTGTGAAATTTACTTGTACAAGCAATTATGTAAGAGTGGGACCTGCCTCTACTCAGTGCTACTACTTTGGATGGTTTCCATCAGCACCAGAGTGTAAAGGTAATTCTTCTATTAACTTTATTGTAGTAGAAAATATATGAAAATGCCTGGGTCCTGAGGACTTCTGAGGACACCTTCTATAAGTCAGTCTTGTTCCCAAGAACAATTATCCCATCTTTGTCTCTAAAAGGGCAGGAACTGGCCCTCTTTGGATCATTTCATAGTGTTTTGCTATTTCATGTGAAAAAATCTGAACAGTTGAACTTTCAATGTTGAACTTTCTGTTAGATTTAGTTACGCCAGCTGGAGTCCTGCAATAACTGAAAGTGAGCTGGTAAATGGCTTGCACAAAATTTCACTCAGGTTGTTAACTATAATGTATGAAAAATTATTTATTATTCAAAAAGACAAAAATAATGTGCAATATGGAAGCTAGGAGTGATTGAGTCATGTCCTGAGTTTTGCCACTACTTAATGTTGATACCCATCAGATATTGTACCCTGTTCAATGATACTGAAGAAAAAAACCCTGTTTTGTAGATGATACATAGCTGGACTCAAACAAAAGAGGCTCAGTGAAGGGTTTTCCTGGTGAAATTATTCAGCTTCATCCAGTAGGATAAGCAAACTCATGCAGAAGGGAAGATCTATGCCCCTATTCTTCTCATCTTTTTTAAGACAGAGCACAACTTAGTGACATCTGAAAAGCATTTATTTTGCTGGTGCTACACCCTTTCATGAGGAAGCTTGAGAGGATGAAAGGATCTCCTATTTCTCATCTCCCTTTCTTCCCAATAAACCAATTTCATTGCTGTCTTTTATGCTCTCATCCTTCTTTTTGCTCACTCTCTTTTCCATTTTAAAATAAGTATATTTCATATAGTTGGCTCTTTAGCTCAGGAACATTGTAAGCTCCCTTAGCAGGAGTTTCATTAATTCCATCGGAAGTTAATTCCTTTAATATACAGTACATATCACTTGCTAGGTGATTTTTATAGCATGTGTTATTATTACTTGCAAAATTTTCACCTTTTTTTTTTTTAAGAATACTGAAGTTGTCATCCATGTAACAATTTTTTTTTTTTTTTCTCTTAAAAGTGGGTTGGCTTTATCAGCCACTTCATTTATCATAGCAGGCAATTGGCAGTGCATGGAAGTAAAAGATAGAGCGAGCCAGGGTCAGGCATAAACCAATGATCTATTTAACCTGTTTTACTGATTTTTCTTAACTTTAAACAACAAATTCAATTTATTTTATGTTGCATTTAACATCTAACTGTGCTAAAAGTACTGAGTTCAGAGCATAGATTTGATTTCTTGATTTCAGTGAAGCCCAGAAGCTGTGGACCTCCACCTGAGATTACCAATGGAATTATTGCTGGTGGCTCTGGGGAACAGTATCGGCATGGGGACAGAAAGCAATATGAATGCAACATCAAATTTAAATTGGTTGGATCGAAGGAAATAGAGTGTGTTGATGGACAATGGTCATCTCCTCCCTCTTGCATTGGTAATCTATACAACTCTTACTTGTGAGAAGTCTGTAATTCACTGTACACTAATAGTTCACAGATATTTTCACAATTAAAATTGCAGATTTGCAGGTATAACATGTGACATTTGAAATCATGTTATAAATGAAAAATAAACACACAATGTATGTAAAACCAAAACCTTATTAGTAGTATAACTGAAATCTTAACAGTCCAATCAAAGAATTGTTGTGAGTCCAGATCAAATTATTATAGAAAGAGAAAGAAAATAAATACCTAATATGTAAAGAATAGTTATAACTATATAAACAATACCGAGTATCTAAGCAATACAAACAGTTTATAATATCTGTTTACAATTATTATATACATGCTATTTTTTTACCATTTTTTGGTGTTGTGCTCACCCTTCCACTGCCCCTTTGGGTCCTAAAGTCAATAGCTTCAGTCTGGTATGTTTTCAAGTGAAGTTACAGCACGTTATCTCAAGTTATTCACTGGGACGAATGACGTGTTGATGCTGATGATTTCCTATTCCTCCTTACAGGATCTGCTTGGGGTAATTTTTAGGTTTGCTAGCATGCTTTTACTTGCCCTTTTTTTTACTGGTCTACAAGTTCTGAATTAGATATATTAAGTGTGTTTTAAATATGTTAAATACTTGTTCTTTGATCTTTGTATTACCCCTAAAACCAGTTTTGATCAGCTCCAGGTCTAAGCTGGAGTTCTGTGAGCTATTCATAGCCTCAGGGTCCCGGGCTATGCCATCTCCATTCCTCTATTCTACCACGTCCAACCTTTGTCCCCACTTCTCAAAGATTCTGTTATCATACCTGCCCTCTATTCACCTGCATCATTATGTTAGAGGCATAATTACTCTACAGAGACTAACAACTTGTTACTTCTATATATATAAAACTATGGTTGTTCCATGCAGAGATAACCAGAAGTAAAATATATAGCTATAGGCTGGTCTCTAGAAAAATTGCTGTTACAGCTAGAACAAGTAAAACCAAGCCTCCAGGCAGGTCAGGACAAATTTTGATAATGTAGGCCTGATAAGCCTCCATCCTGTGGTCCTGCAAGCTCAGTACAAACTCTGTGGCCACTTTCTAACAACGGCAATACTGGGGCACTGGACTACAAACACAATGACCGTGAATGCATTGTCTATGTTGCTGTCTTCCCTAGGCTAGAGTCAGACACTCCAACAGTTTTTTATAGTCCACGTATTGGAATGGTGAATAGTTCTACAGTCAAGTCTCCTGACTAAGCAAAAGCACCCACTTTCTGTGTTTGTCATTAGGTAGTGTACCTCAAGCCTGAGAGTATGAATTTCAGTGAAAGGAATTAGAAAATACTTGTAAAAAACTACTATTTGATTGTTAAGGCAGTGTCTCAGAACTGAAGTAGAATGGAATATTCAAGATGAAAATCTGTAAATACAGAAAATATTTCAGGACATTTTTATAGCTCATGATCATCTAACAGCAGAACCAATAGACGGTGAGTTTTTATGGAATAGTTTACTCTGTCCCTATATATATACATTCTGACGTCTTCCGTGAGCAACACTGATGGTTTAAAAAAGAACAGTATGAAGCTTTCATCTTTTCAGTCCTTGATTCAGTGAGAATAGTTTTGGTGCACAGGCTTGAAAGAAGAGTGGTCCGAACTTGGGTGCTGTGTTGTTTAAATTCAATTTTTGAGTTTATCATGCGTCTTCCCTCTCCCACATTAAGAGCAGGCCATATGGACTTATTCCCCTTACATGTCGTTTTCTTCCTTCAAAAAAAAACTATTCACATACTGCACTCATCTGTGAAAGCCATTGACTTTTGCTGTCACTATCAGGGCAGCAGTGATAGCCCAAAGCAAGAACTGCTGTTAGTACATAGCAATGATGATGCTGCGGCCCTCTAAGTGATGTTACAGTGGTTTTCAGTTCTTGTAAGAATACTAATTGAAAGTACACATTACAAATGTGTAGGTGTTTAATCAAATATAATTTTGACTCATCAGAATCAGGGATGCAGGTGAGTTGGATTACTTGAAGGTTTTCTTACCCTTTAGAGTTTATGTACCAATTAAAAACAATTTGGGAAATTAATGTTAGCTGAAACTACTTGCGGGGCATGCTGTGGAGTTACTGCGGAGATGGAAAAGGAAGGGAAAAGACAGGAGAGTGACTTAGTAAACTGAATAAAACATATACATACCCAGCTGTGTTGAAGTTTAGTTGTTAGAGTTAATGGGAGTAAGCTTGGCTCACTAAATGCAAATATAGTTCTTTTTATTTAAGTTTTTTCAGCTATTCATATATGACTCCAATATTATTGTGGATTACTTCTGCTCTTCTCAACAGAAGACAAAATGCCATGTGGATCACCTTCCTCTATTCCAAATGTTGTTGTTCATCAGGAAGACCAGATGCAGTTTTTGCACGGGGTTGAAGTAATTTATGGATGTAAACAAGCCTCTGGCAGTTCTAAGCAAATGAAAACAAAATGTCTTAATGGGGAATGGAAGCCTTTGCCTCTTTGTGCTGGTAATCTATTTCCATCATATTTCCATAATATTTCACATGTAACATAGTTCTATTCAAAATCTCAAGGACTTCAGCAATCAGAATGTAGCCAGAGATACTAGTTTCACGCATCTCAACTAAGATTTTTATTTACTTCTCTTTTAAATGTGAACGTGTCCTTCATCCTGGAAAGACTCTGCACTTACAACTTTGTAAGCACTCTGAATAGGTTTGGAGAAAGAAACTGACACTTGCACAGTGGGTAAATTCAAGTATGGGGGTACATCTTTGGTGTACAGTGGCTTTTACCCATTTTCCAGTGTTCCTCCCTGGTAACAACCCTTCAGAAGCCTTGGGACATACCTGCAATAAAGTAGCATTAGGAAACTGATGACCTCTTCATCACTGAATTAGTATGTACATATTATCTGAACTAAATCTATTTTTATCTCTTTTTGTTGATTTTTTTTCAGATCCATATCCTCGGTGTGCATTTCCAACGCATGTGGAGCTTGTGCACAATGGTCAGCCTTTCAGGCCAAGAAAGGAGACTAGGTTCCATAGTGTTATAAATTATAAATGTACATCAGCTGACGAAAGTACTAAACAGGCAACTTGTGTGTCTGGAAAATGGTCACCAGAAATTGAATGTACAGGTATGTTTTTAGATTTGCATACAATTTCTTCTTTTTATGTAGTAATGATAAATGATTGTTATTGTTGTGTCATTAGCCTGAAATGAAAATGCTTACATGCTTATATATATACGCTTACTCGTTTATATGCTTCAGGATAGTCATGAATAATTATGGGAATAATTTGAACAGTTAACTAGGTTTAGAGATGCGGTATTTTAGTGAGGCAGATTTAATAATCTGTGCTCTGACAATAGGAACAGTTGTCACTTCTGATGTGAGAAAAGATGCAACGGTAAATTTAATCTCAGTTCTTCAAAAGGCCTTTACCCTGGCACAAGTAAGAGTAGCACATAGCTCAAGCACCAGCCAAAGTTCCTTTATTTTCTTTAAACATTCAAAACTTTTCTATTCCTGGTTTTTTCTCTTCTTTTCCTTCTTTTTTTTTTTCAATTGCTTCCTAGTGAAAAAACAAGAAAAAATCTGAGTTGTCAAACTCAAAAGCACAGAGCTAGAG
>JAOXJK010000004.1:9221030-9239188 GCA_025774025.1 Xenus cinereus
ATTAAATCTATTTATATTTCAACCCTTGTGTTTCTTTGTGTTCCCCAATTCCCCTTTCTGGGTGGGGAGGGGTCATCAGGTGATATTATAACCATCTAAATGGCAAGAAATTGTTATGGGTTTTCCCAAACCCTAACAGTTATTAAGGGCATTATCCAAATGCCTCAAACACTCACAGGCAGGGGGCAGCGACCACCTCTCTGTGAAGCCTGTTCCAGTGTTTGACCATCTGTTAAAGAAATGCTTCCTAACGTCCAGTCTAAACCTCCCCTGAAGCATCTTTGAACCATTCCCACATGTCCTATCACTGGATACCAGAGCAAAGAGATCAGCACCACCCTCTCCGCTTCTCCTCCTCAGAAAGCTGTAGAGAGCAAAGAGGTCTCCCCTCAGCCTTCCTTTCTCCAAACTAGGCAAACGTGAAGTCCTTAGCTGCCCCTCATGGGGCATTCCTTTCAGACCTTGCACCAGCTTTGTTGCCCTCCTCTGGATGCATGTGAGTACCTTAACATCCTTTTTAAATTATGATGCCCTGAACTGCACACAGTACTCAAGGTGAGGCCACACCAACGCTGAATACAGTGGGATAATCACCTCTTTTGACTGGCAGCCAGGGCACGCTGCTGACTTGTGTTGAGCCTGCTGTCGACCAGCACCCCCAGATCCCTTTCTGCATGGCGGCTTGCCAGCCACTCCTCTCCTGATTCGTACTCCTGCCCAGCATTACTCTCTCCTGATTCTTTCTGTTGGCTGGCTTTTAAGGAGAACCCATCACTCCATTTTTCTGATTTACCAGCTCTTTCTTCCCCTCGACGTACAGAGAAGGGAGATACAGTACTGTAAATGCCAAATCTGAGGGGGGGGGGGAGCCTCTTCCACCCACTCACTCTTGCCATAAGGGGAAAATAAAACTTCTGGTGAGAGACAACAGATCTGTATTTATGGAGAGCAGTAGGACAAAGTTTGTCATAACATCCTTGACTAGAGAACAGCTATTTCAGAGTTCCTGTTTCAGCTTCTCCATTTACCTAATGTTAATGGGGACTAAACTAAAGGTCAGTTTGGAGACCTGAAGATAATTTTTACTATTAAGCTGTGCTGCAACGCAGACCTGATTTTTGATCTTGCTTTCAGAGAAGACGTAGTTATATTAAAAATGCTGCAACTTAGACAAGTTTTGGCACACTGGCAGGCTAGAAACATCCAGCCAAATGGATCACTGTAATCCAGGCGATTGTTTGTGTAAGGAGATGCTCTTCGTTTCATGATCCTTCACGATCTTTCCTGCTTCCAGTAGGATGTAAAGAATTAGACTAAGAGAGCACTCAGATTCCTTCAGCAAGCTAGAGTGTCTCAAGGAAACAAACTTTCCCATCCATCCTCAGCTTTAAAGTGCTTAAACCTTCAGAGCCTGCTGAGATCTCTTATTATGCTTCACTGGGTACAAGTGGCGCTATTTAATAAATCATAGTCTCTATAATTTTGCTTTATTTTTGCATGTGAAGGAACTAGAGTGTCTTAGTGCTGCAGCCTAGCTGACAGAAAAGAAGTTAGAGTATGTTACAGAAAAACATTTGTCCTTAATTAGACTAACCTGTATTATAAGAACTGACGAGATCTGGTTTTGTGCAAGTTTTAAGATGAGGTGAATCCTATACGCCCTTTGAATTTTAATTGCAGAGATGTGATGATATGCAGCTGCTGCAAAATAAAGTAGTCTCTTTTGCTCTGAAATCTGTAGAAGGAAAACAAGGAACATCATTACTTTTCATACTCAGAGGTAGCTGATCATCTATGCAAAGGCCATAGTACACAGCAATATACTATTAGATGCTGAAGAATCACCTCAGAAGTCATTACTTCGGAACTAAGTAAGCTACCTTTCTTCAGTACTCAGTCTCTAGTCTAAACAATAACACAGAAGTGATTGTAAGCAACAGCATTAATACCCAGCAGAGGACAGTTCCTGTAGTGTGTGTGTGCAGGAGTACCAGTCAGATCTCAGAAGCTAAAAAAACCAAAACTACCCAGCAATGAAGACCTATTTTAGTTGGAAAGGATTGTGAGAAAAAGGTCAAACTGTATTTTGATCTATTCTGACCGACCCAATTCTCAAAGCAGTCAACAAGAATTTGAGTTCAACAAAAAGAGATCAGGTTTTCCTTTTCCTGCTAGCCAGAATTAATGCTGAAGCAGCTCTAGAGAGAATTTACATCAAAAGTATAGATTTAATTTGAAGTATACCAACCTTTTTTCTGACTAAATAACCCCGTATAAGTGCTTGCAGTTTAATGACAGCTTTTCTAGTTTTGTTGTATTTCATAAGTTGAAGCCTGCCTTTCTGCCAAGCCCTCAGATGATTTTGGATAATTGCAGCAGCAGCTTTTTGTTGATCAAATTTCCTTCTTGCCTTGAAACCTCTGTATACTTTTTGGATCAAACATACAGCTTGAAGCTTCTGAAAAACATTTTAAAGAATGCATTGATAATTAAACTTTTGTTCATTCCTGTCACGATCAATACACATTTAAATTTTGGTTCTAGATCTTGTCTTTCCATCATAAGAGGAAAAAAAAAAAGGAAACACAAAAAAACCTCATGCTGTACTAGTTTATATAAAAATGCAGTCTAACAATTTGTAAGGTCTTTTCCCATACTTAAATGTGGCCAAAACATAGGCAATTTAACTTAATCCTTTGTAAGCAGTAAAGCCAGCAGAAAATTTTACATTTTACCTTGTTTTCAGCAAAGACAGGTGTAATTTAACAATTGCTTTCGCACAACTGTTCAAAAACAAGAATCAAACTCGTTGATCAAAGCAAAAAGGAAATCTAATAATTTGAAGATTGAACAGTTGTGATTTGAACAATCTTTGTTCTGGCCCCACCTTTTTTCTTTTCTATACTTCTGCACATTGGTGACAAAAATCACTCAAATACATTGAAAACTTTAAAAAAAAAAAACAAACCAATGACAGAACAGAATGCAAGGGAAAGCATACCTTTCTTAAAAGTCTTCTCGCCCGATACTGTCTATATGCCAACTGAATCGTAATTGCAGCTTTCTTAGTTGCCAGAAACTGATGTTGAATCATTCGTGCAGTAAGGGTTGCTCTCCATCTTCTTTGAATGGTAAGTACGCAGAACTTCATTTTCAAAAACCTAACATGAAAATGCATTTTAGTTTTTTTCCAAAAATTAAGAAATTGCATTTTTTAAGTAAGAAAACAGTGAAGGCTTACAAAATTATTAAGATAGATATTGCGAAAGCAGAGCTGTTGTCAACCTAATCTTGAAACACTAGAACAAGGGGATAGCCGGCAATGTTGGCAGAAAGACTGATATAAAATAGAAGATACTTTCTCTTTTCCCACAGTAGGTACTTCCAGAACTTGCTGCCAAAGGAGGTTGGAGAGAAAGACAGCCATTTGAAAGGCATTAGACAAACTGACACACACCAGGTCCATGAAAGAACAATAAAGGGAATAGGCAAGGATGTAAATTCTAGCATCCATAATCTAACAAGCCTGGATGTGGAGGGAGGACCTTAGAGAGTTTTCAGGTTAACATACTCTCCCTAAACAGTATCTTCTACTGCTACTGGCAGAGGACACACTTCTGACCAAGATGAGCTATCAGGCTGATCTAGCACAGCATTTATTGTAAAACTATCTGACAGCAAAATAAACACAAACTAGTTTAACAATTCCATTATAAAAACAAATAGGTTTTCATCCTATTAGTTTTATGTTGCAATTTTAACAATATCCAGAACATCCTTCCTGTAAAAAAAAAAAAAGAAAAAGAAAAAAAGATCAAAGCCTACTCTTTCTCAATCCCCAATATGCATAATTTAAGTTTGTGACGTAGCTTCCAGTCCAGAAAAATATTTAAACATAAGAAAAGTCTTGTGCAAAGGAACAATCCCAGGATTATGTTCATGCCCTTCACATATATGCTGCAGGGTCAGAGCCCGAGAATCTATAGGCATTTCACAGAGTGCAAAGCAGTACTAAATAATTATCTAATAAAAGCTTTGAAAGTAGAGAAATTAATATGAAATTCAGTATTACCATGTCCGCTGCTGTTTTGTTTTGAAGCGACTCTGAATAACACGTGTAGCTTTTACCACAGACGCATATTCCTTTCGTGCTCTCCAGCCCCGAAACCAGGCTTGAATTACTTGTGCTGCTCTCATTTTGTTAACCCACTGCCTGGTTTTATATCCTCTATACAATGCCTATTAAGTATATAAAAAGAAAACAAAATTCAAAACTTTTTTTTTTTTGTTTAATGGAACCAACAAAATTAAAAGGACAAAAGTTACATTAGCACAAAAGGCTTTTAGGATTTCTATCTCTACGATATTACAAGTATCTAATTTCTTATGTCTTGAGGATGTTATCTAAGGCAAGTGACGTGCATTCAGGGAAATACCACAAATGCCACCCTAACATCTGTAAAAATAATAATGTCATAAAGAAACAAATATAAGAGAGAGCAAACAACAACAAAAACACTTTTTGGGATTACCTGAATTCTAATGGCAGCTCTTTTCATTTGGTGGTACCTTTGTTGTTCAATATTTCGCATCCGATGGGCTCTGTAATGCTGTTGTATTAATACAGCAGAAAGCTTCCACTGAAGGTATTTCTGTCTCTGAATAAATCCTCGGAAAAATGCCTTAAAAAAGACGAAGACAAAGAATATTTCACAACAGTGGTATTGACTGGAATGATGTTTGCATATTTTAAAGTACAGCTGTACTCACTGGTTTGTTAGAGAAACAAATTATAAGGAAATATATTTTCAATTTCCCAATTAATCATTGTTTTCTACCTTTTAAGCAAAGTAATCATACATGTATTATTCGGGATATTTAAATTAAACATTCAGAAAATAACTAAGAAGCTGACACTTCCCCCAAAAAAACCATGGAGATAAGGAGGGCACACCTGTTTTCTTATCTATTAAGTAGAGCATGGACTTTCCAACCAGATACTAATAGCAACCTAAGAAATTATGAGAGATTATTTATTTCCCTTTCTTCCCTGATTTGGGGGGAAAAAATTCCTTTCATTCCAATAATACCCTGAAGAGAAACCTCTTCCTTTAGGGTAAAATAACTAAATAACTAAGGCCACTGCAGAAAGTCAATTAAAGCTTTTCCCAGAAGAAAAGAGGGGGAAAAAAGTGTACTCCCACCGCATACAAATCATAATTAATATAAAGAAGAAGAAAACATACCTCCCCCCCTCATTCCCAACAACAACAAAAAAAATTGAAAAAGCACCTCAGAGTAAATAGTCTTCTAAACCTCTTTGAACTCACACTAGATGAATATTTATCTTGCTACTTGGAGATTAAACAATTGTCATTACTTCTTGCTCAACACACTTATTGCATCGATGATAGAAAGAAAAAACATGAAACTAAATATTGCCCACTTCCTAGAGTGCCTCTGAGAAACCACAGATTCAGCTGCACACTAAGTTTCATGTGGTGCCACTCAAGGTAACCACCGAAACATACAGTAAGAATGCAATTTCTCTCCTTACATTCCTCTTCAAAATATTAGCTAGGCACTCGAATTAGTCTGGGGCCATTCAATAAATCTAAAAGAACTAACGTGATTGATTTACTCCTGACTTCCTAAGTATGAGTCTTAAAGAATGCAGCAGTCATGCCTTTTTTGACATTTACTTCACTTCATACCCAATACCAGTGCCCACTCATTTCAACATATCGACAGCTTTCATTCATGTTCTAATCAAAGAAAGCGTTCCTTAGAAGCACTAATATTTATATATATGAAAGCCAGTTAGGACAAAAATAGTCTTAGAAGAACCACAGAAACACACACAAGTATCAGAACTCATTTGAAGTAGTAAAATTCTAGAGGAGAAACATCTTAAAAAGTAACACCTTTTTCTTAAGTACCTCAGCATGGAAAGACAAAACAGAGCTGAACTGAGACTCATTGCTGTGGTACTAAGCTTTATACACCTGCCACGTAGAATACTTCAGAAATTGATTCTACTTTAACATATAAACTGCTGTTTCCGAGAGCAGTAACCTTATGAAACCCACAAAAGAATAAAAAAAAAACAAAAAAACCCCCACGCCTAAAGCAGCACTACACATTCAAAAGTACCTGAATTTTTATTGTGCTTTCTTTGATTCTGTGAAACCTCTTCTTTTCAATGAATCCTCTGACTCTAGCCTGCGCAATGATAACGTTCCTCCGGGTTTGTAAATAAGTTGTTCTTTGGTATCTCACAGTCAAGTGGGATCGGTAGCATCGTTGTAAGACAACTGCTGCTTTTTTATAGTTTCTATACTGTGATTTATTTTTATGCATTAAGTAATAGGCTCGTATTGTAATAGCTGCTGTTCTAAGTTGAATAAATTTTCTACGCTGCACAGCCATCTGAAGAAAAGACTGAATCTTTCTTGCAGCTCGTATCCGTCTTGCTATTTTTCTTGCTTTCATACCACGGACGGCAGACTGAATAATTACTATTGCTCGTCTTTGAGCAGAATACTCTGCTTTCTGTAAACGAGCCCTGTGACATGCTCTGTACCACCTCTGAATAGCAACTGCTGAACTCTGAATCAATTTATAGCGAGTCCTTGTTCTCCGGCATCGGAACATGGACTGGATCTTTATGGCTGCTGCTTTCTTTTCAAGAAAACGCCTCCTCTCTACACGCATTTTTAAGAATGATTGTATGCACCGTGCAGCAACATTGGTTTTATACAGCTCTCTAGCTTTTTTAGCACGAAAAGAAGACTGAAGGCAAATGACAGCCTTTTTTAGTTTTGCGTAGTTTTCCATGTCAGCCGCTTTTGCTATTTTGGCTCTGAACCTTTGCTGTATAACTCTGACAGCCCAGCACAACTGTTTGTAATATCTACGTTGTATGTACATGCGATAACTAGACTGTATTACAATTGCTGAAACATGCATGATTTTCAGCTTCTGTCGTTCCTTCATGCCTCTATATGATGCTTGAATAACAAGAACAGAATTCTTCATTGCCAGATATTTCTTTCGTTGATTCTTTCCTTTAATGTAGGATCGATAGTAGTTCTGTATAACAACAGCTGCAATTCTCATCCTTTGATAGGACCTTCTACTCCTGTGCATTTTGTAGGCTGACTGTATTGTACTCGCAGCTAAATGCATACGCTCAATACTCTTCCTCACTCTGATGCCTCTGTACACAGCCTGTAAACAAATAGTTGCTCTGCGAAGAGAAAGGTACTCCGAGGTACACTGTCTTGACAGAATCAAAGCTCTGTATCTTCTCTGAAAGACAAGAGTAGCCGCTTTAAGAGAGAGATACCTTTGACGTTCTTTAAAAGCTTTAAAATTTTTCTGAACAACAATAGCAGCACAGTGCATTTCTTGATGACGTTTTCTTGCCTGCATGTCTCGAAAAGCCTTCTGAATACAAGTTGCTGCTTTCTTTAATGAAGAGTAATGCCGTACTGCAATTTTCTTTAGGTTATTGGCTCTGTATCTCTTCTGTATTAGCTGGGTTGCCCACTGAACTTTTCTGTAATGGCGGTACTCCTTATACATTCGGTAGTTTCTCTGTATTATAAGTGCTGCCTCATGTCTTTTCTTCAAGAGGCATCTTGTTTTCATTCCTCTATAGGCAGCCTGAAGAACTAAAACAGAATTGTACAGTTTTAAGTATATTTCTCTCACACGCTTCCCTTCTCTGTAAGCACGATAATGTTGCTGTATGACTACTGAAGCAAGCCTGACAGCTTTATAAGAAATATAAGTTTTATGCATTCTTAATGTTGCTTGAATAACTGTAGCAGCTTGATGCATTCGCTGGATTTTTTTTCTTACTACAAAGCCTCTGTAAGCAGACTGTATGATAACAGCAGCATTAAGGAAAGAGAGATATTTTTGACGGTGAGTTTTCGCTAGTTTTGTTGCTCTGTATTTCCTCTGAATTACAATAGCAGCTGTCTTAATGGAAAGAAAATGTTTTCTTTGGATAAAAGTTCTAAATCTTCTTTGAATAAGTTCAGCTGATTCATTCATAGTTCTTAAAAGTCTTCTTGTTTTCATACCACGGAACGCAGCCTGGATACGCAGTGTAGCACTTTTCATAATCATATAGTTGTAAACTTGTGTATCTCGCTCCTTACAAGCACGGAACCACTGCTGAATATGCCTAGTTGCCAGCAACAATTTTCTGAAATCCTTCTGTTGTTTGTGCATTCGATAGTAAGACTGTATTATTGTTGCTGACTGATGTAAAGTTTTTAAGTTTTGTCGGACCTTCATGCCTCTACAGGCAGCCTGAAGAATAATGACAGACTTCTTCAGCTCCAAGTACTTCTTACGTTCTACTTTGCCTAAACAAAATGCTCTGTATTGTCTTTGAATTAGAATTGCTGCCATTCTCATTGCCTGATATTTTACATTCACGCAATGCATCTTAAACGTGGCTTGGATACGAACAGCTGCTCTATGCATACAGTGAATTTGTCGTCTAACTTTTACACCTCTATAAATTGCCTGTATTTTGAGAGTGGCTTTTTTTAAAGACAAATATTTCTGCTTTTGACATTTAGCATCAATTGTTGCACGATAACGCCTTTGAACTACTATAGCTGCAGATCTAAGTCTTTCGTAGTCCTTTTTGACCAGGTAAGATTTGAAGGCAGCTTGTATAATTGTAGCAGCTTTGTTTAGTTTGCTCAATTGTTTCCTCACAGTCATGCCCCGGTAAGCAGACTGCAAGACTAACACAGCTGCCTTTGTTCTTAGATAAATTGCACGTTGGTTTTTTTTCATACAGTAAGCTCTAAAGTATTTCTGAATCACTATAGTGGCTTGTCTTAGTTTCTTATACTTTAGCTGATGCACATGCATTCTGTAATAGGACTGAATAACTGTTGCAAGATTATGTTTCTTTTGGATTGTTTTCCTCACAGTTTTCCCCCTCCATATTGCCTGAAGATGCACTACAGAGTTACGCAGCTGAACGTATTCTTGCCGTTGCTTCTGGCCTATAACACTGGCTCTGTAATGCTTCTGGATAGTTCGCACAGCACGGTTCATACGTCTGAATTTTTTCAAAGCCATGAATTTTCTGAAGGCAGCCTGTATCTTAGTAGCAGCAACACATTGTCTTCGAACCTGCTTTCGTACCTTCCAGCCTCGAAAAGCTGCTTGTAAAGAAAGCACTGCCGCTCTTGTCATTAAGAAGTTCAGTCTTTGCCTGTTGCCAGTCTTACAAGCTCTGTACCACCTCTGAACCACAATGGAGGCCTCAACCATTGCCTTATATTTCGTTCTTGCAGCATGAGCTCTAAAAGCAGTCTGAATTTTAATAGCAGCTCTGTATTCAAGTTTAAGCTTTTTGCGTGCTTTATAACCCCTGCAGGCTGCCTGTAAGCACACGACTGCTTTTTTAACTTGTAAGAACTCCTGCCTCTGACACAGCTGCTTTTTGTATGCACGATAATGTTTTTGAATGACAACAGCAGCACGACAGATGCTTAAATAACGTTGCCTGTCTCTTCTCATTCTGTAGCGTGCCTGGAGGAATACTGCAGTCTCCCTCCACCTCTGCATTTGTTTCCTGACAAGATAGCCTCGAACTACAGCTTGAATTCTTATGCAAGCTCCCTTCAGTTTCCTATAATCTTCTTTAACTTGAAGAGCATATCTATGAGACCGATACCGTCGCTGAACATAAAGCGTTGCCTCTCTTAATGCACAATAATTCTTACGTGCTTGCCTCATCTTTACAAGAGCTTGAATCTTCACTGTTGCATCTTTCAAGTATTTAAATCTCTTCCGGACAATATAAGCACGGTAATTTGACTGAATTTTTATCACAGATCTCAATAGGTGAGCTTCTTTCCTAGCTTTCATTCCTCTGTAGGCAGACTGTAGGACAATAGCAGCCAGACGCATCCTCTGGAATGAAGCAGCTGCTTTTTTACAAGTGACACATGCCCTATACCAAGCCTGAATTACAGAAGCAGCGTTTTTCATCTCTTTGTATCTTTTCACTTGTTGGTATTTTCTCACGTGTGACTGCAATGTAGTAACAGATTTTTTTAACCTTAGAAATATTAATTTCTCTTTCTTCATTCTCCACAGTGATTGAACAACACAAACTGCTTTTGTTTGTCTGTATAGTTTACGTGCCTTCATGCCTCTAAAAGCAGCTTGGAGAACTATCACTGCCGCACGCTTTTGCAAATAGTGCTCTCTTTCTGTTTTTCCTAGTTTATAAGCTCTGTAATACTGTTGAATTGTCACTATTTTTGCCCTGTGTTCCTGGTAAATACGTCTAGCCAGCAGACAGCGGTACCAAGCCTGAATCTTGATAACACTTCGCTTAATACGTAGATAGTGCTTCAGATCTCTATGCATCCTATACCAAGACTGTATGACAAGGGCAGCCTTCTTTCTTTTAGCCAGTTTTGAAGATTGCCATTTTCGGAAATAAGTCTGAAGCACTAAAGTTGCTTTAATTTTCTGTTGAATTTTGTGTTTTCTCCATCTTCTGAATGCAGACTGAATAGTAAGTGCTGAAGACTTTAAGATCTCATATCTTTGCCGATCTTTTTTTGCCAACTTAGATGCACGCAGATGACTCTGAATTGTAACAGTAGCCCAAAGAATCCGTTTATATGCAGCAACAGACTTCACCATTCTTATTCTTGATTGTACAAAGACAACATAGTATCTTAGCTGTAAATATCTTTTCCTAGCAGAGTATCTCCTCCAATAAGCCTGCAGGAAAAAGCAGAAAATTGGGTATTTTCATTATATCTCCAGTTAAGCCTAAATTTGAGAACTACTTTTTAAGATCTCTTAATTCCTAGGAAGACTGAAGCTCTGATATCTACATTTAGAGAAAAAAAAAAAAAAGCCAAATGCTTGGATCATTGGTTTTTTAACTATTTTAAATTCTGGGGAAAAAGTTAAATTTGCCTAAGGACTAAAAGATTCCCCTTTAAAGTATTCAATAAGACAGTGATTCTTTAATCTCCATTCCAAAAAAGTGTCTTAAGAATGCCATATTTAGCTTTGGGTAATAGAGGGGAAAGTATCTTGATCTTGAGAAGCTAAATTAACTGCCCAACTACCAACTGGTAACTTAAGTCTGCCATTTTGAACGTGCCCACTGCAGGTGCCATAATACAAGGAGAATAATTATTTATTTTTTTTAAAGCTTCTTTAGTAACATTCAGCAGCTGCAAAGAGGCAAGCCAACACAATTTGATCAGTCCTTATATTGACTGTTTTAAGGCTCAGTGTTTTAACGTCTATTGTATAACAAATTATTCGCTAATTGTCAATTACCATGTCTCTCTGAAGAGAGACAGTCACCAAAATACCTCAAAAGGGAGCGGAGTGGGGAGGAAGGAGGAGTATTACATTTTCACAAAGACATCATTCGCTGCAAGCAGGATAAATGACTCTGAGCAAACCTTTTCCTTAGGTTTCAGAGGGTTTCCTTGCTCTGTAATTTCACTTTAGATCATATTACCTGAATGACTGTGGCAGATTTGCTTCTGGATTCCTCCAGTTTTGTCTTTTTCAGATTTAAAAGAGTCATCCTGGCTAAGTATCTTCTCCAGTGCTTCTGGATGATAACTGCTGCATTCACTTTCTTCAGTACACGTTGACGAGACAAGAAGTTTATTGCAGATTTTTGAATTATCCGAGCAGCTCTGTCTCTTTCCTACAAAGAGGGAATTTCCACTGAACAGTTAGGATTAGAATTTTCCCTAAAATTTTTGATGTATTAAAGGAACTATTTAAAGCATTTGCATAAAAGTTAGCTTGTTGATAAAACCCCCACATAAATATGACCTCTGCCCCCTTCTACATCACAGATTCTTAGAATATTTCACTTGAAAACTGTTTCAACATCGAATAATATGCATCTCAAACACAGGGGTGGCATTTATAAACCTTAATGGTGTCATAGTTTTAAAACCATCACAAGATCTGGTATAACTACCAGAAAAGCAAGAAACAAAATATCAGAACTTGTGCGACTTAAAACACTGGTGAAGTTTAGCTCCTAAAAAAAAAACTTAAATCCATGCAGAAGTTTGATTACTCCTTTCATCTTGTAGCCATTAACAGGAATTAAAAATTAGCTACTCCCTTTTTGTTTTAAGGAAGCAGTACAAACATTTTATATTTGAAATATTGGGAAAAGGTCTTAAGGGGTGACATGCTCTAATAAGAACATAAAAGAAAGAACACTAGCCTTTAAACAAATGCAATTATTTCAGAATAGCCTTAAATGACAGTGTTTTCAGTAGCCAAGAAGGCCGTACATAAAAATGGTATTCATTAATTTAAATGGTTGGACTCGATGATCCCAAGGGTCTCTTCCAACCTAAATGATTCTGTGATACCAATGTTATTCCAATAAACCTGTATACTCCAAACAGTGAATTTATGTTCTTTATTCAGTATTTCTCAAAGTAGAAACAATGAATATTGAGCAGGCAAAGAGTACCTGAGAAAGTTTCAGTTCCCTTTTCAGCCTGTAATTCCTCCAAACAGACTGAATTAATCGAGCCGCTCGAGTTTCTTGCCGAAGATCTAGAAGCCGCGAACACAGAAATGATACGTAGGTAATAACAACCTATATAAAAGCAGAACACAGCAAGGTAAAGGCTATACAGAAGAGCAGAACAGATTCACAGGACAGCAGAACATGTTTATATCAACTCTAAAGGTGTCTTACCTTCTCATCAGGAATTGTATTTGACATGTCTGAGTGATGAATCATTGTTGGTATTCCACCCAGGTCAGAAACTGCAGCATTGATCAGCTGGAAGTTTTTCCTTTCATTGTCTAAGAGTTCCTTGTATAGGACTGAGGCAGTTACAGCTTTGCAAAGAGAGAATATTTGTCAAATCAAATTGCACATCAAAGAAATATATTTAATGTTAATTCCTATACATCAAATAACTCACTTGGGTCAAGCATTCCTTCCATAACGTTTAGAGAAGTATCAGACTCTGAACAGGAGGAGGATGAAGAGTTCAGTCCCACCGTATGAGTTCTTGAGCATTCTACTGTTTGAGTTGTACGTTGGCACACAGCTTCCAAAGGCACGTAACATGGATGATAATGATGAATCAAATGACATAATACTCTACCGTCAGAGAAACACACTGTGAAATTTTCCACCTGTTAAATAAAATATAGTAAGATACAAGTCCTTTAAATTTTTTTTACCAGTTAACAAATTCTATATCCAGTTTATACCAATTATCTTGTACCTTTGAAAGTGACTAAGTGCAAATTTTTTTTGAACAAAAAATTTATGAAACTAGTGCTTCCTTTGCAGATGAACTGTATATCACTGTACAGTGAAATACAGCTGTGAGAAACCAGAAACAAAGGTGTATGACACATTATACAGTGAATCTCCAAGGGAAACACTTAAGAAACCAAGAAGAACGCGATCCTTCTACAGAAGGACCCCCAAGAAACTTCCATAGGTACCTTTACACTAGGTATTCAGCACAGAAATAAGCTCCAAACTTGCATCATTTTTAAGTGCTGTATCTTGCCCTTCATAAAAAATAGCAGGTGGGACTGTATTCAGACCAGAGACAAGTCTCTGAACAGGGGTTCTCTTGTTGTAAGGAACAAACAACATGCCCCTCCTAAACAAACATCTCTTTGAGGAGAGGAATACATCTTACCCCAAACATTAGTTTAATTCTCACAATTCTTATAAATGGTTAACATTTTATGCACAAATACTTTTAGGATTAATGCTCTATAAAGAATAAGCATTCTTACGACAGCAAAGGATGAATTTTCTGAAGCATACACAAAACTATTTACCTTGATATTGTAAAATCCACAGACAGCATTAACCCACGCCATCAGCAGCTTCACATTTTCACTGTAATGCTGAGGTAAGGAGTTACTACTATTATCTTCTTGTACTCTAAAACAGTTTGGAAAAGTCTTAAGAGCACCTAAACGTGTTTTTCTTTTGTGTGCATTCTTTAAAAACTCAATTTCTTCTTTTAACTGTTCCGCATTAAGAAAAACATCCACCTATTAGGAAGGGGAAAAAAAAAAAAACATTTCATTTATGTCACCAACAGTCTGACGTGTCACGTGTTGCAGCAGTTAGATGCAGAGGCTTTAGATACGGCATTTTATTAACGAGAAAATAACTCTCACTAGTTAGCAGTACCTGCCACACTGAATCATTAGTGGATAATCTGGATTTGCCAGCACAAATGGCAGTGTCCACTACCAACCGCTTCAGATAAAAGAACGTAAACCCACACTCCCACTGTTCTGTGTAAAAGAGTTACTTCATTACTTGATAGTTGGGGGAAACAAGTAAATTGCCTGAAACAGCCTGTGTTATTTCACCATACTTTCAGAGGAAACAACAATTTCAGTGTTTTACCTGCATTTCTACTGAGTTCACGTACCACTCCTCCTCATTTAAGGGATTATGAAAGGACTTGAGGTGGTGGTGTGATGGTCTAAAATCTGGTAAAAAAGTTCCATATCCACAGAGCTTGGATAAAGCCACTCCTCACTGGTTATTTCTTTAATCAAAATCAATGCAACTGTGACACATGCATCAGGAGAACCAAGCACAGGAAGGTAACTACTCAATACTGTAACTGTAGTTAAGAAAGAAAATAGTTACCTTTGGTTTTTATTATGTTCTTCTGGCTCTCTGATAATTTGGTGGCTACAGTCCCTGAAATTCTTGCTTTAGATATAGTTAATTGTACTTATATTCCCGACTACTTAGTGCTGAAATTCCATCTCAACTTGTACGTTATTTTACTTTCTACACTAAATGTTACTTCCAGCTGGATTTATCAGTTGGACACTTATTTTCAAAAGACTATCTGATTCTGGTTAACTCTCTAAAACAGTCTTGAGAGAACTATTTTTCCTTGCTCTACTTATATTTTCCAGTAGATTTGAAATGCCATTGTAGCAATGCCTAAGAAATCTTCATTCCTATTTCAAGAAGGTTTCCTCAAATTGACTGTTTCAGATTACTGGAAAAAAGTAGAGCTTCAGAGCTTACTCTTTAATTGTCTGTCAGCGTAACCTCAAAATGTCCTTTTCAGTTAGTAAGAGCTTACCAGCATTTGGAGACCAACATTCTTTTACTTTTGGTTATCAATTCTGTTGGCATACAGCATAAACTCAAAAGTTAAGTTTTTTCCAAATACTTATGAATGTATATAAGAAAAAGAACAGTTGAAATGTTATCTAAACTGAACAGTTAGCAGATTTAGGTGAAGTTTGCATGGCACTTTGAACATACAAAGCAAATCATTTCATAAATTTGATTAATAGAGGTTTTCACAGACAACAAATATTCCTGAAAGACTGGTGTTTTCATTATTGCTCATTTGTAACTAGCAACAAACAAACAAAATAAGTAATTGAATAGTACCTGGAAGGCAAAGATAATTTTCCACAGGAGTGCTAACGTTCGTTCTCTGTGTCTATCCACAATATCCCTGGAGTCAATTGAAGCTCCTATCAAATAAAACATGGAATTAAAGTGTGCACTAGTCCTCCGATGCACCTGGAATAACCCTGATTTCTAGGCCTTACCACTTTCATCTTTCAAGTGAATTCCTCGCTCCTTGAGTACATTAAGAACAATGTCGACATTATGCATCTTCTGTAGACGACTTATTGCAGGAACTCTCAGTTGTTTTGAAAGATTCCAGTTTTGGGTAAGAAGTTCCATTGTTCTCCTAACAAAGGGAATTTTACAGTTTAATACCTTAGCCAAGCTCATATTAAGTATTCTATAAAAGAAAATAAATAGCTCAAAATAATTCCGTATCAACGCACACAAGACGAATGCCACATTGTAAGTCCACAGCCAGATTTGTAACAGCAAAATCAAATTCATCCAGTGGAGTTTGAATATGACTGACAGGTAGTCCTAAGAATCCAAGATGGCGAGAAAGGTCACCTTCACCACTCAGGAAGTCCCGAGAAAATGCAAGCAGAAGGTCTTTGCTAGACTGAAAAAAAAAAAAAAAAAAGGAAGAAAACCTGCAATATTTTTCAAGCATAATACAATTTTTATAATTTGTTCTCCAAATTGCAATTCATATTTCCTTGCCTAATACTTAAAATGATAATTTTATTATAATTTTTTTTATTTATTTTCACCTAGTTCACACAGCTTTAATTTTCATCGTACCTGGCTACTACATCACTGAAAGCACCAACAAATTCAGGAATATTTTGTTTCCTCAGTCTGCCTGTCTATATAGTACAAACCCAAGAAAAGTGATTTTATATGAATGTAACATATTTGTTAATCAAAGCCTTTGTATAACAGATGTTGCATAGTCTTTCTTAACAGAGCAAAATAACAGAAAATACCAAACAGAAAAGCCCTGCAGTTAAGTATGCTAGAGTGACATTTAAAAATAATGCAGAAGCTTAGCTTCAGAGAGGGAAGCCAGATAATGCAAGATAATGGAGTCCTTCCTACAGGACCAACAACCAAAATTTTCTTGGTAATTCCCTTACATTACTGTGAGATGATGTGTTGAGAATGTTCATGCAAAAGGCCGAACAGCCAAGACTTGTTAAAAAGTACATAGTCAAATCTAATAAAAAAATAAAAAGTTCTACATTGAGTCTTAGGACAATATTGGAGCGAGACATCAAACCACAGCTCTCTTACCTTGAACTCTGCATCCTTACAAAAGAGGCAAGGGTCATGGTCAATCATTCTGGACCGTTTGGCACAATCCAGAAAGCAAACTAACAACAGCAGTTTTTTCAGTGTGAACTTTGACAAAGCTTCTTCGTGACCTAAAAAGACAGAACCTATTAAGTAATAGTTCAAAAATTAAATGCTAAAAATTACCTATTTTTGGAAGTAGTAGTTACCTTCTCTATAAAGGTGAGGCACAGTGGGATGTCTGTATTCAGCTGCAATGTCAGGGTTCCAAAGCAAGCGATTAAGGATAAATATTGCTAAACCCATAACATCGCTATTACTCTCCAAAGCTATCAGTTCTCCATAAACAGTCTAATATGAAAAAGGGGGACAAAAAAGAAGAACCATTAAAAGTTACCTTAAATACTATGAGGGGTTTTTTTAATAACATACATTAATTACCATCTTACTACTTCAGAATTTCAGTAATCTCTGAAAATCAATCAGTTTTTCAAAGCAGTCACTTAAGGATAAAACCAAAGGAAATTTCAGGAGACCCAGTCTCATTTCAAAATGTGTCTGACCATCCGCATCTGAGGAATCGATCAGGAGCTTCCTTAAGACAACTGCATTTTTCTCCAGTTTACTAAAGGGTGGAACTGATAGGAAGCTTCTTTTCTGTTATTGGTCAGAAAATTAACTTCCACTTTCCTTGATTAAATATTTTCCTTTTTGATAAGGCAAGAACTTTTTTAAAAAGCAAGTCTGTTGTAATAATTTAAGAGATATAAAGATGTTACAACTGAATTGAACCTACCTGAATTAGTAAAATAAAAAACAAAGAAACCCTCAACATCCCCTACTAAAAAAATTGCCAGATGTTTTTTAAACTTTGATTACAGACCATAAATTCTGCACTTACCTCCAGACCTATACGCAGCCACAAAGGGTTGTAAGACAAGAGCCAGTTAAGGACTTTCTGCCTCTCTCCTGCAAGAGAACATCTTGCAATATTACATGTAGCAAACATTTTATATTATAACAAAAATTTCTATCAACCAGCCTTAGATTAAATCAACTTACTGCGCAACTAATCCTTTTTCTACTTGCAAGAAAAGAGAGGATGCAAAGTTTTAGTATTCTTACCTACATCTTTCCAGAGATGTCTGTCTCTACGAACTAGCAAACGTCTAGCTTCAATCTCAACTTCCAGCTTCTTAATAGCTTTAACCATTGTTTCAGATGTAAACAAACGGCAAGCATTACGTCGTAACTTATTCAGCTTACGATGAGCCGTATAAGCTTTTAGAGATGCTTCATCTTTCGTTGGTGCTTTAGGAACACTGATTTTATGATGGTTCTCTTCTCCCAAGATAAGAGCAGCTGCATTTACTGTTTAAACACACAGAAAAAGTATGCATTTACATCTCAAAGGTAGCTTTGCCCA
>JAOXJK010000004.1:9239288-9267197 GCA_025774025.1 Xenus cinereus
AAGGTAGCTTTGCCCACCTCATTTATTTTTTCTTCACTAAGCTCATTTTGTTATTCTCCTTCAGACTAATAATTTTATGCCTAGGAAGCTTATTAGCTGTTGCACTAAACATATATTGTCAAATACATGTATATTAGTCAAAAATTTAATATAACCGCTAATTTCATAAGCTAGCAGGGCTAGGAATTCAGTTTTAAGATCAACTGTACAATCTTCAGTTTTTTTAGATTGAAGCTAAAGATAGAGGAAAAAAAAAATTACATCCCTACCATTTTAGTCAAATAGCAACTAGAATGTCTTTCAGTAGGTAGAAGTTTCCCACTTAATACCCACTGAGCAGTGCCACAGCCACATGTTCCAGTGTGTATTTCTTGTTGCAGAGCACACTCCCCGTTCAGGTGTGGGGCCTGCTGTGCTTGGTGTGAGCCAGTGCACCGTCTGCAATTATCACAAGGGGAAAATACAACTCCGAAAAGGGTTAGATAGTTACAAAATTCGGCTGGGATGGACAGCATTGTCTCCAGTGGGAGAACTGCTCAACATATTCCATATTTTTCTAGCATAACCACCACTGAAACACATTACTATATACTTAGTTTATGATTACCATATATTAAGTCAAAGGCTGAAAAGAGACACACAGGTGATACGTAAAAATTAAGACCCAAAAAATCTACTCTTACCTAAGAGCTTAATGTTACATGAATGAAAGTGACAAGATGGGACTAGTGTTAAGCTAGTACTACTATTCATTAGTATTAATAAAGCACACTATATAATGTTGAAGAACATTAAAAGACCAAATAAAAATTCTTGTACTCTTACCTTGTGAGGTGTTTGTTTTTACACTAAAGTCATCAGGAGTAAGTACAAAATTTAACCACCAGGTAAAACCTCGTTGCTGCTTCTCCTTCCAACGTTCATCATAAAACATGTTTTTAGCAGCAAAAGGCATTGGGTGTCTAGGAATGACTTAATTAAAAAAAAATTAAAAAGAAAAGTAAATCTCTCCAGTTCTTAAACTGTTTGATAACCAATATGCATTTCATTGTGGAAAGGATTAACATTTGACACTTCATTTAGCACTATAGCAGCAAAAAGCAGATTTTTCGAACCTTCAATGACTTGCAGATCAGTCACCAGTAAATAAGTTTCAGCCACAAAACATGGATTAAGTCACTAAAGCACTAGAACAAAGACAAGAACTTTTAGAACCCAGGCCATTTGCAATTCACATCTTGGGGCAAAACCAAGCTGAGTCAGATGAGATCCAGAAAGAGCTATTTTATAGGTACATTCTCCTGATCAGGTCAATTTAGTATTATTAGCTCTGCAAAATCAGTACATTTTTTGTAAGAAATTTTCTCTTAATAGGTATTCAGTTGTAGTATTAAAATGTTATCATATATGGAAGAGTCATTTCACTGATAATGGTCAGTCAGCTGTGAACATATCTGTAATGTAGCTTTTACAATACAGGCAAAACTGGAGGAGAATAACATTTACCTTCAGCCGGTCACGTGTTGCAACTGATTTTCTTATGAGTAGTCAAAATGGAACAGAAGAGATTACACTTATTTTTCTACTAGATATTGACTCATTGCAGGTACATCTTCTATTCCATCTAACCAGTTGGGTCTTACCAATCACTAGCAGTACAGCAATTGTGACAGCATCTACTGTTCAGCATCTACTGTTTCACTAAAAATCAGGAATCTGCCTACCTGTTTTCAGTGGTTTCACAAATGTCAGGTGAGACTGAGCCAATCCAGGGATGGGTTTACTAGTTCTGTTGCTAGTTATAGATGCTTTCTGAAGTGAGGAACCTACAAGCATAAACACACAAATATCAACAACAAATATGTCAGTGAAAGTTAATGTATAAAGCTTCATAACACTTATAAAGTATGGAACTCAAGTAATTCCCCATCAACCCATACAAAACACCAGTAATCTCCCATTGATGGAAAAAGTTAAGCAAAGCAGTTTGACTACAATCAAAAGAGAAAAATAGTTAGGAGTAAATAAGTGCTATCATATTTTATAGTTCTTCCACACACTAAGGAAATGTACTATTTGCAATTCATTACTATATGGCTAGAAACACTAAGCTAATTGGTAAAAATATTCATAAAAATATGTGAAAGTGTGTATTGTATAAGCATCTGGGATAAGAGGTATGACTTTTTAGGGCTTTAGACGGTTGGACTGAATCTGAAAAGTTCCTTCCAACCTAGACAATTCTATGCTTCTGTGATAGATGGCATACTACATTGATACTGACTTGTGTTAGTTTGGGCAGCAAGGCACTAGGTCAGTAAGTATTATCCACCATACAGCAGCAGCAGGACTTAAATAAAACGCAAGGAAAAAATGCAGATCTAGGCTTTCTGAGCTCCCAATATATAAGAATACATACTTTTAGTGCAATCATTTTGTTATATTGACACCAAATGAAAGATTAAAAAAGTATGCTGTTGGAGATGAACTATAGCTGCTGCCTGACATCCCCTGACAGGATGGTGCTTTAGGAACTCCATTTCCCTTTCATTCCTCTCCTGCTTAGCTGAAGTAGTGTTTTTCATAAAATGGTCACTTCTAGAGAAGTGAAGTCGTCATTCCAATCTCTCATGCACTTCTAATACATTTTAAATGCATTCTGATAATTTTTAAGAAAGTTGGATCTCAAGTAAATTAAATTAATGACGGACATTTCAAAGTTAACTTTTAGTAGTGAAATATAATTTTTCTTTTTGAAGCCTAGAGAAAATGCCTATGCAATTAAAAGACTAACAGGTTATATTTCTCAAGAAAAATTGTCAAGAAGAATGTAACTCAATGCTGTCATCGTTATTGCATTTCACAATTAGGATTAAGAGACACCAAAGTCATTTCAGGCTCACAGAATACTTCCTTGTCCAGCCCATCTATCCTTACCCTAGTGGATGAATAGAAATAACCTGGTAGATAACACAGCTTTTCCCGCTGCTCACTAACACTGTTAGTGTGTTATGTTTCTATGTAGACTACTTTAAAAAGCCTGAAATCAATGTCCATTTCTGAAAGCCCCAAATCAAGTCTAGGTCACAGAACAGATCACTTGAACTGAAGAAAGCAACATGTTATTTTGATCTGAAAGCCATGATGAATTTTTCCTGTTAGTTATATTGCAGGGACTGCATAAAAATTCTGCAAATTAAACGTTTCCTTCCATTCCAGACCCTCATTCTTTTTCTATTCCAGAACTTGGGAACAGAACATTTAGAAAACCCAAAATACGCTAAAATACAAGAAGTCAACTACTTCTGATCTTCAAGCAACAAAGTATTGGCAAACTATAAAGGCAGAAAGATCCATGCAGGGCTGACAACAAGCCAATTACAGACAGTGCAAAGCAGGCAGCGTGAATGAGTCGTGGGAACTACATATTTGAAAACACGCGAGCACAGCGATGGAATCAAATATTCCCAATAGTAAGTGTACATATGACAGAAAACTCACACAGTGAGTACATTTCTAGTAAATTTGAATTCCATAAGAAGGGTTGAGCTTGAGAAATACCACATACTTCTCCTGTTACTGTGAGTAACAAGGTTTACAAAAGAACAAAGTAAATTTGAAGCCAAGTACTGAACCAAAATTATGACCTAATTGTCCAACTTTTAAAATGCAGACAATATCTAACAAAAACGCCCATGTTTCAGAGACATAAAATATTTTTGACTGTTGCTAGATGCTTTAGTTTGCTATACAGATTTCATGATCAAAGACATTTTTCAGAAAGTGGTAAATGAAGGAAATACTGCTCACCAGTTTTCTTTCTCTGCCCTACTCTCTCTCGGTTTGTGCGTTTGAAGGCTGATGGTCTCATAGTAATATTCGTTTTATTGTCCACACAAGATATAAGAGTTCTTTTTCTTTCCACTTCTTCCACATAGAGTGGAGCTGTAACTCTACTATTTTCTACATATATTTCACTTTTCCTCTTACGGCACAAAGCAGTTGATCCAGTAGGAGATGAATTAACTTTGTCATCGTGAGATGTATTTTCTGCTGAAATGGGATCTATAACTGGAAGGCGCTTATGTATTTCTGCTTTTGTATGTACAGGCACCATATCAGCACATTCCATTATTGCTTTACTAAGGCATTTTTTAGATTTTGGCTGGAGGGTTTCCGTTCTTTTGTCTTCAGCAGCATCACGCTTATTTTTTATGACAGTGGCAGAAAGAACTGGACGCTTTTTTGGTTGCTCTCTCCGAGAAGAAGTCTGAGTCTGAAGCTCCTCTGTAGAAGGAAAACCAATGTGGTTTTCTTTGGGTTTGTCATAGTGAAGTACCTGTGACTCTACATTATGCATCTCAAAGACTTCATTTAGGTTGTGTTCTATATGAACATGTGTTTTTGTCTCTACAGCTCCATTTTTTTTCCATTTTGAGGGTAGGGATTTCTTTACAACGCAAGTCTCTGTAGTAGATGATATTAAAGCTGTCTCAAGTTTAGGAGTCTTTGATTGCTGATCTGACAAGATGTCTTTCAGAAATTGATCGGGTGACAGAATTGGAACAGACTGCTCTATTGTATCTATATCCACTTGATAACTGCCTTTTACAAAAGAGTCTGGACTTAAAATTCTCCTTGTACCTAAAGCAGGCACAGATGCTGAGTGTTCTGGAGTGCAAACTGGTGAGAGTGTACAATTAAGAACTACTTCGTTGTTTGAAACAGGCAGTTGTGTTAATCCAGTAGAACTGTCTGTACTTTCAGATGTTAATTCATTTTGCTCATTAACACATTTCTTGACATTACAGCTGTCTATTTCAGGCAATAACTTCTCATTCACAGGAGCAGCAATATCTGAGAATGTAGTAGATCTTCTCATCGCAAGTGGTGTGCAAACAGTATTATGATCTTCCTCTAGCACTGGTGCAATAGGAGATATAGGCAATTTATTTTCTGACCCAATGAAAGAGTCATTTCCTGGGGATATACTATTTTGCATTGTGTTCTGATTTTCACACGGCTGAAGTGGGCTTCTAAGTCTATCCACCTTCTGGGAAACTTGAAAGGTTTTATTAACATTTTTAATTTTTGAAGTACTTTTTTTCACTTCTTTTGAACCAAATGTTTCTGAAGAGTTTTTCTTTTTTATAGCATCCCAAAGACTCTTCTGAAAAAAATAAATGAAAGTTAGTATGCGGACTTTCTACGTACTTTTATGTGTAAAATATGAACATTACCAGTGTATTCATTCAAAGGCTAAAAATACAATAAAAAGAACACCTAGTGCAAAACTCACTGTAAGTTATTTCCAGGCTTAAAAACTTTTGGTTTTCTGGTCATGTTTTAGTTTTATTCTAAGCTGTATTGCACCAGTATCTACTTTCCAATCCAGCCGAAAAATTTTTAAGACAACGGGCATTGCTACAGACAGTATAATTTATCAAGTTTTAAATCTCCTTTATTGAATTTCCTACTAATTAAAACAATATCTGTGTCAGCTATGCCAAACAGAATTAAGATACATAAACACACACTCACCTTTTTCTTTGGAGGCTGCTCAGCAATACCCAGGAGCACAGCTTGATGCTTTACAATGCCATTAACAACGAAAGTTACCAGTTCTCTGACTTTTCCTTCTTCTAATGGTGTCCATGTTACAGAAACAAAGATTCTTTGTCCTGACTATTGGAAAAAAAAATAAAAATGTTTAGTATCTAGCATCTAGGTACACTTATGCAACATCAAAGATAGAACAATCAAATCAAATGAGAACTGGCATACAGAAGCAATATATATTCCAACAACATGAAATTATAAACAATTGTTAAATGTTTAAGCCTCAGTTTTTCCCCTCTGACATCTAAATCTAAGCAATCAAAAACGATGTCTAACTAAAAGGGCATATACCTCTTAATGAAACTATAATGGGAACATATACTAAAAAGGACAAGATTTGAGTAAGGGTAAGTAGAATAAATTACTTAACTTTTTGCACATATTAACCAAATAAGTCCTCTAAAGTAATTTTGAGATAGTTATGTTTGAGCTAATACTCAGAAGTTAATTTTTAGGACCTTAGCTGAACCTAAATATCAGTGTCATTTTTTTTAAGCCAAACGACCTGCAAAGATAAGATTTGACACACAAGATGATTGAATAAAAATGAAGACACTGCAAATGAGCATGGAAGTTGTGGAGCTATGTATGATCCATGTAAAGATTCTTCACGCACAGTGACCTCTACTGAATCATTTGGGTGCTCTGCTGATATTGATACTAACAGACCAAAAAACGGCTATACCTCAGACAAAGTCAAAAAGAGAGTATGAAAATGACCTGTCTCTTGAGCATTTTAATTAGGAGTTCCACCTCCTCGGGCAGATGCATTTAATGAAACCATACAAACTAGTTACATGTGTGCTTATAGAGTAAATCAGGTTAACAATATTTAGTATTCATCAACTACTACAGGAACTTGTCATTCGAACACTTCATAGCAAGACTCTAACCTATATTCATAAACATACTGTTGCAAGAGATCTCGAGAGTTTCTTTCTCTCCTAAAGAAATTCTAGAGTCAAGATGACCATATCTATATGTTTGTCCGTGTTTGTGCAAACTGTCCTTTTAAAAATTGCCATTGATTGGATTAACCATAGCTCCTATTTCCTTGAGAATCATAAAGATTTATTCTCAGATTAAGCCTGCTTTACTCTCTATTGTATTATTAATTAACATTCAGAACAGTGAGTTATTATCCTCTTCACAACAAGCTCCCTCAGCCTTTTTCCTGAACTCAGCAGACATCCTCCAACGTTTTGAGACGTCACTTTTAAAACACCTCCTATTATTCTGTCCCTGTCTTTATAGCCACGTTCCCGGAGAACAATTAATTTTTTTTTTTTTGACGTTACTGCAAAAAAAGCAACAGACCAACTCTGTAGAGCCAGGATTTACCGCCTCCACAGCCTTTGACAGCTCGCAGGCCCGGAGAGGTGTAATGCCACCACCTAAAGCTCCACCTCTTCCCCTGGAAGAGCGGTGAGGCTGGGACACGGCACCCACAAACGCCACCCACAGCCGCAGCGCAGCTTCCAAGGTATCGGCTACCTAAGGACGCAGGGCTACACGGCCAGTCACGCGTGACTTCTTCCGGGGGAGGATCAGGCCGCAAAGCGGTAACATCTCCTCAGCTCGGCGGAGGGTCTTTCTCTGCCGCCGAAAAGCGGGGAGCTCCCGCCCCCCTCCTGGGGAGGCTCGGGGGTCCCCTCGCCTCTCACGCGCTCACACACACACCGCCCCCCGGCCGGTACCTGCACAGAAAAGCGGCGATACTCAAGGCTAAAGCCCCTGGCCGAAGCTGGGAAGCGGTCGACGACCACCTCAGCGTCCTCCGCGTTGGGGTTGTCGATGCCCAAGAGGCGAGTGCGGGAGGCACCGACACGGAGGCTGCCGAAACTGAGGAAAGGCGACCGGGAGAAGTGGCTCAAAACCAGCACGGCGGGGCCTTCGTCCTCCTCCTCCTCCTCACCCCGCCGCACGGCCCAGCGCCGCCGCTGAGGACTCTGCTCCCACGCTGTCGCTCCGGGAAAGAACCCCGCGGCCATACCCGGGGCAGAACCCCGGAGACGGGCCCGGCTCTCGGCTCTCCGCACGGCCGACACCGCTCCCTCACCGCGCCAACGGCCGCGCCTCCGTTCAAACTCGGCGCCTCCACCAATCCCCGTGCGGGCCCGCCCCTTCGCTTCCCCGCCAATCAGCGCTGGGCGTTTTATTTAAACGGCCCGGCCTTTAGCGGGGCGGGAGGGAGGCCGCACCGCCCGGCGGCGGGGGCGGTTCCCCCCGTGTCCCGCTTCCCACCCTCCGCTGCCCGGGACCAGGCAGCTCGATCGAGGCCCCAGGTACAGGCCTTGGTCTCCTCCGCCCGAGGAGCTGGTAAGGGCCTTAGGCTTAGCGTTGGATGGTTGGAGTGATGCTTCAAAATTAAAACCGAACAGAATCAAACAAACAAAAAATGGATTTATCAAACACCCATGCTAAAAAAAAGCTCTTCTCCTACTAAAAAATAATAAGCCAAGCGAAGCCAAGTATTTTTTTCTAAATAAATTTAATTTACAAAATATTTTAAAATAAAAAGTAGAACGAGAGGCGCGCAGATGTGATGGGAAAGTTTGCCTCGTCTGTTTATCTTTCATGAACTTTAAAACTGAAAGACATACAGAATGCTGTGTTTCCATGCTGTTTAAAAGAAAAAATAATCAGAAATCAAAACTTAGCACAAGCATCCCTGCAAGAAATCCTGTGAAGCAAGCAATGTTAAGACAAAAGAACTTTACTTTTCCATAACAATCAAAATTACACATAGGACTGAGTACTTCTACATTTACAGTACACTTCCTAACTTTTCTTTACAGCAAAGAATTTCCCCTAAAAAGACAACTTTACTTAAAGACTTCCATCTAAAATATCAACCTATACAGTTCACATTTAAAACACGTTATCTCATATACCAGTGACAAAATATTGAGTTTATTTTACCTTATTCTTTCATATAAAAGGACCAACATTTAAACATGATCAAAATGGTTATTGAGTATTAAAAAAAAGTTTGCCATTGTAACCGTTATTCCATCAAATCCTTTTAAACCAAAACATTTCTTATGAATCATGAAAAAGATCCTTACAGGCTTAAGCAAAGCGACCGCCCTGCGTTATATTCTGCCGGTGTCGTTCTTCAACACATACGATCAAACAACCCAACCGCCGCGAGGTGGTATCCTAGGAAAAGATCCCACGTGACAGCAGCCACAAGGACCTACAGACAAACGCAATCTATTTCCCTTAAGTGTCAGTCACCTGGAGAACACGCAATCTGAATCAGTTATGCATGTACGCTCAATATAGAAAAATTTCACATCTTTTTCATTGTTTTCAGGGAAAAAACCCTATTCATCTACAACAGCCGTCTCAGAATTCATTCATAATTCTACATTCATGAACTACTACACAGAAATTATTTTAAATTTAAAAACTCGAGGGTCATTTATTCCTTAGCACATAACACATCTCATGTTCGATCAAGCACGTTCGGAGACAATTCCTTTGAAGCATTCTTCCGAGTTCTGAATGCTCTCTCACGTAGGTTATTATGGAAATAAGCTTAGCTCTTTGATGACAGCAAGTAAAGCTTTTGTCCTTGTGTTCTGGCATGACCCATCTTTAAAAATAACTACCCAAATTATAATCTAGCCTAAAGTAGCAATATATTTTTAAGGAAACCACAGCCTTACAGAAGATACATCACCACCATTACAATTACTGATGTTCAGCATAAAAAGAACCCATGAGAGCCATACCTCTGTAGGAAAAGTGTCAGTGCTCAAAGAGGAAATTCCAATATAAATAAATAAACTGAACATAAAATCCACTTAAAGAATTAAAGGCAGTATCCCAGTCAACAACCAGAAATTTGTTCAGCAAAAATACAAATTCAATGTTTAAACAGAACAAGTGCAGTAAGTTCTCAGAACCACGTAGGAGTTTAGAGTTCCAACACAGACTCCACTCTTCTTCCCAAAGGTCAGCATGTAGAAAAGACCAACTTTGTGCAATGTGCCACTGATCTTTTTTTAGAGAAATTTTTAGGAGACCTGCTTCTTCCTTCTTTGGCAACAAATGGTCAACTGAGTCAATGACTGCCAGATAAAGCATAGCCTTTATTGTAAAAGCACCCTCCAGATAACAGGACATGCACTCTTGGATGAGACATATACAGATTAAAATGGAGGTGCCAGACACCTGCGGAGTTTCAACCCATGCAGCTGTGAGGTGAAGATCTCTGCCCTTCAACTCCAGTCCTCGTAAGAGGAACTGTCCTCCATCAAGCAGAGATCAGCTACTTCCACCTACCAAATGAAGTACCAGTCCATGGAAATTTACTTTGCTCGTACATGAATTTTAAATAGATGTAAAGCCATAAGAATTATAGCTCATGATATTAAAAAAATAAAAACTATGTATCTAGCACATAATAAGCTTTCCTATTTTCTTTCACTGTCAACTGGCAATGATCCAGCCTGACCAGCAGGTAAAAACATTAACTAGTAGGGTTATCTGCAAATAAAAGAACGCCAAAGAACTAGTAGGTCATTTTTTCCAGGAATGACTAGTAATTCTGGCCACCCAAACAGCAAAGATAGTGCTTGTTTTTCTGAAAAATGAGTCCTTTTATAATCTGCTTCTTGCTGGGCACACAAAAACATGAAGCCCTTTGGAAGATATTGACCTTAATGTTTTCTGAATAATCAACTGAACTAGAGAAAAAGCTATTATTCAGAATCTATGTAAAAGGCACAATCATGAAAGAATTTTAAAAAGGACATTATCAAGTAAATATGATCCAAATTCCATTTTAGTATCTTCCTAGAGTGCCTTCCAAACAGACTGGATTTTAGAAGAAGAAATTAGTTTCTAACTATTTTTAAGCCACTGTTTTGTCAAAATCCTACAGTATTTTTTTCTATGGTAGGACAGAAAAGACAAAGAGATAGGCTTTTTAGTCTGAGAACTGCACTGACACCACTGATGTCGGGTTATTTTTAATGGTACAATTATAAATGCTGGAAATGATGTTTCACATCCACATGCGCTAATATGAATATGATACATATATGGTGACTTGAAAACTACACATAAACCAGTAGTTTTCAAGCCATGGAGTGTAAAGATGACAGAAACAGTTTTATTTTGAAAGGAGATGGAGATAGAGTTAGAAAGCAGGAAGGGTAGTACTTGATAGTGTCCTTTCAAAAGGTGGCATTCAATGGCCTCGTTATTGCTGTATATTTGCTAGTACTCAGCTTCTTACCAGATATATTTACAGCACGTCAGTCTGAACATTCCCAGAGCACAGCTCTAAATTTTCCTTTAGAGATACAAACATAGAACAGTTAAACATATGTAGTCCTGTTTTAGAAACTGAACTTTTAAAGTTTAGGACTTCTATTGTGCTTCTTTGGCTAAGTCCTATTTAAATATTGATAACACTTAAAATTCTATAACTCTGCCACTATTTAACAGCTAACAGAAATCTTTGGTGTGTTTAGATAAGAATCCATTAGGGTACAAGCCTCAAAATATGAACATTCAGGCAGCTCTGCCCCCTCTCCTGCAAACCGCTCAACACTGAAGTAGACAGGGATTAAAAGAACCTAACACCAAAGTAGTTAAATAGGATTTAAAATGATCCATGCCATTTAGAGTTTACGGAACTGGAGTGATAAACAAGCTTCTCACCACAGATCACTTCTGTTCAGGTCATTGCGTAAATTTAACAGTTATAATATTACACATACGTCCAGTTTCCCATTTTAAACTGTAAGACAATAATTTACGAATAGGGAAAACTGGGGAAAATTTTGCCTTAATATGTAATTCTTGTGAGTAATAATGAAGATTATAAAATTACTTCAGATACTTTCTTTGGCATATTATTCACCAAACAAACACAGAATAATTATTTTTAAAGTAGACTTAAAATAGAAAGCTTTACGAGGTTAAATTATACTAGATTTCATGGTGAATTATACTAGACTTGTACTTGAATTAAAATGACTCTTTTGGAGAAAGACCTTTATGTCTAGTAAAGAAAAAGCTAAAAATAATTGAAGACATAAAATACTCTCAAGAGTTTGACTTTCTTTTATAAACATGGTACAAGAAATTGAGAAACAAACCAATTTCATTAGCAACTCACGAGAGATTTATAATTACTGATTATTTGTTTTTTTAAATAGAACTTGAGTACTGTTCTGGAAATAATAGCCTTCAAATTTCTTCTCTATCACAGATAACCTGAAAATGAGCATGCTAACGTGGGATCCTGTTATAACTTATGCTCTAACAAGGATAAACCACGCAAATCCTATATGACTGTTCATAGATTAAACTGACCTTGCAAATACTCCCATTTCTTTCAAAGTTAGAGTGTGGGGCACACTTTAGAAAACAAACAAGATTGAAAAGGCATGAAAAAATGCATATTAAAATTATATAGTAATAACTGTAGAAAATTAAGACAATGCCATTGTCTAGATCTTCGCACATAATTCATTATTTAGAGATCAAAGAATTAAGAGGCCAAATTTAGGCAGCCTAATGATACTCAGGGGGATCACCAAACATCATGTTTAGTGTATTCATAAAATTTCTGAATCAGAAATTTTCAGAAGAATCTAGTTCCTGTGTCCATTGGCTAGGCTCTAGACTCCGGCAGACTTTAAAACCCTCCAAAATGCCTGAGGGTTCAAGTAAAATTGTATTTTAATTTCTATGTGAAACGTAATTCAAAGTTTGTGTTTTACATCCCTGCCTGCCCTTACAACTTTCAATGAATTTGATCTAATCCTTATACTTCCAGAATGCTTTCTATTACACTTAAAACACTAACTCAAAGTGAGATGCAGAAAGGCAATTTTTTAAAAAAATAATAGCCAGATATGTAATTACATTTTTCAGCCACTATCCTTAAAAGATATTTCAGAGCATAATTTTTAAAAGACCTTCTATAAGATTTTTAAAAACTCTTAAAATCACAAGAAACACTCTCTCAGTATGCATTAAAATGTTCCTAAATGTTCAAATACTATGTAAACAAACCTGATTTTCCAAAACTATGCAGAAGACTCATGAGTCCAAATAAAATATAAATCTTAATAGCCATACCAGCCTTCTGTTGGCTAATGGCTTAGTAGATTAGGTGGAATGTTATGGTCTGATCATGAATGTTCATTGTTTGAAATATTCTGTACAGTAGGAGCTGTATCTAGCCCCAGTAAAGTTCCAAGATACGACTGGTCTCTAGGATCCAACATTTGTTCAGGCCTTACAGGATGAACAATGTTTGCAGGTTGTGGAGTAAGAGTATATTTCTCTAGAAATGATAGATCTGTTGCTCGTTGATAATCTGTCTGCTCGGGTTGCGGAGGAAGGATGCCATGCGACTGAGCAGTATGCTGTACTAGATCAGCTTGCGGATCAGGCATCTGAACCGGTACCAGAGTCACAGGCACACATACTTCTGCAGATACATTCTGTAGCAAAGTTTTGGCTTCTGATTGATATGCTTTGGACTGTTCCACGTACTGCTTAGCCTCAGTTTGGTAATCTTTGTCATCAGAGGTGTACTGCACTGGTAAGGAGACTAGCTTTTCCTCTGAAGAAGATGTCAATGCCTCTTCTGCAGCCTTTGATCCATGAACATGATCGATATGATATTTCAGCTTGTCTTTTCGTTTAAATGTTGCATTGCAGTGTTGGCAATTAAAAGGTCGAGCATCTGAATGAATAACCATGTGTTTTGTTAATGTCTTCTTAATTCTGAAAGACTGATTACAGATTTGACATTTGTAGGGCTTCTCGCCTGTAAAGACAGAGAAGAACTAGTTATTCTGAGTAACACTGTGTCACACATTAATATGCAAATACATACATGAATTATGACACAGAGACCTAGCATAAAACAATTCTACTCAAAACAAATAGCCTATGTCTAGCATCAATTTTGGAATCAAGGGAGCCATTAGAAGTTTGTTTAGAAGTTATATTAGCATACCCTTACATAGAGTGCTCTCAATACTTGGGATTTCTGTCAAGTACGCACAAAAGCAATCAGGATAAAATCCAAATAAAAAAGAACAGTCTTTAAACTGTTATGATACTGGTATTAAATGAGCTCAATTTGTACTTCTATACATTTCAAAAGGACAATGACTTCCCTAAACATAAGGCAGGAAAAACAAAGTCAAACATATAAGCACGTAAACCCTTCTACAGGTATTTCAAATCCTCACTTAGATTAACATTTGAAATGTAGTATTCTCTGGACCACAGAAATGATTAGAAAGTCTGGGTAAATTTGGCAAGAGTATACACCAGTAAACTACAGGAAGAGTGCAGAGTACCAGAAACCTGTGCTGAGCATTATCAGTATTTCAACTGCTGTATTCAGAAGGTAGTATTCAGGAATGACCAACAAACGAGAAAGAATAAAAGGTCTTGCTACTTCCTGCTACTCTTGTCCCAAATGCTCGACAACCAGAACGAATTAAATAATTCCATCAATATTGATGCATAAAAATACAATCATACGTGTTTTGTGGTTTCATTGGAGTTTATTTTATTTTTACCTGAATGTGTCCTAAAATGCATTTCCAGACTTGATTTGCCTTTAAAAACTTTCTTACAGACTTCACACTGGTGAAATGTTGCTTTATATCTTTAAAGAAGAAAAGATATTTTATATTAGATAGCTTTATTGTTAGTTGGTTTAAAAAAAAAAAAAAAAAGTATGTGCACAGTCCTTTATGAAATCTTTAACTGCAAAACAGCTGAATATCAAAGCTCCCAAATTTTCTTATTTATGCTCCTATTTCCTGGCTTCCACATAGCAATAAAGTCAATTAGATTCTTTTCTATATTGAATCTTACTCTCTGATGGGATTGGCATTTAGTATTCAAAGAGCAAAAGCCACTAAAACTTCTTTTATGACCCCAAAAATATACTTAAGTAACAGTTTTTGCCGAACTTCCACAAGAGGCTTTCACTTTGGCAGAATTATGCCATAAATAAAGTACTAGGAATGGTTGCTTGGTAGCTATTGGCTCCCAAAGAAAAACAAAGAGAATAAGCAGACAATATACCATACTTTCAACAAAGACATGTCTATAATGGCTTCTCCGCAATGCTAACAAGTACAAGCAGTTAAAACACATAATTTGAAAAACAACTAGGTCTCAGCTGATTTGAAAATCTCTGAAAGGCTTATTTTTGAAGCTCAAAAATTTAAAAATCCTCTTGCATTCTCATTTTATAGACATAACTAGAGACTAATCTGCTACCAGCTTCTAAAATACCCAACTGTGGGATAGTTCTCACAGTGCTTCAGTGATGTTTAGTAAGTCTTAACTATTCTGCAATGACAGTATTACAGCAAACCATCGATTTAGAACAACATTGGGACAGCTAATTGACAGATTTAAATTTGACCCTTTTTATATTTTTATTTACTTATGCTATGAAGAAAACATCTTGCATAAATTGTGAAGGCAATTTATTGACATCCACTTCAAACCATAATAATGTTATCTCTAAGGTAATGGGCATAACAAACACATAGACTACTGGAATTCTGCACAAACATGCAAGTCCCAACAAAATCAGTTACAATACAGAAGTACTTACGCAGCCATAGAACCCCCACACTTACTTCTGCCAAACTTTTTCTCCTAGATGAACACTTTTATAATGAACAGTAAGGTGATCTCTACGGCCAAAACATTTTCCACATTCCTCACACTGATGTGCTTTTTCACCTAAAAAGGCAAAATTAAATACATTTTGTTTAAATCTTCTGGAACTTATTAAATGTCAAAGAACCGTAATTCCAAGACATACAGTAGATCCATGTTCGCAAACTCCATCCAATCAAGCTCTTCCATACCTTACTCTGAGAAGGATTATCTGTTATCAAAGAACAAAATTCAAGAACTAAGTTGGTTCTATCAGAGTAGGATTTTTACCACTTGATATATATGACTATTACTGACTGTTTGTCATTTCTACAAAGAAATTAATGTTCATGAGTTAAGGGATACTTCCCCAAACACCCACTGCGTGGGTGAATGCACAAGTGAATGATTGGGAATCTACTCTCTTCATTATGACCCGAAATACGGTATCTTCAGTAATTCAGGGGCTTTAAAAGAGAAGCTTATTTAAACATACCAATTATTTTCATCTACTAATTTTTAGAACTTAAAATTACATCACAGCATTTATCTTTTTAATTACCCTGATTTACATAGTTACCTTTTTCTTTTATGCTGCTGTTTAAAAGTATCTTGATTCTTTTTAGTCATCTTGAGATCTTCCACAAAGTGGCAGAATATTTCTTCTCATGTAAGTAGGAGTGTGGACAGTCAAAGAATGTAACTTTCTAGAGGGGGGAAAGCAAATAGAGTAGAAAAGAGGATTTTTTTTTTGTAGTTGAGTTTTCGAAGATTTCTTTATTTTATAGCAGACATTATGATTTCAAACACCAAAAAAGAAGCTGTCCTTCAAAATAAAGGCTCAGAAAGTTTACACTCTGATCACTTTCATATTTTCATGCTGTCTATAAAGTATTTTGTCTTTTAGAAGGCTACAGTCACTTTGGATCCTGTTCTGAAAATGGAAAAGTCCCCAGCGAATCTTCACTCTTCCTATACATTTGATAACCTTTCCGCTCTCAGTGCAACAGAAAGATTGTTTTTTCTTCCTCCTCATCATCCCCATCTGGCTGTTCTTAGGGTTGACTCCCACCACCTTCCTTCCTTCCTTCTTCCCCGTAACAGAGACTTCAGGAACACCTCTTAGATGTTTTTACATTCAAGTGATCAGTGTACAAACTTTGACAGAGACTGTGACAGCTTCTTTTGTGTTGTGGTAATGAAGTTTCACACAATTGCTATTAAAAAAAAGAAATCTGAACTCATTGAAAAAAATCCTCCTTTTTCACTTTTGCTTTTTTTATTATTATTTTTAAAGCAATTCACTGTTACATGTTTTTGACTGTCCCTTGGCTTTCTATGTTAACATGGAGGAAGCACTTGCCTTTTAAATCTTGAAAACATGTAAGATTAACCCTACTTTAGTAGGCCTTAAAAATAGCAAGAGGAACTTTTAGGAGGTCTAAAACATTGCATGTACTGAAAAAAAAATCCATAATTAATTTTTTTATTTGATCTTATTTCAAAATAATAATTTCAAAACCAATTTTCAAAGAAAATGCCTACCTGAGTGTATTTTTTTGTGTTTCGTCAAATGGTCATGTCGAATAAATGTTTTCCCACATTCTTCACATTCATATCTCTTGTCATCATGGTGGACTCTTAGATGAAGTCTGTATATTTATAGTCATAAATATAACCATAAAATACAATTTTGTTAACATAATCTGTGCTGCTAATTCAATGCAAAATACCAGAAGAGTCTTTAATGCTTCACACAGGAAATAACTTTCGGTTGAGGTATGCTTAAACTGCTCTTAGAAAGCAAGAGAGAGCAGAACTAAGCTCCATATCTGACATTAATTTAGCAGAGTAGTTTAGTCCTCCACTTATTTTCTCTTTGAAAAACAAACATGCAAAAGTTTTAGATGCGCAAGAAAGTCAACTTTGACAGAAGATTTGTATGGCATTCTGTCTGTGTTTAAACCACTAATACCTTGTATTAAAAACTAAATCACTTCTCACATATTATTACTATACCTTCAATATTTAAGCATGCCTAAAGCATTTACTAATGCTCTAAGAGCTGGAATAAATCAAAACACATACATTATGAAGAATGCATTTATGACATCAACTAAGCTAGACAGTTTAGCAGCTTATTTTTAAAAAAATCTGTACCTGTAAGAGCTTCCATGACGAAAACTCTGCCCACAAATACTACAAAGATGAGGCTTCTCTCCACTGTGAATTCTCAGATGTTCTTTCAAAGTTGTTCTGTTTAACAAAGGCAGTAACATTTAATTTTAAGCAATGTCACTGCCACTTTAAAGTGAAACAGACTATCAATTTCTCTTTTTCTTTAACTCGGAAGGATCACAATACATCCAAATAACTGCATAAGTTAATTCAGATGAAGTTATACATATGTTCAAAGGCAGTATGGCAACCTTTCTAGTATTTACCAAACAAGCTGTGTCTAGAAATAATATAAGCAAAGAAAGAAAACACTGTCCCAGCATACATTTGAACATCATACATTAAAGAAAACAACAATTTCAACACGATTTTCGATGTAATGATTTCCTTGTTACCATATGTATAAAGCCAGAGTTTTAAAGTCATACTTGAAGGAAATCTAGATTATTGGTGTTAATTTAACCAGCACAGAACTTATTTAAATATATATATTTATACACACATACATACGTATACATATGTAAGTCTACTTTTACTATTGCCTTTCCAATGTAAAAAAAAAAAAAGAAGAAAAAATTGCATGCAGGTGAAAATTCCTCTCAAGCAAAGGAATAAGACAACAAAACTTACTGTATACACAGCTGGTAAGTGTGTTAACTAAACAATAGAGAAAATTCTTTTATCTCCTTGCAGTACTTATTATAAATATAATTTTTCAAAGATATATTTTATGATTTACAGAAAAATTTTATCTTTTCTAATGAGAACAACACTTAAATTTTCAACTGCCTTACATAACGTAAATGAAACTTGAAGTATGTAAACATATTGACTTTTTTTAAACAGTAATTCTTCTTGCAGTTCAAAGTGAACTTTATAGAACTGGAAGACTGTGTTTAATAGCTTGTTTGTTTAATATTTCATTATTGCATGAGCACATTTTCTTTTAACACATGCATAACCTATTGACCAAACTATTAGAAAATACACACCACAAACAAAACCCACTGGGGACAAATCTCCCTCTTACAATAAATATTTCCAGAGGTTTTTACCAGTCATTGCAAAAAAAATTAAACATACTGCAGTACACAAACTCAGATCTTTTCATATTCCTCAAATAGAACATAGCTAGAATCGTAGTTACAGTTATTGAGATGAAGCTCTATACTGTCAAAATAAATTTTTAAAAGGCTTATTGTTTCAGAACCTAAACATAAATCACCATTTGCAAATCTTAAGAGATCTCCTTTATAGAGCAGTGCAAGACACCTGCACTGAATCCATGTTAACAACCTTTTTAAATTTACATTTTTTACCCTCATATGTGTAGAACAGAAATGGGGAGGGGGGGAATCTTACTTCTACTGCTTTCTATTCTTTTCTTCTATATACTAGAATTTATGAGCCAAGTTTTAGAGCTTCCACTTTTCAAAGCACCGAATTAACATTTTTTCCTCCATTTAGAGAAGCAGCAGTAAAGGTCATGCAGTATTATTCCATCTTCCATGAAACCATGTTTTTGGAAGTTCAGTTTCTTCTTAGTCATTCTCACCAGCGTTCCTCATCTTCCTGTCCTCACCAGTATATTTACCAAAATATCTATGGCAGAAAACTCTCTCCCAAACAAAAGTAAGACGAAACCCTTAGTAAAGTGAATTAGAGGTAAGACTTTCTTAATATAGTTCCGGCTAGTAACTAATTACCTACAGTTGTCACCCTCAAATTTAGAGGTCATCAGAAAATCACATGCTACCTGTGGCTCTGACAATACCTCTGAAATGGTCTCATAAACTCAAAGCTAAAACATATTCAGAATCAAACAGATTACCCTAAACATTTCTCTATTCTGCTGAAGCTCAAGTAGTCACACAACTCCTTACCGTTCCCTAACGGATTTTCCACAGATGAAACATGTCCATTTTCTCTTTCCTCCATGAGTACATTCTATATGGCGTTTCAGATTTCCTGTATCATTAAACTGGCGGCCACAAATATCACAAGGAAAAGGCCCTACAAGGAGACAGACACACATAGTATTATTAATTGTCAGTTAAACCAAACAAGATGCAGATTGGTTAGTTTTGGCTAACAAATGATTCATCTTCACTACAGTCAGCATACTTTAATTAGAGATTGTGCACTTTCTGCTCAATTAAGATACTTCTAATACCTGTATTTTTGTGAGTTTCATGATTGTAAAGCAAAAATTTAGAATTAATTAGGCCCACTTAGACTGTTTGAAAAATCAAATTCCAATTACTATCACCAATCTACTTCCTACACAGCAGAAATAATTAGTAGCAATAAAAAAGTCTTTAGAATACTTCAGGAGGAAAGAAAAAGGTATTGGAAAAACTTCAAGAAGAATCTGACTCTACAATTGAGAACCAATTTAATGCAAAAAGGTTTAAAACAAAACTAACCTTAATTCTTCTTCCTCACCAAAATTTTGCTTTTATTTAGGTACAACACATTCCCTCAAAAGGACAGCTGAACAGAAAAGTAAAAAAACAAACAACAAAAAAACCCCAAAACCCAGCTTCCCCACAAAATCGGAAAAGAGAGAACTGGAAAAGGAGGTGGGGTGGAAACCAGACTGATTAGGACATACAATGGTGGAGGAAGGTTTTACTTTAAATCTATTGTTTACATGTCCGAAGGAGGTTTCTATACCGAGATGGAATTTTTCTTGATGTTTCAGTCTTGCAAATCGGGATTTAAAGTGCTCTTCACAGTAGGTACACTTAAAGGGTTTATCCTGAGAGTGAAGGATCATATGCTCTTCTAAATGAGGTCTTCGAGTGAAAGATTTCTTACAAATCTAAAATGATAATAGACTTTGTCAAAGGTATATCAGTTATAACCAGGTTTATTTCCTACTCATAAACTCTATCAGCTTAGTTCATCTGCTCTGTCCAGCAATGTAAAATTAAACATGTATTATTCAAAAACATACTCTATCCCAACTTGTAAAGCCTTGCAGTCAACATCAAAAAATCTGCATCCTACATAAACCCTAGTGGATTACACTATATAAATTAGGATGCCAGTCTACCACAGCCTAAATCGAACTACTGGCAACTTCTGCAAAGTTTTATGTTCCACCGCCTCTTCTTTTTACTGTCTCCAGCCCTTACCAGACTCTTTTTCCCACGGTGTTTCAACATAGTAACTCAGCAGAAAATAACCCAATCGAAAAAAATAGTTTTGCTTTGTTTTTAGATGCTGAAACAGCTCAGTTGGACTGTAGTAAAAGCTCTTGTAGTATAAGCTACTGTAGAACTGGAGTGATATCTGTTCCTTTATTTCCTCTGGGAAATCCTCTGACAGCACGTATTAAAGAGAAAATGCTAATACCAATGAAGAAATACAACTCAAAATATATTTTAGAGAAACAGAACTTCCACAACATTAAAATTATGTGAACTTTTTAGTACTGTTTTCAGATTAATCAAAATCTAAATGTTCAAGAATTAGTATTAGTCATTAAAGTCAGCGTGCAGTTCCACTACAGATTTAAGCCACCACTCTAAATTTAGGCACTTAAACTAGGTATTACAATTTAACATCAGGGTCCTACGCTTTAACATAAGTCAACACGGCGCTCACTGATTTCACTGTGAAACTACCACAATTGTCTGTAATAGCTGAATTTAGTACTAACCCCCATACATTAAAATGTGCAATCAGTTTCTCAGAACACACCTGAATAACACTCTTTTAGCCTCAGAAAATCAGAAACAACAGCTGTATTTGTTTAAAAAATCATTAATGTTAAATATAAGTGTAAGAAAATCCCAGACCTGTAAAAAGTATAATAGTGTTCTTGCTTTCCTTTACTATATACTCTACTGTTTCTGTGAACTTGCTCATATTCCTGAAGGATCCAAGTATGGTCACTGAATCCTCGTGTTCACACATGGACTACAGCATAAACCAAGAACCCGAAGAAATCCTGCTGCTTACATCTGTGGCACCTCAGCTCTCAGAACATACTAAACAACCTGAAAACAAAGTCACAGCTCCTAAGGGTTCTGCTCATTCTCTAACTGCTATAAAAGCTAGAATTCTACCCCTGCTTTCAAGTCCATTTTCCATGCACATGAGCAGTCCAAGAGCAGCTCACTTTTTAAAAATTTCTTCCTAACATAAACTTAAAAATTTCAAGCAAAACAAAAACCAAACAACCAAACCACAAAGTGGATTTACGAAATCATTCACCTAGTAAGAGTACTTTCCACAAAATGAACATCAACAATTTTGCACAATTGATTCCTACTAAAGTTTTTCTTATCTAGTAACAAACAGAATCTGTAATATGTTAACACAACATAACTTCATCTGGAAGATCACACTCTTTGGTCAACCATGTTAGTATCTCCAACCATGGTACCATCACCAGCAGATGAACACTACAGCTTCTGACAGTTGGTATCTTTCAACCTCCCACTGTATATTTATAAGTAAGAGTTCATAAACAAAGCAAGATTAGTAATTATGTTACAGCACCTAATATTACAGACATCCAGGACATACAGAAGTTTGCATAAACAAAACATCTGTCCTGAAAAAAAAAGTCAAAAGTAAACTAATCTCCTTTAACAAACAAACAAGAAACAAAACCAAAACCCCACATTTGAAACCTTAAAATACTATTGGCCAGAAGACAGAGTAGGAAGCTCTACGAACTCCTTTTTACAGCAGACGTACTTTCACACATATACCTCTCCTGGGGAAAAAAAAAAAGAAAGGATTCTACGATTTTACAACTAAATTTAGTAAAAATTTAAAATTCTGTTGATGTGCATATGCAGCTAGATGGGATTCCCCATCATTGGGCACTTTTAAGATTCAGCTGGATAAAGTGCTGGGGCACCTTTTCTAGACTGTGCTTTTGCCAAGAAAGGTTGGACCAGATGATCCTTGAGGTCCCTTCCAAGCTGGTATTCTCTGATTCTATAATAAATGAAAAAGTGTTTCATATTTAACCTATACTTTCCTCACTATTGAGAGAGCCTTCTGAAGAATGTATTCTTTATGGTCACTGATGTTCAAAATTAACGGGAGAGCAAACACTCTGTTTTTAAAGTATTCAAAAAAACTCAAGCCTAACAATCTACAAATTGATGTATTTTAACAATAGTAATAGCTAATCACATGAAAAAATAGTGCCTTCAACTATTTTAGAATTCAATTTGGTATTATCTACTCAGTCACAAGCTGTACATACAGAATAAAGTTCAGTCTTTAAATCAGGACATAAAGAGGAAACTTACAGCATCACTTACAAAGCTTACTGAGATGTCACTGAAAAACACATACCGTATTTTCACTTAAGTATGCAAGTCACAAAACAACACAGTATCTATACGAAAAAAAACAAAACACAAAAGTACTGAATTATTACTTACATCACATTTCCAACCTTCACTCTTTGTCTTCTTGATAGAAAGAAATTCTTGTACATTCTCTGGATGAAACCTAGAAGAAAGACAGCAGTTGAAAGTAGTTATCACCTTCTAAGATGAAGATCACCCAAATACTAAATATCCATTTCTAAACTTTATGCGTCATGACACTTTATCAACAAACCAGCAGAACAGAATACTGATAATTACACAGTTCTAAAGTACCAAGTAACTGGCAAGCAGTGTTGACTACAGCCTCCTGTAGAATCTCATATGACAATTGGTAAGACAAAGGACAGTTTCAATTATAATGCTTTACGGATATTTACAAGGAAAGAGAAGAATAGCGGTATGTAAATAATAATACCTTATAATTAGACCTGTCATAAAAAATTCTTCACCTAAAGGAATCTGCATGGAAATGATTTATCCGATCTATTATGATCAACAGTATAGCAATCAACATCTAATCCCAAAGAAGATATTTTATTCTTCCTCCAAATTAATAGTAACACAGGTAATTATTAAGACTGCTGTGTTCTGACTGACTGGGCTAGCTAATCTGAGCATTCTAAAATTTACAGTAAAAACCTATGGTAGAACTCCCACAGAACCACTACCGCTATTTAGTCAATTCCTATGTGCCCCTTATGGCAAGTCAGTTGATACTGCTAATCCCTATGTCCTTTGAGAAAATACTTGTTTGAAAAAAACAGTTATAGAAATAATGCAAAATATGCTGTGTGCATACATACATTTATCTTTGCTTAAAGATTATTCTTCAGAAATGCGAGACAAACTTGCTCATACTTGCCTCTTCACATGTTTTGCTAATGTCTTTTTGCTTGCATGCAGCTTATTACAGTAGGGACATTTGTGTTCCTTTTTATGAAAGTTAGTATCACTAGAGTGTTTCTTTCTGTGCACTGTCAGGTTGGACTTCGTTGAATAGCGCTGATGACATATATCACACTCAAACGGCTTCTCACCCGTGTGCACATGTGTATGGCTCTCATATTTGCCTATACAACGACAAAGAAAATCTGTTAGCATAAACCGTAACAGGCATCACCTACAATATACACATTTGGGGTTTGTTCTATAATATCTCTCTCAAATGTGGTCAAGATCTACATACCTTCCACACACATCTAAAGATTTCTACTGGTTTACACCACTGAAAACTGCACAATGGCCACATATGTGTTTGATCCAAAGTTCCTTCACACATTTCCATCTTGACTACTTTTAAGAGAAGGAGTAAAAATAAAAGGGCTCCGTATTACTGTTAAATCTGTGTGAGGGTTACGAGTCCCTCTTGTTCAACCCTACAGCTTACTCTGTTCTTAAGTACTAAAAGTTATACTACTATTCTTTCATTACACTGATTGTGAAGTACCTTTTCAGAACAGGGAACAGCCTTGCAACAAAGTGATATTTTTAAAGTACTTTCAAATAACAGAACACTGAATGAATGATTGCAAATGATCTGTATTTGGGACTCAAGATATTACCATAAATACTAATCTCCCATTTCTTTCACATTGCTTGTATTTCCTCTTCTGTTTGTCAGGGGTTTTTTTCTGAGGATAGAATTCAGTCCTGCAACAAGGATCTACCTACCTAAAGACAATAGCAGGTTCTCTGCTTTGTATTTATTTTTTTCTCTGTAGAATATGCATCATACTTCTAGGAGTTACATAAAGAAAAAAAAAGTACTATAGCTTATAAATTTAAAATACAAGTCAATCGTCTACAGTAATGATGAAGAAGTATTTTATGTATCACTTGTTTGAATGCTATTTCTCACGTATTTTTTGAGCACAAAACTAGAATTCTAAGTCATGAAAGTGCAAAGAGAAAAGGGCTTCTAGTGACGAAACCAAAACGTACCATTACAACCCTAAATACTTACAAGCCATTTATTTTGGCACAGTAGCCTTTCAATATTAAAAACAAAGCTCTCAAATTCAGAAAAATTCCTATGTTGCAATAATTTTAAGATATGCCATTACACGTACAGTCGAATCCCACATTTTTAATGTTAAATAGATTCTACGATATAATTTGTGACCTTGGAAAATGCATTTCAGTAAGCTAAGCACACTGTGAGTAGGAATTAACACACATACCAGGCCCACCTCATTTTCATAAACTCCTGAAAGTTCAAAATTATGAAAGACACCATGTGTCTATTATAAGAACACCAAAAAATGCCTAACACTATGAAGAACTGTTTCTTTCCTAATTCCCGTGACTGAAATGAAGTCAATACCTTACACACCACAATCCAACATTTATTCCAGCTGAAAGAACATGAGAATTTTTGAGCACAGAAGTAATTCGCTTTCAATGCAGGGAAGGACAACAGAAAAGCTAGAATTTTGACTTTTCTGATATCCTGAGTAACTACACACCTAGATTTGACTATAACATAAATGATCCTAAGAGAACAGACTACGCTGACAAAGTATTACTTGGTGTTAAGTACTGACCAGAAAAATCGAGCTAGAAGTCAGAGCGACTAGGTCATAAGCATCTACACATCATGCAGAATAAAAGAATTTCAGGCTGTTTAACAATGGTGCTATTTTACTTCAGCAATAATGACAGCTTTGTTACTTAAAATTAATTTGGCAGAAAATACAAGTTTCAGACTTCATGCAATTTATCATTTCCTATCTTGCTGTACTTCCCTCTTTTTTCAATGCTGCTTTTACATACCAGATGGTAACAACCAGAATCCAGAGCAGTGAAAGAGAAATAAATTTAGCATTTGCAGATTTTTCAAATAACGCATTTAGTTCATTTATTGAAACTGTTTAGCACCACAGACACAACAACTTAATACATTCAGAAAAATTAGCAGCATACTGGATCAATGAGACAATCCAGAAATTCTGATCTTCACTTTCTAGGACAGAGAAAAAGGCTCAGTTTATTTCCCATACAAATAGCACCACCATATGGTAAAAAGGAAAGAGATCAACCTAACTTGCTCTTACCTATTCGATCAAATTTTTTGTCACACTTGGGGCACTGCAGTAGTTTTTTGCTACTGCTTTGAATGATGACTGGAGCTAAGCCTTCAGGAATATTTCCCATTGAATCAACTGCCTCAGAACCCTCTTCAGTATCATTCTGTTCTTTTTCACTTTGCTCTTCAGAGTCTGAATCTTCACCTGACATTTCCTCTTCCTGTCCCTCTTCATCAGCGTTGCATTCACTTTCACTGTCTTCAAATTCACTTCTGTCAGATGTTTCCTTGTCAGAACTGACTTTTTCCAAATTGCTGTCAGAGGCATCCCCACTTTCATTGTCACTGTTATCAAATTTAGCTGGGCATTTACGGTTCCTCATAGAACGTCTAGTGGAAAAGTCGGCCTTCTCAACCATTTTTAACCCATGTTTTCTTTCCAGTGAAAGAGATCTGTGGGCTTTGGCCAAATGATTTTCTAGGGACTTCTTGTAACAGAAGCTTCGACCACAAAAAGTGCACTGATGGCTATTTAACAGTTTACCTGTCAGTTCATTGAATGTCTCTACTGGTGTAGGTGCATCAGCTACCACATCAGTCTGTACATTAGAAACACTTTCATTATTTAGTAACTTCACTGCATCTATGATATCTAAAAATTTTGCTGCTTCCAGCACTAACGGAATTTCATTTTTATATACAAAAAACTCAGAGGTGTAGAGAAACTCAAGCAAATGCTGAAAGACAGAATGAGTTACATGATCTAAAGTGACAACATCGGTGCTTGGATTTTTGCTCAAACAAGCATGAAAATAACTACTCCCAACAGCCACTACAACTTTGTGAGCACTAAATTCTTTTCCTTCTACAATTATAAGTAAATCACAAAATGATGGATGTTTCTGTCTATCATCATTTAAGTATTTAAGTAGATTTTTGTTATATTGCAAAGAGCTTAGGAGCTTTCTTTGTTCTGACGACGGTGAAAGTTCTTGGGAAGATTCAAGCTGATCTGCAGGAGCTACTTCTGCAGGCTTTGAGACAATTTCTTGTGCACAGTCTACTACAAGAATCTGTTCCGAAGTATCTTTCTCATGACCAAGATGAACCTTTTCGTTTACATTTGCAGTGAGCCGTCTCCTTTTCTTCATTGCAGAAGTGCAACTTTAAAATCAGGAGCTTCATAGGTGACTGGCAAAAAATTCTTGTCAAGACTTGGTTCTGCTCCAGACCTTAAGAAAATACATAACAGTAATCTCATAATCTGCAAAAGAATTATGACAAAAATTACTCTTAGCACTCAATAATAACTTTCTTATTAATGCTTTCTGTATTTCACTCTTTTTTTTATCTACCCTGCATACCTTCAGCTTTAAAATCTCACTTCCCATTCCAGCCCACGGCATAACGGTCCTTGGAGCAAGTGCACCGACACCGCCTATTATTAGATCTTATAAGGCGGCGGGGGCTGGTTCTGCTCGGCTCCTAGACACGTACAGCCTGGGAAATACCCCGGGACGGGCGTACACCGTTGTTATTATTACCACACCGAAGCGCACTCGCTTTCCCTTTAATCCCAACACTGCAAACCAACCCTTCTGCTTCCACCGCCGGGCGCCCGTCCCCTCGGACCGGCTGGGAGACCCGCCCGGCGCCTGAAAGCGCTGCCGGGGCCGTGGGCCTCCCCCCGCGCCTGTCACCGCCAAGTGTCAAGTCCCTGGCCGGGCTCCCGCCTCTCTCGGCAAAGACCGCGGACGGTGTCTTTGTCCCCGCGCCAGCAGGGCCGCCGCGGAGCCGAGGGCCGGCCAGGGGGCCCTTGCAGCACCGAGCCCGGGGGCAAAAAGGGCGACACGGGCCCGCCCCCCTCATCTAGGCGACCGCGACGGCGTCCTCCTCGCCCGCCCACTGCCGAGCGGGACACAAAATGGCCGCGCCACCCCTCCGGGCCTATCCCCACCCGCTGCCCCGCCGGGGCGGCCTCACGCACCTGCACGGCGCCGGGCGCTCCCCCGGGGCCCGCTCGGCCGTTAAACGCCGCTGCACTACGCGGCC
>JAOXJK010000004.1:9276321-9350187 GCA_025774025.1 Xenus cinereus
GTTGTTTTGTTTAATTGGTTGGACTAGATGATCTTAAAAGGTCCCTTCCAACCTGGGTGATTCTGTGATTCTGTGATAATAGAACAACTAGTTATTTCCATAATTTCCAATGTAATGAACAGAAAATACAGTAAGTTCTGCATGCCCAGCCTTCCAAAAGTTAATTCAATTTCTTGACCAATTAGCCAATTGCAATTACCATGTCAAATTGAAATTTGGTGTAACTATTTACTTTGGAGTTATTGGTTTCCCGCCTTATCTAAAAAGAGTGTTCTATAAGGACATGTTATGTTTATCTACTTCATTCATTTAATACTGAAGTCTGACTTTGCTGCTGCGGGAATGGAGGGGGTCAAGGTTAACATGGCTCTTGTTTGATCCATTCTTCGGTAGTCAGATGCTGCCAGAGACTGTTTAATTTACTCTGATTAATCTTATTTAAGAAAAGAGTGAGCTGTATGAGATGTGTCTCTAGACTACAGTTCATTTCTACCATTTAGCAACATACATGGGTACATCTCCGTGGCAGGTATTCTTCAGACACATGAGTTGTTCCTGTAGTTAGCCGAGGACATGAAGCAAAAGTCCTTCAAAATCCTGTGGGCATATGGAGTTTCTCCTCGCTCTGCCACACTAGTGGTTAATATCCTCAATTTTGAGTGCAGCTGAAAGCTGAGGAAATCTTACCTTGCCGGCAGAAGGAGCTTCTGCAACACGCACAGGCCTTCAGATTGTGGCTTCTGCAAGGACGTCATGTTTGCTACTGCGAATACATCTTTTCCTGTAGGTGCTTCTATAGGGGACAAAACATTGTGCTTATAGTTAAGGTATTGAAGATGCAGTTTCTGATAACAAAATGGTATCTTTCTGATAGTGGTAACTACCTTAGAAGCACTGGTTTAGAAATTCTTGTACCCCAGAAACTCAGGGGCTCAGATTTAGAAGTCTGAGTCCCACAAAATTATGTTTGAATGTGTGAATGTCGGTTCTAAAGTCCAACTGTGGGCGCTAAGATAAGACCTCTCAACAGCTGCCCGTGCACAACAATCATGTTCACCCAGGCTTTCACTGTATTCAAAGAAGTTACTACAAAAATGCCTTACCTTAAAATAATAAAAAAAAACCCAGTAAAAAAATCTTCATACCCAGGAAAATAGAAAGTGCTGCGTGAAATTCAGCCTGTGCAAACACTTAGCGTGTCCACACACAAAATTTAAGATGCAGTTCAGCAACTGAATTCAGCAACAAACCACCTGGTGATTTTAGGGGCCCTCTGGATACTAACAGAACATAAATTAATTACAGTAGTAACTACCACTCTTTTCCCCTCTCCCATCCAACATGATGCTTAGAGATCAAGCTGTGCCATCTCCATCCAGGGGACGTTTTCCTTTCACTGGCATGGGAACGCGGTGACATCATGTCAATATGTATGTCACTTTCACTGAGGTCAGTATCACCACCAGTGATTAAAATAGGTGTGAAATATTCTGAATCAACACAAGTTTGGAAGGCAGAATATTTCATTTTACCTTGTGAACAATATAATTCAAACTGACAATCTTGCAGGATTTAGTTTGGTGCAAAACTGTAGCCTTTAAGAAATGCATTAGCATTAAGATGAATGCTGTCTTAACCAATACTTAGCAGGAACTTGATATCCCTTTGGGGCACTTACTGTTACCTATTGTTCCCATAACATTATCTAATACTTTAGCACAGAGGCCAAGATTTCCAAGAGGAATTTAGTACTTGCCAGGACCCACACTGAGACACTTCAGAGATGCCTGCGGCGAATTTTTGCTTTGCACTTTTGGGAAGTCACATCCTTCAACTGGAAACCTGCAAATCAAAGAGCTCCACATTGTCAGATGCTTTTCAAAACCTTGTCACAAACAATCAACACAATGACTAAATAAAGAAAAAGGAAAAAAAAAATAAGGGATATTAGAGATCAGGAAAAATGAGGAAGCTTCTCTATTTGCCCATTACAAATATTACTTGTTGGCAAGTACTGTGTTTTGCATTTCCATTGCAAATTGCAGTATATACGTATATAGTGCAAGCAACCTTAGTTACTAATCCTGCCTTCCTGATTCTTGCTTTCTCCTCCTCTACGCTGTTGCCTGCTGGAGGTTTTGGGTCTGAATTCCTTCTGAAACCACTTAGTATTGATCAGGTGAAATGGTGCGAAATACTAGCTTAAATCTCTTCCAAATACCTTTGAAATTGCTGCTTGCCTATACAATTATCTCCTCTGAAATGGATGGGGGGTTCAATTTAGTTCCAGTACTTAAAGTTTTAGGACTTTCTGGTTTGGTGTATGAACTATCCCATTGTCAAGGAAAGTAAAAAGAGAATTAGAAGAGGATTTGTAAGTCTGTTAACATGTCTGTTCTGCTGAAGTAAAAAGCATAGAGGTAAAAAGTAAATTTACAACCCGTTTAGCACTTAATATGTCAGTGCTTTTGTAAAAACACTATTTGCCTCATCTTGTCAAGCACTCCTGTAACCTTGACACTCACAGGAAGATTATTAGTACAGACAGAAACTTCCTGATTAGACGGTTCATTAGCAGCAAGGTACTGAATACTAATTGCAAATTTTCATCTGCCTTGACAAGGCCTGACCTAGCATTCGTCTGACAGTGGAATTGCTTCCCTGGTGATATCAACCACACACAATATGGTAAAAACATGTTATTTCGCAAAAAATTTATCAGATGAGGATAAGTGAATCACACGCTATTGAGTTCTGCAGGTCCCAGGGGAATGCTGTTGTACCTTCCAGAGTCACTTTGTTTTGCCTATCTAAGTTTAAAATACTTTGTATGAAAACCAAACAGCTTAAACTCCATGCCAGAAATGCAGTAATCTGAACAGATTCAAGCGCGCAAACATGGCTTGAAATTCATGTGGTTGAAAATACAATTGGAAGTAGAGGCTGGGTTTTCGCTCCCATCATTTCTGTCATCTCCAAAATTAGATATATCTGAGTGAATCATCTTGATGCTTTGGTAATCTCTGGTTAAATTTGTATTTTAGGTTAGCAGGTGGAAAACCCTCATTAATGAGCAGGAAAATGGCTACATGGAGAAGCAATAAAGTAATCATAATTTCAACAAATGCATTACGTTTAAGGAAGCAATAGCCTTGACAGGTCTTGCAAAATAACTTTGCATTTTCAAATATAGCCCTTCAGTTTCATAAAACCATTTACAATCTGCAAATTGGCAGAACTGGAAGCTCATGCTCTGGGTGTTCTGGAAGAAAATGTGCTTTGAAGTGCCACTCAGGCTAAGGGAGGAATAAAAAGAGCAAAGCAAGAGTTTGATATGTACACCCTACTAACAAAGAAAAAGAAGCTCAGAAGTAATGTTTGCAGACTAACATAAGAAGTTAAATATACTCAGAATACTTGTCTGTGGAAAAGCACCGGCCAAGGGAGTTTCCAGTGGTCTCTTACAGGCAGTTAACTTAGCAGGTATTGTGAGAAATTAATGCACGTAGTTGTTCATGTTGCAAGGTGCCTAATTAAAATACAAATAGATAGCAGTTTTGTTAATGAGGTTAACAATTTCCTGTTACAATACAACTCTCTATCCACAAGACTGTTTAGCCAGCCCTTATTCACATTGGTTTATCTGCTGTCCATTGGTTTGTTCATTCATAATTACCCAAAGAGCTACAAGGTAAAAAAAAAAAACATGTTTCATAAAGTGGGTGCAAATACCATCAACAGGAAGATGACCTGGTCAAGTCCATTTTAGCAAACTCCATTGTTCTGAATTTTTAATAAATACTAAAGAATGTGTTTTAATGCCAAAAAAACATGATGTCACATCTGAGTGACTTCATGCCCTTGTGCTCCATACTTTTTCCTAAAAAGAAACTCTCCCAGTGGTGAACAGTGGCACGTATCTGTGGTGAAATTTGGGGAGAAATTAGCGGAAAATCTAAATAAGGAGTGCTGCTGAATGCTAGCAAGAAAAGCTAAAGAACCTAGGAAAAAACTAGCACCATTTTATAAAGCAGAAGCTTTCTGCATTAGGTATGCAGAACTGGGGACTGAGCTAATATAGGCTGAAACTTGTGCAGAAAAGCCAATGCTATATTCAGCAAATCACAGGATCATACGGATGAGAAGGGACCTCTAGAGGTCTCTAGTCCAACCACCTGCTCAAAGTAGGTCTGGTTTGAGCAGGTTGCCCAGGACCTTGCCCAGCTGAGTTTTGCACATCCACAGACCTCCCTAGTCAAATTATCTTTAGCTCAGTCACTCTTCCACCCTTTCATGAAATCACTCCCCTGCTCCTGACTAATTACCATTGTTTTAATTGCCAGTGAACAAAAAGGATTTAATAAAAGTTCCAGATTAGTCACCAACAAGCACTTTGTAAACTCGCATCTTCCAAACTCAGGGGAATTTTTATATGAATTATTTAACTGTCCTAATTTCCATTCATTTTATAGTTTAGATTAAAACTACGATAACATTTTACAGACTGGAAAAGAAGTACCAGTTACTTAAGAAAATAACCTAAAATTGCAATTGACCTAGAAGGCACAGGATGGCATCAATAAAAATTGCACTTTAAATTGGAGCAACATTGAACAATCAGAAAACAACATGCCTAGCGGTGAGAGGCAGAAGATACACAATTAATTAGTACTGCTGTCACCTGAAAGTTGCAAACGGTGCTTATATCAAGCAATAAAAGATGTTAGATAATTAAGTTTTTGGGCCAGAGTCGCATTAAAATATTTTACAAGACATGACACTGACTAGTATAGACTGATACCATATCACACTGTAATTATTGCAAAGAAGCAATCAGAATGGAAAAGAGCAGCACTTAAGTACAGAAAATGGCAACACAAACCCTTTTCCCCTAAGAAAATGGTATAGTCTCTGACTTACAAGACTGCAGAATCTCATAAAATCTAAGCTATACTGAAAACATATGGAGATTACATTTAGATGTTATGTTTCACTGGGTACAAATGATGTTCATGAAGAGCCACTGCTGCGGAAATTCAAACCCTCTCCTGTAGGCAACTTCAAGGAAGTTAGTTTAGTTTGCTCCCCATTAAATTCGGGGACATGAATAAGTGATGAAGAAGAGGAAACATTTGAAATAGGCATTGAGAAATGCAGAGCTAATGCAGAGCAGGGTGAATGAGCAGCTTTTTTGGCTATCCAGAAAGCAATTAATTCAACTTTCAAAAGATCTAGCATTTGTTCGTACACTTGCTATATAGATTAGCCAAAGAGTTACTTAGCAAATTCTTTAATTCAAATGTCAACACATGCATTTACACCATATCTCAGATCGGTGGCATGTCTTCATGTCTATGGACTGAAAGGTTTGCTTAGAGCACAGATTTTGCATATACTTCAATAACTTTCAGTAAAACATCCAGATGTAACAGATGTGACTGCTTCATTGCAGTATTTACCATATATTCCTTTGAAAACTTCATCTTTTCTTACCAAAGATCTTTGCTCTTTACTTTTAAATATACAAAGGATTTATTTTTTAAACTGACTGGTGTGTTGAATCTGTAAATGTTCAGACCAGATATATTCTAACAGTTGATTGAACTATGCCTTCTTCCTCAGTTTTTTAATCCTCTAGATTAATACACAGTGTTTCCCTAGTGAAAATGAAATCAATTTAATCAGCAGTTACAACAACCATAAGAAGTATCAAATTCCTGTTAATGGAGACTAATTCCACAAAATCAATTTAAAAAATTTTCAAAATTGCAATGGAAAATGTTGTTCTTATAAGTAACTTCCACAGTAACAAACTTAAATACTATTGCACTTAAAGCAGGCGATCAGCACTGAGCTCAACTGCATAACTTAGCCCAACAGAAGAATTCCCAGACGGCAGAATAGTATTTTCATGTTCATGTTGTAATGCTTATATATTTTACTAGATAATTTCAAACAGAAACAAAATAGACAGATGGCAAGGAGAGGAAAACATCCAAACAACTATAAATGTACATATGAAACAAAAGGGATTACTAAAAGAGACAGAGTTGAAAAATACAATTAGCCATGTAATTATATTTAACTTTACAGTTACCTAAGTACTTTCCACTAGGAACTCAGTTCATCGTCCTGTTCATAACTCATGACATTTGACTAGGAAATCCAGCCTGGGTTGCCATGGGAGAGACCAGGGCTTTTTGAAGCCCCCTGAAGAATGGAGCTGGGAGCTCAGAGGAGCTGGAGGCTGCGGGGCTGGGGCTCAGCCTGCGGGAGGGAGGGTGGAGGCCTCCTGAGAATCGGAGGAGATAGTGGTGCTGGTGCCAGGAGGAGCGAAAGAGGGTCTGAAAAGATGTGCTACAAGGTTGTCAGTGGGTGAGTGCAGTTGCACTTGAAGGAAGTGGGAAAGGGAAGGCCTTGCAGCAGGAGAAATTTTTAAATTATTCAGTTCACCGAGCTGAAAGAGTGGATGTGAAAATACCTACCCATTATAAACAACTGTCTTAAATTCATGTTGGCATGTACAGTCTGCTCCCTACTCACCTGAGGCCTTAAGCATATGCTTGACTTTAAGTCTGGGCTTAGTTCCATTAAGTGTACGTGTAAAGTTAAACACATTATCAAAGGCTTCCTGATCTGGGGATCAAGATTCCACCGAATCAGTGAGGACAAAAGACAATACCAAATGTATTGATCATTATCTGTTTTACAGCCATTATAGCAATGGCCAAGCAGATTTTTCGGGGTTGTTCCTGGGCTGGGAATGGCTGGTCTCTGCAGTGCGACAAGGAGAGCGGGCTGGAAGCGCTGAGGACCAAGGGACAGAAAGGCTGGTAGAAGTGAAGATGGTGGAAAGAGGAGATTCACTGCCAAATAGGCAGTGAGTGCTGCACTGCCGTGCCCACTGGGGAAAGCTCCTCTGAGTACGGGCAGACTCATTGCACTTGCGCCAGCCACAGCTGTCTAAAGCCAGCTCTGGCTAGAAAGAAATGGAGTCCGTCCCCTGTCCCCATCCCCTTCTTGTATTCATCTTGCCTCCTGAGTCTCTAAGCGACTGGTTTCTCTCTCAGCAGTTCAAAATTACAACACTGAAGCTCGGAAGACCTGTGCCAGCTCCCAGTTATTATGCTTTTTAGTGACGGCAAAAGCATTCAAATCCAGCGTAAACAATAGCAACAAAACCAAACCAAAACAAAAGATTGTGGAAGAGAACAGGCTAATATCTAACTACAAAAAATATTGGGAATGGGGATGTTTCATCTTGTTACTTCATGTGCTAATGAGGTCAGATACACAAAAAATGCAGTTAGCAGAAAGTGCTTGTTAGCTGACTTTATGCAGGAAAGCATAAAGTGTTTGTACGATGAATCAGGAGGAGTGTGATGTAATGGAGGTTTAGTAGAAGATAATGTGTGATGCATTTTGAAAGATTAAAAGAGCGCTGTGCCTTATCAGCTGTGCGGTGTCAGCCAGGCAGAGCGCACCGTTCACAGCACGGTTCTGCAGCAGAAAGCTGGGGAAAGACTCCAGTCCAGCTCGCAGACAAATCTGCACCAGGTTTGAAAAATCACTCGGACCTGCCAAAGTAAAACCTTAACAAGCACAACTGCCTTTTGAATCAAAGTCTGTAGGTTTGCAGTGAACAGGCTGATGAGGGGCACGGGCAAAGATGGCTTGTAGGGGACTGGGTGCCTTGGGTCTTACCTTAGTTTCATAGATGAGGAGGAAGCGGTGAGGATCAGCACCAGCCCTTTGGACAACAGGCAACTCCGCGGAGGATGTCCTATCAAGATGAATATGGCTCATTCAAGAATTAACTCTCTACTCATCTTCTACCTCAGTTTTTTGCTGCTCATCCACTTAAAAAGTAAGATTTGTGCTTTTTCTTATTGTTCTGACATGTCCTCTGGGTAGATGGCTAGATGTGCGCTTCTAGCAGGAAGCTTTTGTTGTCAGAAGGCTTTAAAAATTTGATGGAGATGCCAAAAAGATTTTGTCCATGAAACTAAGTTGTACGAACTTGTAGCACGATAGCTTTCCTGATCTTTGTGCTTAAACTTTTTTTTTTTTAATGAAGAATGAAAGCATGTTTGATGCCTTGCTTCTTGTATTGAAAGTACAGCAATAAAATGTTCTGGTAAAACTGTACCTATACTTTAAAGTCTGCATTTTTATACTATTCATACAGTAAATTTAAACCTATCTGATTAAAAACTAGACTAATTTATCCCTTGCTAATGCTGTTCATGTTATGTATTTTAGTAGCACCCACTGCTTTGTTACATAAGCATTTTTAATTACAACTTCTAGAGAAATCAGTTATTAAACAACTGTGATATATTTGGTATTCTAAATATCTCAATTATGAGGGAGTATAAAATTTCAACTATTTTTATAGAGAAATATTCTCGGCAAACTTCCACATAAACAGAAGTATGCAAAATATTGGAAGTCACAGTGGGTTTCCTTGATAATTTTGTCAGATGGCTGAGAGTAAATACAAGCCAAGGAGGCTAAATGGCCTCAGCTGGTGAGGCTGATATATGTTTATGAAAAGCAATAGCTCTTGAACATGTTTAAAATGAAGACAGGCAGGATCTGTGTCTGTCTGAGGAGCGTGTTTGATTTGTGTCTGTTGAATGTGAATCACAATAAGACAAAGCTTTGAGCAGCTGCCATTAAACAAGAAGACTTGGCATTAGCGTACAATGTTGTGTAATCTGGGTCACCTTCTGTTGCTGCATCACTCAAATTGTTACTTGGACAGTTTACAGCCCAACATAAATTAAAGCCTGAAAAGCAAACAGATGCAGTTGGATCAACCAGCACTGAAAAAAGCCAACAATCCCACACTTCAAGATATAGGAGAAAGTACAGAATGTCATAGAAACATCATTTTATCTTAGTAGTTTCCTTCCTTGGGGATGTACTGATGTGAATCAGGGAAGTCAAAATGTTCTTTCTAAATTAACTCACAGCAAGACATATCCTGAAAAAAAAAAAAAAAAAGAAAAAAAAATAATGGATCTTCCACTTTCAAAAACCAATTTTAAATATCTGTATACTGTAGGATGAACAACCAGAAAGTCTCTGAGACAGAGTCTGCTGTCTAATTAAAAGAAAGCAACAGGAGTAGTGTTAGTTAAGAAAATTTCATTTTCATGAGGCAGACGAAATAAAACAAAATACAAAAGCTTTGGGAAAGGGAATAAAAAGTTGAGTGCTTATCAAATTAAAAAGGTCACACTAAAAACGTCATACGGAAACAAAGCATTGCTAGAACGTAAACAACAATAGCCCCTCACCCCCCTCAATTACCAGTTAAAAAATAAGACAAACACAAGTTTTAGCTTTGACCTTGGGTGAGCTCTGCTTAGTGCAGGATGCCAAAGGAAGGAAAAGTACTTATATGTCATTTTGTGCCTTTCCCTTAGCACAGTTGGCTGGGATGACATTTCAGATGTTGCATGAGTTTTCTCTGGGTTATGGGCATATGGCTGGTCTCAAGCAAATGACTTTTCAGCATTGGAGGACTCTCCTTCTCAGGTAGATCTGTGGCTGTCACAAACTGATGTGATACAAATTGATATGCCAGGATGGAGCAGCTACAGCGGGAGCCAGAATCAGGCTCAGGAACATATCTGTATCTATCAATGCAGTGCATTTAATAATCTTGATAGGTATTTTCTCTCAAGAAAGCTTGTATGCCATTTGAAACAGCTAACAATTTCTGTTAATAAAAACGTAACTGTGAACAGACAAAACAGAAATAGAAGCAGAAGAATTGCCTGCAGTTACTTCATTACTTAGAAATTAAAGCTGAGAAAGATCAAGATAGAAAAGCTGAGGATAAAACAGAACAGAGATGATTGCTGATATTTATGAAAGTTATATCAGACATATTTTTAAAATCAATTTACTGGACTTGTCTTCCCCCAAAGGATTCTAATCTTAGGTCCTGCTTAAAGTCTTCCTTATAATTATTCATTCGAAACAGCTTGGGAAATAAATAGTATTCAGAAGCCAAGGCTTCCTAAAAACACACCTGCGTGTAACTTTTCAGATCACCCATTTTCCTGAGGTGAATAGAGGTATGTATACACCCAGAAGTGTCCCATACAGACACTTGAATATTGAACTAAAAAGAAATACAAAGAAAGTTGTTCAATGTTATTGAAATAATTGTGTGCCCTCTTATTTGTAAAATGGCTCATATGATCTTTGGAATGTATTATGAGATACTCTTCTTTAACTCCTGTACAACACTAAGTGTTGAATAGATGGTAAAGTTTTACTTGAGTCTTCTGGCTGCACATAAATCTTCTATGAAGCTGAAGACTAAAGTATTAAAGAATGTAGTCCTGTCACTTGTGGTTCCTTTTGAATCCCCAGGATAAGTAAAAATGTTATTTTACATTTATTATCACTAATAACAACATTTAACATCAAACCATTCAACCTGTAAATCACAGCCTTCTTACAAACAATATCTAATTTATTATTTTTTTTAATTTCCATTGTATAAAATGCTTTTGGAAAGATCATTTGTAATGATCTCCTACTGGAGCCCCAATATGTGGTGCTGTGGTGCTGTTAGGTGCAACACCTGTAGAAATACAAATATAGGTGCTCAGAAATATATTTACTTGATTAAAAAAACCAGATATATTTCCATCCTGAAAAGCTACGTTTCCAAAAACATTGTGGACTTAATCCTTGGCACAGAAAAAAAGGAGCCTATTGGAAAGCCCTTGATGCCTCCTTGTTTGTACACTGGCCTGCCTTGGGGCAAGGGCATCTGTCAGGTTGCTCTGATGTTTGCTGTTTTCTTATCCCTGAGGTGAGGGGGTGCTGCTGGTGAAGGTGTGGAGATTGCACACCCATCCAGGGGCAGGGTTTCTCTGCTGGCAAGCAATGTTTATCCTAATTCACATTCTGTTGTCTTGACGTCACCACAGAGATCATCACCACAACTATGCCACAACACAGCAAGCCTGTGGAAAGGGAATTGCTAGAATCTAGCCCCAAATTCATGTGCTACATGTTTCTTGGGCCTCTGCAAAACACATATTCCACAGGTTGTTTCCTTTCCACACTGGCTTACTGATGGAGCTATGAATCAGTTAAAAGAAAACTCTACCTTCTTTTCTTAATTGTCCTGTGCCTCTTTCTCTGTTGGAAATTTGTTTGGGTGACACTGGTAGATTTTATTTGGGCAAAATTAAATCAGCTAAAATACACTAATTATCTATTCATTGCCAGTCATTACTTTAGATACCAAAGAGTCTCTCTAACCCATGGATGCTCAAGTCTTATATATAGTATTTTATAATTCTCTGCATTTTTTTTTACAATCTCCAAATCACAAAACATGAAGATGATAGACCACAAAAAACCAATTATTTTTGCCTTTTATCTTAATCCAACATCCAGCAACTCACCTTTTTTTTCTTTTCTTTTTCTTTTTCCTTTTTTTTTTTTTTTTAATATAGGTTTTACAGTTGATTATCTATCACTAATACAGAATTATCTTCTTTTCCTTTTGGCAAAAATTCAGTTTAAAATATTTTAATTTCAGAACTATTTTTATTCCAATTTAATGACTTCATGACCTTTCCACAGAGCTGAAAAAAAAATTACTGTTTACTTCATCATTGTTCCCCAAAATATTTATAAATTAAGAATGGAATTTAATTTGGGATTGCTGTGAGCAAAACATCTGAGCTTTACTTGCACCCATTTTCCTCTCCTCTGATATGTTGACGCTATGCAATTTTTCCCCATGGACAAGGTCTTTCAATTTCCTGCAACTATTCCCGTTACCCACACAACTTCTAATTACTGCTTAATTACTGTGTTAGGAATAAAGCTCTATTTATAAAGAGATTTGTGGTTTTGCTCGAACTTCTCATCCCTCAAGCACGCTCAGATGATGCAAGTAGCTTTCCAGCAAAGTATTGTTGGGATGCGCATTTGATGAGTTCATCGAAGATTCGTTATTTCAGCAGATCCTCATTAGCCTGTTGTGGAGCACGGTGCCTGTCAGGGCTGCAATCAGCAATGTCTGAGCACAGGCACCAGGAGCCCTGCAGCTTTGTCTCTGTCCTAGCTGTCATATGTTGCGTCAGTATCATATAAAAAGGAAGTATCTTTCAGATGTTTGCTATCATCTTAAGTGAATTTAAAGCAACAGCTTCTTGATCCAATTGTAAGGGTGTTGAGTTTTGTTTTTTTCCTTTTCGTTTATATATTTTGTTACAGATAACATCTCCATCTCTGGAATCAAAAGAAAACCTAAGAATGTAAAGTAGTAACCCTATAGTTTTTAAGCAAGGAGGTATCTTTATTTGCATAAAAGTGACATTAAGAACATCCCAACCACACCTGTATTTGAGCCTTTCATTTCAAATTCCTACAAAGCATCCTTAAGGTGCTACACCTACTATTCCAGTAGCAAAGCAAAACTAACAGGTCACAGACAACATTTCTGCTGTGTGCTTTGTAAAATGAGAACTGTCGACGCAGAACCTTTGGAGGTTAAACATTTCCCCACATCCTGTATTAGTCATCCAGAAATTACAATGCAAGAAATCAGCATCTTTGAAAGTTTAGCCCTCAAATGATATTGATTTTGGCAATACAGGATAAAACACTGAATGATGTATTCACAGTCAAGGAACAATGATCAATCTCTATAAGCGGGTGTTGTTTGTGACTAATGACCTGATGGGAAAGAAAGGATGTTGGGCAAAGGGGTGGTTTATCACTCACGCTCAGCCAGCAGCACAGACCTTGCATGGAGCTTGAAACATTGATATATTGTGCAGCATCAGTGATAATGTACTAGAGAACTGGAATGTTAAAGTGCATCATACCTTTCAAAGGTATCTCCACACAAAGTTTACATCTATATCTACCTATCCACAGGTTTTTTTCCCTGTGCTACTTTGATGAACCTAGGACACCTGGGCAGTTCTGTCCCAGTGCAACTCTCTGTGCCTTTTCCTCTCTGCAGGAAGAAACCCAGGAAAAAAACCACCACTATTTAGAGAATGCTCAAATCTTGATGGCCAAATTGAGTACCTCCCTACTGAAAAGCTATATGGAAAGGCAAATATTTTGCTGTTATATGTTGACAGGAAAATGATATGTAAGACACGGGAGAGTAATCAATCTACTATTCAGTACTGGCTATATGCAGTTTTGAGTGCTGCTGTGAGCGGGACAGAGGCAATCAGGAAAATGCTGAAAAGGGACGGCAAAAATAGGAAGCTATTTAGAAAGATGTGCCTTATGAGATAGGGTAATGGGAAGAGAAGCCTGAGAGAGGACATGATTACAGTCTTACCTACACAAAAGAGAATGGCAATCAAGGAAGACGATGAGTTCCCTTGCTCCCTGTGACCTTTGGAAGGGCAGGCTCTGCAAAATAATAGATTCCAAATGCAGCAGGGAAGATTTAAGTGAACCTTCCCAATTGAAGGAAAATTAAATCTCTGTATAAGAACTTTTTAATGAACAGATTAGATAAATATCTGCCAAAGATTGTCTAGACCGCTGTTTCACAGCTGATGTGTTACACAAATGAAGGGCAGTCAGCACCAACTTGGGTGTGATCTGTAAAGGTCTCAGATGATGGAGCCCCAGAGAAGTACATGTCCCCAATTGCCCTGAGGGCTGTGGTGGCACTGAGGCTCCGGGGCAGCTCAGGCACAGCTCCTGAGCTGGGAAAGCAGATGGCTCCCTTCCCTCCTGCACCACAACTGGGGATTATCTGCTGTTCAAAACAAAGGCAGCCCTGAACCCAGCCCCATTTGTTACATTAACAACAAAATTGTTGCATAAATTTCAGTTAGAAAACAGTTTACTCTCATTCTTTGAGACATCAAATACCTACTCCTAATTTTTTCACATCCTAGACTTTGAATAAGCACTTTAGCTACTGAAGGCATTCATTACGATGGGGATAGATAGTACCCCCCGTGCTAGAGATCACGTAGTTTGATTTCCAGATTTTGGAGTCAAATCACTTATCTTTTTATTTGCAACTTGAGCATACTTGATATATTGGCAGTACAATCAAGAAAATATCAATAACAAATGGATTATTAGTAGCATAATTTTTATGGTCAAAAACCTGAGAAGGAGTGGAAAACACGGCTTGCTTGCTTAACCTAAATTTTACAGCCAACTTCTTGCTCCGTATGAAAAGGCAATACAAGACTGGAACATACTGCACCAAAAAAAAAATACCAGGAAATTCCTAGGAAACTCTTTCAAGTGGCCTTTCTGAGCATGCAGATTAACATTGTTCTAGGAGTCCTCACAGATGCTTCATCTCATAGAAGTTTAGCATTTTATTTTTATCACAATAAAAATCACTTATTTATAAAACGTTAAGGTTTAAAAAGTATATATATATCCTACCAGCTACCAAGCAATAAAAGGACATGTGTTAGTTCATTTTCCTTAACTCCTGATATTCAGTGCATTCCCTCTAATAAATAAGTTAGAGAAATAGCAATCTAAGTGCCTTTGATCCTGCCTACAGGGTTTTTGCAGCCAAAGACCTCTCAAGGATATTTCTACTTTTTATTTTTTTCTAATTCCCATCTCGGCATTAAGAAAATCATTCAGACAATGCCTTAATCTCCAGACAACCCTGGTTACTCCTTTGCTCTTTGTGGTGGTCCAAAATTAAAATAAGGTCTTGATATTTACATATTCTAAGGGAAGCCTTTAAACCTAATTGATTCATCTAGAGTCACAGGCAGTAGGCAGCGATTAGATAAATGATACATATTATTTTCTAGATTGATATTACAGATTAATTTGTTGGTTTTAGAGACCGACATGTTTCAGAAGTTCTCACTGTACCTTTCTGTTTCCTCAGCCATTCATAGTGCCATAACGTATGAAAGCTCTCTTACACCAGCAAATAGCAAAAAAACCCAACCCAACCCAGTTAAACCTTTTTCCAACGAGACTCTTATGTTTACTTTATATTGATTATATTTTATTCACCCATAAAATGGGTCAACAGAAAATTGCTTCCGTCTTTTGACAAATACTCCAATTGACAACGCTTCTCCGCAGGCAGCCTGACACGCGGTGACATGCACCACGCAGCTGCCACTGGAGTTCTAAAGGACTCCTCCAGGCTGAGCAAAACACGCTTCTCTCCCGGCATCAACAAAGCAAGGCTGCAGTTGCTGCTGCAACTTCAGGGTTAGGGCAGCCTCTGCCTGCCTGAAATCTTATCAGCGGGGACAGAAATCAAAATATTTCTAGGGCTAAATATTTCTGTGGGTAGAAAAGGGGCATGGGCTGCTAACCCGTCGCATACAGTGTCCCTGCTCCAGCAACTAAGGATCAGGGCACTTGCCTGGTGCATCCTTCTGTGCTGGGAAGCGCTGTGCTTGAATAATTGTGGCCTGGGTGGATGCTCCGGGGAGAAGCTCCCTGCTTCTTTTTACTGCTCTTGCTTGCCTGCCCAAGGCTGAGCATACTGAAATTCTGTTCTCTTAACCTTTCCTTAAATAATGAGACAGACAAAGCATCTTTAATTGCATTAGTCAGGGAGTCTGCAGACAGGGTGCGTTCCTTCAAAGTGCCCTCAGTCACAGTGACTGAGCTCAAGATCAAGATTGTGGGTAAACAAACTAACCCGCATACCCCAACCTAAGTATACTCAGCCATGGACACAATGGCCTGACATTTCCTTTTCGGACAGTTTCTGAGAGGTACCACTATGTTCCTATATTGTGGGATTACCAAAGGCTGAGTGCCCTCCAAAATAGTTAAGCCCAGAGCTGCTCAAATTCACATTCAGACTGCCAGGGGAGCTATAGGAGTAGATGAAAGGCAGCATGCATTGGTCACACTCTTCCCTTGACAGCTCCTGTTTTCCCTTGTTGGGGTTTCTAAGAGGGATGGTACGGAGCACTTTGTTAGCTCTTTGTTCCGCAAGGAGAGCCCTAGCTCTGAACTTGACTGTGAGACATTCCTTCCTTTCTTTGAATGTGAGCTAGAGAACTTTGAAAACAATGTAATTTGACAGGAAGCCAAAGCAAGGACTTAGATAGACAGTCATCAGTCTGCAAGGATCCAAGCAACTGCAATTTAAGTAACCTGCACTGATGGATTATGGCAGGGAATCCAAAGCTCTCACTGTAATAATCTAGCCTTGAAACGATATCTGTATTCAGCAGTAGCTTCAGATGTGTTTTGCTAAGCTTTGTGACAATTTGTAGGTACTTAAAAAGCAGCTGTGGTACCGCTCCAGCTATGGCTAACCATCCGTGAATCTGGACATAGTCAAATGTCCACACAGCTGAAAGAAGAGACCGGGCTCTTTTATCAGCAAAAAGTCTGCAGCGTAACTCACCAACCTCCTATCAGCTGGAAAGAGAGCCTCTGAGAGTATGTTTGGGCTAATACATGTCACCTTGCTGCTGCCTGGACATCAGCCACCTCTGGTGGAAAAATGGTGTAGCTGTGTTAGCACCGTGCTGAATCCAAGCTCGCGCTGAAAGGCAGAGCGTGTTAGGTCAGGCACTGGGCTGTGCTAATTCACCTAAATGGCACCTGCATCAGAGCTGGCTCAAAGCATGCAAAAGGAGTTCTATCTGCACCCATCTGCCTATACCTTGTTATTTAATACAGGGATCTTCCCAGGGTCTCTCTCTCAAATAGAAGCAGGCAATGGTAAATATACCATAGCAATCTGCTGGTGATCCCATTTTGGTGGGGTAGAAGAGTAAACCAGAGCCAAGAATTACATACAGAGTTCTGAAAATGTTAATTACGGGTCACATGAGATACAATTCAACTGCAATGGCCAAGATATGGCCACGTGGTAAGTAGTCCATCTTTGAGGCTGCTGACTCCAAACGCTGCAAGAAGGGCAAAAAGTCTGCCACAGTGTAAAGAAGTCCTAATTGTACCTGCTCTTCTCCAGCAGCCCCTTACCTTCCCTTGATAGCGTCCTGGATAAGGCACAAAGAGAGAAGGCACCAGTCTTGTAAGATAAGCAAGTAGAGGCTGCATAACAAAGGAAATAAGCAATGACAGGGAGAGAAGAAGCCAGAGAATGACACTGATACACCAGAGATTACATCAGAGCTACTGAATGGGATGAAAACGTGTAAGGCCTTTGTAGGGTCTTCTTGTCCCTGTTCAATCTAAAAAGCGTAAGTTGAAAGAATGTTGAAAGTAAAGCTCCACTTTGATTCCTACCTTAAAATATAGGAAAATATGAAAAACGTGTTTGTGGGAATGATAATCCAAGTCTCTTTGACCACTCTGTGTATGTATTTGGAGCAGTATATATCATGGCAGCAGAATGCAAATGGGTGCCTCTACAAAGCAACTACAAAAAGAAAATATCTGGCCAACACTTTGTAGGACCCACCAATTCAGACTTTCTAGCTAAACTCATCCCATCTCTCACTTTAAACACAGCTGACATTCATAATTCTTTATTCACTACTAATGGTACTGAACATTTTGCAAGCCTCAGTCCACGTAAAAACGCCCTCTGCTTGATATAACAAGAACTATCTGTTCTGTTCTCTCTTGTGGATGTCTTAAATGTCTGATTCAATTTAATCTAACATCTACCCATTTTGGAGCTCATGGGAAACTGCACAAAGAGTAAAGTGACTAAAATCAATTGCCATTTTCACATTCAAAAGGCTGTTTCCAAAGAGCATTGGATTTCCTGAAGGACAAATAGACAACTTGGAACTTCCACCACTGTCCGTGATAGTGAAGTGACAAGACAGAGGTATTTGGAGCAAAACTCATGGGATTAAACAGGAGAAAGAAGGAATGGCAGTGAACATCTTTGAAGAATCTGGATAAAAATCTTTCCAGCAAACAGACTGACCTAATTGATCTGACAAGCGATGGAAAGAAGTAAGAATGGAAAGAAGATTCAGTTCCATGCATACAGCAGAACAAAACCAGATCTGCTTCTACTAAAAGTCAAAAACACTCCTTCAGATACTGTATTTTGTTTGGGGAAGTGCCCACCTGCTCATAGATTCATACGGGAACTTTCTGTTCCCACAGATCACTGTAGGCACTCTCACTGCTCAGTGACTGAGGAAAATAGCTTACAGTGGACCTGCTGTTTCCCCAACATTATCTCCAAACTGACAACGGTTTTACTGCATTAGGATATGCATACGGAGTAGGTACTTCTCATGTTTCATGAGTAGCGCTCAGCAGAGTTGATTTTGGTTTTATACATTCTGGTTTAACTTCAATAGTCCACTCATTTCAGTGAAGATGCTGCTGCGCTATGTCCAGTCAGGACCAGCATGGCTTTGCTTTATGTAACCAGGAAGTTTGTGGTCGTAATCAAGAGTGGTTTCTTTTCAAGTAGAAGGAGAATGGTGGCTTTTGAGATACTTGGGATGCATCAGAAGTAGGACTACATTCTTTAATCTTAATTAAAGAATTTGATTGGCTGGCAACAATGATATCTGCTCATTATATCCCAGCTCTTAAACTTTGAAGGAACTGCATTCTTCTTTACTACTAAAAGCAAATGGAGACTGTTATTACACTTCACAGCAATTTTTTTGCAACAAATAAGCAGTGATCAGAAATATGTTGGCATGCTGAGTTGTGTCATTTCTTATTTGGGCTAGCATAGAAACATGTTGTTCTAGAGGAAACCCACACAACAGCTTACCAACACTATTTAATTGTGCCTCAGTTTCAGACATGCTGTGTCAACTTTTCTACAGACAGGGGAACCCTTTCCTTACTTTTATTAACGTAACTGCAAACATCCAGAGAGATGAGACTGATTTTCCTGTCTTCTTTTAACCCTGCACATCTTTTATGCCATGGCTCTGAATCAGCCTGAAGAATTCCTGGTCTTCATGGGTGACTGCTTCTTTTCTGCAATCACTGATGAGCACCAACACTTCCATTAACCACAGGCATGTGGTTACGCATGCTTATAGTAAACCTGGCTTCCCCAAAATAAAATCATTACGGAAAGTTCTGAAAAGTACACATATCATAGGTAATAGGTGCTGAGCTTTCTGCTCTAGTTGATGCAGTTTTGAGCAAGTAGGTTGGACTAGACAACTTCCAGAACCCTTCCAAGCCTAGCCATTCCATGTGAACCATTATGTAAATCATTTTCAGTTTAGCTGGGCCCGTTGCTACAGCACTGGTAAGGCACTCATTTCAGGGAGTATATCAGAAGTGCTATCCAACCAGTTCTGGAACCTTTATTGCCAGTCAGTAATAAAATGATCATTAGAGTTTGTGGGAAGCTGGTTAGTGACAGGAAAAATCAGGAAGTGCAAAGTATGAGGAAAAAGACTGCAACATATATTTCAGACTCCATTTGGGGAAAAAAAAAAAAAAGAAAAAGAAAAAGAAAAACCAGTTACTAGCTTTATTTTAAAAAATCCAAAATCTCTACTGTGTTTCCACTCTAGTGCAAACTCAGTGACTATCTCTTCAGAACCCTTTGCAGAGCAGTAGGAATGTGAACATGGTCCTGGATAAGACCCCATGCTCAGAAATGTATGCTGACATCAAGGCTGAAAACAGTCTTAACACAGGGGAACGTCCTATGTTTGGAACAGAGCTTGGATGTTTTAATGAGCCTTCAGCTGCCACAGGAACATCTGCAAAAGTTGTCACTTGCCTTTAAAAAACTTACAGTGTTGTAAAGATCTTGACCTCAATAACAGGTCCAGTGATTCAGCCTTTCATACTGCAGTCATGCCCTATTCCAGCTATTACATGCCTCATTTCTATTAATCTTCTCTAATTAGTTCTACTTCTCAAGTGAAGTCTTGGACTCTAACATTTTTCTGTGCTAATAGTAAGGGCTTTGCTTTCATGTTCAAGGTCAGTCCGGCATTTCACCTTGTAAAACTCATTTGTCCTCCAAGCACTTACACTTGGGTATTGAGTTTAAATTTAGACATCAGTTTAGACTCAAAGACTTTTTACTGCCTTTACAGTTGTCGTTAAAGGTGTGATTGTGCCCAAAGCCAGCAGAGTCATGCAAGTGTGGAAGAAGTGTGTGTCTTTCTCTTCCTTGCAAATGTGCAGAGAAATTATTTTCCATAAAAATACTTCAGCTTTTTTCTCATGAGGTAAATTGCATGTTTTAGAAAACATAAGCAGATGGAACCTTATAGCTTGCAAATAGGCAGCATCTCAGTTTTACAGGTGAGAGTGCTGAACTGGAGAAATGGCAAAGCGAATACCTTGCTTGCAGTGAGTGTGCTGTGAATACAATACAAATGATCTCCCTGTTCAAACCACTAGATTTAGATCTTGTGTTTCTCACTTCATATGTTATACACACGTATCAATAGCTATATTGTGGGGAAGGGACATACACACTTTTCCCGCTTTTTGTTGAGATCTGTAATATGGAAAGTATTCTTTTTTTTTTAAAGATAAAACAATTAAATGTTATTCATTCTTACAACAAATGTAGGCTGTCACTGGCTTTCCTTTGTACATCACTTCTTCCATTTGATAACTCTTAGCCTTCTTTAACAAAGGGACCAATACACTCTTTATACTCACTAACTTGCCATCCTATAGACTTTCTTTTGTGAGGATTGGTGAGATTCAGTGATTACTAGAGGCACATGATGGCTGAGGTGTGAATACTAGTGGGAGGAGGCATCTGAGCCCCAGGCAAGAAACACTCTCTTCTCCAGCTGATGATTGATTCAAAATGGCAGACTATTTTCAGGTTAACAAAACTTGACTGGGCAAGGAGGAAAAGTCAGCCCTAAGCAATATATAACTTATACTACAATCAGGTTAAACAGCTTACTTAGAGCATTGCTACTGCATCTATGGATAAAATTTGCAGTTCATCTAAAAAAGTCACCCAGGTTTGATGCTTTTAGACTTAATGTTGTCATGAGTTGCAAACAGACATCATACAGGAATAGGATAACGATAGAATAAAAATAGCCATAGAAACATTTGCAAGTTATTTCATAGGCAACAAGTAAGAAAATTTGTTAACTATTCAATCTAATTCCTTAAAATAAATTATAATATAATAAGTAAATGCAGTATTTGGGAAATACTTAGCCTTTTCAATTTCAAATAGTTAACACCTAATTCTTATACTTGAAAATACTACCCCTGAAGTATTTTGAGGAGTTTATGGCATGTTATTTCCTGGAAGCTATTTAGGAGTTCACTTTTCTTAAACCTCTTCAGTGATATTTATAAAGACATTCAGAAGTCACTAACAGTGGGGATTTTTGTTTTCCGGAATTGCAATGATATTGATTAATGTCCATCTGAACCCTCTTATATCTGATTATCCTGATGTTCAGAAACAAGACAATAACAGTAAGAAAACCCATCATTCTCCCTACCTCTAAGGCTGAGGAAAAATGTACATAACACACACACAAAGAGGAAGTTCACAGACTCACTGCAAGACCAGTGCTTAATTTTAAATCCTGAAAACTGCTTTAAAGGTGAGTAGCACCTCACTGTGCACAAGCCTTCAGAAGAGCAGAAGTACTGCTATACAGAGCTCTGGTGCCAGAATTTAGCCCCATATCACCTGTACATCTGTCCTTTGTTTGCCCTTGTGAGAATGGGTCTGTCCTTGTTTCAGCTAGGAAAGGGTACATTTTCTTTCTAGTGATTGCTGTGAAAGGAATGTCAATAATACCTACTGGGTTTAGTTGTTGCTAAGTGATGTTTACACTATTGAAAGACTTTTTTCAGCTTCCCATAGAAGCATAGGCAGAACGGAATGGCCAATGAAATATTCCATACCATAAATGTCATTCTCAGTATATAAATGGGGGTTAGCCAGCGGGCAGGAATCCATGATCACTGCTCAGGACAGTGACAATTCACCAGGCAGTGAGAGTGACCCACATCATTATTATTATTATTATTACTATTGTTATTTTTCCTTTTATTCTGTTATTATTTTTATTAAACTGTCTTTATCTGGACCTGTGAAGTTGAGGCTTTTTCTCCCTTTTTGCTCCTTTTTTTCCCCCCCACTCTCTTTTTCCCTCCTCACTCTTCTTGGGGGTGGGGGGAAAGAGAGGGTGGCTGAGCAAGCAGCTGTGTGGTTCTAGTTGTCAGCTGGGGTTAAAACATGACAGTGTCTCCTTTCCAAGGATGTTTCAGAAAAAATTATACACTACAGGGATGAATTAAGTATGCGCCTTATTTCTGCACTGACATGGGAGCAAGATACTCAGCATCGTGCAATTCTGAACTCTGAATGCAACTAGATCATGCTCTGGACTGATGCCATAATCACGATACCCCACAAGCAGAGTTCATGGCTCAGGACACCCAAAAAAGTATCCTGGAATTACACCAAGTGGGGAAACCCTCTACGTTTTTGTAGGTGGGCAGTGGAATATCTTTCCATGCTGAGGTATACTGTTTAGAAAAATGAAAAAAAAGAATAATTTTTGCATGCCTGTTCTTCAATTTTCTCAAAAGTGTGCTTTTTACAAATTAATATAACAGAAGCTTAAATCAGAATGGTGCACTGATGTTAGGGTACTAGGGAATGGAACACGGTCTAGAAGATAATATGGAACAAGAGTTAGGGAAGAAAGGCATCCTTACAAATTGCTTTTTTAAGTCCTTCTTTAACTCCAAGTTGTCATCCAGACATGTTCATAGTAACTTAAATATCTACACTTTATTCTCTCTCTATGGCTCAGCAGATGGTGACAATGGTTTTATTATTGAAATATTTTCTCTACAGAGCACTCTGAGGACTGACAGCTCTTTTCTCTTTCCCTCCTTCACACTGTCACCCCTCTGTATTTGCCTTGACACTGTCTTCACATTGTCCTGACATTCTTCTGACAGTTATGAAAACTCAATCACTGCAGCAAACAGCCCTGACAATGTGGAAAAGAAAAAAGGAAAAGTGTCAGGAAAATTGTTAAGGAACTGTGAAGAATTACAGGCTAGTGAAAACAAGATCTTGCTCTTTCAAAACCACATCCCTTGTGAGGATTCAATAAAAACTGCTTTATAAGAACTTCAGCCAAGTCTGGCAAAAGCCATCTCAACCAAGTCAGTTATGGATTTTATACCTGAAATTCTGATGTTCCTAAGTGGCAACCCCTCTTAGCTCAGGTCCTTTAGGAGAGCTAATTCAGCCAACCTCCCAAGGAGAAGACCATGCTGCATTACTGTGAAATGCTGACTCCAGGAACTCTCTAGATACACCTTCTTCTAAGAGTTCCATTCAAACTGGAATCCCTTTTGGGGGCAGCCAGGAAAGAAAGGTGACAGAGGAGAAAGAATATCACAACAGCTTAACTGGCAGGTTACTTCCTTTTGCTAATAATAAAATAGAATTTTGTTTTGTTGGTTCCCAACTTAGAAGACAGTAGCCTAGAAAGAGAGCATCACCCCTCCAGCAATCAATCTAACGAATGTCAAGTGTTGTGGTAACAGGCAAAAAACCCAGCATGAGTGGGGTAAGTTTAGTAACTGTTAGTAGTCCTCTGGTTGAATTAATCTTCCAAGCAACCTCTTAACTATTTTGAGATAGTAAGGACACACTGAAATGTTTAAAGACCATGCATGTACTCGATGAGTTAATATTTGTGATTCAACAATTTGACAGAATTATACATGCATACAATCTATGTCTTACCTGAAGAACGTCATAAAAATGCACCCATTGCAAAGCAAAACAGAGCTCATCAGCAAGGCAAACTACATTGCTCTGTAGGGGACATGAAGCTTTCCTTGCAGATCCAACAAGTACCAGTTCTCCAGAAGGAGCATAGTTGTGCATCTCCTGCTCCATTACTGCAGCTTGCTTTCTTCTTCCTAAGTTAATTAGGGAAGGAAGACAGTCTGAAGCTTGTTCCCTTTGCTGCAGAGCCCCAGGACTTTTCAGATAACTCCTGTATCTCATGGTCCAACCAAAGAAATAGCAGCCCTCACTAGAGCAGAGCAGCAACTCTCCCTGGCAGGGCTGACCACCCCAACCCTAGGGACAGCTGGGCTGGTGAACCTCTCCACACAGAGCATAGGCTCTTCACCATCACCTCCCAAACTGCAGGGCTAGCCTGGCAATGGAAACCCAAATTATATAAGCAGAGAGCTTCTGGCTCCAGACCTATAAGAAACCTCAACCATCCCCTCTCCACCCCCATTAGCCCCTTAAGGAGCAAAGGAGGGGCAAGGGGCTGAAGGTGCTAACTTGTAATCTGCTGACAGACCTGTATCTAGCTCTGCATATCTACCCCAATAGGAATCTGACCCATTTTTTTCTGGGGAACTAAAATTTCTGTTTTCTCAGATGTAATCCATGAATGTAATACATAGTAAATACAATAATTCCTGCATGTATCTCTAGCAGATATATTTAAGATTGCAGGGTAAAGAAAATGTTAGTAAAAGCTTTTTGTGACATCAGAACTTACAGGAATAAACCTCTCTCAGTCAATGAATGTAATTTGTTGATGACAAGAATGAGTCAACACATCTAATAACAAACACATGATGCTAAGAGTAAACTGAGCATGTACATATACAAACTGATGCTCATCTGGTTAATTTTGTGGCTAATTGCCTATGTTCAGTTATGATGACTAAAGCAGAGGTAAGACAAAAACAGAACAGAGGCAAAATTAACCTAAAGAATTATTAGCAGAAACTATATGCTTCCATTTATCCAGAGAGAAAAATTAAGCTTTAAGTGCACCTGCCTGAGATCACTTGATGAAGCATGGGCTGGATCCAATTAAGAAGAATGACACAAAGGGGAGGACTTCACAGAAGTGCGACCGCTTTTGAACTATAGACTATAATCCATAGTCTAAATTCTATATTGGATGATGATACTCCAACTGTCCTGGAAAGCTGAATGACAAACATTTTGGTGCTTCCTTCCTACTCTATTGTGCCTACAAGCTCCCTTGATTATTAATGGAATAATATTTGTTACAGTAGGCTACCACAGTGAAATCAATACCAAAGTGTCTTGAAAAGACACCACGGCTGAACCTCTAATTAAGTAAGATATTTTGTTCCTTTTAAATGAGACACTGTTTGAGGAGTACAGAAACAGTACCTTGTTCTGTCCAAGGCTATCTATAATTAATAATCCCAATGATCAAAGGCAATGTGATCGTAAGAGAAAATTGCTTTTGAGAATCCCCAGGTATTAAGTACTGAGAATTACTTCCCAATCTGTTCTGCCATCTCTCAGCACAGTATGTTGTATGATGTCCTTTGGGATCATAAAACAAGCCTCGTTGTAGAACTCTCTGCAAAAACTGCTCCCAGCAAGATAGTCACTGGATATTTACCACGTATTCATTATTGCCATCACATCTTTCTTTAATTTTTGCTGGCCAGATCTTTACACAGATCTCATTTATTCATATAGCATAATATAACAAAAAGCAGGGTCAGTAGTCTGATGTACTGACCCTGTAATGTACTCTGTACTGCTAAGTCTGGACTGGTATCATTGTGAGGAAGGTCCATTCCCCCCAGTAGGGTATTCTTTCTGGTTTTTTGTCATTATATGGCACCAAAGTTTCTTCAGATAGAGAAAGCTTCTTGATGTCAAGCTGTGGAGGCTTTAGTTCTCTCCTTCTGCTTGCTAAGCTCATCTTCCACGGCCCAGCCACTACATCACCTACATCTCGAGCTCTCCCTGTGTGACACAAAACTCTACTGCCACTGCAACAGGAATGGCTAAAGCTTATATCCAGGGGAATAGCAGGCCAGAGCATCTTTATTGACCTCTGGGTCATTTTGAGGAACATGAGCACTTCAACACATCTCCGGAGGCATCTGTGTTACACAGTGGAGCTGGTGCCATGAATGAACTTGTGTCCCGAGGCTACAATTACTGCAGGCTCACTTACCAGCCACACAAAGTTACTGTAACTTCCCATTGCTGCCCTGTAAATCCAGGTCTGCTTTCGATCAGGTCTCAGAGGAAGAAAAGAAGTATGCATGGAAAAAATCTAAGGCAGAAAAGCAAAAACTAGGATGGGGAGGAGAGACAGTAAGTCAGACCCACCTCTTACATAAATTAAATAAACAGAGGAAAAAAAGGAGAATATTAACAGGGAAATAAAATAATAATAAAAAACCCTCCAAGAAATGACACCTCTATACTGATTGCTTCTGGATAGTATTTATTTATTCATGGTTTTAAATTTTGTATCATTTTACTGTCAAAAATCTTACAGCTCTAATTTTATTGAAGTCTTACTGGATAGCTCTTCATTTATAGCAGATATTTAATGCCCTAGTGGCAAGTGTTTTTATTATAAATCACACCACCACATTAGGCTTTTAGAAACAATTTGCCTTTTAGTGATATTCCTCTAATACAAGAGGCTTACTACTTAGCATGTTCCCCAAGGAAGGCTCCTGGGCATATCCTGATGCTGGTGAACATTCTGGTTTTTCTTTGCTTATACAATGAAACATTTTACAAAGGTTACAGAGAAAGCCCTAATTATAGAGTGGCTTTTCAATACCTACTCTTGCTTTTCCATTGGGTCAGTCACTCCTCCTCAAAGGACACATGCACGCTGTAGACTGGGATCAGTGCCATGAGACTGATTCCCTCTGAGATCTTTGATTCTGCATGGCTCATGCTAGTACGTTGGTGTAATTCCGTCTGAACTATAAGATGCTTGCACAACGCTTTGAGCATGGAAAGTGCTTTGAAAGCACTAACACTTCAGCGTAACACTTAAAAAAACCCCCAAAACATGCCCTTCTTCTCCATGTCTGGCACATGTAGCTTTGCAGCTTGAGATTTTCTTATCTTAAGTTAATAAACCCAGTTAAATCTGAAAGGCACAGACAGGGAGCAGCAAGCGTGGGCTGCTCTGCAAAGGAAGGGAAGCTGGGACCTGAGGATGACAGCAGAGCACTCAGGGCAGTGGCTGTTCCTTGAAGAGATCAGTCCTACTAAACCTGAGCAAGGCAGGCAGAGCAGGTGATGGCAACCAAGAGTTAGCCACAGATTGCCAGACAAGTCTATATGATGCTGCAGTCAATAAGTCAGGATCAGTATCAGTTCTGGGGCACAGTAAGCAGGGTCAAGCTGTGGTCCAGTGATCACCAGGCAGTTCCATAGTGAGGTCAGGGTCCAGGACTGCATCGGTGAAGTACATGGCCAGGCAGATACCAAGCATGAGAGCCTGACCGTAAAAGTAGCCTCCAAGCAAAGGAGAGGCAGGTCCCTGCTGAGTCTTCCTAAAGGCATGGAGCTGTGCTATCAGTGCTGGCCCTGAGCCTTGGCAGCCAAATCCCCAGGAGAGGGGACATGCACTGGGCCTGACAGGCAATAAATTTCAATAAAATCCTGTACCTGAGTTGTGGATAACCATAAAAAGATGAGCTTGTGATCCATCCCCTCAAGTGAACTTTGGGATAAAAGGCCAGTCTGACATCCTGCTTTTCTGTGAGGAAAGGCTCCTGATTCTTTGAGTTGGAACAGGGACTTCAGTGTTTTAGAGACATAAGCTGCCTTAGAAGCAACTTGGGCTATTGGCTATACTGCTAAATGATCTGGCACTTCTAGGGATGATATATTACATTACCGATCTGAGTATTTGTTAAAATTTCCAAAAATCAGGCATAAAAAGGGGTTTATGAACAAGTTATGGCTCAAAGGTTTTTTTACTGTTATTGGTATGTAGGAGAGAAGGAAGGAAAATTGTCACGTAAATAGAGTATCTGAACTAGCGTGGCATACGGCCTTGAACCCTCTGAGAAAGTCATCAAGTGACTCAGCCAGACAAATGCTAAGACATAAACATATGCCACGGCTGATGAGAGCAGGAGACCTAGCAGCCCTGTCTGGTCTGGCAGTGTCACAAGCTCAGTGTACTTTGCTGTGATCACCACTACACAGACTGGTCATCGTGTTCTGCTGCAAAGTGAAAGGCAGCCAAATGAGCTGCATAAACAACCACGTGATAGAGCCAGCTCCTTATCTAAACAGAACTGTAAATGTCAAACTGAGGACTTGCTTTGTCAATACCAGTAAAGAATTCTGATTTTCCTAGCAACCTCCAAAAATTCATGAATACCCTCGTAGAAATAGTTCAATCCAAGTTCTGATATGATGGAGAAGATAATGTGACCTGCAGCTGCGATTCTCTTGGCTTTTATTTAGCTTTCATTTGATTATACTGCATTGCTATCGGTTGCAATGGAGCTCTGGGGTGTCATGAAATGAAGGCTTGGCCAGTCCTCCCTAGGATTGCAGAATGAAAAAGGGGATGCTGTTGGCTCTTAGGGAAAGGTGGAGCTGGTAGAACAATATCTCTGCAGGTTATAAAGTGTGTTGGGGGTGGACATAGAGTTTTGCCATTAATTAGCAAACAGTACTTGAAATCAGGGAAGAGGTCTGTGGACCGAGACTAGCAATTTCATATCATGTAGCTTGGAGTCATATTAGGATCTGCTTCTGAGCTTACTGTGGAAATAAATTGTTGTAAAACCATGAAACAAATTCATTCTTCCTCCATTACAAGTCAGTAGATTTTTTTAGGATGCTACAACACAGTCTGTTTGCAGGTTAGGAAAGCTACCACAGACGTATCAGAGCCATGAGCATGGCAAAATTACACTGTTAATCAAATTAGCATCCAGAAGACTAGCCCTCTGCAAAAGTTCACGTTATAGCATCCTTTTTTTTAGGCCTGTGACTGATTTTTATTTGGATGAGGTCAGTGAGGGCAACTCATGCAGATCATGATCACATCATTGTTCTTCACCAATCTCAATGTTATGATTTTGGCCCTGTTGGTAGCACAGGAGCTCAACAGGAGAGCAGACAGAAGGTCTGGTTGCACTGATTCCCCCTGTTAGACTCTAGCCTATCCCAAAATACAGGAGCTGTGACATTTCCCAAGCAGTTTCTATATCCCAATTGGTAATTAGCTCATGCAGAGCTAATTGTAGGTGATTTCAATGGAAAAGAATTTAGTAAATAACAGAAAAGTCTGGAATGTGAACTCCTCTACAAAGTTCATGCTGGAAAAGAATGACCTTACTTTCTATTAACTCACTGTGCATCATAGCCTCACTGAAGCTTTCTTCTGTTTCCTGTAGCATTTAAATCACAGTGCACTGTATTTCCAGCAATATAATGCTGATCTGCCACTGGGCTGATTGCTTTTTTAAAGTCTGGGGAGACAGGAGAAGCAGCATCATGATTTTGATATGAGAGTACTGTTACATAGTATGAAATGGAAATTGTGTGAGAAAAGAACTATGCATTCAGCAAGCCTGGAGGGACAGCATGCACTCCAGTGGCTATGGATATCAGTGTGATGCTGGCCTAAAGCTGGAGATGATCTTGCTGTTCTGCTGTATTTTGTTGGCTTCAGCAACATTTAGCTCTCAGCTGTATTACTGAGAACCTACTGGAGGCAGTCCCAACATCTGCACACATCCATACACAGCTTTGCATCTAGAAACTTTAAAACATTAATTTCCTTACAGACTTCAAAGCAGAGCATAGTAAGCCAGCTGAGAAAAGGAACAGATCTATAAAAACCCTTAGGTGTTTTGTCATGTTTTTTGCCCTTCTTCTAGTATGTTAAAAAACGTCGTTTTCTGAATGTGTATTTTGTTGCTAGAGATTTGGCTGTGCAGAAGGGATATGGTGCATCTCATGTGATATACCTTGACGGGATCTGAATGCCATAAAAACAAGTGCTTGTGGAGACTATGTTGAACCGGGAGTCATCAAAACTTGGCTGTGAACATATGCCTGTGTGATACACCTGACAACAACATTTTCCCTGTTATTTACTAGTGTAGTACATTTGAGCAATAAGCATATACATATTTTCTTGAAACAAAAATTAAGCATGACTTACAGAGGGGAAAATCTAATTTTCTGAAATCTGTGTCTTGTAAAGTGTAGGTGAAAATATCCCTCACCAGAAGAGAAATTCTTGCCCCATGTTACAAGTTGGTATGATGCCTTTCTAACAATAAGGGCTTTAATCCTATCCAGTTTTGACTCAGAAAGAAATCACACCTGGGTCAGTGTTAGAGACATTTGAGGCTATATTTTAAAATCACAGCACCTTTATTCACTACTGTAGATTGGTATCACTGCTGGATGCTCTTTTCACATTAAGAAAAGGAAAGAAGTAATGAACTGAAGGGCAGAACCACAGATAAAGGAGACTGAAGGGGATGCCTTCTAATGGCTTTCAAAATCAAACAACACCTGGACACAGAATTTGGGCCTGAAGTCAATTTTGTACTCAATTTTTAGTCCCTCTACTCCAAACTCAGTAGATCAAAGATGTAGTAGCAATTGGCAGCATTTCTGACTGCTTTTTCTTTCCCATGTTAGTAGCTGAGCACAGTGGTAGCATGGCTGCTTGCATATTCTGTTCTAAATCTCAGTGCTGCGAGTCAGCAGTAGCTGGTCTGCTTGAGGAGCAGTGCCTCCCAGCTCAGCAAGCCCCTAGCTCCTTGCTGAGGCTCAATTCAGCAGGACCCTCTATCTTACGCAAAGGCAAAGTGCCATAAACTCTTTCCAGACTCCAGAGAAGCTGTGAGACCTTGTGTTGCTCAAGGTGAGATTTGGCCTCTTCAAGAGGCAACAGCTCCTTTGCTCCCTGTTTTCCACTATTTGGAATTCAGACAGAACCAGGAGCAACTGGATTTCACCCAAATTCACAAACTGACAGTTTTATGCTGTGTTACTCCCTCTGCGTTCCTGAAAATCCCTCCACTGATACAGAGAAGAAGTGAGACCATGCTTCGGTCTTTCTGCAACCCTTTTTGGCTCTGGCACCCTTTCACTTATTATTTTGTTATGCATCTGCTTTCAAGGTGTATGTTTTAGCCTTCCTCCTTAGCACAGCTGTGAATACAGGTGGTGTCTTCTCAGCTGCAAGCATTGCTTTCTATTTTTCCCCTTCCCCAGCACCACTTGCACCCCTCCCTGAGTTCTGATATCAGTTTTGGAAATGCCAGGTTATGCTTCCATTAATTTTAAAAAGCTTGATGCTGCCATCTTTGTATCTCTTTGAGCAAGGCAGGACCAACCCTTTTCACAAAAGCATTACAAATCCACCCATCCAAACAAGTTCATCTAGGCATAATGAGAAACCTCACTAAGGTCAAGCAATACAACATAACACTTTACAGTATAAGACATAATTCACACCCCTAACTAAACCACCTAGGTTTTCTCGCTTTACTTCTGCAAAACCTTTCATCTCACTAGAGAGATCTTTACACACACACCCCTCTGTATCCTGAGTTATGCACTGAGAATGAAGCCCTAAGAGCAGTGCAGGCAGGAAAGGCAGTGCCTGAATCAGTAGAATAAAGACATTTAACGTGCAGAATCACCAAATCTTTCCTATAAGCAATCAGGTATATTACCTTAAAAAAAAATGTTTCGGATTTTGAGGACAATAATTTTTTCATGTTCTTTGCCTCTGAAGAGCTGACAGAAAGGCAAACTTGAAGATGGCCCCACCACCATGTATTGTGGTTGTTGCTCACCTGCGTATTTATCTCCCATGTCCCTGTGTGGAGGAATTCTGTTCTGGAGTATTAACAATAAATGCACCTATGTGAATTCAACTAAAAAGAAATTTCATCACTTCTAAAAGGAGAAGAAACACCTCTTTATACTCCTGTCTTTACTCTTCTGCGGACCTAGAAGATAAGAATGTGGAGACATATTGTGAAACTATTAAAGAGGAAAGTTATGTTCAGATAGAGCGTATACAGTGGCAGGGACTGCACAGCAGAAGTCAGTTCAGTTTCTACATCAGTGTATGCATCATGTACTGTAACGCATATCAACTACATTCTGGGCCTGATCAGCCACTTTCCTGCATCTTATACAAATAAAAATAGCTGTGCACAGTAAAAGCACGATGATCACAATCCACTATCAACTTAAAATGCAGTGCTGTACTGCTAAGCATAAAGCTAAAGAAGCAGCAGATAAACTCTTTTATTCACATTAGAAACCAGTCTGTTTGCATTACTAGTAGCACTGTGCTTTGATGTCCAATTGAATTAAAATTTTCCAAATTCAATCTGTAGGAACCCTGTTGAGCTCCCAGGCCTGACTCTCCTCTTCCCAGCACAGACACCAGGGTATGATGCAAAATGAAGTGAGAGCCAAAAAAGAAAATTTACTTATAGAAGAAAGCATTTACCTAATTTTTGAAATGTTTGGGTTTTTTGTCCACTGCTGACAACACAACTCACAAGCTAATGAGGTGCAGCCACTCCCTGCCTTTTTCTGCCGCGCTGTTGCCCGTGCTGGAAAACAGCCCTGTGCGTGCACGCACCAAGCGAGTGCCTTTGAACTAGCACACCTCGCTGCGGTGTGTTAAAGCAGTCATCGTGTGGCTGCTTTGTAGGAAAGCCTATACTGTCTTTAGTATAATCAGGCAGTACAGCTGTAAGGCCTGCTCCTGCTGAAGCGGGTAAGGAACTCTGGGGTGGCACAAAGGTGAAAAGAGAGAAGGAAAATGACTGCAAACAGTAATGTCCTTCATTCTTGGGGGACAACACAAAGTTAGTCTGAGCTTGTAGAAATTTTTGGAGAATGGTGAAATGGAGACGCTGATTTAGTAACCACTTCTGTAATTTGAATCACAGATAGCTTAAATCTTAATGTATTTCCTAAACAATATTTTTAAATATTAATGCTATTCAGTTGTTACTCTTATGCTAATGTATACACTTCTACTTCAGAAAAGTTATTAATTTACTTTCCTTGGTTTTGCTGATACAAATGTACCTAGAAACAAAATTGGCTTTTTAATAGAAATGGAATATTTGGGTAACTGCCTTTTTTCTTTCCTGGCTGTGTGCAGTGGTGGTTACTATGGTAATAATCGTGATCCAAGATTTAATGCCTGAAAGTCGTTTCTATAACAACATGCTAGGATGTTTTGGACACACAATTGAAGTTAAAGATTCAGGATTAACCCATTTGTGACCACAATATTTGTAGGCACAATGACAAGTGCTTGCTTGGAAAAAGTTTGTTCACACCTTCCCAAGGTACACTTTTTCATTGAGCAGACTGAGTAATAATTCCAGCTGTGGATAGAGCAGATCAGATCCTGAGGCTGGCACTTCCATCACAGGTGAAGCTTGCAAAGGAGAAATGGCACCACAGTAACTACAAGCTGCTCATTACATTAAATAATTAAGACAGTAGACAAGTGTTTTGGGAGATGGGCAGGGAAGGGGTGAAATAGCATTAGTGCAATGTGTATAAAGTTTGAGACTTTAGTCTGGCACTCAGAATTGTGCGGAAAAATGGAAGTTATCTGTTCACAGAGAATCATGATGGAAAAAGCTATTTTGAAGGCTAAGATAGCCCCTTATTTGGCTCTGTTTTATCTAGAATAGCATGGTTTCATGTCCTTTCTTCCACATCTGCCAAATGATGATCCACACACTGCATGTCTGCCTTTCAGTCCATGGTGAAGGTATCTGATCCCAATCTCTGTCACTGTAGATTATGTAGCTGTGCTCATCTCTTCCCTATTTCTTCAAGATACATCAAGACTGAATATATATGCACTCCCACAACTTTCTAAGGCTGTCTTTGCAAGGAAATTATTGTCATACTGATGAACTGTATTTTCCGTGTCATGGTGTGCTGCAGACAAACTGAGATATGCCTAGATATACCAAAGCCAAGCACGCTCTACAATGCAGCCCTAAATGCCTTCAGCAGTATTTTACATATTTCCACGTAAATGCTAATTAGTTCAACATCTCACTAAAGTCACAAAACTTGATATTTTAGTGAAACAGGTTGACACTCTTGTTTTAAAATCCCAGGGGAAAGTTTTAAACAAGAAATGAACACAAGCGTTGAAGGTATTTCTAACTCCAGACACTGGGCTATCTAAGCTCTTGCTACCATTATGTTATCCCATGACTTCTTTAGTGAGCTTATTTGATCATAAGGTATGCCTTCAGTTGTGAACAAATGCTGTGTGCTGTTGTTGAGGCAACAGAAGATGGATTGAAGTAATAGCACTAAGAGAAGCATCATTTAACCCAATGAAATTTCATCCTCCTAGTGACTGACCACAACCAAGTTGACAATTATATAAGCCATTTTACCAAATTAAAACCAACAAAAACCCCCATCCAACATACATTTTCTGGGTTGTTTTCTAAAGAAAAAAGAATACATTATCTTTTGCTATTGTAATTTGATCACTTTTTCCTTAGGAGTATTTTTAAAGTTTCATTTCTCAGCTCATAGACAAGAATATTGGCTTTTTGCTATCCACTTTTTTCCAAAATGTATGAGTTAATAAAAAGTCAGATTTTGCTATGAACTGCTTTATCTGCTTTAGCTGGTGTAGCTTCCTAGTTTTAAGTCAAATATGTGAAGTACTAACTCCTTGTTTAAAATAAAAAAGTAAGAGAAAAAGAAAGAAGTCCTCTTCAAAGCACAGTAAACTCATCAATGTTGATGACTATATAGGTATCAAGAATTTCTCTATCGTCTCATGGACTATTTTTTTTTCCTTCTGTTAAGAAGGTCAGAAAATCTCCGCAGTGTATGTAAAAGACCCTGAAGCTGTTAGCGTTGAGAGCTTCTGTGAAGCTTAGAGTCCTTCAGGGGAAGAAGGCACATTTGAAGAATAACATTGCAAATTACAAGCGGCCTGCAGGCATGATGAGATGATTAGCAAAGTGCAAGCCTGACCACAGTCAAGTGAACCCCAGTTCATAACAGTGCAATTAGCAGTGATTGAAATTTGTTTTTAAATTCTGCTGCTGATTATGATATTTCACCAACTTGTAGGGAGAGTCGCGTCCGGAAAGAACAAGTCTTTGCTGAAAGACAGTTCTGCCAAAAGCAACCCGGCGCAGTTTGCTAGGTTTTGTCTGCGAGCTTTGAATGTCTGAGATTGCTGATCAGGTTCTCAGAATTGGGGATCAATTTACTTTACTTTTGTTTTTATCAACTTAATATAACAGAATATTTTGAAAAGCACACATGAACTCTCTAGCTCTCTGATTCAAACAAAAGAACCCAACCAAATTGTCTTCAAAGATATAAGGATGAGCTCTTCAAAATTACCTGCTTTACTGAGAAACACTAGTTTCCTTATCAGGAGTCAGAAGATTTTTGCTGAATTGCTTTAGCCTTTCAAGACTCCTGCCCTGTTTATCTTAACTTTCTGGCTAATCTAATTTTTCCCTCCTATGCTAATTTTCATGCAATTCCAACACCCAAATTGTTTTGTATCACTTCAGTGGTTTCTGATTAGTAAGAAGTCTTTACCAGACTAAAATAATGCTTATTTACTAATGATTAGTTATATAAGCTCAATTATTCATACGCTAACAACATCACTTAATGAATTTAAGTAAGCTTGTCCAAGAAGAAAAAACTGGCTCTTTCTCAGCATTTTTATATTTCTTATTACTTCTTATTTCTTTTTATTTGTTAATAGTTTGTGACAACTTTAGAAGATGCAGGATTGACATGTTTCCGGTAGTACTGATGATTTGCCAGTAGATGGCAAGCTTTACTGCAAATAATTTTACTGCCAAACACCTCATCTGCATCAGAAGGACTTAATCATGGGGTAAAATACTTGGCACTTATTCCTCTTGTAATTAGATTAATGTACCAATGTTTATAAAGAGACTGATAATTACCTCAAGTGTCAGTCAGTGTAAATCCAAAGTGATCGGCATTTTGTTTCCACTTCCCTAATGTTACATACAAGTTTTAAGAAGCTCTGTCAGAACAAGTCAGTGCTGAAGTGACCATAATTTCTTAAGAATGAAAACGACTCCTCTGTGCATCTAAGCTAGAACATGAGGCCTTCTCAGGTTATCCCTCTGCAACCTTACCAAATATCAAGCCCCCTAAAACACTGGAACATTTCCACCCTCTTTCTGCAAATGTAATTGAGAATATTCTTCAACCATGAGCTCAAACTGAGCTACCCTTCACATCAAACACCACGATACCCTGCCACATCACAATGCAAAGCATGGGGGAGTTCAGCTTCCACATGCTGTGATCTTCTTCATCTCTCATTTCCACATAGCACTCAATAGGTTCCCAAATCCATCCTTCCACATCACTCCAGAGCAGCAAGAAAACTGAGTTTCCATGGGGCAGGAAGGGAGGTAGTGTAAATAACTTGTTTCAAATACGTGGAAATTGGTGCTCTAACTAGCAGTCCAGGATCCAAGGATCTTCTGAAGTACTTATGTCATTTAGGAATGTGGCTTTTCTCAAAAAAGTCCTGGCAATGTCCTGGTGAACTGCATACCATTTGATAACCACAGTGTGATAATAGCATACCCTGTGATGATCGCCTTTTTGAGATGCAGTTTTGCTGCTGGGACAAAACTACTGTATAACATCGCTAACAAAAACTCTTGGTCCTAGCCTTTAAATTACAAGTAAGCTAAAACTCAACAGTGAATACATCTCTGCTAAGAACTTCAGAACTCTTGTGTTCCTCAAGAACTGTACACATAATAAAAAACATGGCACAGCAAATTAGAGTGAAGATAAAACTCCAAAAATTTTAACACTTTGCGGTAAACTTGTTGGAAAAATCAGACAAAAACTTCCTGCAGGGAGCATTGGATTTATTGAATTATCTGTTGGCATTTTTTGCATAAGAAATTTATTTTATAAATGCCAGAGGAGTTTAAATTAAGATACTAGCTTAAAAATTCCAGTTCCGTTTCATGTTTTTCCCATTGTGGTGTCACCTTGGAAACAAATTGGTTGCCTTCACTACAAACTGTGCTTTTCAGGCTTTCTTTCCTATTCCCTCATTTTCCATCCACTATTACTGCCTCTGAGAGCCATGAAGCTTTTTAAGCAGTGCTCAAAGCTAGTATGTTGCTATCAAAACTGCAGACTGGCAAATGCTTCAGGTTCTCTCACACATGGTTATTACAGCAAATTGAGTTGTTGCATGCAAACTAGTAATTAGTAAGCAGTAATAATTAACTAAATAGCTTCTCGTGTCACAGTGGTCCTACTTAAGAAGCACTTGAATGATTGACCTCGCCTCTTGCAGTTTACACAGTACAATAGTTAGATAATGTTATTACTTAATCACAGTTAAATTCTTCAAATTTGCAATGTTTCTTCAAACATGCACTTTTAATCACTTTTAAGTAGGCAGACAGACTGAAGGGAAAGCTCTTTAAATTTGTGCAATCCCAAGAAAAATGTGGGATGCAAAAGTTCCTAAGGAACACAGTTTTGCTTATTTTAACAGTATTTAATAGATAGTAGTAATGTCTTTATTATCGAGGCTAAAGAAAATACGTTAAATACATGGGTAATATACAAAATTATGTAAACTGAGACATGAGAACATACATGAGAGTATGTTGAGGAGAAAGGTCTGTGATACTGCTGACTGTAGAGCAAGTCATTACACCATGGCCAATGTCTTGAATTTTGTGTTCAGTGTGAGCTGTGGGAAATACAGCTGAGACCACATTAGGATGAAAGATCTGCTCCCAGTGCAAAACTGAGAACTAACAGGTTTGGGGATGATCATTTTGAAAGGAGGCTAAATCAGAAGTGCTATTTTTGTCTTGTTTTCCATCAAAGAACAAGAGGCAAAGGTCTATCTTAGCCTGCATTAAATAAAGATAATCTTTGCCAAGAAAAGACCATACCTTTTGTAGATATTGCTCCTTTGATGCATCTCTGGTATATATGAGCATGACAACAACTAAAAATAGTTCAAACAAAAACATTTCTCAGGTTTTACTTACACATGCAACACTCAAGAAACTATTTCTATGTAATCCTGAAGACCACTGTTAGTTTGTTTTAAATCATGATGCCACTGTTACTATCAATGTTAATACATAACTCTCTATTCCACTTGTTCAGGCAAGTATCAATTAGAGACTGGAGGTAGATGGTCTGAATTTCTCCAAGAAGTTCAGCTCATCCACAACACCCTGTTTGCAAAAACATACGCTGTTCTGCCATTCATTTTCAAGTAACTGCTCTAGAAAACACACACCTTTCATATTTCCAAACAAGATGCCAGAATAAATGTAGAAATTGAAAGAAGAAAATAGAATGTTTACAGGACTCTCATAGAAATCACTTAATCCAACTTTCATTCTCCAGCCTAGTAGTCTTTCCTTTCTGAATCACTACCTTCTCTCCAAAAGAAACATTCAGCTTTATTTCATAGATTCTTGCGCAAAATATGACTACTTGCCCCCTCCCCAACCCCTTGTGACACAAATAGGTTTTTTTCTCTAGCAATATGCAAAATATTTCTTCACAGTTTTATCCTTGTATTTTGAGAAACATCACATTGTAATCACATTAGAAGTCTGATGGTATTAGATGTTTACAGTAGAGAATTTCTTATAATATGCCGCAAATCAGTTGTAAAAGAAAAAAAAATTTACTTGTACAGCTGATAGAGCTCTTCTTACTATACTCCAGGTCAGATTTTCCAGTTGGATCAGTAAGAATCAAAATACTATACATGCATTTGGCTTTTTAGGTTGGTATTTATATGATCCTTGTCTTCTAGGTGGTTTATGTCAGTAAGTAATGACTTGCCTTTCTTCTCTTCATTAATCACTGTCTATGAGGTTTGATCTGCCATTGTTTAATTTTAGTAGCACAGTATTTGGGGGCAACTCTAGGACTTCTTCCACTAGCCTCTCCTCAGCACTCAACAGCTTGACCTTTAGACCAAGATAGAGGTCTAGAGCAAACACCCCATTTACAATCATCCCTTTGGGTCTTACCATCTCCACAGCCTTGATTTAGTTTATAGGTGAGTAACAAAATTCCCAGTCACAGGATGTGTGCTGATTTTTAACACTGTTTCTACTGTCCCATACCAAAACAACGGCAAGTCATGTCAGAAGCAACACGATATTATGAGATTAATTTAGTGATCAGCAGAACCCCATTACAGTCTTGACCTATGTCTGTGTTGCGTGTGGGAGACCTGATTATAGCACAGACAAAAGTACACAAACTTCAGTCTAGCTCACTTGATATTGTTGGCAGTGAAGCTGTGATTGCGGAGGATTCAACCCAGGTCAACACACCTACCTCATCAGGTGCTCAGCATTTGGCACCTTGCTGCTATTGCTTAGTATGCCTAACACTGAATTTAAGGCATATTACCTACCTAAGTATGCCATGCTTATCTGAATACACCCGTTTTTTTGTGGAGACAATTAGTCATGATTTTAAAAAAAGAGAAATATATACATTTTCATGGCAAAATTCTTGTTTTCTTTTACTAGAAACACCATCCTTCTCTACTTTCACTGCTTTAACACTATCAGTGTTTCTCAGTTGTAGGTTATGAACAATGCTGGTAACAGCTCGCTCCTCCTTGTTTGGGAGGTGAGAAGTAGCCATTGTCATTGTCAGCCAGTCTTTACAGCAGCAAGGCAACTCCAAGTAGCCTTTAATTACTGCCAGGAGCTGAGTTCCTGGAGGGTAAGGAACATTTTTAAACTGCGTTCACCATGTCCTTCCAGCCTCTGAGGCTGGAAGGCTCTTGGAAGGCTATTTTGAATCTCAGGTGTCTGGGAGATTCTTTGTGGTGGAAACGCTGTACAGCTGTCAAATTACTATTTATAATCAGGAAGTCAAAATCAAAGTGCATGATGGCTTGAACCACTTACTTGAGCTATAACTGCACCCAAGTCAGTTAGCTTTGTTGAACTATAATACAAAAAACTTCTACCACAAAAGAAAAAAGAATACAAAGTGGTATTGAACTGAAAAATGTGGTTCAACTCCTTTTTCTAGTTTAAAAAAAAAAAGAAGTCTTAAATATACCTAAATGGATTCCATATTGTTGGATATCTGTTGACAACCACCAATACTGTTGCAACTGCACTCTTAATATGGTTAAGCAATCCTGACACTCCAGGCCATGGTTGTTAGAAGAGGTGAAAACAGGAAATTACAATCTACTCATATTTTTATAATTGTTTTCATTTTACATTTATTAGTCTACTAATACATGTCACACAATTACCAACCCTGTTTTATTCTCAACAGCCAACAATTGGAGCTGTTGGCTTTGAAGCACAGTTGTGTTAAGAGCTACTCTTCTTTTGTTCTTGGTTACTACCAGTGCAGTGGGAGTCCTCAGGATTTTTTGTGTTTCCTTTCTAGAGTCACTTTGCACGAGGAATGATTCCAGGTGCCTGTCAAACTCTTGCCAAAAGAACTCTACATGCGTTGCTGGCTGTAAAAACGATACTTGCTGTTGTGCAGATGCATCAGTGGACAGTGAGGAGGAACTCTGCAATAAAACCACCGATCCTTGCTCCTCAAACCCTTGCCTTCAAAATGCTACCTGTTTAAGCTCTGCTGGAAACCTCAGCTTTACTTGTGAGTGCCCTACTGGGTATAATGGACCTACCTGTGAAATAGCCATCAACGCGTGTGACACAAACCCTTGTGAGCATGGAGGAACCTGCCAAAATGGCCTGGCTGGGCCTACCTGCCTTTGTAGCGCAGGATATACAGGTACACTCTGTGAAATGGATTTTGATGAATGCGTTTCTGAACCATGTCACAACGGAGCAGTGTGCAGGGATGGGGTTGATGAATACTCCTGCTACTGCGTCCCAGGCTACCAAGGCAAGCACTGTGACCTGGAAGTGAATGAATGTGTGTCAGATCCATGCCTGAATGGGGCAATCTGTCTCAACCAGATAGGACATTACGACTGCGTCTGTCTGCTTGGGTACACAGGTAAGCGCTATTAAAACAGCTTTTTCTTTGCATCCTGAAGAACGATCATAATTCATGTTCCAAGTTCATCTCCCCCACTCAGCCACTTATTTAGTCCTAGCTGTATTACCACCTTGCCTTCAGCTTCGGCACCAATGACAGTTGGTGCATTATGGTTTACCTTATCGCTGTGAACTACTGATATCAGATGGAAAAGGATTAAAGAAATATCACATTTACCAAAAACTACAGAGCAGTTTTGTGAACATCGAGCTATGTCACAGGGCTAGGTTAAATTTCCTTTTAAAAAAACATTCTGAAAATGCTTGTCCTCAGAGCGCTATACATAATTTTTTGTCCTCAGACAAAACCTGTGTTTGACAGGGTTAAAAATTGGATCTAATTAGTCTTGCTTGGCTTGCTAATCATGGCAAACTGTACTCTTAAACCTATATGTTTCACGTGAACTTCCTCTCCTCTGCCCTTCACAGAAACAGAGAACTCATTTGCAACTAGAACATTATGTAAGTTAAATAGAAAGAAAAGTATTATCAGGTTCCCAAACTGCCCATTTTTTGATAATCCAATTTTATGTAGCTCAATTTTTAAGGTATGGGTATGATTTTTCTTGCCTACTTCCTCTACTGGAGAGCATATAATCCTTGCGGGAGACAGCTCCCTTCAAATTTCAAAGCTGTGTTCAGGGGTAGGACTGCAAGAGGTAGCACACTGAATCATTAAAAGGAGAAAAGGGGAGGCATTTTAGTGGTAGACTGCCAGCCAGGTAAGCACAGAAAAAAAAAAAAAAAGAAATGAAAAAAGAGTCCTGCTGGAAAAGAGGGAAAAAAATAGCTATTGCTTCAAGTGATTCAAATGAATAAGAAATAAGCGATGTGGTTTACAGCTCCATCCCCAAATCCCCATGCAGGAGGGGAAGTCAGAGGTAAAAAGCAGCTTTCCCGTGTCTGACACAGCACTCATTGGAAGCCAGCCCTCGGTTAATATCCCTCATGAGCACAGAGAATGTTATTTGAAGGAAGCTTGTTACCTTCCTGCCACCCTGCTGCTGCCAGCGGGTGTCTGAGCCCAGGCCAGCCAAGGAGAAAACTACACAACTGGGGGAAAGCCGAAGAGCAGAAGGAAGGAAAAACCTATTAACAACCAGCATGGTTACTCTGCAATGATCAGACTCAGACCAGACCTCCTGTTGTATTCAGGAAACTGTATTTGTTTAACTGGCACTGTTAGTGGGGTCCAGGCCTGGATCCATAGCCCAGGAACTTGGTTTGAAAGAGACAGAACATACACCTTAGAGACAAAGAGAGAGAAAACATAATAAAATAGTGAAGCCCAAACAAAAAGAAATGAAAATTTAGATCAACACAAGCTGCTGGAGGAAACTCGCTCTGCTAGAGTTGCTCACTTTCATCATGAAATTCTGCTGTTTCCCAGGCTGATGCTCTCTGCTCTCACCAAAAATCAAGCGACGACAAGCGCTCCACACTCAGCACAAGCAGAGTTAAGAAATGAGGAGAAAACCAAAGAAGGAGAAGAGGTCTAAAATACAACACAGAAGAGGCTGCGGTGTTTTGACATACAACTCCAACACTGTTTCCAGCAGCAAAGAGACTAATCATAATAATTCTATAGAGGAGTAGCAGACTGCTTCTCCAGCAGTAAAATACCAGCTTTTAAAGGCTACTTAACAAAATAATTTATCAGAAGCATTCTTTGTTGTTGTTTTCTACATCTTGCTGTGAGTTGCTCTAAATGCACAAGCCAGAGGGATTACTGGATGAAAGCCCCGAGGTGTCCCCACTGGTAATAAAAACCCTCATTTATTCTGTCAGGGAATCTTGCCAACCATTATTATCCGGGCCTGACACTATGAATTACTGTGGGAAGTCATCCAGCCTCATCTCATTTCCCTAAGATGTTTAAAAGGTTATATCTCTTGATATGTAGGTAGAGAATGTACAGTAAATCTACAGCAGTAATGTTAACCAAATGCTTGAGTTACTGGCTGCGGTTGCTACTTGTTTCATGGACTATGACTGCTATTTTGTATGATTGGTATGCTGCAGCACTTCTTAAAATAGCTGAGAAATGTCACACATAATTCTTACACAAATGGAAGAGGTTAGAATGCACCAAGAGCCAAAGACTGGAAAATTTAGCATGAAATCTGCAGTTTCTATGATAATGCTCTGCATGTGTGAAATTATTTACAAGACATGTGTCACGCAGCTGTTAAATAATGAAGCTCAATTGGTTTGTTGAAGTTTTGCTGGCTACCTTAATCAAATGCATTTTTTCCCTCAATTGCACTAATTGCACTTGCTTTTAATTCACCCCAACAGAGCGTGGTGTAAGAGCCTGTTATTACCCACAGCTAGGTATGTTAATTACCTTGCTGGACCCAGCTGAAGCCAGTCCTCCATTGCCAGTGAACATTTTAGTGTGAACTGTCAGGGGGACATGAAAGTTCCAAACCCCAGTCTTAGCCCGAGACAAGAGCAGGAGAAAGTGTTTCAGTGACAGATGCAATAGGGCTAGATAAATTTCTACACCGGGCTAGATAAATTTCTGGTGCAATACCTTTTACTGTGGTGTAATCACAGCTGGGATGAACTCTGTGTAATCTGAGGAAATTGCTCTTGATGGATCTTTAAGTTCTCATGCAATATTCTTCTCAATAATATGTACACCATGCAAATATTTAGGGTAGATGTATCATAGGTTTTAAGCACTGGAAGGCACGCAGAAGCCTCTACCATGGGATGAAGTACCTCAAGTACAGACCTCACTTCCCAACAAGCTCATGGCAGTATCATTGTGGATATCAACAGCAAACAGCATTGTCCCTCCAACAACAATTGCCAAAGTGGAAAGTCTGTTTCCTTCTCCAGCTTTAAAGTTTCAAACAACACTCCCTGCCTCACGCCCAGGTGAGGCAGGGGCTCCAAACTGCAAGACTGCGATGTGAAAGGAGCCCGGCAGTACTGGCCACGTTTCAAATGGTTTTCAAAACAGAGACTAGCAGAGGGTACATGCATCCAAAGAGTGCTTGTCTCAGTTCGTAAATGGCTGGCACCAAAACCTTTGATTGGATTTAGCCCCACTGTTCTACGATTGTGCTTGGTCAGTGCAGTGTTGCAAGACACATAACAACTTAGGTCTGTGCGTGCACGCGGGTCACTGGGGGTTAGCATAGACCTGTGCACAAAAAGGACAAGCCTCGCTCCAGGAAACTGAACTCTTCCTTCCCTCTAATTTTTTTTTATGAGCTTACTCCCTGCCATTTCAAATCTGATGTCTAGAAAATAGCTATCTGGCACTATCCAATGGAGATAATGTCATTTAAGATTACTATATACAGAGTGAGGAATTTGGGGACAGTCCTCTGTACCTGCTGTGCCTGAGCCATACTAAGAGCACGCAGGCCCACCTGGAATTACACTGAGCCTGAAAACCTCTAGCATCTTTGACCAGAAAATGACTTTACAATATATCTGTAGGCAGGCAAGTCTGAAAATGTTGGCTGTTTCTCTTTCATCTTTTCCTGCATTTACTTTTTATTGACTGGGGCTGTACAAAGGAGTGCACAGTAGGACTTGTTTGAAAAGCAAGCAGTATAAGAAATAATCTTAGTTCTTCAAAGAAACCGCAAAAGTTATAAATATCACTTATATCCACCTTCCCAGTCTTTCAATTCAAACCACTTGTGCAGTTTGGTATCTGCTGAAACACTCTGCCTTCTCTAGGACAGGATGCCTTTGCTCTTGCTGTAGCCCTGTGCAATAACCGTGGCAGGGCTTGTTGGTGCCTTTTTTTTTTTTTCCTCCTTTCTGGCATATGATATTTGGCATACGGCATATTTATGACAGAATGTTAGACTGAGGTGCAATGCAGATCTAATCTTTTCATCTCTCCTCTTCACATATAAGAAAGCCTGACAGCAGATTCAGAGGAGGCTAGGAAGGAATTCCCCCCGTTTGCGTGGCGTATCGCGTTGGCTGGATGCATCATACAGAGAGAAGTTTTCTTTTGAGGCAACATTGCCGAAGGCAGGTTACTGGGCTTGATAGATTAAAGACATGAACCAAAACAACAACGCTATGTTCTCATGTTAATCGTCAGGCTGTTTTCAGGCCTGTAGTTTTAAATTTGGCTGAACTGTTGAACAGGGCTTGTTTTGTCACATGATTTTTAGTGTTCGCAGTAAGCTGTTAACAAGCTCTGGCAGATTTACGGTCACTAGACATACTTCTGCAAACACATTGTTTACAATTACAGTGAATTCACAGGGCAATGACCACAGAGGGATTGCTCACTATATCTGGATGTAATGTACATTACCATAAAGCCATAAGAGAGTGTTCCTGTGCTAGGGTCTCACGGCAGGCTCCGCTGAAAGTAGTGGCTAGCTGACCAGTGAACCTTAAACTGGAGGCATGGGACTGGCGACTGCACCCATCCAGTGTTCTATATGTGGTCTCCAGGAACTATAAAAATATATTCTGCAAAATTACAGCAGTAATATTTCTTAACTACTGGAAAGACTACCTTGGACTTCAATGTTTAAATACAATAAAAAATAGTTTTGACTAATATCCTCAAATATTTTTTTGGCATTTTAATATATTTCCAGGTATTTATCCATAACATGTATTTTTTAAATTATTATTTTATTTTTTTAAGCAAAGATGCTGCATTCAAAAGAGCCAAAATAAATTAATAATCAAGTAACAGTGCTAAATACTAGCAATCTTAGTGGTTTGAGAAAGATGTTCTGAGTTAGAATGTACAAATTCCACAGCAGGACACAGTATAACGAAAGAATTAGAGACAAGCTCCTAAATAAATTGCTAAGAAAATACCCATCATCAAAATGTGTCTGTTCCCATCTTTTGAAAACCTGCCCCATCATCTTGTACTGAAAACTTTCCCTCTCTAAAAACATGGAACACAATTTCAGGGCTGCAGATCCTCTTTCAAGTAGGAAAGTTCCCCTGAAAGCTATTTACAATACTACTGCTACTTTAGTAAACCAAATTAAACATAGAGAAGTCCACTTAAAAGCAGCTTCTTTACTGTAAGTTGCCATTTCACATCTTTTTGTGGTTGGTACTGTAGCTGTTAAAACAAATTGACTTGTCAGGTGAAAACTATTTAAAAAAAAAAAAAATCACTATTACTCAAAGTACTATATAGGTGCATAAGCTTACAAAACCCTGAAATAATCAAAGCAGGAGCTGCTTTGATTATTTATGAAATCAATAATGAAATTATGACATTTTCTTAGTGTTTCCTGGATTGTGATAGAGATAAGGAGTGTATATTTAACCTGCCAACTCTCCTAAATAGCTGTAAACTAATATTAGAATTGATTTAGTTCCATAAATTATCTCTGAAGAGCAAACTCAAGATTCTGATCCATTGCAAACACGGCATCATAGACCAATTTATTTACACGTTGCTAATTCTTAAAAAAAACCCAAAACAATAAACCACAGCTAAACAGACAGCTTCCCAAAGAATTCGATTAAACGTACAGCTTTAAACTCTTCTGAAGTAATTTAATTAATAGTCACTTCTGTAATATACAAATATGATGGTGACATGGTTTGAATAATCTGGAAATTAGTTCATTCTGTTTTCATGTTTAAGCTAACACAAAAAGTTGCTATTCTACCTATTCCTGTGACTAACAGCTCATTTGTTCTTTTGTAAATTCTCCCAGCCCCTGAAAAAACTAGTCTTGCAATGCACATTGAGGAGGAAATGCCTTTTAAAAATAGGCAATTGCTTAAAAAAAAAATAATTAAAAATTGATTATGTGAATATTGTACTTTAAACAGTCCTTACTGAGATCTCCAAAACTAACTGTCTCCTAAGTTTGGGAGTTGCTTGTTTTCTTTTCTTTTGAAGGTACAAACTGTGAGCTGGAAATCGATGAGTGCTCATCGCAGCCGTGCCTGAACGGCGCGACCTGCCGCGATTCCCTGGGGAGCTTCGCCTGCTCCTGCGCACCAGGCTTCCTCGGCGACCTCTGCGAAACCAACATCGACGAGTGCGTCAGCCAGCCGTGCCTCAACGGGGGACAGTGCACAGATGATGCCAACGGGTATGTCTTCTACAGCCGGGTAATGCAAATAGCTGGGTAGCGCTGTTAGCTCCTCTGCTTGCAGCCGGGAGCGCTGTGAGAGCCTGCTCTGCCAGGTAGCTGATTTCAAATTGGGGATTTCACTCCTTGATCCTGCACTGACTTCAGTTTAAGTTTGAAAAGGATTACAGAATGCAATCAGGTGTTAGAGCCAATAGGACAAAAAAATATTTATGGCAAAGACTGATCAAGAAGTATATTTTTCATGTTTGTACTCTAAGTATGTACAAGGTATTATTTGTCTTGCCCTGCGGATTATCATTTAGAGATGAATTCTGTTTCTAACAGTCATCAAAATTTAGTTTCCAAGAGAGATGTGAGAGTGTATAAAATTGAATTTGCCAACAGCAGCTGCCCACACCGACAGACAGAAGTATTAGAAAAGAGAGGCAGAGGAAAACTCCAATAATAGTAACCATAGTAATAGATATCATTAGGAAATGCATCAGGATCTTCATAGGAATATAGGACAACAGCTCCTTATTCAAAACAACCCGCAGTCCATGGAAAAAGAAAAAAAAAATGATAAAAAGAATACAAGGCAACAGAAAAGTGAGCTTCTGCCCCTACTGTTAATAGCCCTACACAGAGGTCCAAGTGCAGCCCAGGCAGCCAGAGCTCTGGCATTCATCCACCGATACTGGCTCTGCATACTCAGCACGAGATTCTCAAACTGAAAATACATGTATAAGCACAGTTTGAATGTTATTAATGCAGGCACTCCTCTCACCAGCAGAAGATTTGGCCTCTATTGTGTGTTTTCCAGTTTTTATAAAGCAGTTTTGAGGATTTTTAGTGCCCCAAAAATCAGTCCAAAAGTCATGTCAGCAAAAGGCCTGCTTGCTTCGAAGGAGAGGGGGAAGAGATCATGTTCTGGGAATGAGCTTTCGTGCAGTGTGGTGACATGGCACCAACCTTGTGGAGCTCCTTTTCAGCAGCACAGAATGATTCTGAACAGGACAAAGCAATTTACTGTTTTCCAGTGTAGCTAAAGCATGACAGCGGGGAAAGGGAGGTCACCTCGTACCTGACTAGTTCACAGCAGACCCACTTAGGAATCTGCAAGCCTTTTGAGGATACACGCATGAGGTGAGCAACCGGGATGCTCATTCAGGCCAGACTTAATCCTACTCATTCTTCTCCTAGCTTTTAAAGCAGAGGTACGTGTAAGAGCAATTTTAATTGGCTTGTAATACTGCAGGATATCTGGAGAATGATTGGAGCTTTTTCCACATTTGTTACATGATGAAAAGGGTCGGACAACAAAGCAATTCAAAACAGAAGGGTGTCTAGCAATTTCCTTCCTTTTGTGTATTTTTTTGGATTAAGTGAAGAATTGTAGTCTTTAAACAGTAGTTTTCCTTTTCTGACTAATGCTACAGTACAGCTGAGGCTTTTGTGTGTGCCACCAGCTATCACAGAAGTGAGGCGAGAGATTCAGCTTTTAAAGCCATAAATACAAACACCAAACAAAATTCTCTCTCAAACTTCAGACTGAATGTTCCAGTGAGGTTTCATGAATGCAACAAAGTAGAACTCAATCTCTTAAAAAAAAAAAAAGTTTCACATTATTGCACATTTCTTATTTAAATTAAACGATTTGCAGAGCCGCCTTAGTTGGATCTACAAAACATGGCGTATGCAGGCACAGAGGGTAGCTCTGCATACTCCAAGTCTTTTTTTTTTTCCATAGGAAGTAGTCCCAGGATCTTCAATGCTCTTTTGATTGCATAGGAAAGAACATCTGCACATATTGCTCTCTGCATATTGTGAGACCATCAAACAAGGAGCCCAAAAATATGTTAGAGTGTCTAAGAATATGACTCTTAAAAGAAAAAGCCATCTACCTGCTCAGTCACAGCCTGCCCACAAGCAGAGCACCCTCCAGAATCTCTGAAGGTCGACAGCAATGTCAAACACTTAAAGATACCTGAGAAAAAAGGCTCACAGGTGGGGCTTCACATTAAGCAGTGAGTTGTGAATATTCCTCCCTGCTCTGTGATTCTGCAGTAAAGAAAAAAAGGAGTATGGACTAAGGCAGAAAAAAAATCTTTCACCACAAAGCTGAACAGCACCAAACTGAAGGCACATGGAGGAAATGTGCAAAAAATACAGCAGAAGAGACTTCTGTTTTGAGAATGTACCTTGGAATGAAAATTATTTTTCTGATTCACATCTTCCTCATTACTTTTTATATCCTAAATTCAAATGCCACCTGGTCTAAATCATCCCTGATTTTGATTTAAGAATAATCCATACACTAGTAATAAACTGGCCAGCCAGAAGTTTCTGCTTATGTATACTTAAATAGTGTAGTAAAAAGTTTACGCTTTTTGGTCTGTTAGACTACAGGAGCCAGTTGTTCTCTGATGTTCCCTTAAGTTCAACAATTTCGCTTTCTCTCCATGTATTTACCCTAAGTCTAAGACTTAGATATTAAGCACAGAAATTATCAAATAAGTATACTTATCTCTTGTTCAGTAAGATTCCCTGTGATTTCAGTTGTACAATAACCACTGTGTCATTTTAATGTAAAATAAAACAATAGAAGAATAAATTTTTGTTTCTGATCAAACAAAGATCATCCAAGCATACGCATTTAACAGTTATCTTGCAAAGGCCTGTCTTTTCTTATGACATATAGAAGTTGACCTTACACCTTATGACCTAAGCATAGGAGTTATATATTTTACAATAATTAGCTCACCTGAAAAAAACACAAACAAAAAACCCCAGACATTACCAATTACCTGCGCATTGTTTGTTTATATATACTAGTTTGTTTACTTGCAAACCCTAAATAGTAACATTGGTATCAAAAGGAATCTTTTTGTTATTATATTATTACTGTTATTATTGTAACTATGCAAACAATTGTCGTTTTTATTCTAACTTAACAATAAAATATTGTTTTTCATCAAAGAGAAAATATCACTTAGTCAAGGAACAGAAATTACCTTATGTTTTTTGCCAATTCAATTTCTACCAGATCAAGAGAAAGGGATACTAACATGCTTACTGCGTCTCCCCTTTTCTTTTTGTGACTAATGTTAAGCATACAAAAATTGCAAAGGAAATCACAGAAACCTTTTCCCCCAAAAATAAAAAGAAAAGAAAAAAATCAATAATTCTTAGAAGAAATGATCTGCCAAAACCAATTTGAATTCACAAGCAGGTTTTTCCCCCCAGACAAAACCACATATTTCAGGAAAAAGCTCATTGTTGGCTCCCAATTTCTGCGGTTTCTCCTAGAGCACCAGATGGTGGTCTTGAGCCCGTGTGCAAGCTGCTAGCCAAGGCTGCACAAGAAGCCTGTGCAGGTTTGGGAACAAAGCTCAGATCTCCTGACTTCCAGCTAGAGTGAACATTGCATTCTTGTGTTGCAGGTACAGCTGCAACTGTACCGGTACTGGATTTATGGGCCTACACTGTGAGACCCTAACTCCCTTATGTTGGTCACAACCATGCTACAATAATGGCACTTGCGAGGACAATGCTGACAATTACACGTGCCACTGCTGGCCAGGTAACTCTAAGTTCTCCTATAAACACTTTCTTTCCTTGTGTAGTAGGTATGTTCTCATTTGTTTGCTGATAAAATAAAAGATTGAAGCTACATGAGCTTAAAAACACTCTATGGGCTTTTGTTCAGATGACCTTCACTCATCATGAGTCAGAGTCCTATGGGTAAGTTTCTTTCCAGCTAAGGATTGATCTCCCTGCACAGCAGAAGTGGGCAAATACAAAAGTACCAGTATTATGGAGTCAAGACAGGAGATAGGTCAAAGTTGGGATCTATCTCCCAGTTGCTTAATCCTTCAACCCCTATGACACATGAATCACTACTGCTCCTGACCTTCTTTTAGTCTTCATTAACATGACTTTTAAACCAGTCTAAAAACTTACTTCTCAATGCAAAATGATCCATCTATGAATAAAAATTAAACTAGGTGTTACATTGGGAAACCACTCTCCTTCATATCAGCAGTGCAAGCTCTTCTGTCTAGCAGTGTAGGGTGAAACACACTGGCCTGTGTTCCCCTCTACCAGCAATGCTCACATGTCCAGCCATTTGTAAAAAGGCTCCCGCACCACCAGTGGGGACACAGACCCTGTGCTTTTGAGAGACTTTGTGAACCTCTCAGCATCCAGGCTAAGTACAAGGAGTCTCTCTAGAAAGTTTAAGGTCTGTGCTCTTACTGAGGATGCAGGGACACAGCGCACTATGAGGAGTAAATGCCACAGTGTTGTGGGACTACATGGTTCTTAGTGCATTAGAAATGGGAAGAGTTCATATTTTCTAGAAATCAGGGAGTTTTGTGGCACTTCAGACTCCAGATAAAGCACTTTGCAAACACCAAATAATTTACACTCCCTGCTCTCCTGTGTCGTAGGGAGATGATGTAAAAGGAAAACTTCACACAACCTGAGAGCATATCTACAGCACAGTGCAGCACCTTGCTACCCACAGAGATCTCCATCTTACTTCCTAAAGTCTGTAGAGCATGGCAAAGCTCAGCTCATTGATGCAGAATAGCTGTAACAACGTCTTGCTGCAGAGCCCTGACAGAGACCCGCAAGGAAACCTTCATACCTTCAAGAAGCAGAGGAAATCTTTTAGCACATGACAGAGTCTGAAACCAAGTGTATCTAATGTTCACAATGCTATTGTTGGGTCTGGAATGAACGGACAGCACACCAGTTAAGCACCTTCTCCTCACGGCTCTCCACAGGCTATGTGGGTTCCCGCTGTGAGGAGGACATCGGGGAGTGCAGCAGCAGCCCCTGCCTCTCCGGGGGTGACTGCGTGGAGCGATCCTGGGCCAGCCACTACGGGAGCACCCCGGGCCTGCCACCAGCCTTCAGCTACGACAAGGCCGAGGGCTATATCTGTAGCTGTAAACCAGGCTTTACCGGTAAGATTCCTTTGGTGAAAGCTTAGCAAACGATGTACTGCAATATCCTGTTGTTTAGGCCTGGCTGGAAATCAAACTTTTAAATGTCATGTGTTTTAAGGTGCCATAGTGCAAAGGGTCCCTCTGGTGGTCACCATACACACGTTGTATGGAATAAAAGGAGTTGTGAACGTAGGAAGAGAGCAGCGGGCTCCGAGCACAGCCTCTACAGGAGCCCAGGCAGCAGGAGAGAGACCTGGTCTCTCCCACAATCTTGGCTGCAAAGCTTCATCACTCATAACTACCTTTGCTTAAATTATGCCATAAACTTCAGTTAGTGGGTGTGTTACCATGAGTTTGAAATTCACTATGCGCAGGTACTATACGACATGAATGAAAACAATAAATAAGAGAGTGTTTTCATAAAACAGCCATGAAACAAAACTCTCAAGCTTTCAGTCCTCATGTAATTCCATATAGCAGCACTGGGGACTGGCAGGAACACTTCTTCACCTGAGCACAAAACAACATTTTGTATAAAATTGGAATGCCATGTGTTGCTGATATTCTATAGCTTAAATGAAAAATAATTTCAAGTTGTGTGCATAGCTGTGTTCTTAAGGGAAAAAAACCCTATTGAAATTGCAGATAGCCATAATCCTAAAAAAGATGTGTTGACATTTGCATGTAACACAGCCTATGCTATTTAGCACAACCACAAACAATTTGGGTTTGGTCTGTACACTTCTGGGTTTACAGTATTTTTCTATCAACTCCATTCCCTTTTTCCTTCTGAAGGAAAAAAAATACATAATAGCTAGATTAATTTAACCAGTCTTCAGTTTCTTATTCTGTACGTGTCCTGAGTGGTTTACAAACTTTCCTGTGTCTCCCAGTGGGTTACACGACCAATGTCTCCAACATAGAAGATACAACAGTACACGGAGAGCGCAGATTTCACTCTGAATTCCCAATTTATTTTTCTTCAAAGTAGCATTGAGACTTGTTTGCTTTTGTTCCATCCCTTCCCCTTAACTGTCCTTCCTTGTCCTGTCACTAAGCGTTGCTGTTGTACTTTTGTTCTGCCTAAGGGAGTATAATATGAGGTCTACTAAAGCTTGCAATATTCCCCAGGTTGTCCTAAGCACCCTTACCTCCTCACATGCCACTTCTTTCTCTTTGCTTCCTTCCCATGATGTCCAGCTCACAAGTTTCTTTTCCTCCCCTCTTGCCCTGATTTAAAAACTCCTGTGCTCTGTCAGGCAACCCAGAAGGCATTTCCTTGTTTAATCATCATTCTTTATCCTCCCACTTCCTTATCAATTGCCTTCACCTGCCTTATTTGCCTGATTTGCATTGTGATTCTGCTGGTTTCATTCCCGTGGAGGATTCTTTTACTCCTCTGGGAGTCAGTAGACCCAGGTAGGCAGACTCTAACCGGTCTGGAAGAAGAATGCTCCTAAATCACAGTGCAGGACTCTCCAAAGCATGACTGAGAAGTCTTGGAAACCCTGAAATTTCTGCTGACTTCATATGCAAATAACAGTACATTTTTTAAAAACCTTATGTAAGTTTAGTTATCCACATATCTGTTGAATGTCATATATAACTTTCATTAGGAAAAACCGGAGATAGTTATTCTTACCAAACAGTGTGCTCAGACAGCTGGAGGAAGGAAGAACACAATCTTTAACATGGATGGCTGTAAAAGCTGCATGTGAAACATCATTTCTTAATATGCTGCAAAGTAATGGCAAAACAAGGTTAGTCTTGCTACTCTTACCAGCTCCTTCCCTGCCTTTGTTTTTCAGCAGGGGCTAAATTTTAAACTCTTTTCTTGCTAGCCTGTGTGAGATACAATATAGTCAAGCAATTTACATGTTTATAAAGAAAACAGAAGGATTGCTCTAAGTGTGACTAGGCTCCCAGGCTTTGCTCTAGCAGCCCTTAGGTACAAGTCAGCCAACATCCCCCATCCTCCCAGTAGCACCGCACATTTCTCCCTGGCCTTTCTCCATCCTTCAGGTAATTTTGAAATGGAATATGCTCAAAATGAGCCTCAGCCTCCTTGTATGTCAGAATTGTTGACAAAAGCCTATGAGGTGGAATGGAAACATTCACTTCTGAAGATAACAAATAATTTCTCCATTTACAGCCAAGTTCAAAATAAATCACACATTTTAATGGGAATTAAAGAAGATTTAGGATTAGAGTTGATAGCAGTAGTATGATTCAAGGTAGCAGATCAATCCCTGATCAGGATCACTAGATACTTATCTAATGTATATGAACTAACAGTCAGCTGGAAAAAAGGTCAACTCCTTTCATCTGAGTATCAGTATATCTCATTGACAGCCAAAGTCCTATATTTCTACAGCTGTAGGTCAGGAGTTCTTCCAGCCTTAACACCTGAATAATTGTATATGCTTTAGGTATAAAGCCTCAGAATCCTACTGAAACAGGACAAACATTTTCTTTAATTAATCACATTAATCACATTCAGTATTTTATTATGCCTCTTTCCTCAGTAAAGCACTCACATAACATTAAAATCGTACTTCAGTGTTCAGGGTAATATAAAGAAATAATAATCCACATACCCTGCATTGCAAGACCCTGATCCAAAAGCCATTGAAATCAATGGAAAGATGTCATTAAATTGAGGACAGTTGTGGATTTTGTAACAAGCATAAAATGACATCTTTGAACTCACTGGATAAGGTTGCAAACAAATTACTGCAATTCAACTGAAAAACTACCTTTTGGACCTCACTTTTTAGCTGTAAGGACAGGAGATAATGGAGCCTAAACACATGCCTATGTCAGGATAAAATATTTCCCTGCCCAGCTGGGAGAAAGGAACAAATATTATCTGGCAGTATCTTAATATAAATGGTGATTGTTGAAATGACTTGAAAAATAGTCAGTAGTCCTACTAAAAGTTTTAGAAGGAACAAACCTGCAAACAAAATTATTTACACAATTTGATTCTTAAAAATAAAAAAATAAAAATCCCGGTCTGGAGACTTTATCTGAGCTACAAAGTCTTTGAGAATATATGCCTTATGCTGGTTCCAAGACAGAAAATTCCTGCACAGATTCTATGAAGGCTTAAACTTCTCCAGCTCCCTTTTGAATCAAAGGGTTCAGGGATACTCAGATTTCAAGAGGTCTCACTGTTTCTGCAGTAGCAAGCCCAAGATCTTTTTTATTACTTTGGTCTCTGGCCCCCTAGCACAACAGTACTTTTAATAGATTGGGCTTTCTTTTAAAGGGCTTGTGATTTGTTACTGCTAGCTAAAGGCAATAGTTACCCTAGAACCGTGTCCTTTCATGTCATGGATATATTGTATTGCTCTAGCACTGCACATTTTTTAAAAAGACTGTTATTTGAAAGGTTAAACTTTTCACTATCCTCATGAAAACATGTGGGAAAGGAGAAGGGTAGAGCTATGGATTTGGTAGTGACTCATTTCACCAGGTTGTAATAAACTTAACACCATGTCAACATTAAAGAGCCTCTGAACTTGGAAGGTCCATCAAGTGACACATTCCAGCCTTGAACTGAGCCCAAGGAGGGGTGAGTGTGCAAGGCTCCCAGTGCTGCCCGTGGTCCCCAGGTGGGTAGGACAGTGCTGCTAGCAGGGATGAAGAGCATCCATTTTGTTTCAGAAGAATGAGTGTAAGAGGAACAGAGCCCGTTTGTAGGCAGGGTTCCTGCTGCCTGCTGACACGTAGATGAGCGCTGGCTGCTGAGGACCTTACCACTTCTGGTGTCTTGTTATCTGCTATGTGCCAGTTGTGCCACCAGCAGTGCTGCTTGCTTTGGCATAATGAATTCCTAAATGTTTTTTGGCCTTTTCATTTATTTGCCTTGTTTTCTGTTTTTCCCTTTTAAATCTCCTTGGCCCTTTTCCCAGTCTGTTGGACTGCTGCAAGAGAAAATGATACGATCAGACTGGTGTCGTATGTGTATTGAATTCCTGGCATATGCATGGGGGAAAGTAACTGTCTCGTGGAGCCAGAAGATAAGGCAGATAAATGGCCAGTATAGGAGAGTACTGAACACTCAACTAACTAAAGAAAACCTCAACCCAAATACTGGGCTGTGAACATCATGGGACCAGTGCTCAAAACCAGAATCATTTGGACTCTGATTCTGCACTTACGCTTGGACGAAGGAAACACAGAAGGACACGGGGCATCGGGCTTCTGTTTCCCTGTACATCTTTAGACGCTGCTACTGGCAGACCACACAGCAGGCGACAGACTGGGGAGACTATGTCTCAGCCAGCCGTACTGCTCTCCCCTGGCCTGTGACAGTATTATACAGGCGTAAATATTATTTATGAGTAATGGGGGTAGGATAGTAGGCATATTATCACTAACTTGGAAAGCTTAAAATCCATACACGTATTTCTGGGTTTTTTATTTTTTAAATCCCCTTCTTAACCACCAGTATAATAATCACAGAGCTGCCATCTTTCTTAGATATATAAAGCAATGTGAGTCTTACAAAAATTAAATCAAGCAGATGAGCAACAAGAGTTCTCATCTTGTCTCCAAACTCCAAATTTTATTTTTCCTTTATTTCGTCATCTGTCATTCAGCTGTTCACACCGCTGTAGTTAATCATTCCTCCATTACACCGGGTTAATTCCCTTTATTTCATGGCCCGTCATCGAGTTTAAAAGGTTAATTTCTCTTGATTCTGAGTCCTTAGAAGAAGACAAGACTGTTCAAGGAAAGAATGAGGATAAAAAAGGAAAAGATACAGAGAGAAAAGACATTTTTTAAATTAAGGAGGTGTCAAGGGCACGTCTCATCTGTTCAGTGGGACTCAGGCTTCTTCTGCAGGCAAGACAAGCACTCAAGTTCAAAATTAACAGGTCTGGAGGGTCTGTAAGGTAATTATTATTCCTATACAAGCAAATGTTCAAGAAGTAGAATGCTGCTACTATCAAGCACCCATTCAAGGTTAGCTGGTTGAAGGAGACCTTCCAAGTATGGTACTACACATGTGAAACACTGAGAAACAGAATTAGGGCTTGATGTATTTATAGACTAATTACAACTGTAGAACTGCAGAGAGGCTGTAGCAGGGATGCGAACATACATCCTTTCCACCTAAATTCAACTCACAATCAGTACAGGATCCCTTTTACACTGTTATGCTGCTGTGAAAAGTTCCCTTACAAAATTGACTTTGTGGTGCTGGGCAGTTGTGCAGCAAAACATGAAAAAGTGTTGCTATTTTCTGAGCATGGACAAGAAGTGACTGCATTCCTAGAGATATTTCTACAGTGCTGTCCTATCTCCAACCCAGACTCTGTGATCTCCATATATTCCTGTGTTCAAAAGCACAGGGGAGAAGGAGGACGAAGACCTTCTCTCACAGCTCCCAGCCAGTCTCTAGCAGCTCCAGCATTAAAAGACCAGTGCAGGCAAGGGCTCTATCAACACAGGATGCCCTCAGGGCCTGGCAGGCATTTGCTGCCTGTAAAAACCCTACACAAAGAAAAACCAATTAGGACTTTAAAGTACTTTTCCCATCTCTACTAAAGCCTCTGATCTTGACACAACATTTGGACAGGCTTTTAATGATTCTATCCTCTAGTACTATTTAACATTTCTTCATTCAGTAGCATCCTGGTTGTTCACATTGTCATAAGAATTGGTTCTTTCTCAGTTTCCCCCTCCTCCTCTACTTTTGTCATGGAGCTTTTCTTTCTCCTCTTTTTTGCTTAATTTTTGGAACCTGACAGGATACTCTCTTTTAATGACAGAGTATGTCCTTTAGCCCTGGCCTGTGGACTACTCCAGGGAAAGAAACAGACAGCTTTGCAAATTATTTCAGACTCCAAGAATGCAGCATGATCACTAGTTTCTTGCTTGTTGATGAAATTACTTTCTTTGCAATAACCACTAATCACTTCTTACATGCTTCTCACAGCCTAGACCAGACTCATTGTTAGGTCAGTCTAACTAGTCTTTCTCTAGATAGTCTCCCAGAAGGAAAGCTGAGGTTGAACTCACAATTTGCACACTCTGTAACATAAAGGCCATATGAAGGAAGCGTACCTGAAAACACTGAAATTAGTGGAGGAATTCGTGAATTTGCCGTGCCTTTATCAGTTTCCATTACAGAACCCATGGGACATTTCTATTTAATTACTATTGCACATAGTGCTCCTCTTCAACAACTGTAAGATTTAGTGCAAGAAAGTGTAATTTTTACATTCTTCAGCCATATAAATCACCACAGCAGCTAAGACTGACTTATGTTATTCATGACAGCTCTTTTCTTAACACCTATGTATTGTGATATTTTGTGAAAACATAATACCATTTTTTGCAAAAATTAATCTTCTTATGACTTAACTTGCACCCCTGCATGACAGTGAACTGCAAGAGTGACTATTTAAATGCAGACTCTTGTTGTAATAGTTACCTTGTGTTTATCACTGATTAAAGAATTCCAATTTAGTGGTAGACACTTCAGAAAACAGCAGGATGTATCTCTAAATGATCTTGATATCATCTGATAACCTTTCTGTATTTACTACAATATTGTGCAGCTTGGGTTTAGCCTCACTAAAGTCTGAATATTTCGTGAATATAAGTAAATTCAGTCATATATCATTACTGTGAAGTATGTAAGTATTATCCCGACTTCAGAAAAAAAAAGGACTCAAGTCCAGTATAAGGTATGACATAACCTTATGAGCAGTGGAGTCTCCCAATAACCCATGGAGAATATATTTGTATCTCATTATCAGATCCAGTTACCATACGTTATGTGCTCCAAGCAGAGACTGAAATAGTTTCAGATCCTAGGTCCAAAATATGAACCTAGCATGGGTGCTAAATATGCAGAGGACCCTGTTTAATGAAATACAATTCAGCTTTATTGAAAACTTCAGCTTGCCCCTGTTATTCCTTTTGTACACGAGAACCTTTTGACAGAAGGGTATTTTTTCTGGCAATGATGATCTATGCTAAAATTTTGTAAAAGCTGAACCATGATCCTTAAGAAAGGAGCCCTTGAACTTTTAATGACAACACTTTATGGAATTAGCCTCTAGACCTTACAATTTGTTTGCAACTCTTAGAATTATATTTAGGGCCTTGATATTCCTATGTCTATCTTTTCCCAAGAAATAAGTGTTACATGAGAAATATCTCTCCTCTCCTTGTTGTAAGTTGCACTGGAAATGCAAAGAGATCTTCTGCATTATTCAGCACCAAAATAATGTACAAAAGTCAAGATGTTTTGGGGGGGTTTTTTTGAGTTAGAAATATATGAAATTAAAATACTATAAAGCATCTATCAATATGATTTTCAGAACATGTAGAGAGTTTTATGCTTTAAAATTTCACAGCTGGCCCATCATTACTGTGATCTATTTTCTGTAGTTACACTGATATGTTAAGTTGTATAACGTAGTCCAACGTGATTGACAGAGCCTGCAAGCAGTGGACATTTTGAATCTGGCACATCTGTCTGTGTTAAGCAGTGCTGCACATAAACACTTTTTAGCATGAAAAGCTTTTTTCCTTGAAGGAAGAGAGTAGGGGATGAATGGCTTTTCATCAACAAGGTCCCAGATCTCACAACACACAGTCATATAATGTCCTTAGATTTAAGGAATCTCTAAGTCCAGTACCTGGCAGAAAGGGCTTTAGAAAAAAAAAAAGGAAAAAAAAGGTGACAATTGTATATCATTTGGCAGCAGGAATAATGTGTTTCAAGCACCTATTATTTTCCTGACATTTATTCGTGGTGGGTCATTCCATCATATGATTGACTACTTATTAAAACTAGTCTAAATATCCAGTAAGAATTTTCCTTCTGGGGCTTTCTTCAGGCTCTGCCTACTTACCTTTTTGATTTTTTTTCCTTAATACTGTGAATAAAACTTTCCTAGCCTTTTTAATTGGCATACCTCAGATATTTATAGGCTCCTACAATCCAGTTTTGTCACTTCTTGGCTGAGCTTATGAACCAGCTCAGTTCCATCTTTCTCTATTGAACAATCTCTCCTGCCTTTTCAATTCTTGCTTCCTTTGCCCCAACCCAGCAATGTGCTATGCAGCCTGGAACTGAACATAGGACTCATTTTGCCCTACTCTTCCTGGTGTTGAAAAAAGAATAATCATTATTTCCCTAATATAAACGGAAACCGCTGTTGTACATTAATGCTAGTTCTACATGTTTAGCCCACCCTTGCATTACAGATAATCCTATATTTTTCCTAAAGAGAGGTGTTTCTTGCATACACATACATCCAATGGCAAAGACAACCACTAGTGAAAGTAGAGTTTCAAGGGGGCTCTAAGTGATAACCATGCACAAACTCTGGTGAAATCAAAGGTGTTGCACATACTAAACTGAAAGCAAAACTTTGCTTGTCTTCTTAAGAATTTGATTATCCATCTCAGGAGCTACTTTAAGCATATGCTTTTTAGCATTGTATTGTATAAGACTACATTGTCAAATTACAGGCAAATTGCAAAGCCAAGCAGATACATAACTTTTCCCCAAACAGTGTAAAGAACTTTCTTTAAATCTACACATCATATATTTTTTACTAATCTGGAGAAAGTGCTTAACAAGTAGACAGTAAAGAGAAGGCTTGTGCTATGGGACTAATATATTTTATTTCCTCAATACACTCTAATTTATCTAATATTTTAGGTCAAATGTCAAGTGATAAACAAAATGATACAATTTAATAGTTCAATGTTTTACTCAACAGATTATTTCGAAAACAGCCTTAATAATCTCACCATTGTGAACCCCATTAAAATCCAGTTTATTGGAAATACAGTAAATTATACAACCAAACATTTAAGAGGCGTTACTGCTCTTTTCCCCCCATAATGGAGGAACTCAGGAGTGACACTGGAGAAGCTGGAGGAGTTCAGTCAGAACTAGCACATGGGCAAGTAGTTCTGAACCATGTACATGTGTGTACACACACATATACACTAATATACATATATATGTAAACACATACGTAATAGCTGCTTCAAATTACTTTATTGCTCTGCTTATAGAAAGCCTTTCTTTGATCACTAATTAAAAGGGTCCACAACTTTCATCTTTTTCTATTTTGAAGTGTACAGTTTTATGGCTGGATTGTTTTGTGGTAAGAATAAAAGATTTGTCTTCGTTCCTTTCTGCAAGATTTGCAGCATGCCATGTATAAGCTTGTTAATAAGCAGAGTTTATGTTGGTCTTCATTACTAATTAATTATTTTAATTGCATGGCTTCTGACAGTGGGAAATGTGTGATCTTTGCATGCTAAACCTGTATATATTTGTTAAGAAAGTAATATTGGCCTATTCAGATAGAAAGTCAAGGTGCATGAGTGAACTTATTTAAGATTAAAGTATGCAGGCTGCTGTTATCTTGCTGTAACATCAAATATAAATGATATAATGCCATTCATTACTTCTTTCTTATAGAGGTTATTTTTTTTCATATAGCTTAGCTACTCTGTTTTCACACTCACAGATTTTTACATGTCTTTGAAATTCCATTTCTCACACATAAACATCCCCAAATAACCCACAGTAGCGGGACAGCATTCTTGTTCACCCTTCCTAAAGGGCTTTACTTGGTAAACTGCTATTTGTATTAGCCCCCCAAAAAAGTATATTAAGCTGCTCCAATATGTGAAAATATGCAATTTGTTTGAACTAGAATGAGCATTTTGGTACCAGCAGAGCTCTGAAAGGTACAAGAGCTCTTAGAGAACTAATAAAGGTTGCTGTACTCCTTCTGTATCTATTAGCCAGTAGAGGGAGCATGACACACTATGTGTAGCATCTGCTATACATTAGCAAATTTTAGTTTTAGCTGATATTTCAACACAGTCATTAGAGCCTGATCTGGAAGATGCTATTTCTCAAAACCGCTGTTTGCTATTCCAAATGCTTAACATCAGTTTTTAGTTTTTGCGCCACACAGTTTGATTAGCAGAATCTTCTGCGTGGAATTCAGGGATATTGGTCTTTGGCCAGTCATTCTTATTCCCCGCAGGACTGTAAGAGCTATGGTAAAAAACAAGCATAATTTGATGACCCAGATCAGGGCTATTCCTAGTTAAAATCTGTTAGCACCTTGGAGGCTTGGCTTTCACACAAGAAGAAAAATATAATTTTCCATCCCAAAGAATTGGGTTTTACTGATTATGCCAATGGTCCTGTTGATGGAGCTATTGGCATGAAAGGAGGCAGGGGAATGGCCTCCTTTCCAAGAAAGGCTAAGCACCCACAATTAATTTTGCAGCCTCCCTTGACAAAAAATATTTATTTGACCCAAGCATTGTGCAAGATATTTTTGTTTTCCTCTTGATCCTTAAAATACCAGCAAAGGACTATTTCAGACCCTTGCATAAGGTTCCCATAATGCCAGTGGCATAAATGACATCAGTTTTTAAAGCATAAAAGGCACCTCATCTAAGCTCAGAAATGTCAGTAGTAATTACAAACTTTGTTTTCAAGTATAATCAATTCTTTATTTATGGTGTGAAATGTTTTTTACCCTTTTGAACTTTCGCTATTTTAAGCCAAGCAATATTGTTGGCATGTTCCTTTAAAAATAATTGCTTCTGGACTGAGAAATTGAATGTCAAGTTCCAACTTGATGTAAATTAAATGGGTTACATTAATAGTCTGGCTCGTGGTAGATGTGAGTGTTTTGATTCTGGGTTTGACTTCAGGACATGACCTCTTGATCACACAGGTCAGCACAGATGGGAAATATTGAAGAGGTACCCTAGGTTGACGTGGGGAAGAAAGTGTCTTGTACTGATGTATCACAAACTGTCTGATCCATTAAACAGAAGCAATGTCAGACTCCACAGAGAATAAAGCTTAGTTGTCATAGGTCATTACGCTCTTCAAAAAAAAGAGAGTTGGAAGGAAAATCACAATGATGGAAATCCTCAGGGCTGTCATGTACACATAATCTTCTAAACCTTTGTGAATTAATGCTGCCAAGCCCATATACAGGGGAAAAAAAGTAAAGAATCCAAATATTCTTAGCTTTTACAGTACAAGTATGTTTCAGATTTCCCACCTGTACTTGTTATAAAGGATTATTTAACAACATACAACATTTTAAATTTAAAAGCAGGATATCTGTACAGCTGAGCCTCACACATATGCGGTCAGGTCTTAGGAAGAATCGCATGCATGGGAGCAATCATGCTCACAAGATCAGGCAATATATATAGTTCTTCAAGCGGAAGGAACAGGTGAATTGAGGAGAAATTTAAATGTGTTTTTTTCTTTGAAATGCTACCTTCTGTCTTCAAAATTTACTTGCATTTCAACTTCTGAGCAACCCCAACTCTCTCAGCCTCTCCCCATGACAGATTTTCCAATCCCTTATTCATCTTCATGGCCCTTTCCTGGACTGGGTCCAGTACACCCACTTTCTTGTAGGTGTGGAGCCCAGACCTGGACTTGATGTGGTCTCACCAGTGCTGAGTAGAGGTGAAGAGTCACCTCCCTTGACCTGCTGGCAATACACTTCCTAATACAGCTCAGGAGGTTGTTGGCCACCTTTGCGGCAAGGACACACTGCTGGATCATGTCCAACTCGTTCACCAGCATAGCAAAGCTGCTTTCCAGCCTGCTGGCCCCTAGCATGTACTGGTGGATGGGGCTGTTTGTCCCCAGGTGCAGGGCTTTGCAAATGCCTTTGCAGAAGTTCATGAGTTTTCTCAAGATTGCCTATTTCTCCAGCCTGTTGAGGTCCCTCTGAATGGCAGCACAACTTTCTGGTGTATGAAGAACTCTTCCCAATTTTGTATATGCATATGTATACATATATACAATTCTAATTTTAATTGTTAATAAATAAAAAAATCACTTTAATGCTTTTGTTGGATTGGACTCAGGATTTTTATAGTTTGCTAGCAATTAATTATCACTGATAAGTCCCAGGTGTAAGGTCTTCTCAAGGACATAAAGAGTATGTTTGGACACTGAGTAATAAAAATAAGCTGGTAAAGTGAGCACCAAAATTAATTTTATGTGATATACTACATAAAAGAATACATGAATTGTTCCCTGTAGCATCTAGCTCTTAATTATTCAGTGTTTGCTAATAGGAGGAACAAGTGATAAAGCATGGTATTTTTATGTCTGCTTATTTGCACTGCTTGAAATAAACTCTGAGGTGATGACAGTAAGGCACAATATGCTTCTGTTTAGGTAGCTGGACTAATTTTTTTCAGGCACAAGAAGTATTTCAAAGTTAATCTAGCCTTTTACTGATCACCTGGTTGCTGATGCCCTTTAAAAAAGTATTAGAATTAACTTAGAAAAGGACTTCTGCCAATTGTGTAAGGGGAACTGGATTAAGGAAAGCACGTTCTTTCCCTGGCTGACAATGAACTTTGCACTTGCAATAAACAGTCTCAGAGAGAAGAAAAAAAGCCTACTATAGACAGCTAATTTATGCTGATAATTAACTGCTAGAAGTAGATTCGGTGGATCTGATTCAGATTGCCATCCCACCGCGGTAATTCTTCGAGTCTGGCTGTGTTAACAACATGACATTATTACAGAGAATCATAATGATCAATACAATTATGGCTGTAGTCACTGTCCTATGGGCACTATCTTTTCTCAACGAAGAGGGTTTAGAATCTGTTATTAGGCCTATTTGTGAGGGCAGAACATATGGTAAATCACCACCTATAGTAACAAATAAAGAAAACTCCTTAAATGCTCTACAGTGAACATGTCTGCACAGCTACAGAAGTTAATGGTAGCACATAAAGACATGCAAAAACTAGATGTAATCTAGTTAAATCACACACCCATAGTATGGCCCAGGAAACTGCCCAGTGAGACAGCCAGTAGTCCATGGCAAGCACACACAATCTCAGCTGATGTCTGTACTAACCCATTGCCTTTGGGACTCTTACACAACCTAGCAAAAGTGAAGCTAGTTTGAGTCTCAAACTTCCCAACTTCAAGATGAGTTAAGCATATGAAACCTTGGATAAACAAAGCCATCATTTAGAGGAGTTTTCACACTGCAAAAGAACTAACATTGCAGGGAATGAGAGAAATGAACACCACTGCTGAAGTGAAAAGAGGTATGATCTCATCTTCTGCAATTCCCATTGATAGTGACCTGGGCTGTAAGGTATAGCCCAAAGTCTAAGGTCTTCCACATCTACATCTCCTCTATAGCAAGTCACAGCTATTTACATAGGAAAGAAAAGATGCATCAGGTGGAGTAATTGCCTTACAAGAAGCTATAGTAGTGGTTGTTCAGGGTAAAAGACTTGTTTTTCTGTATTTAAAGTGATAATAAATTCTGCAGAAAGATATACAGTAGGAACAGAGAAGCATAATTACACACAGCATAACTACAGACCACATTCATGCTATTTATACTGCTGTGCTATGCACAGCTCAAAATACACACAGCATAAACATGTTATGTATGTTCACACATTCATATTTTATGTTTCTATATTCTCAGGTCTCCGTTCTCAGTTAAGCTCTATAGGCCCTATTAAAACTATGATTTTCTAGCCTGCTGGCTTTTTCAGTGTGTTTCAATATGGGCTGACAATGAAGTTATGTAAATACAGTCACTTTTGTATGTTGTGGATATTCACATTGGCTTTAACAAAATGGGAAAATCTTGCAAATGACTGAATTTTTTCAAAGCACCATTTCTAGGGCAGAAGCCATTTCACACTAGACAGCACAGTGGTTGCGCTTGCCTACCTCAGTTAAAACAAATCGGAAGCAGCCAACAAAAGACTAGGCAGAATATCCCTTTTAAGGGAGACTAGATACAGCATGCATTCCTCAATGGATGTGTTCATCAACAGCAAGCACTCTTTTAAAACCCTTAAGTGTTTGTAGGACTGAAAATTAATTTGTTTTCCAATTCCAAAGTGAATCATATGCTCCAAACAGATTTTCAAGTCAATGAAACATGACCTTGTATCATCTAATTAAACAACTCAAAGGTATTGGTTGTTTTAAGATCCCTCTGGATATACTTCAGTTCAAATGCACACACATCATCTGTATGTACAAGCTCATAAATCTACAAAAAATGCAAATCAGATCATTAATGCTTTGAATTTGACAGTCTTACCACAGTTTTCTAAAAGGTAAAACATGAAAAATTCCTGAATTATGTATACGCTTTTTTACAACTTAAAGAACACACAAAAAACATACTGGAAGCAGAACATCAAATATCTATCTTTGTCTTCCAAATATCTGGTCCATAATCACATATAAACTAATCAAATTATCTGAAAAGCACTATTCCAATTTCTTCTCTGGATGACATCCTGACCCTTTGAGTGAAGCAGTGGACCAGGTGATAACCTTGGAAGGTCCCTTTCAATCAAAAATTTTCTATGATTCTATCTTAATTCTCTACATTTTGTGAATTGACTTCTCTGCTCCAGCACACATGACTATCTTTATTAAATTACAAAAATCTGACTTTTTTTTTTTTTAGTCTTTTGTCTTTGGCATTGCTTCTGTGGTCTCCTATCTCCGCTCTCAATTTTAGCTCAGACCTCAGTAGACCTTGTCTCTGATCTGTAGTCTTTCTAAGCATCCCTCACATTTCCTGTAGAGATGAATTGTCATACATGTACACACTCGCTCCTGTTACTTCCCACAAATACCTGTGTGACTAAAAAGAATGGTGTCTCAAATGCCAACATAAGTATCGTTGGGGGTACCAGTGATTCCTGCATTTCCATTTCCGTTTTCCTATTAACATTTTTCTCTATTTTTTCATCTGTTTAACCTCCACAATCTTACCTGCTATTTTCTCTTCTTTCTTAATAGTATCCTTCATAAATCACCTCTCTCCACTTTAACCTGTCACACCCTGTAATTGTGCCCTCCCTCCTCTCATTGACCCTTCCTATCTCCTATCAACAATGTGACCATAGCTGCAGATGTGTTTGTGCAGCCAGAAAACCCACTCAGGAAGGATGCTGCCTAGGAAAACTGGGCTGCCACCATTTGATTTTCTTTCTTACCTCCATCAGTCAAACGCAACAGCAGCTGCCTCTTTTACCTATATATAAAGCTGACTCTAGAAGCAGGGAAATGAAAGGAAAATGAGTGCCATGCAGGGACATATTTCTTCACCAAGTTTTTCTTTAGATTCAGACCCTAATCCTACAATTGGAGCCACATGGCTGGCTGTGTTAATCGAAATATGGGACGAAGGTGTAGGCTACAAGCAACAGTTTTGCCATGCTGCCTTTCTAGGACATGGCCCCTTGCCATTCACAGGCTATATGTGTCTGACCTCTGGCTGGGCCACTCACACAACTTTGCCTAAGGAGCACTCATGGTCTGCAGAGCAGGCTCATGAAAAAGGCTGGCTGATCTACCCGGAAGCTGAAGCCAATTCTTAACTCTGTCGGCTGTTTCCAATATTTATAAAATAAAATAAACACACCAGATCTCACTAAACAACTAATCACCTACAGCACGTACATGATTTTCTTTTTTTTTTTTTCAAATGAAAACTATTTTAGGTGTGAGAAAACATGTGAAACAAGTGGAAAAACATTTCCAATACTTTTGCTCTCAGAAAATGTTTAATGATTGAAGAGATTAAGGGATTGGGGGTTTTTACTACTTAAAAAAAATCCATTTTTACTGAAAACTCAAACTAGCCTATGAAGCTTCAGGCCAGCAACATTTAAAAAGATTGAATTACAGCATGCCATTCTGAATGTAGCACGTTATGAATTCCATATCCCTCAGCTAGAGTGACATATTTAATGATTAAGCCAAGTCACTCAGCTCTATTTTAATTTTTTTTTCCTAGCCAGTATTAACTTTATATGTACATTTCAAATGGCAAGACGAAAAATAGCAGAATAGTAAATTTGTCTGCAATAAAGGAATAACTAGCAAGGTCTTACAACTTTACAAAATTAGAGTTCTGTGTGAAAGGTATCATGTGCAAATTAGCCCAATGTTAGCAAATGCTTATTATCCTGCTATGTTAAACTATACGGTTTTCCGTGTGCTCCAGCTCTGCCCTGTACTCTGTCCTTCATTCTACATGAGATTTTCCTCCTAAGACAGCAGCAAATATTGCCATACTAGATCAGATCACTAGTCACATTAAGTTCAATATACAATATAAGCCAGTTCTTTACTGAAGGAAAATAGCAGGAAAAAAACCCCCTCACTTGCTCTACGCTGATGCACATAGGAGTAAAACCTCCTTCATGACCTCCATGACAACTGATTTATGCCCAGAAGCATGAGTTTTAATTACAATGACATAAAGATGGCCAATTTATTTTCTTGCGCTTACTCACTCATGAACACGCATTTCCTCCTTCCAGCAAAGAGTAATTATCTCTTTGCAATTATCAGCGCAGATGTGGCAAAGTTAGAATTTTCATGATTGTCTGCTAAGACCTGGAGCCCTGAAGAATATCTGCTCTGCCAGATCTTTCTGCTGGACTCAATATTAATGAGTCCCTTGAAAAATGTTGTTTCTGCCTGAGGTAGGATTTTGCAACAGATATTTCCGAAACTTTAAAATATAGGTGGAGAAAGTGTTATTGCAAACTCTTTGTCTCCACCCTCCATAAAGCGTATTCTAAAGGGTATGCTGCAATTTGACTTTCTCCAAGCTTTACTCCTACTTGCATTTTATACCTATATATGTATGGATACATATATGTGCATGTCTAGTTTGACACCTCTACAGCCCAGTTGCCAGGAATGGTTTTATTCAAGGAAGTCATAGAAACATGTGAAAAGATAGAATTGGAAGGGACAGACATGGCAGATATGATTTGGGCTATCTACGTGTCTAAGACAAGATCAGCTAAGTTGTGTCACACTGCACTTTTGTCTCTAACCTATTTTTAAGGATCCAAAATAGACCTTATGGCTCCCAGTGGATATCCTATGCCAAAGTTTCATTGCCTTATTGTCATTAGAAATATTTTCCTGAAGTGTGAGTTGGGTCTTCCTTCACGCAGGTCAAATCCATGACTTCTTTGCTTGCTTACTATGGTCTCAGAGAACAGCGTGCCCTGGTTTTTGTACTGAAAGATGTTACCGTGTCCTATTTCCTCTGCTTGTCTTTTGACTGCACAGCCCTACTTTTTTAGTTTCTCCTCCCAAGCCATATTTTCTAGACCTCTGTTTATTGTCATTGCTCTCCTCTGAATTCTTCCCATTTGATCCAAATCTTCCTTACAGTGCAGAACAGAAAGAGGACTCAGTATTCCCACTAAGGCGTGCCCAAGGCTTTGTAAATTGGAACTATTGTTCCACCTGGTCGCTGGTTATTCTGGCCTGACACTATAGAAACCAAATGACTTCGTCCAGAATATTTTTCAGACCATTTCTCCAATTTCTTATGTTCACTTATAAAGGTAATTTTGTCTTATATACACTCAAAAGTTTCACCTGACCCTGCTTTACCAGACAATATAATAAGCAAACTTTCTATATCATCATTCCCATCTTTTATGAAAACTCCAACCAGAGCAAACCCAGGACAATCCCAAACCATTCTCAATAGAGCCTCCCAGGTTGACAGTGAACCTCTGACAATTACTTTCTGTGCAGGATTACACTAGCTTTATACCCACTTTGTGATGGTTTCACATAGATTTTTCTCCTTGGTTTGTATATGAAAATGTTATTAAAGACAATATCTAACCCTTACTGTAATTAGAGTAACTACCACCTTCTGTAACCCACTTGTTCTTGACAGGTTTGTTCAAAACATCCACTAGCAGTTCTGACATGGCTTCAGGCAGTTTGCTAAATATCCTGGTGTGAAGTTCCTCTATCTCGGAGCATCATCAACTCCATGTTCTCACTGAGCTGTAGCAGTGTGTGTCTATCCCAACTCGTTGATTATGTGTATGTTCATAATCTTACCTCAGAAGTTTTGTCAGGGTCATACTGTAAAGCAGCTGACCATTACTGGGAACCTCCAACTTTTTCTTATTATATTCAAAATAAAAATGCATATTAAACTTCAAGCTGTTACACAAGACATCTTATGAGCTAATGTACTAATAAAGTACATGCATGCTAACATACCAAAATGAACTTAATTTTCTTTAAAGCTTCCTTACTTACCTTTCAAAGAGTCTGGCTGACATTCTGACCACATAATATTTGAATATATTTTGAATATTTGAATATATTATATTGAAAAATGACTCAATGCCTGTATCAGGGGCTGGAAGGAGAAGTGGTTTTCTGAGCATCACCATAAAAGCAATTGTGAACTGTAGATTAAATGAATCCAAAATTGTATCCTGTATGCGAGTCTTTTGGTGAACGTAGAAACAAATTTGACACAAGGTCAGGAATTTCCTAATTAATGAATAAATGAGTTGAGGGAGTGAAAGGAATTGAAGCACATTTGATAAAAGTCAACATTTTCTGGGGACACGCTGAGAGAGACTTCAGGATCCGTTGTTGAAGCTTTAAAATGGAAAACTGCCAAAACAAGGATCTGAATCCATAGTTTGCTATGTGCCAGTTGGATGTTATAAATACCAACCCAGGGAAAAATTCTCTTGCTTTATAATTATATCACTAATTACACAAAGAGATATTGCTCTAGCAATATTTTAAGCAATTCATCATGTAAATAAAGTATAATGAAAAGGGAAAAAAAAAGTGTGCTGCTTAATTTATCACAGAAATAAGCAGTTCAATCTCCTGAACTTTATTTTCCTCTCATTAAATTAGGTCCAAATCAGGATGTCTTGCTCAAGAGCTGAAGAAAGAAAATGTTTTAGTAAATTATTTTTTTTCTGTCTTTAGCACACTCAGAAATCTACAGATGTAATAGTACAACAGTACAATGACAGCCAATGGAATAAAAATACTTTATAAAATAAAGACACTAGACAGAATTTTAGGTCTTTTCTATCTGCTTACTGAGATGTACAGTTTGTCTGAATGACAGTGACCATGGAAGAGGTGATCTTGGTTAACTAACCTCCTGAAAACAAAAGAAATTACAGTCTTAAAAAACAACACCTTGTAAAACAACAAAAAGCGACAAATCAGTTTTGAACAGATCCTAAAAATATGCTTTTCTGTGAAACATAATCAAGTTTAGTGTGAGCACACTTGGACAGAACGTGCTGAAAAAGAATTTAAGTAGAATACATATCTGTTGCATAAGCAGTTTAATGAGTCTTACTTTAAGCCTTGTTGATCTGGCTTGGACAAAATACACCATCAGACTACATCAGCAGGTACAGAAGTAGAGCAAGCTAATCCTGGAAAGGAAGCCTTTATACTAAGAACTGGTTTGAATTTTACATAAACTTGCTCTGTGGACTGTTTAAGTGCTTAAACAATCTTTTTCCTTCAGAAAAAGATGTTTACAACTAGGATAAAGGTTTACATCACTTTAATGACCATGTTTACAGGTAAATATTTTCTTTTTGTGGAATTATATGTGCATTTAGACTGTACTGAACATGTAGTGTCTGTCCAGACTGCTTGCTTGTACTTGCTTGATATTTATATAGTGTCAGGGAACTGGAAAGGCAGAAGGCTGTAAACAGATTTCTAACCAAAGGTGTGTAGCAAAAGTATAACTTGGATAATACTTTTATAATTGTTTAATCGATTTAATGGCGTTTGGCAGAATTATGCTTGAATAATTGCTTCTGTCATTCTGTTTCAGTAGGAAACGTTTGCTGCTAAATTTGAAACAGTTTAATTAAGAGGTTAACAGTTAGAAAATAGCTACCCTATAGTAGTAATGTGTAAGTGAAAAAAGGAGACAGATATGAGTGGAGTTATCAAACTGAATCAAAGGAGCTGTTTCATCTCTGTTTTGAAAAAACTTCAGAGGAGGAAAAAATAATAATTATCTATAAAAATTGATTAAAATATTCACATTATCTGAAATTTAAGGTAGGTGTGTGGTATATTTAGAAGAGAAAATACTGGATGGTTTTACTTTACTTTTTACTTTAAGAAAAAATGTTGATCTGAACCAATGCATGTAACTACTGAAAAGAAAATAATAGTTCCCCTTGCAATTGCTTTTGGTATGTCTTACATCTTTTGAGAATACTTTTTTTTACATGTTAAACTTCTCCTCCAACCTGAGCTATTTGAACTGCTTATACAGTTCTATAAATATTGACTAATCCTTTTATCTAGAGTGCTTTTATCTTGAGTGACAGTGGTCTTTTCTTGTATAGCAATTGGCAGATAACAAGCAATATCAACACTGCTTGTAAGAACAGATGATTTATTTATTTTTTGTATGAAAAAATAGCTTATTATTTGTCTTTTGGTGTGACCTATATTTATTTTTTTTGCTAATCTTATTATGAAACTGTAGGCATATAGATGTAAGTGCATGCATGTGTGTATGTATATATGCACAACCTTGCAAAATAATTGTTTTGCAACATATTATTAACATCATCAAAATAAGCATTGTATTCAGACACTGAAATGCTTACGAAATTACATATGTTTAAGTGGCCCTATGATAGTCACTTTGCATTTGGTAAATGATGCTATTCATTTCTACAGGCAAGGAATACACTAACAATAACAAGTGTACCTCCTCATAAAACAAATTTTATTTCTTTGTTAGACATTGACGCTTCTGTTATCAACTGTGTTATCTAAATTTAAAGGTAGAAACATATATGATTTCCAAGTTTAGATTCTCATGAAATAATTTCATTACTTCTATATCTAATTTTATGAAGTAGAGAGCAACACAGGCACTAATCATTATTGTAAAGTTGGGTTCAGTTTATGCATCTGTTTCATCCTTTCCAGAGACAAGTCACTGTTGCAAGGTGTGACTCAGACCACAAGCTACCAGGCAAAGGTGGTGCCTTGCAGGTGCCGTGGGATAATAAATATACACAGAGTTATCATGCATACTGAAATTGCAGCAACTAAATATCTAGCCATTCACTACACTGATTTTTTTCTATGAAAGGTTTTATAGGGGCTTTATAAATTCTTAAGCATGCCCTGACCACTCTGAAGCCCTATGACAAGGCCAAGTACATCCCTGATCCTACTGCTTCGAGGCTGCACTGATTTTTATCTCTGTCACAAAAATCCAAAGAGACCTGCATCTCTACAGCCATCACATTGAGACTGAATTGTATATGAGATCTGTGGACACATTGCTCTCGATGTGAAAGCAGGGAAGGGAGCAATATCAGACAGGAGATGTACTAAAACATAGACCAAAACAGGAAACAGCTCACAGTAACTTCACTTTTCATATACTCGAACAGCAAAAGCTAACAAATGTCGCTAACACAGAAATTGCCACAAACTGGGCAAAGCAAGCATTGTTCTGGCCCCCCAGTCAGTAACCATTTGGGAAGTGCACTTCACTTTGAGAACATCAGTCCCAATAAGTCATATTTCTGCCAGATGCCACTACACATTAAGGTATACATAGACATCTCACGTTGGATGAAATATGAGCCTGGCTGAAAACCAGAGAGAGACTTCTGCTGTAAAACCCCACTGCCAGACCAGGGAGATGGCACTAGCTGTGTTTGATAATCTGAAGCTTCAAGTGGAAACTATATGTTACAATTGAAGACTGAGAAGTGAGGAAGATCACGAAAAAGCAAGCCTTTTATATACATGCTATGACCACTTCACTCTGGCTAATCTTTCAAACAAACCTCAATCAATTCTCAGTTCCCTTCTGGCTCTCCTGTAACTTACTGCTCTCCAAGATGGGTCTAGTTACAGCTGTGATTGAATGAAGTGGACAGGCAAGGAATTAGCCTGAGTAACTACATTTATCTACTGTTATTTGAAGCAATTCATTGTGGCTGAATGCTGCTCTGTAATTTTCCATGAAAAATGGTGTGCTTTGCTGTAAAAATAAAGCTCACTGTGAACTTGTATGTAAAACTAGGTGTGGTGTCTGGTAACTAGCTGCAACTCTGTGAGTCTCAGCATACCTTCTTATCTAATTTACAAA
>JAOXJK010000004.1:9354818-9414651 GCA_025774025.1 Xenus cinereus
TCATTCTAGCAGAAATTTTCTTTTAACCGTCATGAAAGAATGTCTCAGTCTCTGCTACCGCCTTAAAGAGAAGATATAACTTAGAGAGATTTAATGCCTCAAAACACCCATTTCAACAAATACTTATTTTTACATACCAGATTTTTAACAAGTAGATGTAGGTATGTTGGTAATCTTATTCACAAAATTAAAATATTTCAAATTTAATTTCTTTATGAAACTGTCTGTTTGGGAACAAGCAAGGGATTTATTCCTGTTGCTAAATAATAATGCCATGCCACATAGTAGCGTAGTGTGGTTATTAAGAGTTTGTTGGGGCTTCACAGTCAGTCCCCTATTTTCATTGGATTTTTTAATGTAGTCATAAAAAAAAGTAGTGCTGGAGGCGGAAACTTGGCCTATGAGGTCTCGCTCTAGGAGTTTTACTGCACAAAAGATGACTGATTCTTTAGCTACGTGAGCATTTTAAAAAAGCTTGGTTTATTCTTTCTATGAATTTGATATATTAAAAATAGCTCTTGAAAGTGATTAGGCAGGAAGTCTATAATATTGAGGACAAGATCACGAAACTTAAAGTGCAAAAATAGAAACACTTTGTTGTGCTTTAACGAGATGGTTCATCAGAATAAAATACGGTTTGAGCTACATATTTTGTATCCTTACAAGTCTGAAAATCATTACTGAAAATAAAGAGTAAGGGAGAGGGACAGATGGTTTTGGTTTAATCATTTTAATTGATAAGCACACCAAAAAAAAAAAAAGAGAAAAAGTCTTACTCGATCCTGGATCATTTTTCCCCCACACCATAGCATTATGGGTACTCACAGGACTGAGCAGGATTCATAACTGCATGCAAGCTGATGTGTGTGAGCACGTGTTGAGCCCCAGGAACAGAAAGTCTGTCAGAGAACTGGGGAGCCCATGCAGCACCAAATAGGTGCCCAACCTGGAGAATTTACACAAGAGGCGTTTGCTGACCAGCTTTCAGCTATTTTCACAATTTGAATCAGGATAAAAAAAAATCACAAAGTTCCAATTACATTAACTTCCATGGTCATCAGAGGATCAAAGCAGCTGGGTTCTTTTCAAAATGATCTTTCTGAGGAGCAATCCAGGAAACTATGGAAATCTGTCCTTGTTTAACCATTTGAAAACACAGCATTACACAGAGCATGATAAAGGAGAAAAATATGCCCAATAATATAACATCTGGTCCTGTACCGGGGCTTAATTCTACAGCCAACAGGAATTTTGAAATAGAAGGTATTTACAGCTGGATCAAGTCTATATTCATCCATAAATACCAGCACATCTTACCACCATACGTAAATATTACTAGAAGTAGCTATTTGATCATTGCATTGGCTCCCTTGTCATTTAGCCCTAACTATTTCATTTTTCTCCCTTCTTCTCTTTTTTTTTCTTTTCCCATATCTCTAACCTCAAGAGTACATTCCAGGCCGGTTTGGATCTGAGGACTCCTCAGGCTATGCTTCTTTTTCTCTTGATGCCACTCAGAATGAAAATTTGAACATATCAATGTTTGTCCGAACACGCAAATCTTCTGGCTTGTTACTGGCTTTGAGAAACAGTACTTACCTCTACTTAAGACTCTACTTGGAAGGTGGGAAACTCACAATGTTAGCTCTAAATTCCATGAAGTTATTAGGGAAACAGTCCATGAATGATGGAAACTTTTACTTAATAACATTAAAAATAGAACCAAATAAGATGGAATTGTTCCAGTCCTCTCAATACCTAGGCTTTATTTCTACTCCAGTATTAACCATCCAAAATAATAATATTCTGTATATTGGAGGCCTACCAGATAACAAAGAAACTGATAGAAATGGCAGGTATTTCAAAGGCTGCATCCAAGATGTAAGAGTGAATAACCAGCCGCTGGAATTCTTCCCCATCACCAATTCACTGAATTCTTTTATCAACCGGACTCTGATCAACGTCACCCAAGGCTGCACTGGTGACAACCTCTGCAAGGTAGGAATGGCATTTTTTTCGTGTGTTTATAATGAGGAATTTCCTTTAATTTTTTGTACATTTCCATACACATCCATTTGATGATAATGACATCTTAGGAAAATACGTAAAAATGCTAGGAGGCATTTTTGTTGTTATGCTACATACGATGAATATCAGCAGCAAAATATATTTGCATAGGGAGAATTAAAATATTTTAAGGTTGAAATACTGTTATTCATCAATTATTGAACATGTTGTGCTGTCCTAGTACTGGTCTTTATCACTTTCCTTATGAAATAAAAAGAATTCTCCTTTTTGCCAAACAGTCCCCCATACTTAGAGCTGGAAGTCCACCAGCCTTTATTCATACTTATCTTGTCTTTTTTCTTTCCCCGTAGTCCAGCCCTTGCCACAATGGTGGTGTGTGCTACTCCATCTGGGATGACTTCACTTGCACGTGTCCCCCTAACACAGCAGGGAAGGCATGTGAGGAAGTTAAGTGGTGTGAGCTTGGACTCTGTCCTCATGAAGCACAATGCCAGCTGGTGCACCAAGGATTTGAATGTAGGTACATTGCAGCTATTCCTATCATCTTTGGAGATTAAAAACAATAGCAAATGTTGTCAGCATTTCTTTAAAACCTCATTATTAACTGCTTTTAAAGTTCATTCAAATGTTATTTCTGTATTAATAATTATGTCGATTGTAACAGTAATGGGGAGAGTTTGTCCTACCAGACCCAGAAATTTTCAACCAGACTCCCTGACAGATGTTTAGGGGACCTTTGTTTTTGACTTATTCAACACAAGTTGTTGAGGCTGTACGGTAGATCAGTACTTTGCCAGAGTGTGAGTGTACCCCTCATACTTCCACTGCAAAGAGATAAGAGGATATCCAGTGTTGGATTAACATTTGGATGTTCTCCATCTACCTGAAAAGACAAGATACATGACATACATTGCATCATTTGATTTTCTTAAATGTTAAATATCTTTGAAGAAAGACATCTTAATACCAGCAATACTGTTATTCAACTAGTATCTTCATAAAAAGCACCTACATGCCAAGTAGTGTATTTGAAAATTGATGACACACACACAACTTCTCTGGGCAACCTGTTCCAGTGTCTCACCACCCTCATAGCAAAGAATGTCTTCCTAATATCTAGTCTAATCTTCCCTCTTTCAGTTTAAAACCATTACCCCTTGTCCTATTGCTCCAATCCCAGATAAAGAGTCCCTCCCTATCTCTCCTGTAGGCCCCCTTTAGGTACTGGAAGGCTGCTCTAAGGCCTCCTTGGAGCCTTCTCTTCTCCAGGCTGAACAATCCCAACTCTCTCAGCCTGTCTTCATAGGAGAGGTGCGCCAGCCCTCTGATCATCTTCGTGGCCCTCCTCTGAACTCGCTCCAATGATCCATGTTCTTCTTATGTTGAGGTCCCCAGAGATAGACGCAGTACACCAGGTGGGGTCTCACCAGAGTGGAGTAGAGGGGTAGAACCACGTCCCTCGACCTGCTGGCCATGCTTCTTTTGATGCAGCCCAGGATACAGTTGGCTTTCTGGGTTACCAGTACACATTGTTGGCTCACGTCGAGCTTCTCATCCACCAACACTCCGAAGTCAGGGCTGCTATCAACCCATTCTCTGACCAACCTGTATTTGTGCTTGGGATTGCCATGAACCATTTGCAGGACCTTGCACTTGCCCTCGTTGAAGTTCATGAGGTATCAAAATACGTTCTTTCATGAACTTTCCTATTGCATACTACAGCAGACTGTAAACACACAGAGCAGAGAAGTGAAAAGTATCTGAACTGTTTCCTTTTGCCAAACTCAAGGTCATTTACTCCGTTAGATCACCTTTAGATTTCTGTGCTAGTTTATGTGGCAATAGTAGGGAGATTCACTAATAGATAGTCAAAAATGTCTGCACTGCAGAGCTTTATTTTTAGCTAGTTGTTTTCTTAAATACAGCATAGATTTGTTGTTCAACACAAGGTAATGAAAGGAGTTTTACTGACCAGCAAGTTCTCTGCCAGCCTGGCGTCTTACGCTCTGGATACCATTTTAAGCTAAGGCAGAAAAAGATTTGTTTTCCAGGGGCTGTAGCTATAGTTCCTCTTGGCTACAATTAGCAAGTCCTTTTAGGAAAACATGTACTCCAGAAAAAAAGTCAATACAGGAAGCTGATGTGGGGAACATCAAGTAACAGCAAAACTGTGTGCACAGTGTCACAACTGAGAGTAAAAGCACATACAGATGGCTTGCTGTGCTCAGGACTTAATGAGACTTCTACGGGAGTATTTTAGCTTTATGAATTCAAAAACCTCAGCTTTATGAGAACTGAAAAATGAGAAATAATTTTGAAAAGATCTGACTTTCATTTTTAGTATGGTTTCTTATGAGGAAACTTTTCCTATGAGAAAGACACCACATTTGTTGTGTCAGGTAAGACGGTTACACGTCTGCTGCCTTACTATCAGGATACACAGTCAATAATTCCGTACTGGGACTCCCAGGGGTTCTTTTCACCAAGATTTACTGAGCCTGGAGATAGTTCAGGAACCCGCCTTATCTTAGTGCTAGGATCTTGCAAAGTTAAATTTGTCTGAAGTACAAACAGAAGACATTCTTTCCTGTCCATAATCCTCAAAAATCTCAGAATGTGCAAATTTACAGCCCAGTGAGTTAGTGCATTTTAGTAGAAAACATGCTAATGAAAGATGCCAAATACCTTTGTGAAGACATCCATAAAACTGCCATAATGTTGACAATCAATTTTCAGTCACCGCAGTTCAAAGTGAGCACTCTGCTGCCCTCCCAGTCCCACCAGCACAGGCTCAGCACCATCAGCAGGGCTGCAGCAGTGTGTACGCAGCAGAAGCTCTCTTTAATGTGACAGGCACAACTCTTCTTTAATTGATTTTCAGGAGCTTTTGGCCAACTGAATTCAATTAAATGAATCCTGTTTGCATCAGGGAAAGTAAACTAGGATATTAGGATCCAATCAAATACTTTCTAAAACCTCTTTTTTTTTTTTTTTTCCTAAGAAAAGAGGAATTGAGAACAAAGGTTCACTCTGTCCAGATCTGTCATGGTGAATAACCAGCTGCTGGTACTTAGAGAACAAAGATAAAATGACAAATGTATATCTTCTTTTGAAATACCCTCTAAGCCTCAGCTGTAAGTTGTGTACAATCGTGATCACTTCCTCTTTGCCTAAATAGGAAAAAGAGAGATAACACTAATTTAGAATTATATCTTTAGAATTATAACTTGAGATGATGCAAAGAAACACACTTTGATATCAATATAGGTGGTGCTGGCACTGCCCTGTAATTTTGGTAACGATAAGGAGCAGGCAAGGATAACTGAAACACTGGTGGAATTTGGCTGTTTTTCAGAAAACCCAAAACGACTTACATGACAGGGAGCATGGGCACTGCAGAGAGATTGTTCCACATGTATTGGTTTAAAGTTGGCCTGGTTTCTCAATTATTATCTTTGCACAGGTCTTGCTAATGCAGTGTTTAGTGGCCGAAGCAGTGCGATATTTTACAGAAGCAACGGAAAAATCAGCAGAGACCTCACCAATATCGTATTTGGCTTTCGAACTAGGGACACTGACGTGATATTGCTGTACGCGGAGAAGGAGCCAGAGTTTCTTATCATCAGTATTCACAACTCTAAATTACTCTTTCAATTGCAAAGTGGCAACAGCTTTTATAAAGTGACCCTTGCTAGTTCACTGCCTGTGAGTGATGGGAAATGGCATCAAGTCATGGTCTCGATGGTAGAGCCTCTGTCCCAGTTCTCTAGATGGCACATTGATATAGATAACAAGAAAGACACCGCAACTAGCACAACTGCCGCAGGAAGCCTCAACTTTTTAAGAGAAGAGACAGACATCCATGTGGCTGACAAGGCTTTTGACAGTCTGGATGGCCTGCGAGGATGTATGAGCACCATACAAATCAGCGGCATTTATCTCTCATACTTTGAAAATGCTGACATCCCTACTAAAAAACCTCAAGAGGAGCAATTTGTCAAAATATCCGCAAACCCTGCTGTTACTGGATGTTTGCAGGTAGATGTCTGCAGCTCAGATCCCTGTATGCATGAGGGCATATGTGAAGACTTCTATACTTCCTACCGTTGCATATGTCCCAAAGGATGGACTGGCACCCATTGTGAAGTCAACATTGATGAATGCTTTTCAAACCCTTGCATTCATGGGAACTGCACCGACGGGATCAGCTCTTATGAGTGCAGTTGTGAACCTGGTTACACAGGCATAAATTGTGAAGAGGACATAGACAACTGCTGGGGCCACCAGTGTGCAAATGGGGCCACTTGCATAGATGGGATTAACGGCTATTCTTGCCTGTGTGCTGGTAACTTCACCGGAAAATTTTGCAGGTACTATAAACAAGGCAGATCCCTATAATTTTTTTCAGGTCTCTTCTGAAGGATTATTACACCACTGGTGTCTCCATTTTAAATGTGCATTTAATAAACCGCACATTACAGACCTGTATGTTGTCTGTTATGCATGTATCTATATATTAATCATGCTGGAGAATTAATGTATAAAGAGTCTGCAGTACCAATCAATTAGATGTGGATTGAAGCAGTGGAGAGACGGCAGCTGAGGCAGGGGCTGATGAGACAGAGCAAGGAGACTGGGAACAAGGCACAGCTCTGCTGCCAGCCTGGGTGACACAAGTTCTCTGATGATGGGATTACAAGTCTGACAGAGCTCAGAGATAGACATGTGACACCTTTTTTTTAAAGAAAGATTTTTAAGGGTTTTGAATCCCTAAACCTATACTTTATTAGAGTAATAGAGCTCTAGAACTATCAGTAGGAAAATTCAGAGTTAGTGGGTAAGAGAAAATAACATTAGAAGGATTTGCAGAGTTTTTCTCCCCACTCACAGCATCTTTGCTTTGTGGAATTTTTGCTTTAAGCTTGCTCTCTCAGCCCAGCAATCCTGATGGCTGCAGACACCACAAAGCCCACTCTTCATCACTTTTGAGGCCTCCTCACATGCCTGTTTCTTATTCTCTTCAGACACTCCTCTGTAAAGGCTGCAGGCTCTTCCCTGGCCTCTCTCCCCTTTACTCGCCCTTCTCTGCACACCATAAACTTCTCCCTTTTGAGCTTGACCTGTGCTCACACAGAGAAGGCAAAATCCTTCTTCTTCCTCCAGAGGACTCCAACAAACCCAGTCTGCTGCAGCCTGGAGGATGCAAACAGGCAATTGTCTTTGTGCTGCCCAGCCTCAGTCTTTTAGGCTATAATTACACAACTGCCAATTTTTATCGACTTTTTTTTTGTGCAGGGAGGACATACTGAGATTTGGAGATGCCTTATATTGGCCAGTATGGCCAATCTTATATGCTAAATCTATCTTTCAAACTCTTCGACTCAGTTGTTCAGGTATCCCATAGATCCACATCATGTAGGTAGAGTGTTGTCCCTTTTTTTTGTTTGTTTTGCTAAGAAATGAATCGTTAACTGGCCTGTAAATATTAGGAAAAGGAAAACCAAATCCAGCAAATTTTAAAAAAATTAATTGAAACATATTCTGTGAGTCTTAAACCTTGGTTCCTGCTCTCTTTCCTTTGGATGGTACCCCAGCCAGTAACAGCGTTGTTCCCCCAGTTCAGTTGCCGCCTACCACTGTGAGCATCCCAAGTACCCCAGGCACCAGGCGTGTCAATGCACACAGATGTGGGGTTTCCTTTCCAAAGAGGAAACCATGGGGGCACTCGGTATTGGCAGCCCCTGAAGCTGTGTGCTTATTTACAGCTCCCTGTATTTGGAGACTAGCAGCACTAGATTCTGCATTCAAATAACAAATTTGCAAGGTAGATCTAATTATTTTCCACTAAAACACTGAACTAGAGTGAAATTAAAAGTTGGGAGAGCATGAGACATCCAGAAACAAGGAAAGTGCAAATAACTATTGCTATTGCCTTCTTACTTACCTAGATACAGAAGATTACCATATACAGTTTGTGGGAATGAAGAGAGAAACCTCACGTGTTTCAACTACGGCAACTGCACTGATCTCAGCGGCGACTTGACATGTGTGTGCCTGCCTGGATTTGCTGGAGAACGGTGAGATGCTTTGCCCAGCAGATCATTGTGGAGCAGTTCTTCCAAAAGCTGTTCCAGAAGGGTTGAGAGCATAACAGCCAGAGAGGTTTTGCCATCCTGCAGAAATACAGACATAGCAGTTGCTTAAATTGAGCAGTTCCTTGCTTTAGTGATTCTGAGGGCCTAAAAGTATAGCTGGTTTACTTAGATAAAGGTCACAAATTAATGCAGCCGGATTCAATCCAGCGTAGTACCATTAAGTACAGTGCCAGATATTATTTCTTAGACAGCATTGTACACTTCTATGTGCCGGCTTTTTGGATTCCCTGCCCAATTTGTATATGATAAGCTATGATGTTATCTTTCTAAAGGTGGGGACATATAAATATATATATGTCCTGATCAGATATATATAAGTCCGCCGCAATACACTGATGCATGAATACGCAAAGCTGCTTCATTTTCACAAATACGTATTGTGAATATACAATCTATTCTCTCACAGGGGTGGTATGAGATGACATACCTGGTGGCACTGTAGCTTGCGACTTTCTCACTGAATGCTGAACTATGAAAAGAGAATATATTTTAAAAAGAAGTTGAGAAATACTTTTTATATGTTATAGTTGAGTCTGAAACAGAAGGGGCCTTCCTCTCAGTTAATTTTTTATTTTATAGCATATTGTCACAATTCACACTCACCATTTGATCATGTTCTGCAAACAGCTCTGCAGCAAGGAGTCCTGACAGCCTCAGGGCATCGGGTGCCATAGAAATGTAGGAAGACATTGCCACAGTCATAATATAGGCTGAGTAGGTAAGGGTACCTTTTTGGATAGTGAGACAGGAAAAAACATACATGCTTTTAGTCAAATTAATGTTACCTCAGAGTATAATATCCAAAAGTTCAACAGGACCAAGCTATGCTGGCTCTGCAAACACAAAGAATTTTTCAACAAAAAGTTTCATTCTCTCAAAAATTTATTAACCCACTGATTTTGTGAAAACAGTCCAGTAAGCTATAAAAGATAAATGAAATGAAAATTTCCATTCAGTCAATACACAGTGTAGCTATAAGACATGTCTGCATTGAACCATTTACCTCATTCAGTGGGTCTGTGTACCATCTCACAATATTCCAAAAAAGGGGAAAAAGATAAAATAAAATAAAATAAAATATAAAAAAGTAAAAACATATTGTCAGACATGTCACTGTGTATATTTCTTGGTACTTCAAGACAGAAGGAAAATACTTTTTCCTTCTTCCTTCCCCTGCCAGGCAACTTGCTAACTACAGCTTTGGGAATGAGCCTTCCTTACATCCATCCCACTGGCTGGCAATAATCTCTATTTTATGGTTCCCACGTTTCTCATATTGTTACAAGTGCACTGAGCTTTAACAGGCTATCACAGCAAGGCATTCTTCTCCAATATCTAAAATTGGCTATTTGTCCTCTTTTTCTCCACGTTGCCAAACCATAAACCAGTAGCACTTCTGTGCTTGCAGATCTTAGTATACCAAATAAGAAAATTTACTCCTTTTTTCAGAACAAATACAAATGTATCAGCTAATAAAGAAATCAAACCCCAAACCCTTTGTGTATCTATCTATTAGGTTGATAAAACAGGCATTTTCCTTTAAGACAATGTTTCATCCCTCAGAAAGCTATTGATGCACAGTGCAGAGAAAATAGTATCTTTCTACATCAATCAACTTGGGATCACAAAAAAAGGAAAAAATAATAGGTGGAAAGGGAAATGTGAAAATAACACTCTTCATAAAAGGAGACACAGTTTTCTCTTGAGAACAAATTTTTCATTGAATTCAAGCTGAGATTTTTCAAAACTACCTAAGGGAGTTAGATTTTCAAGTGTTCCTGAAACTCAGTTGTATTCAGGTGCCAAATTCCCTGCAAGATTTTTGGGGTTTCTTTGGTTTTGCATAGGTAAGTTTATAGCTATACAGTTAATACTTTAATTTAGCTTTTTGAAGTACGCGAATATAAGGTACCATTGAAGGAAACTGTTGAAACCGTTTTATGGATCAATAAAGACAGTCAGCTAAAAGTATTTAATATAAAGAACATCTCTTCTCTAATGTAACACTAACATTTATTGTGAGGTTATGAATATGATTAAGCAAAGTAATTCCTTATAATTCTCACATTCTTCTTTAAGAATAAATTTGCTTTTTTATCCTGAAAAATTAGTATTCATCATTAGTGTTATTTGAAAAAAAAAAAAAAGGGATAGGGAATTAACAGGGAATTTTGTCAGAGCAGCAAATCACTAAATCATTCCTAGTTTTCAGACAATCTCACACATTCCTCTTTAATGTTCAGTTGGTGATCTTGAGAAATTATGACAACTCAAATTTCCTTTATCATCAGAATTAACTAAAAAACATTTAATGGTACATGTTCAAGTTTGTAGAGCCTTGTTCTAAGCCAATCTTACCATGCCCAAGGCCTGTGTCCTGACTGGATAAGAGATTCTGCTGGGCATCCATTGACATTTCAAATTGAGAAAAAAAAAAACAAAAAAGGTGAGCATTCCCAGGGGCACTCAGCTGGGAAAATCACACATTTGTTTTACTTATATCCAGGCAAGTAAGAAGGAAAATGTGCCCTTAGCTCCCGGGAACAATGAAAACGGATAAGCAAGCTGTCGGCAGGATGCATGCTGGATCTAGCTCTAAAATCATACACAAACTTTTATTTCACATTGCTAAGCACCATTAACCGTTACTTTACAGAGATGAAATTTCCGGCTTAAATATCTGTGTTTGAAAATAATACAGGAAGTCCAGGATTTGATGTGGCTAATCAGGTAGTTAATAAAATCATAAACACATGTGGAAGTAGACTGCAGATTTCAAATAGAGCATCCTCCTCTCCCTCCCCCCAAAAGCTTCTGAATTAAAAACGTGCCTGTTCAGTGCACTTTATTTGTGATTTCAGTCACTCACTATTTGCAGTCTTTCCTCTAGGTGTGAAAAGGACATTGACGAGTGCAGCTCTGACCCATGTCTGAACGGGGGCCTCTGCCAGAACCTACTCAACAAGTTTCACTGCCTCTGCGACGTGAACTATGCTGGGGACCGCTGTGAGATAGATGTAAGCGACCTCTCCTTTTTTGTCTCATTACTGTTGTGGCAGAACCTCTTTCAGCTTCTCTCCTATCTTATTCTACGAATGGATGATGATCCAGCAGTTGAGTGGGGTGAACAGGAAGACTATTAGCAGTCTTTATACTTTTGTATTTTAATACAGCAGAAGATGCCTTTACCAAACAGCTTTGCAAAGCAATACAAACATCAGAGTTTTAAAAAATTGTTCTATATTTCTTTGAACAATTTTTTACGAATTGCGTTGTATCTGGTTTAGTTCTTTCTCTTAATTTTAGAACAAATCAGGCAGATCTTTAAAAGTGTTTCATTCCACCTCCACCAGAGCATCTCACCGCATACACACTGCCAGTGGGCAACAGTGAGACACACAAACAGGCAATACGTATTAATGAGAACTACAAGATATGCTGATGATGGCATTCAAACCCTACTGCAGTGAGTGGCAAAGACCCATTGCCTTCAATAAGGCTAACTTCAACCTTAAATCTTACAGATGGTCACTAACTTTGTATCACATAACATGTTCATTGCTGTTTCTTTGGCAGTGTGGTCTCACACCTGTGAAATCATATATGACATTTTTAGATAATTAGATAATAGTTTGGATTAGCAATTGGCAACACACTGAGGACAATCTTACATCCATTTGAATTAGTGGCAATCCTGTGCTGATATCGCTAATGCTGAACCACCACTCTGGTAGCCTGTACACCTCCAGTATCTTATACTGAGATCAAATACAGCCATCTTAATGTTCATCATGATTCCTTTTTTAAGAAAGACCCAGTAAGTACATCAGACTTTAAAATCACATATTTGTTGTTTGTTCAAAGAATTCTGTCACTTTGAGTAAATCTACGTTATCCATCAATAGATATGAGTGTCATCAGACAAAAATATGGTGGTGTTTTTTTCCTTCTCAGGAAGCAATAAAGGTAGTTCAGTTGATTGCTTATCCATGATTCTTTAAAGAAAATAAGGGGCTTGAAAGTTATGAATATCAGGAGTTTTAGCAAAAGATGTAATAGCAAAATATCTCTGCTGTTGCCTTTGAGAGCACAGATACAACTGAAATACATTGTTAAATACAAAACAATAGTGAGAAGTGAGGGTTTTTTTCTGAACAAGTTTTAAAGGCAAAAACCGTGCAACCATTTCTCTGGGCAGTCATGTTCATATTATATTTGTATAGATTCTGTACTCCTCTTAGTCATTTAAATAGTGTCCTTGAGTGTTGATCCAAAAGAGTAAGCGTGTATAAGGTGGTGTTATATTATCAAGTGATATGGCACGTAGCAGAGTTACAGGAAAGACTAACTAATGTTATACAATGAACTTTTATGACTCCAGAGAGAAAAAGCTGTGACTGCAGAAGTCCTTGAGCCCACTGATATTACAATTTCCCCAACTTTAAACCTGACCATTTTTCCTCAGTCCTAGCCAACTTGCTGTGGATTGGACTTGAAGTGTTCACGGGAGAACAAATCTCACTTTTAATTCTACAGTTACACTAAAACACCTTAAAATGTGTATAAGTGAGATGTTAAGGTTCCAGTTTTGCCATGGCAGGATATCACAGCAGTCACTGCCTGGGAATCAAGATTTTACTTCTATTTCCCACCTTTCATAAGTGTTCCAAACTCTGTTATTTTTCTGAATACCATTCAGCGCATAATTGCAGCAACACTGGTATTATTAAAACGTCTACTCCTATTTTCAGGGGAAAAAAAAACAAACAACACATTTTTTCCACATTTATGGAAAACACCATGATTCACCCCTGTGATATGTCACGTATTCCTGTCTAAAGCATCTGCCTTAGTATGAAAACTTAAGCACAATATATTTACTTCTGATCATTGTATTACACAAGGGTGAAGTCTTTGCTGTCTTTGTAATACCAGAAAAGTGATACAGGTAATTTTCTTCTTAATCTCTTATTTAAAAAAAAAAATAATCATTCGGCTAAAAGTTCCTTTCCTCTTTGTAAGTAAATAATAAACACAAAGTGTGAATGCATGTTCCAGCACTGGGGATGAAAACAGTGTAGTAGCAGTGTCAGAAACAAAACCGTATTCTATCAAATGTAGGGCTTAGTCATCTTGATTACTGGGAATCACATGTAGTATTGTGAATTATATAACACAGACAAAGACAACAAAACAAAACCAAGCTGCATTTTTGGTTGCTTTCTATGTGAAAATACAGTTTTGGAAAATTTGAGGTTTGACTCCAAATAAAGTAATGTTATCAAACTTACAATTTCAGAGGAAAATTATTTTTTTAAGAAATAAGTATTTCCGTGTGAAATGTTTTTGGTTTAAAGTATCAAAGTAAAACAAAACAAAATTAAAACATTCACCTTATTCTGAGTTAAAATGTCAAATTTTTTTTATAAGGAGAAATTTCAAGTAATAATGTATTTTGTTGGAAATTTTATTCCAAACTGTAGTTTTCATTTCATTCTGGCTAAAAATGTTAGTTCAGTATTACTGGAATTAATAATTAAAACACCATCACAAATAATTTGAAAAGTATCATATAATTTCAGAATGCTAATTAAAAGCAAAGAAATAAGAAATTTTGAAAGTTCTAATGGAAAAAGCTGATGCTACAAACCAAAGCTGTTCAAATCAATTATTTTTTTAAATCAAAATTCAAAGAATCACAATAGCTTTGGGGGTTTTCTCACTGGATTTAGTTCAGCTCCCACATAAATAAGTCAAAGTCTTATGTACTTCATAGAATATGGATATACTATAATAGGAAAAATTTCATCCTGATATTAATGTTGAAGAAAGCTAGAGAGCAGTACCTATAATAAGAGTATGTCTGAAATGCTAAAGCTATATGCATAATATGAAAATCAAAGTATATATCTGTATAGCGATTCCAAAACACTTTCTCTTCAATACTAGAAACTTGATATGAGTGTACATACAATATTAAATACAGGTTTTACATGGATTTGCAGGAATATGCATATTATTCATCTAGAATATATAAGCAGAGCATCAGTTCACTCTTTCCTTTTCTGAGTACACACCTGTAATCGAATTCTTTCCTTCCTCTAATGCCTTGTCATCATGAAACATCCTCTGACTTCAGAAATGCTGCTCCTTTCCTCTTTGTACTGCTGTATTCTCAACTACATTGTGCACATGTACATAACTTTCCTACCTTTATACAAAAAAATAAACCTCTGCCTTTGTCTTTTTATGTCTGCTCCTCATTTTCTGCTAATGACTCTATTCATTTGCTTTAAGTGTGCCATCTTTTCTGAATGTTTGCACTTGACACCACGCCAAAACTAAGGTTGTGTCTTCCCTATGTCTTCTCCGGGGCACTGACAGTGTAGGGTCAGGCAAGTGGTTCCCAAAAAAGTAGTTCAGCCTCTCGACCCACTTTGGCTGCAGTACTGTATTACCTGTCAAGGGTGACTTCTTCTGCTGAGCAGCTCTTGGTACCTTACAGAGCACAACTAAAAAAATCAGCCCCCAGATCAACAATTCAGACAGGAAACTATTTTATCCCCATAGTTTAAAGTGACGCTCATTAGTTGGTTACTCCTTATGTATTGTCAATACTTACGAAACTGTTGAGCATTACAAGGTCTCCATCAGTATTTTGATGGCTCATCCCTTTCCGTGAAGCTATCATACCCCATAAGCTGGACCTGTCCCGTGCACAGGTCTTCCAACACACCAGTGGAGAACAGGCTTCATATTTCTAGTTTAAAAGGTAAAAAAACCAAAACCAAAAATCAAACCCAAACAGATTAATTAAAATAATGTTCTTGATTTTTTTTATTTTTTTTAAAGAAATGCAGGTGTAGGCCATTTAAAGGCAGATGGCTATAGAAGCAAACAAGCAAAAAAAAGCTGGATAAATAAGGACACTAACCAGTATGTTTTCTGTGAACACATCCAATTGTTAAGATTTTTTTGGATTAGGAGTGTTGAAAAGGCCATTATTCATGTTTAAGTTTAAGATATAACAACAAGAATTTCATACATCTCCAGTGTTGCAATTTTATTGCAACTCTTTTGATATATGATTTTTATTTAGAACACAAGCTCCCAGGTGAGTTTGCACTTTTGTGAGAATCACTTAAAAAAACCCCAACCAAACAAAAAGAAAGCTAAACAAAAAAAGGAAAAGGAAAGGATCATACCACTTTGGGTGTTGAGAAGGGCTTGGAAAACTGTCATCTCAATATGCTCAGAATTAAAGGGGGGATACCAGACAAGAAAAATGAAAGAAAGCAAACAAGCAGGATCCTGATTTTTAGAGGTGTGGCTTGTGATGCTGAATACTGGTATCTTCTGTAATGGATCCCTCTATATTTTGATACCAAGATTCAAATTGTTTTTCAGATACCAATGACTGTCATTCAGAAATATGGGCAATGGGAAGTAACAGTGTTCATGCTTGGGGCAGAAACAAGATTTCTGAAAAGAGGAGAAAGACAGCAGTGATGGAGGTACTAGAAGGAAGAGCAAAGGGTTTTGCATCACCTATGGGATGAATGAAAGTGTATTCTTTAATGTGTTTGGCAAACACATCAAAGGTGTTTCACTGGGGAAGTATATACAAAGAATGACAGTTACTTTATTGACCATGCATAGATCCTACTTCTGACCTTTAAAACACAGACACTGACTGACCCTCCTCTGCTGATGCTTTAATATGGTTTGTGGTCTGCCAGCAGTATCCTATCAGAATTTTAACTACAAAGAGCCCATGTGTTTGTCAATTGGAAAATATCCTTGATGTGTTGTGCTTATTTGAATTCTCTTACTCCCAGAACATGTAATTTTTAAGAAACTAGATCCAATACTCAATCTACTCGGTGCATGTGACTACGGTATGTTGAGGAAACTAAAAATAGGAAAAAATCTGCTTCAAACTCACAGTGATGAAATCAGGTTTCATTCTTTCATTGCAAATATTTTTCCTGGCCTAACACCCAGAAGTTCACCCAAAGGGACACTTTACTTCCATATATTAACTTTTAGCACTTGAACTTACATTTTCATATCTTTAGTTAGTGATTCTCTCTAAAAAGAAAGAAACTTTTGTTTGTAATGAAAAATTCTTCAAAATTTCTACGTCAAGAACCACAAACCCTGGTTCTAAGAACTATAGCCTAAAAAAAGCCACAAAAAACCCTCCAGCCAGTCTTCTTTCTGTGTTATTTAGATTACTATTATCTGAAATAAGTTTCCAGAGTGTAAAAAATAATACAGAGTTTGGTTGTTCATTTTACTTGTGTTTCAAGAGTGCCCGGAGGCCCGATTAGTCTGAGGAGAACATCCTGCTAGTGCCGTGTTCTGCTTGTGCTAGCAAAAGGCAGACATGTCCCTGCACCTGCTGGTGAACAGATCAGTCTGTACTTTGAATGTGTTTCTTGAACATTATCATCAGCAGCCCCTTTGGGACAGCACTTCCTCGCAAAGCACACCCCCTCCTATTGTACATGTGAATATACATGAAATTTGAAAGTGGTGGTGGATTTCATGTCCCAGAATTGAAGTTCTGCTTAAGGTAGCTACTGCTACGTGCTCTGATGTGCACTGTTGTTGCTTGCATATGCTCTTCCAGCTGGTACCTTTCCATCCTCCTGGGCACAAGGACAAGCATCATGCACTGGAGGTTACAATTCACATTTAATGTCATTAAGAATACACTGATAAGCATGTAAGATATGTTCAATATTGAATCTAAATTCAAGAAAACTCTCTCAGGCTTCCATAGCAGAGACACACAGAATTTTGATTGAATCTGCTCTACAGCAATTAGCTAATGTATTCATTAACTGCAAGGGTTATTAATATGAATGTAGCAAATGATACTTAATTACAATAATTAATGCCTGGTGATTCATGAATAATGCATTCCATAGCTATTTACATATTCATACTTATGAGGCTATTAATGGCTAATTATCATTTGACTAAAAGATGTGGACATCAGGAATTTAACAACTACAGCATTTTCTCCCAGTCTCACTGTGGCTTTACCTGTTTGTCTTGCTCTTGTATACCTCTATCTTGCCATTACACACAGAAACATAAACCACATTTTATTTTCAAGTCCTATAGAGCAATATAATGGCAAGTATAGCCATACAGGTTAGTTTTCACACTGCACCAGCTCTGAGCCAATGCTCTCATCAGTTTATGTCCTGAGGTTGCAAAATAATTTAGAAGATTTTTAGGATATTACTTGAAAAGAGAAAAACAATGTTTCACCTTCTCTTTCCAGCAGAAAACTTCTCAAATATTAGGAGGTGGAGGGCAAGAGCATCATTAGCATTCTGCTTCTTCAAATGCAAAAGCAGAAACAAAAAATCCTGAAGAAGAAATCTATACACTTGTAAGGGAAAGTATTTGGTGAAAGAACTTTGTTCTCTTTGTCATCAGTATAGATTAGTTCTTGTCCTGAATTTACACTCTTTCCTACTGCAGGTGGTTAGGACACTTCCATACTTCAGAGTTTGTTCATTTGTGAAAGAAGGGTAGCAATATCGTCAACACCTTAAATCTGAACAAACAATTCTGCCCTAGATGGCTGGTATTTATGCTCCAACACACAGATTTCAGCCTCCATGGAAGCAGATAAGTTGCTAGCCCTCTCAAGCTTGGAGAAGACTTTAATAGCCATAGAAGGGCAAAAATACAACACAAACATTTTAAAAAATATTTTTCATATTCAAATATAATTATTTTAAGGCAATATAAAAATTCTCTTTCTTAGCCCAATGTTTACAACACTAAGACAATAATATTCAGCTGTCAGCCTCAGGAGTGTCATAAAATGAAGAAGTAAAGCTGGGTGAGTGAATTGAAACCAAGAAGTACTACCACACTGATTTCTAGACAAGCCACTCACCTGCTGCTCCTCCACAGCACCAGCTGAGGAGCTGTGGGTGCCCCATGTCACTGAAAAGCTTATCCCAGCTGTTATAACCTGCAGAGAGTGAACTCTCTGCACGCATATGCTCTCACCATATGTGGAGGTCAGCTCCAAGTTCCCCTTGTACGGTGTGGCTGAACAACCTGTGACTCCAGGCAGTAAGATCAGGTCAAGCCTTTGGGGAGCATCAGATCGATGTCTTAGTAAGTGACCGCATTTGTATCTGCTGTGACTTTTGCCTTCTCCAGTGCTCCTGCAGCCTGTTGAGAAAGACTAATATGTACGGTAAAATATTTCAAAATTAAACCATTTTTCTGAAATTCCCTGTCATGCATGGCTAACTCCACTGTGTATGAGGTCCTTGCCTTGCAATAATATAACCTCATGAAATCAGAGATATGTAAAATCACTTGTTTACATGCTCTAAAATCACGCTGAAGACAGCAGCACTTGAGGACCAAAGGAGAGAAGGCTGAGGCCCTGTTCAGAACTGGTGCCTTCAACCTCCAGCAACCATGGTCAGAATAGCCAGCCCATGACACATTCCTGCTGGCTTGCTTTCCCAAGCAGGGTGCAAGCCACAGGTTAGAACTATCAACGAGCAGAAGCTGACTCTCGCTTATCAGCTCTCCTGATGTGCCTAAGATCTAGACAGGGAGGAGACTGCAGGAGAGAAATAAACAGTCTGGCCTATATAACCTACTTTCTGTAAGGCTGCTGCTGGAAGCATAAAGGGTATTCCCTGGTACTTCTGATTTATTCTCTGTTACCTTACTTTGAGAAAATCTTCATCATCTCAACTATTTGGAGAAAAAGATTCTACAGTACAGGTAAACTGATGATAGGTTATTGAAATAATCTGATGATAGGTTATTGAAATAATATCATTTCATCGACTGAAGTAAGTTTTTACTCTTTTTATTAGCCTAAGAGAGTCAGCGTAGCTGAACTGGGAAAAAGCTGGAATTTATTTGTTTTCACGTCGTTCGCATGGTTGTAGATCACCCATCATGGCAGAATTGTTACTGTCGATGGTAGGAGTCAGAGAGAAGCCAGCTTTATTCCTGTGCCAGGTCAAATGTGGGGTAAGAAGAAACATCTTTAGATTTGTAAAATGAGCAGCTCTGCTCTGGAAGTCATTGGAAATGTCACACTGCCATTTTTACAGTTGTTTTCAGAGCAGAACAGCCCCTTAATATCCTTTGCTATTTTCTATTAGTCTGTATTCAAAACACAGGATTTAACTAAAACTTCTAAAAGGATATTGCAAGAAACACATTTAATATGTGTCATAACATAAGGTACAAAAACATTAGGATGCAAAGACAATAAGGTTATCTGATGTGTCTTAGCTGGGAAAGACAAGAAAGCTCCTCACAAGGCCAGCATTACTGCACGCATCAGTGAAAAGCAGTTGAATATTTAATGTGCGCGGTAAGTATAAAGCAGAAAAGGGAGCCCCGATGACATATGACAGCATAACACTCTGCAATATAGGAATCAGCTCAAGCACAGTATTCACATAACACATTTAGTATTCAGACTAACACATTTTGTCTGTACACCATCCTTTATATTGCAATGGCATTGTTTTCCTTTTTCTCACCTTCTGATGTTTTCCCTGTAGACTCACATTCACATCACATGGGCATTTACTTCAGTCATTGCTCACTTTATAACACATTCATGCACTCCCTGCCTGCATTGTTCAGATACTAAATTTTACATCTTTTTTCTTATCTGGTTCATGAGACTTAATGTTCTTTTCTCTTTTATCTATTTTTTTTTTCTATAAAAAAGGTTCTCGATAATGCAGCAGGCTTAGCATTAGTGAATGTATTCTCAAAGTTGTTTTAGAACAATTAACTCACAAATATAAAAATAATATTCTACTTTTACTTTTGGAATAAATACTCCTCTCTTCCAGTTATCTCTGTAAATAAAAACTGTAACTCTAATTTCATCCTAAGGACTATCCAAACACAAACAAACATTTTGGTAATTCTGGCATTTCTGGCTATTGCTATCATCTAATGCTGAAACTTTGCATGTTTTCAATTACTTTGTTCCTTAAAATACAATTGGTGAAAAAATTATTTTGCTGCAAATATAGAAAAGTCTTTTTTTTTTTTTTGTATTTTTGTGTCTGTTTTCCACTGAAAACGGAAATGAAGCTATGTTCAGTGGTAATTTTTTTTAAACTTTGTTTCTAAATATATGGATTTTTATCTAGGAAATAGCAAAACAGCAGTGATACCCCAACAGCAGATGTTAGTAACCTATGGCCTTCTACTTTTACACAGTAAAATGCTCTTTATTTGCTGGACAACTTGGCCAAACACTGACTGAAATGAGATCATAAATCTGTTTTAATTCCATAAATCCCGAATAGCTTAATTGACCAAAAGTATCTAAAGAAAAGAAAATTCCAACCTCACTTTCAAGCTGAAAAATATAGTCTGGGCTTTCACTTGAGTACTTATGAAAAGAAAAAGAAACTGAACAGAAGATAAGGAGCTTATGATGGAAAAGATAACTTACTTATACTGAGTGTGTTGTGGCAGCAATCTCTTGGGATTCAAAATTTGTCCTTTCACTCAAATTGGCAGAACTGAAACATGAATATGAGACTTTACATGGAATTTATTGCCAGATTAGGACCAAAGGAAGCCCATTCACCAACGTCACAATTAAAAGGACCAAAATTTAACCACATCTTAAATACATATATATATTTTAAAGGATACCAGATAAAGGTTAAATATGGAGATTTCCCTGGTACTACAGATTAAGCACTTCAGAATATGTACCCGCATTTATTCAGTTGCCTGAAAGGGAGCTATGGTTCTGGATTCCAACCAGTACTTTATTTAGACAGTGATAGTGCTATAACTCCTTAACACTATTGACATATCAGCTCAGCATAACAACCTACATCTTGTAGGCTAATGTTAATGCCTTGGAAACTAATCATATGGTTAAGATTACTATCAAAAGTCCATGAAATTATGATGTTTCCAGATAAAACAAGGCTGGCACATTAATTTCCCTATGTGTCTCTTGATGAACTCTGTTTGTGAAGTACATTCTTGTGCAAAGTATTTTTCAGTTCTTGATAGGAAATTCCCTTCCTAATAACATCTGAAAAAAATTTGCACACTTTACGAGGCATATAGAATATTTTTCCACTGAAAAACAATAAAAAGAATTCCTGTTCCTGAGGATCTGAAAAATATTTTGGTTTCAAAACTCAGGAACACTTATCTGTTTTGATACAGAGCCACTTAAATGAGAGGCAGAGCTTGTTACAAAAATATCTCAACTTTGTACTAAACTAACTGTGCAGCAAATACAACATTCCTTAAATTTATTTAAACAATAGTTGGTAGAACAGATTATTCACTTTTCAAGAAGAATAAGAGCACTGAAATAGAAAAAAAAAAAGTGATACTGCTGTAATTCAGTGGAAAGGACAGGAGAATCAACAGCTTTATAAATCTTTGTAATTATTTCACTTGAGCAGATTTTGCACCACTGCAGGGAACTTCAGTTGTTGTTGGATCCTGCAAAGTGCTAGAGATCTTGGAAATTCTTAAGCACATAAATAGTTTGGGGTCTAATTATCTGTTACTGAAATAAATGGAAATATTTCCATTTCTGTCCGGTGCAACACTGGTAACACTCACACACTGTGCTCTTCCTGTTCTCCAAGGGACGGCACCCTCTGTTCCCTCTTCTCCAAGCAGTAATCGTTTGTGGGTGAAATCAAAGGTGCGGTTCCTTTCCTGATCATCCTGCAACAAGAATTTTTCTCCCCTGTTGACTTTTTTCCAGTTATCAAGGAAAATGATGTGTGGTCTGAACACAGTAAGCTTGGCTGACACCTGGGAGCTGCTAATCCTGGAACAGAAAAAAAAAAAAAAACCCACCCAAATCTGCTCACAATTAAGACCAATGAGGAAATAGAAAGTAGGCATGGAGAGGGCCTGGCAACATCACATCTTCTGCATGGCTAATTTTGGTTTATATTCACAAATGCCAAAGCCTAATTTTTGGTCCTCTTATTTGGGCTGACTCAAATCCCTCAGTGAAATAAATGGCAACGTAAACACACATCTGCCCCTCAAAGCTGCTATGGTGATGTACCTGTTATCTTTTTTAATTCCAAAGCCTACCATTTTGTGAACTGATGCAGCATATTGTGCACAAGAGTCACGCAAGACACTGTTCTGTGTCTCATGGAAAATTCCATTTGGTCCTTTCTTCTTTTATTTTTTCCTTTAATCAAACACAAAACTCATTCAGGCCAAAAGAAAATACTTGGTTTCTATACATATGAAAATGTAACATGTCCTTCATAGTAGACCTAAACCCACAAGTAAAGTGTCTTCTGTCACTTTCTACAGGCTTGGAAGTTATCCCCACAAAAACTTTTCCTCATCCTTTAAATACATGATATTGTTGGGGAATCTCAGTGGTTCCTGAGGCTCTCTCTGGAGAATCCAAAGTAGAGTCCCAGAGAAAACCCCAGTGCTGTCAGTGTCGCCTATCATTCCTGGAAGTGATCAAAATGTGGTTTTGGAGAAGACCCCGGAGACAAAAAGTGGTGCTGAGGGAAATTAAATGACACAAGTAGGAAAATTGTAAGTAGCATGGATTTGTAAAAATCATGCAGATAGGGACAGTTCTGAACACCTGGGCTATATCTTAGCTCAGTAAGAATGACTTCATTATTTTAAGTGAATGTTGTGTCGCATCTGTAAGGTACAGAAGTTTTATTATGCCATACTTCATTCCAAGATAGAAATTTTGTACAGTAAAAATGGCTGATTTCAACAGCTCCGTAAAAGAATACCCATCAGAATCAAGTTTGCTTGCTCAAGGCTTCATGCCTCAGCATACTAGCAACTGTACAGACACTAGGCAAGTGACAGACTGCCGAAGATGGAGACTGGGGGGTAAATCCTAAACCAGATCTTGCTAATTTTCATTCTCAACAGGAGTGTTAGAGCATGGGCAGGGCTGCACTGCCCTCATATGACTACTAGGGACTGATTGCGGGTATTTGTGCAGGCAGCGATTAGGTGTTATGAAGAGATTAAATTCAATTACCATTTCCACCATGGATTGCCATGATCTTAAGTTAATCGCGTCTCTATTTCATGCTTCAGTTTCCCTCTCTGAAAAAAGGATATTAGCTTGGTTTAAAGTGGATCTTGAAATTGAAAGCTGCTATTTAAAAAGGCAAGAAGCAATAAGGATGGAGCTGAGAAGGAAGAACCGCTTAGGCTGCCTGTTCAACATAGGTCAACACTTGTATCTGAGGAAGGTGGAATCAAAAGGGGGGGGTGTATCAGAAATAGCTCACACGTGCAAATGAAGGTGGATTTGGACCCGCCTTCAGCTCTGTAGAAAATGTTACTATCAGACTGTATTGAGGAGCCCACAGATGTAAATTAATAGTCTGGCTAGAAAGGGGGTTGAGTTGCACTCATAGTCAATAGACCTTGCCTTGGAGGACAAGAGATAAATTCAGTGATTTGAGCCAGTAGATTTTTTTCCTGTCTCTAAGAAGTATGATCTTCAAGAAAATCTTCTGAAAGTGTAGGAAATCTTCTTGAAAGTGATTGACAAGGTTGCCATAACTTCCTAGAATGTTAGAGTAAATCTCTCCTATCTGAAGTACAATGTATTTTCTGTTAGTTATCTTTAGGTGGCAGTAAGGTAAAAGCATGGAGTAGAAAGTTAAGAAATCTCTAACATACTTTTAAAGACCTTTTTGTCATGTACCGTGCTGGCTACAGTATAGAAAGAGACTTCGTAAACCACTTGTATCTTCAGCAGATATCCAAAAAGCAACTGTTAGATTTGGCTTCATCCATATCACATTCAGACACAACCCTTTTCAATGCCAGCAATATTGTTACAATTACTAGATACTATATTAGGTATGCAGTACTTGATCCAAGAATCCCTGAGGACAGAGGTAAAGTTCACAGGTAGAGACACACTCATATGTTCTTATCCAAAAGATCAAATGGAAGTCCGCTAAAAAAAAAAAAAAGCCACAAGAAAAAAATAACTCCACCAATAAAACTAAGCTCCAAATCAAGATTAAAACAGGGTTTCAAGGAGTAATTCTTGAAATAGTAGTTTATAGATTTTATTTTTTTTCATTGATACTTTTCACATATGCAAATCGTTCAAAGTCTTTCCTGAACCTAAAACATAGTGATGTTTGTTGTCTCTAAACAACTTTCTACTTGAAAAAAAGCCAGTAGAATAAAAACATACTCAACATTTTTATCAAGGAATATAATTAGCTAAGTAACATGACAGTGTCATGTAGCGTGCTAAGGCAAGTATTATGTAGCCAATAAAGGTCTATCTTATACTATTAATATTTACAGTTGGAAGCAGGAGATGGCTGCAATCGAAGTGCTGCACCCAACAAAGGCTAGCTGTTGACTTGATACCTTGTTGTCTGACAGTGTGAAACAGTCAAATAGCTACTTACTTCATCACCACTTGACAGCATAATATTAATGCTAGGTAGCAACACATGGCTGTTTTGCAGGAGCTTAGCACCAAATAGGAAGAATAATTTCATGGAACAGTTTTGAGATCGTAGTCTTAGCTTATTAGCAGAGAAGTATGGATGGAAAGTGTCTGGCAGCTACAGAATAAAACAGGAATCATCACTCTGTCTCTGCTATACCATACATTGCTGACCCACCTATTACCACCACTGGACAGAACGATTTCTTATTCCCACAGAAAGCAGCAAGAGGCAAGACTGACAGTTTCAGCACAGGTTGCATCAATTCTTACAGAGAATCAGTACCCAGTGCAGAATGACAACCCTGCTTCACATCGTCCCAGTCAGGGACCAGAGTCAACAGAAGGTGGATTCATCTGTACGTGACACTAGTCTTTGATGGGTACTTAGTGCTGTTCTCAAAGATCTGATTACAGAAATAAAAGAACATCTACCACTAGCATCACTAATTAAGGAAGAGATCTTTAACCTCAACTGTTGTGTGCTGGAAAATGGAGTTTTGAGCAACCAGTTCTGTGCCCACAACTCAGGTTGTGCAATTCCATTAAAGTTAATTGAAACTGATAATGCAAAACACAGGCGAATGGTGCTTGGTGAAAACAATGCACGTGGAAACATATTAGGGAGGAGAAACAACGTGCAGATACTTACTTAGATAGCATTTGTGCTTCCAGATTGCAAAGACCTCTACAAAATTTCTCTTTTATTTCCCCTAATACAGAAAAACTTGGAATCTAGAATGTGAGAGAGAGTGATAAAGAAAGAAAATACGTGCAAAATTCAGAAAATCAGAAGCTTGCATTACAAATGGTTTAGGTTCACCCTTGACATAACTGTTGATAGCCTACATAATCATTTCCTGCTCTCCTGTCTTACCCAAACACTGTCACTCCCATCAGCCCCATCTTCAATGTTATAACATCATCCTTCACATGCTGGTCTGCTCAACACCTATGCAATCAATGAAGAGAGCAGTTTTGAAATTAATTCTTCTTTCTCATCACTTTAACTATTTCAACTTGTCTGCTAAATCTCTTCACTTCTTTACCTCAGGAACTGTCCTGCCCTCATCTTCAGCACTGTAGCATCTTTTCCAATTCTTCTCCTGCTTTTAGGGTTTAATCAACTGATCCCCTCCCACCCACTTTACTCTCCCATGACAACAAGAGAAAACTTCCTCAAAAGGCCACTACTGTGTGTTCTTCCAAATGCCTCTTCAGGAGATATTCCTACCATGCCAACTATAGGGATGCAATAAACTCAACCCAGCTGTATAGGCGCAATGACAGAAAGTTACTATTTTCAATGATAGTCTTTTGATTTTAAATATCATCCATTCCTTCCTGCAAGAAGCTTGCCTGATAAGGCTTTTATCCAACACCAAGATTTATTCATACAGACTCTGCTGTCTCAAAACTGTAATGCAGTTATCCCCTATGCAGAAACACACCTGATACACTGTGCTGTTATCCATGTACCAAAATAATTCTGTATCATACCCCAAAGCATTTCCCAAACTGGAAAGGGATATTGCATCCCAGAGACTGACACCTTTACTAAAACATTTGTCTAGTCTGAGATTTAGCAGCTATGGGACAAACTCCTCCTCAGCATGGTTTGCCTGGATTTGCACTATAGATTTTCCCTCTTATCCTTTCAGATTGCAGCAGATGGTGAAGTTCCTACACAAGAGGCTGTCGATAGAATTTTAAAAGGCGTCTCTTAACAACACATTGGAACTGCACATTTAATCTGTGCTGCACCACCAAGATGATCTTAAAAAAGGCTGGAGCACACTTACAAAATTAGCACTGGCAGTTGCTGCAGAAACGCTATCAAGGAGTCTTCTCAAAGCCCACAGCTTAATGAGAGCTTACCTCCCAAACTGCCAGCCAAATCACTTCTCTGTGTACAACCAACACTCTGCTGTCTAAGAGAAAAGGCATTTAATACTCTGTCCTGTGAGATACTGATCCAGCAAAATATCTGATGGAGATTTTAAGGGGCTATTTATGTACTTCTGAATTTTTGGGATCCATGGCTGAACCCATGGCCAAAACAGAAATATTATTTCTTCTGCCTAAGACAGGCCATCCCAGGCATACAAAATATCACTGTTTTCATAGCTGGACCACTTCCATTAAACAATTCCTATGTCAGACATCAAGTCTATTGCATTTACTACTATTGCAAGTAGTTAAATAAATTATAGTTACCGTATGCAGCCTGTTCTTTGAAGATTAATTCCTAAAAGTGAGCTTCTGAGTTTGAAAAGCTACTGAGCCAAAAGGCTAATATTGTAAATAGAAGGCCACTTGAGCTGAATATTACCGCAAGTACTAGCATTGAGGAAGGGGTAAATTTTTTTGATTTAAACACAGCACTGTTTCCAAGTGATCCGGGAATGGTCCTGCAGCCTAATGTGGGGATGAGGAGGTCTGTATATACCAATCTGACTGGAAGATCAAGACTAATGTGAATAACACCCTTGTTTAAGCAAAGCGTGCTTTACAAATTAGTTGCAACACTTTAGAGAGCTCCATCTCCAATCTCCAATTTCTTGCTCCACTATAATTAGAACAAACTTTCTTGTTAACTTCTGTGGTGTCACAACAGTGTGACTTCACATGCCAGGAGGGAAGCTGTCAGAATTTCTTAATAAGGAACTTTCCTTGCAAGCCCAGCTAAAATCCTAGACTTCAATCAATGTCTTCTTCATTTTCTCTCAGGACATCAGAGATGTAATTCTTCCTTGACACTAAAGATTACATTTTTCTAATCTGTAACTGGTCAAGCCAGATGATCAATTTATCATTATAGCTGCTAACGCTAATTCTCTCTATATTTGTGCTTTTACTTCAAGAACTGTCAGACAACTAAAAGCTGACATTTTCCAGGAAGGAATTCATTCAAACTATCACTTTTCAACTAAGACAAACTATTCAAACTACATTTAAAAAAAAAAAAAAACCAAAACAAACGTGCACTAGATAGAGGTGATAGTGAATATAATTTCTTCAGAGACATTTTAAGAAAATATTCAGACAATAATATCTACCATTAAAATAGAGAAATAAAAAAAAGATTACTTACAGACACTCTTCTTCAAGGTGAGTCACCTATATATATATATTATACTGTGGTTCTTCTGCACATATCATGAGTAGTCACCTAAGTCCGGCAATGTCCACAGAGGTATGTACAGGACTCATCCCACTCAGGCCCTCCAGCAGTGAGACTGTCTTTTCCTGCAGATCAGGAAAACAACTTGGAAACAGCAATGACAACAATGAAAATTCATGGTTATCTACAACACTCTATGTAGTATAGATAGATTTTCCAGAGAACTACAGAGGTAGGTGAGATTGTGGAGATTGTGTCAGAGGGAAAAGGTCCCAAGATGTAGAGAGAAAAGCAGTCATGCTTACCCTGGTATCTTACGTGGCATACAAAAGGCAAAGCTACCTGTGACTAGCACCGGAGCCAGTATGTGGCAACTACAGGCCAGCCTGAAATGGACCTATGGGCTGGCCGATCACAGGGGGAAGCAGTCCTATCTTCAGGCCACGGTGATCTTCATCAGGTATTCAAGGCTTCAAGTCTGAATCTGGTGCTCCTACAAACTGATCTTGTTCTTACTCATTAAGGAAGAAAAGCTTGAGAGAAACCCTGTGGCCATCTTTCTAGATCTGTTTTATTTCTATTGCTTTCTGCTTCTCAATTTCAGACAATTCAAACACTTTTCTTACCAGATGATCCTGAAGCTTGTTAGGCACAAGGTTTAAAGTACAGCAAATATTACACCTTTCAGGAGTTCTTTCACACACAGATGCAAGAAGAATGGCTGTGCAATGTGACTGTAATAGAAAATGCACTTTTGAATCCCACAAGATAAACTGAAGAGTTGTAAGGTGTGCAGAAGAAAAAGGAGTTGGGGGCCTCACTGGTGATAAACAGTGGAAAATCAGCTAAGGTGCACTACAGGCACTAAATGCCACGGGTACCAAAGGAGAAAGGCATAAAATATTGAAGCACCTGAATGATAACCATGTGTAGACACAGTCAACATAGATGAGTGCCCACATGGACAACAGCATGAAGTAGGAAACCAGGATAAAGCATAAAAAGCATAAAACAGTTGAAGGAAATAGGTGATTCATACAGAATCTTTAAAGTAATTTGCCCTTTCCAGGGGCCTGTGCAGTGTTTGGCTCAGCTGGACATGGATCTGCTCTCTTTAAATGAGTCCAAAATGGGTTATTGGTTCAACTCAACAGCCTAACATCTAGGTCAACACAGCTTTGGGGACTGGCTGTCTGGTGTTTAGCACAAACAGGGCAGCTACTTTTTACAGATTGATGCGAGGGAGAGCAATAGGTGCTTGTTTGTGAAGGTGAAAAAAAGAATTACAGGAAAAGAGACTTCATGTGCTGCTCATTTGAGGTATTTTATTGGAACTAAGTCAATCTATCGATTTATGGCCACTTTACTGCTGTTGAAAATAAACTGTAGTCCCACAAACTGGGGTTATCAATGCATCTCATTGTAACAGATTTGTGTATGACTGCCTGGATTTCTTCTTGAACTACTGGAATTCTTATTTGAATTCAGCATTTAACAGAAAAAAATTCTGATAAGATAGCTGTAAATCCTCAATGAAATAAACTCAGCATATCCATGTTTTTTTTAATCAAGTTAATGGCTTTTCTTTGGCTGCTCAGCATTATCCCTATATGCCCCCAAACCTTTCAAAGTAATTCTGACATGGATTAAGACCATTCAAGCCAATCGTCCCTCATTACTATAGCAAATGGTTTTGATTTGGGGGCAGTAAATCTGTATGGCATGGATCAGAAGTTCTTACCGTGAATGAAGTGATAACCTTGTGAGTGGTGTCAGGACTCAGGATCCGGAGACTTCGCTGGCACAAGCTCCAGCGCACACGAGCAGCTGCAGAATTCCCCTCACATTGCAGAGAAGGGAATCCTCCGGGGTTTGGCAATCCCTGTGTTTTTTATACCTTGTGTTGATGTCTCTGTCTTGTGAAGCATCCAGAACCAGGCACATTTCTGTGCGAGTGCTGAAATGAAGGCTAATTAATTCTCAATGCCCATTAACAAAGGCATGCTTCTGCTTTCAGAGCACGTTGTGTCTTTCACATCCCAAAGACACATACCCTTGATCCAAGCCACATTTTCCCACGCAAAGCTTGTGCCCAGGTCTCAGTGTCCTTAGGAAGCTCACACTACTTCTCTCACACCTACAGCAATTTCTGTCCTGGCACCACAGCTAGTTGTTCTCTCTCCCCAATCTGGCTCGGTCATTGGTGTCTGTGGCCATAATTCTCATCCCCCATATCAATACAAAACAGGATTAGATCAAATAAGTCATGCTGATGTAAAACACACAAGAGGAAGAGGCCCTGTGTATTTTGCTGGCTCCCTTGTGCTTTGCCTCTGACATTTGGCACACATGGAAACATTCATAAATAGCAAATCCCTAATGTTTCCCCTCTTATAAAATAAATGTTAGGAAGACGGCTTTTTTAAAGATGAGCATACGTACACCTGATTGATAAATGCTACTGAGCTTTGACTTGTGAACTGGGCCCTCCTTATCCAAACTATTCATCTACAAAGCAAATCAAGAAACTAAAGCAGAACAATCAATCTATTTCAATAACCAAATGAAAAGCAAAACCCGGTCCTACAAAGACGTTTCACTCTATCCAATGATTTATTTTTTCTAATCTAAACATTTTAAAACATTTTTATTTAATAATTCAAAAAACCTAAAAAATTAATCAGCTTTGAAATGAAACTACCAGTGAAAGCCGAAAGACTTTTAAAAAAATACAAAAAGATTTTTTTCTAGATTTCCTCCTGCCTTTGCATATGAAGCTATTCACTACATGAAAACTAAATTTAAGAACATTTTCTTTTTTTTCCTTTTTTTTTTTCAATTTTGTCAAAATAAATTCATCTTGCAACAGCTGACATGCAAAGACATATAAACATAACATGCTACAGTACTTTAGCAAGAAGCAGATTGGCCTTCTAATGTTAACAGACTTCATTTTATTGGTATTACCATGGCACATGGCATCATCTTGCCATCAGCACCCATTGCCGTTAAGGATACACCTTTTACTGACAGCTTCTGCATATTAGGGGCAGGAGACCTCTCACAATTGTTCTGTCACTGACTACATTTTAAACAGGTTCATAAGACAATTCACTTTGGAAGAGCCCTCAGGAGGTCTCACAGTCCAACCTCCTGCTCAAATTGTGTTGAGAATCTCTAAGGTACTGCCGAGTCAGTAAAGTTACCCTACATATATTTAGTTATTCATAAGCAGTGCTGAAGTTACATTCAGAAATAGCTGTGATTACCTTGTGGCATTTATTAGCAAGAATTTTTTCTGAAAGTCCATCACAGCGTGCTGGGGTCTGATAGGCTTCCCTGACAACAAAGGTTTTCAGCAAAAAAAAATCAGTAACTTGTTTTTCTTCATAAATCTTGAGCTGTCCTGTGGCTTTTTGTTTGTCCTGAGACAAAATGAAGTTTTTCTTGTTTGGTCCGTTCCTCTCCAGAGCTTTCCCCTTCCGATTTTGAAGCTCTAGGACACAGAATACCTCTTGTGTGGGACTCTACCACAGCTTTGTGATAAGCACACCAAAAAATTGTATATTTATAGCAAATGGCCATCTCCTAAGCAACCAATTCAATAACAAGATCTTAACAAGCTAATACAGGGAAGTGAATAGCAGCCTGTCTGATATGAACGTAAGAGGTGATGTTGTACTGTGGCGGTCTAACCAAGGAGACATCAGCTGTGCATTGCTCACCCCCCAGCACTTTAGGAGTCCCACAGACTGACCTCCACGGGTGATCTGCTACATGGCTGTGAACACCGATAAGCAGCTACACACATGAGCAGTCCCACGGTGGTCAGAAAGGCTCTGCTATTTGAAACATCAGAAAGGTTCATATCCTAGATCCATCTATAGTGAAAGCAACAGGCAAGGACTGAAGCACTGATATGGTATGTTTATGTTCAAACTGCTTTTTTAAGGTCCACTCTCTGTCATTATGCAGAATACATAGGAGGGTTGGTAACAGAAAACCTCTTTTTCCACTGTCTCAGCTGTGCTATGTTTTTAAAAATGTTGTTCAGTCCTTTTTCTTTTCAGGATCACCAAATGCTGTGATGAAGAAACTCTGAGATCATGGGAGGCAAAAATTCTCAGATTATTTTTTTTCCAGATCAGCCAGTTGATTTTCCAAATTAATTTAAATGTTCAGCCATTAATTACTAAAGAAGCAGTTGATTTTGATGGGACCAGACTGCAGAGCCTTCGGGCAACTCTTGTTATCAGTTCAGTACTACAGCTAAGGGGGCTACCTATACTATAAATCTGTGGGCTGATAAACCAGGAGAGAGCCCTTGAACAGTAGATTTTTTTTGGAACAATAGAATCCACCAAAAAAGATGGCTTAAAGGTTGCGGGTTTTTTCATATTTAGGATTTAGAAGCAATGTAAACACAGAAGTAAGGTTATCTTATGTGTCTGATCATGATAGAAAACCCAGCTGTCTAGATTTTAATCTGTGGGGTAAGTTTTTTTACATACTGACTCAAGAGGAAGTGTTTTGTCCAACACAGATACAGGCAATATGGGCAATTTTCACTAGTTTTTTTTCAGGTTCAAGTCACTGATTGACCAAACCAATTCCAATGAATGAATAATACTTATTAAACATAAACAAGAATTGGAACAAACGGTGTAGTGGATTGTTATGGTGTGCTGTTGGTAAGGCTTCTGTAATAAGTAACTATTGCAAAAAGGAAAAAAAAAAAGCCTTCATGATATTTTAAATTGAGAATGAGGTTTAGGTATGTGACTGCATTTTAACAAGTTACAGCAACTCCTTTGCATCAAATTTTTCTTTAAGAAATAAAATTAATTTGAAGGATATAATAAATTAAAATATCTCCATAGATACAGACATACAACAGGAATAGAAAGAGTATGGACTGGAAAACGGGACATTAAGTTCAGAAATTACACATACCAGAGACCAGGCAATACCATCCATTTGCCCGTGGTGGTGAATTTCTTCACAAATATCCTGTTCAACCCAAGGATCAGAGTTAACTTAGACTTTCTTGGTCCTCAGTTTCCCAGAGCAGACAATGAAGATAAAAGACAGCTTCTGAGAATAAAAATTCCATTAAAAATTTGCAGCCTCTCTGAGACAAGAGGAACAAGGGCCATATAGTCTAACACAGTGCGGAGAAAAACTAAAACCTCAAATATATCTGTAACAACATCTAAAGATGAAATGACCTTCCCGATCCAATCCAATTTAATAGACCAACATGTTTCATGGGTTGGAGTCATGTCACCTGCACTAAATTATTTCTCTTGGAAAAAATGTTTTTAAAATCATAGGAACCATATATTTAGCCATCAAGGACAGAGGAAAATATCCTAGCTGGTCGTGCATCCCCTAAAGAGAATCCCTGAGCCAAACTTACTTTTATTATTGCAGTAGGACCTTTTACATCAGAGTGGAGATGGAGAGAGAAAAAAAAAGAGGAAGGATTGTTTTAACATTTTCCCTCTGGCACTGTCATTCTTCTGCAAAGACATCTGAGCAGCATGAGCCCAAGCAATGTACGCAGAGTAACAGCATCCACTTACAGTACAACCATCACTGAATGCAAAAGCGTCATCCTTCTCAGCACTGTAATTGCAATTCCTTAGAAATGACGAGTATGCATGTCACTAGATTATCCTGTAACATGTAGTATCTAACTGGGAAATGGGCTTTGACCTGCTGTTTTCTGTTTCTAAATATTTTGGGATTTGAAAGTTCAGCCTCAAGCACACATTCATCTATGGCAGTTCAGCTGTCACTCGTAATACAAATCAAAAGTTGATGGATGGCAGAATCTGCCCAGAAGTTCAATTCCTGCCAGGGTCATTCTGTCCGTAGTGACCACTTTTCCACACTAACCACATCATTTCATTGGCTTACCTCACATAAGTATGTTTTACCTATAAAAACACATACGTAGGTGTGTATAAAACATTCATCTACTAACTATAAAATTTCTCTGGTCTTAAGCTTTTCAACTGGCAGATTTGTTTATGTGCACTGTGCCTTCTGACATTATCACATTTCCTACTGCCACATGAAAACAGAAAAAAAAAAAAATCAGAGCACACTTACGTTCATCCTGGACTGTACTGCTTGTGTTTCTGTAGATGAAGCTACAAAGCCTGTGTGTAGAAGAAGAGCTGGATGAATATTTTAAAACATATTTGTGAAAATATACTGATTAATTTCTCACTGAATAGATTTCAGTTGCACTTTTGTGCAGCTTCTATACACTTATTTCATGCAAACATGCTGGTGGAAAGTTTACTAGCACAAATGTCCGTAGAAATAGTATATTTTACAAAAATATTTACAGTAAGCAAATTTTCTAAAATAAGTACAAGTATTCACATAAACTTGATTCCTCCAGCAAAAGAAAGAGAAATGTGACAGAATCCAGTCAAAATTGCTCATGTTGAACTTGCTGTGGAAAAGAGTAGCAATAACACATTCACAACCAAATTAGGGATAAGGAATTATTATTAAAGTGACCAAAAAAATAATTGCTGAATTACTACTTCCATCCACAGACATGTTAGCTCATAGGTTATTTTCAAGCAGAATAGGAGGCTGTCATACAAAATGTGTCATTACATGAAATTCATTCAGCTCTGCCTTGTATATTAAATATCCAACACTGTAATTTTCTGAAGAGTCAAAAAAAATGGAATCTGGAGCAGCTAATGTACTTCTCTAACAATAAATGGTGCTTCAGCAGTAGCTCATCTATGCAAAGCCCTATCCATAGAATGATTTTTTGTTTTCCTTCCATGGTAGCTCAAGTATGTCTCAGTATTCTCTTGACATAAATTATATTGCAATTATTTCAATCCTTCCAGTTGACAACTGACTTGATCTCGAACATATTCACCTCCATTGGCTCAGTAACGCTGGCCTTGTTATTGATCCTCTTCTTGGCAGTTGTGGTTTCAGTCATCGCTGCCAATAAACGGGCGACTCAAGGGACCTACAGCCCCAGCCGGCAGGAGAAGGAGGGATCCCGGGTAGAGATGTGGAACATGGTGCAGCCACCACCGATGGAAAGACTGATTTAGAAGAAAGCGCTCCGCCATCCTGGAAGATGACTGAAAAGGGACAGTGTACATATGTTAGATATGTTCATTCGGATTCCAGGAATACTCACTATAAAGATTACAATGACTTTGGGCTTTCAATATTTTCCTTTTAAGTTAAATAACATTAAAATTCTCTTAGCAGTAAAGTGAACCAAGGCCATTTATCATTGGTTTGGACCAACCCATCCAAGGACTATTTTTATTTGCACTGGAAACTCCAGCCTTGGTAATAAGCAGTAGGCATTACAGACAGTAATGGCTCCTGGGGTACATGTAAGTGCCTGTCTCAGATGCAACACGAATAACGGCTTCTTTTTTGTGCTTTCCTTTGACTGCCTAGCAATCAATGCTGCAGAAGATGATACAGACAAATCAAATGAGCCTGTACAGTAAAGACATTCTAATTCTGTTATCAAAGGGTTTAGTACTAGAGCTGTGTCTCAGCATATCTACTTTCATCTGTTAATCAGGGATTAAAAGGAAGCTGTGCGAAAATTCTCCAAAATAAATGCTTCAAATTTAATTGGTTTTCTTTCCTCCAGTTCTCTAATTTTACTTGTTGCCCTTCCAACTCCTACTGAAAAGAATTTCAGTTTCCACAAACACACATGTTTCTCTGGGTGTAAAAGACTGTGTCCTAAAATTTCCAGTGGGCACAATCTGACCTCTTAAGGAGACATGAAATCTAAACATCCTAAGCAAATTCTGCACATACACACTACTGCTGTTTTCTCATTACAATACTACCTGATGGTCCATTTGCTTCTCACATTGCAAACTATTGCTTCTCACATTGCAAACATACATTGGCTGCCAAAAAGCATGCTCAAAAACATTTTCCTAATCTCATGGAAATACCAGGAAAGCAAAAGAAGTGGCCTACGGGTAAAACACTAGCTTGGAAATAATGAAAAAGTGTCCCAACTCTGACACCAGAGTTGGTGCTTCTCCTGGAGTGGAGACGTCTCATACAATCATGGGCAAATAATTTTTTGTGCCTCAATTTTCATCTTTTAAAACAGGGATAGTCCCATTTAACTCAGCAACAAAAGGATTGCAACTGTTTGTTGAAAAATCACAGGCATAAAATGTAATTGAATTACAAGAAAAGGTTGGAAGAAATCTCATAATGAAATAGACATTTGAAAATCTTCAACAGATTTAATGATCATTCTTGTAGTAGGAAAGGAAGTGCCAAAAATACATCCAAGGTTTATTTGAACTGGAGAGGCAAATTTTAGCAGTAGCTCATCCAGTTAATTTTCACACATAGTCAAGAAGTTAAAGCATAAGCATTAGCTCCCACACAAACTGAACCCACAATAAAGAGGCAACGAAGTGGATAGTTCATTATGGCATTTCTTTCTTCCTGCAGTTCAGTTTATACATTCCCACAGTTATGAAACATCCTAGATATATGCATCAAACCCCACACTGCTATTCCAGGAGTTGCATAATACAGCACGCACACTCACTATCCGAGTTTAACTCATCTTTTTAACTAATGAGCAATTCATAATTCATTTTGAATGAACCCCTTAAGGGGTTACTGAAGATCAATGTCACTCACATTTATTTTTGTATGAGATGATTAGCAGTAACTATGATAGTAAGCACATTCTGGATTTTTTGCAGTCCTCACCAATATCTTTCAAAACAAAGCGCTATGGAAAATGTGAGCGGATGGTAGGATTCAAGCTGAGTTAAAAGAGCAGAATGTAGTCACAGCGAAAATGCACAACAGATTTTATTCTAGGCCAATTTACAGCTTTGCTACTGAAGCTTATTATTTTGAATGCAATCGTTGTTGTACAGATGCAGTTTAAATCCAGAGAGTTCAAATGGCGACTAAGGAAAGAATGGAAAAATAAGTTACCAAAAATACAATGGTAGAAAAGAGACAGCAGAGATTCAGGGGAAATCTTTTTGAGTTATGGCAATATCTAACAACAGATGTAATAGCTTTTAATTGAATCTGTTGAAACTGAACTGAAACCGAAATGCTGTTTTATACCAGCATTTACCCTGTGAGACACTGCCAAGGCATAATAAAAAAAATATTATGAAGTTTATTAGGCATGATCATTTTTAGAAAGATAAATATTTGCAAAAAGAAGACAGTGAGTCAAAGAATATACAGTTTGAGGTAGATACTGTTCAGTAAATGAGACAGCAAATAGCAAAAATACAGATATTTATAAATATCCAAAGGGTGGGTGTCAAGGATGGAGTCAGGCTCTTCTCAGTAGTGCTTGGTGACAGGACAAGGGGCAACAGACACAAGCTGGAATATAGGAAGTTCTGTCTTGACTTGAGGAAAAAATACTTATTTTGAGGGTGCCAGAGTGCTAGAACAGGCTGCCCAGAGAGGTTGTGGAGTTTCCTTCTCTGGAAATATTCAAAACCCACCTGGACACGTTCCTGTTCAGCCTGCTCTCGATGAACCTGCTTTAGCAGGGGGGTTGGACTAAGTGGACTCCAAAGGTCCCTTCCAATCCCTACAATTCTGGGATTCTGAGCTGTGAGAGACCACCAGCGAAGCAGGAGGGATTTGGGCAGATTCTTACACTAGCTTCACCCAAAGACAAGGCCACCTTCTAGACAGAGGTGGGAAAGAGCGCAAAGTGGACAAAGACACAGGAACCTGTGAGAACTGGAGGGCAAGCAGTAAGTGGACAAGAAGTTGTGTTAGGCTGCAGGCTGGGAAGGACTTGGGCGCAGAGAGCTCTGAAAACCCGGGGGGGAGTCCAGAGGCACCAACTCGGTATGAACAGCAGAAGCAGCATTGAAATAGTAAAGCAGATGCAAGGAAGATGGTTCCTCACACCTGCTTTATGTTCTTGGATTTCTGGTCAATGACCTAAAAGAAGAAATAAAGATAGACACCTCAATGAATAGCAGAGATGAAGAAAGAAAAACAGAAATTAAGTCATTTCACAAGAAGCAGTAGAATGCTTATGAGAAAGATCTAACTTTGAAGTTTGCTCTTCTTTGAGCAGGAGGTTGGACTAGATGACCTCAGCAGGTCCCTTCCAGACAAAATCATCATATGATTCAAATAAAAAGGACAAAAGAGAGAAAGCAGCTGAAGATGGAGGCAACTTGCATGAGAGAGAACTAACTTGAAGGGAAGTGTTGTTGTTCACAGTGCAAGGTAGAGCAAGAATAAGGAAGTGGCTGGAATATAATTCTGCTCTTCTCACTGGTTTGACTTTTTGGATGAAATTTTGGAGACAGTAGAAAAACAATCTGTACAGAAGTAATAAAATATTTGAGAAAGTGTTGCCACACAGAGGATCTATAGGGCTGAGCAAGATACCCAGGAACATGTACAGAGGAAGGACAAGCAGAGAAGATGAAAGTCTGAAGAGTTTTCATACAGACCAAAGAGAGCTCTGAAGGAATATGCCCCTAAAGAATTAAAAAGGCACCCATAAAAGCACAACAAAGGGGGAAAAAATCTCACAGTGAAATATGAGTGTGATTTGTAGAAGGTAAGTCAAGAAGAGAGAAGGCAGAGGAAAAAACCTTTAAACTAAGATTAGAGTAAATTGTAAGTGTCTGCTGTCAGTCTCAGTGGAGAGGAAATGATAAAAATAACAGTGGTGAAAATGCAAAAGTGAGAGAAGAAAAGGAAATGAAAGTGGATGGCACCTGAGGAAGGTGGAGGCAAAAGCTGGATGGCAACAAGGGTGAAGCTGAGCTTTCATTGTGGTGAGGCCAAAGGAAAGGGCAGGGAGGACGATGGTGAGTCAAGAATTAGAATTACCTACCAAAACAGTTCTGTGTAAGATAATTTAGAGGGAGCACATTTTCTTGCAGTTAGGGATTAAAATGTGAAATATTCAAAACTGTATTTATGATCTTACAAGAAACAAACAAGAAAAGGTACAAACTTGGTTTCTAAACACACTTTCTGAAAAGCTGAATAAACAAAGCAACATCCAAAGAAGTCAGGGAGGCAGACGTTGCAGCTGGAAAAGCTCAATGGCAGCCTGGAGATGCACAAAAAGTCCCAAAGCCGTCACTATATTAACATGCTATAGCGATTGTGAAATGCATGGTTAGAAAGACTGACCCTTCCAGGCCATATCTCAACCAGGGAACAACAGTTAAAACAAGAGAGAATACATTATAAAGAGTGTCTAATACCATCTTTGCTGAAATTTTAACCATGGATTAAGGCTGTTATAGCAGATGTCAAGCTATTTACTGCTTCTCAGCCCAGGAGTGTAATAAAACGAGTACAGAAACACAGACATTCAGGGAGGAGCAATAACATCTGAGAGTTGTGGAGAGCATTTGTGCTGCTATAAAGAAAAAAAATAGAGATTGGCTTCTGGTTTCACAAAAAAGCACTGATAACCTCCATTAACATGGGAGGTATCTGCATGCAGAAGACCTAAAATATTTCAAAATTACATTTGTTTAATTTATCTCCCTATTTTGACTCGAAAGCTGAAAGTAAAGTAATTTATTCATGATCACTTGCAAGCTATCCATTAAAGAAACAAATGCACAATATGCTCCCAAATCTTACACATTTAAACTTTCTCTTCATGTCTAACAACCTTCTACAAAGAAAGAGAAGGTGCTAAGTTAGAGCACATGGTCCGCTCTGCACCAGATCACCTGATCCCTCTGAAGATACTCAGAAGCAGGGAAAGGAAGAAGCATCTTACTCCCCCTTTCACAGCCCATTCCCTTTTCCCTTGGGAAGAGGTGACATCCAGCCTGTGAACCAGTGAGGAGTAGCTTCAGAGTCCCAGGAATATTTACACTAGGCAAAATACAAATATTGTAGCTGGAATTTGGCCAGCTCAAATTGATCGTAGTGTATCACCGCATTATGTGCCTTCTCCATCTTATGTAAGATTAACCATTCCTTCTCTGTATGTACATAGTATGTTTATAGCTTAGATGGTTCATATTACTGTTTTGCTGTGTACAGGATCAAAATGACCAATAAATAAGGATTATATCAAGCCATATGCAATTTATATTTTTTTGCTTTATGGGATTATTTCAACATGCATTTACAAAGGATATTATCCCTGGGCCGGAAACATATTTGCAGTTTAAAGGTCAGTTTTTCCTTTTGGAATCAACTGATCAAGAAACGTTTTTCATACTTGGAAATGAGATTAACATCTTTGTGCTACGGGACAGGCTTCCAGCCTCAGCTTTCAAATCTGCACCCTCTTCTGACTACTCCATGCCAACTATTGCGCCGTGTCCATCAAAGAGAGATGTTTTGTGCCAGGTACCAAGGTGGCATGAATCACAACAGCTTCACTGGAGCTAATTCATACAAGATGAGAATCACATGCTCTGTTTTTAAATTACTACTGTCTTTCCAGCACTGCGGACGAGTGCAGACAGAAAAATGGTAGAGTGGGAAGAATTTTCTTCACTTAGTCTACGTCCCATTTTCACAAAGGGCTTACTGCTCAGTTCTACAGTTTCTCTGTTACTTTTCAATAAAGATCAATAACCCCAGAAACCAAGAGTCCTATTGTCCCAAAGGCATCAGCTTTAACTCATGTTGTAACTGAAAGGATCCCCGTGGGGGAATTCATCTTCACTGATGCTTGCACTTGCACTGCACGCTGCCCGCCAGCCCGGCTTCCCGTGGCTGCCTTCCCAGGATGCCTCCGGGTAAGACAGATTTAAGGCAAATGCAAACACTGTTCCTTCACTTCCATGTGTCTTCTCTGAGCAGTGCCCAGCCCTGCCCCAATGGCCATTTAGTACCTGACCCCCCAAATCCAAGTGTGTCAAGGAGATTTTTGGGAAGTCTATTTCACTGCTTAAATCAGTAGCACCTCTTAAGCCTGAACCTGAGGAACATCCCCAAAACCACAAAATTCATGCTTTCCTGTTATTTTAGTAACTGGATGCTCTAAGACCTTGCTCTCCCAAGCAGTTAACACTGATGATCGTGATCTGACCTTGCGGCTTTGCAATAGAAAACATTGCTTTTCTGTGTTCTCTGGAAAATGAACACCACCATCACCGAGCATTTGTTTCTATGTTGTGACGAAGCTCAAGAATTCTTATTTGTTTCAACAAAATACTATGAACTTTCCTGTTAAGTACAACTGAGTGATTTGAAATTTTCATAGTATATGACTTACAGCTATGATGAACTTTCCAGCCACTATAGGCCATTCTCAGAAGTGGGCTCGCAGGGAATCCTCTCCCTTCTGAGGTCTGCCCAAACTTGTGCCTGCTGGCCCTTGAGGAAGCTAGAAAGCATCTGGTCGATGGGGAGCTAAGCTATAATTTATTGTCATTGTCTATGTTTGAAGTCCAGCCACTGATTGTTGTTCAAACAGATGCTAATTTATAATAAATATCATCTGAATTATGGTATTAAACAAAGAACATAGTTCTTTTTAAAATGGCCACAATGAATAAAGTCCCACAGCAGAAAGCTTGTCTCCAGATAAGAGCCTGCTTTTTCCCAGCCACAAACTTCTCAACTATGTGTTATTTAACATAAGCCCTGAGTCTCCTGCAAGTCCTCCTGCAGGACAAACCTTACACGTGTAATGTCACATAACATCAGGAATCACGAATCAGAGGATTATGGCCCAGTTCCTTTGCCCGTGTTATTAAGTAACCTCTCAGCTAAAGAAAACTGAAACCTCGAAAAACAATTAAAAAAAAAAAGGCATCAGATTAGACATTGCAAGTCAATAAAGTGAGTAGCTGACAACACTAAAATTTTGCCTATTGTGAAACACCAGAGTTTAATGAATGGATGGGGCTTTCATACCCCACTGAAGCATGCACAGGCTTCAAACTGCTGGCATGTGTCAAGACGCGGCAAAACCCAACATTTATAAAAGATACATCTGGTGTGTATTTATTGGGAGCAGAGTAAGGTCTTGTTTAAATTGCACACATGAATTTGATGTGGAGAGTGGGTGATACCCTATGCCTCACAGTAAAAGCATGTTTTAACCTAAACTCCTCCATCTATAATGCATGCCACGAGGTGTGAAGACCTCTTGCACATCGAAAAGACAGAGTATAAATTATGAATCAAGGCACAGGTGGAGTCCAGAGTTCTCAGTTCAGTACTGATTTTTCTAAGTTTAGGCTCTTTCAAATGATATTTATCGGATAAAAAAAAGTATTGGAGATTTTATACTGTAAAAAATTTGAGCAACTCTGTTATATTTTTACTTGGTTTCATGAAAGTCGCTTTTAATTTCTGCTTTTATCAGGCTGCGATTTTTCTTTCCCCAAAATCATTTGGCAAAGTAATTTTATTTACCAGCAATTCATCTAACATTGTCAAACACCAGCAAGAGTGACATGTCCAAATCATGACTTTAAATCATCTTTTTTGATCAGAGAAAAATTACACGGGTCTTCATCTGGTTTTATGCTCTTCATGGCACTGTTTAAAGCAAGACATTTTTCTTACCTCAATATTGTGTATGACCTTTCAGATTTCCCCTGTAGTTTCAGCAAAAGCGCAATTTTCATTGGCATGTATTGTAATAACTAGCGATGACAAAAATGTGTGTTTCCAATTTAAACCCACTTAGTTTCATTTGGCACCTGCGCTAAACTTTACTTGGCAGTAGAAATTCAGAAACAGTGACAGCCACGTTGGCACTGGAGGAGTGAGAGCAAACTGAAAGGGCAGGCTCTGCACAGCAATCTTAATTATATGTGACCACTTGGGCTGCGAGCCTTTTCCACCTGTATGAACAGCTTTTTGCACCGCAGCATGTTTGCAATGTACAAGTAGTCACAGCGCAGGGCAGCCTCGGGTTCAATAGCCGCTTTCCGTCCCACAAAATAAATAACTTAATGTCTTCCACGCAGTTAGTACAAGCTACTAACGGAATTTCAGGTGTTACCCCTAAGTAATTTCACAATATTTAGGCAGATTAGAAAAGCATAAGTCTGCAGGGAAGGTGTGTGGGGTGTTCCCACATATTTCTGCTCCAAGTGTTTAAACAGCTTAAACAATTAAATGCAGCTTTAGCTGCTTCTAGTCACCTCCTCAGCAGGCAGGCAAAGGATGCCCAAATGACAAGCTGTGTGCACCCAGCGGTGACAGGGCACCCTCCTGTACTGCAGCCACCTCCAGGCCAGCCAGGAGCACAGGAGTTATTTCAGAGTAAAAAGCACAAGGCTCTCCTTCCAGGCTGCCTCCAGCACTACTGTGTGAACACCATTTCAAGCCTTGGATGCAATGACCAAGAACGATCCACAGGAGGAGTCCAAAAAAAAAAAAAAAAAAGTTAAAAACTGTGGGTAACAGTGACCATCAGCCAGAAAAATATCTGGCTTATCTGGCTGTGCTTAAGATCTGCATGGACACGGACTCGGTTAGCCTGTGTTTGTCACTCAGTCCTGGGATATATTTTTCTCGTGTAGCCTGCCCGAGATGTAGAAATCATTTGTCAAATTTTCTGACATTGGGGAGAAAAGAAGTAAGGGGAAAAAACCAATTACACAAGTACTGGTCTGTTGACATTTAAAGTGAGACAATGATGAGCATAAAAAAAAGGTTAAAAAAAATCCTGGGCCAGTAACCCAAAGGACCAAAGACAAATCACAAAATAGGATGCAACTAATTAGGCTGAAATGCCAACAATGTTCAGTATATGGTTCAAAGTATCCGCTGTGTCAGACTGCTACCATGACCCCCAGTTCGAATATGCCAAGGGGAAATGTAGAAAAGGACTGAATCAGATAAGTTAAATACAAATATTTTAAAATGACATTTTAATTTCTACCTCACCATTTTAACATTTTCAAAATCGTTAAATAAGCATGTCGCCTATTCTCAGAGCAGGCCAAATGTCAGATGTTTGTATGTATTATTCAGCTGAACATTTTACGTACATAATCCTTCTCATTGCTAAACAGTTGGTATTATATTAGCAGGTTATTTTCTTAAAAGAAACAGTGAATAGAAAACTGCTAATACTATAAAACGTTACATTACTGAGCGTGGAGCCAGTGCTAGTACAGAACCGAACAAAGGTCCGCAGAGAGGGCAGGGGGAATAGGTAGCCACAACTTTCTGCTGTATCTATGACTTCTAAAGCACACTTCAAGGCACCAGGACCCAGAGTCTCAGAACTCATCTACCACAACTTAATTCACCAATGCTCAACCACGCTCTAAAAAACTGGGCTCCAGAACTTGAGCACGTCAAGGCTAAAACCTGAAGGTCAAACATTTTTACTATTTCTCCTTTGAACAGTCCAAGCTGAGAAAACCACCCTCCAGCCATTTTGAACACGTAGAAATGTTCCTCTTTATCTTTTTGGAAGCTAAAGCTAAGCTAAACCTGAAGTGCCTCTACACCAATGCATGCAGCATGGGCAACAAACAGGAGGAATTGCAAGCCACTGTGCAGCAAGAAAACTGCATTATGGTTGCCATTACTGAAACTGGGTGGGATGAGCTCAGTGACTGGAGTGTGCCTATTGATGGCTACAGGCCGTTCAGAAGGGAGAGGTGAGGAAGGAGAGGGGCAGGGTAATCTTGTACCTGAATGGAGGTTGCAGCGAGGTGGGGGTCAGTCTCTTCTCCCAAGTGACAAGTGGCAGGATGACAGGAAACAGCCTTGAGTTGTGTGAGGTGAGGTTTAGTTTGGATATTAGGAAAAATTTCTTGACCAAAAGGGTTGTCAAGCATTGGAAAAGGCTTCCCAGGGAATTGGTTGAGTCCCCATCCCTGGAGGTATTTAGAAGACGTGTAGATACGGTTTAGTGGTGGACTTGGCAGTGCTAGGTTAGTGGTTGGACTCAATGACCTTAAAGGTCTTTTCCAACCTAAGTGATTCTATGATTGTATTCCAGGTGAAATTAAGTGATTTTGTACTAGGATAAACATACTCACCTTGGAAAGCATATTAGTTGACATATTCATAGCTATACGTAACTGAAAAGAAGAAGTAGATCTGAAAACAGAAAATTAGCGGAGCAGTATGCTGCCAGGAACCTGGCCCTTCGACTTGCAGGAGGAATGTAAAATAGGCAGCCACAGAAGGAAATGATATATGGCCCATAGCATATTCCAAATGTGCTTCCCAAACTTTGCTTTTAGAACTAACACTTGTTTATGTTTCATACAGAATTTGTAACAGAATTGAGAACCTCTAGGGTTTTGAAGCTTAAGAAGCTGCTAGCATTTTTTCTGACTGATGAAAATCTGCAGACTGACTCTACTTTGCTTTATCTGAATACCAGTAAAGCCACAACATCACTTCAGGCATTGTTTAGGTTTTCGTTGTTGTTGTTGTTATTGCTTGTCACATTAAATAAAAATCTAAATCCATTAATTTGATAAAGTTACTTTTCCTTTTGTGAACATGAGGTTAACACACAGTGAGTTCTGGAAAGAAAATGAAATGCTTTGCCCATCATTCAGGTACAGCTGCAGCTGCACTGTGTAGAAGTATCTTGCAAAAGCAGTATTTTGAAGCACAACCAACCAAGAAGCTACTAATGAGTAGGAGTGTTTATGATTTCTCCTCCTAAACAACAAGACACTGCTTTGAGTTACATTTTTCCACTCAAACACCACAACTCTTAATAAATGACCCAGCTTCCATACTCAGTGTGCTACCATGTGACAGGGACAGCAAACTCCTCTCAAGTAATTTTTCGTAGGCATTTGGTATAGTTGTATCCACGGGAACAGAGTCCTGCTGCATCTGTGTAAAATTTGCCAACTTAACTTAGACTAACTTGTCTTATTACCTCCTCTTTTTCAACCCTTTCCCATGCTTATGTTTGAAAGAACTTACTGAACTGAAACAACTGCAGAAAGCGAGTTGCAACTGTCCCCTCAGTGCCCTGAGATAACAAGCTAAGGAAAACAGGCAAACTTACCCCAAAAGACTTAATACTTTCTTGCTCCTTCTGCAAAAATTAAAGGGTTCTACATTTTTATAATGTTCACCATTGGCACATAAACTGGACCTATGACAAGAAGTTCATTATCACAGGTATTTTTTTAATAGCTGAATAAATGTGGGCACATCTACTGGCAAAATTAAGAAATCACTGCAAGATGTGCTACGCGGTAGAGATTCCTGTGCTTCACAGCTTGTATCACTCGGCTGGCTACAGTAAGCTAATAAAAGTCTAACATCAAGTGTTAAAATCACACCTTCGTTATTTTGTAAGAACATAATCTGTAATTTTTTCATCGGCTGTGGACTGAGTATATCAGTATCAAAACCGCAGTCCCCGTTGTTTATCTGCATAAGATACCAACATGCTTTTCATTTAGAAGAGTGAATCACAGATCAGATTATACTGCACAGTCCTTTAATGTAAAAAAAAAAAAAAACTAACTGAATTGTAGTTACACACTTGCATAAAACGACTCAGCAGAGCAACTATATAAAAAAGCTAGGTCACATCTCATAACATATTCATGACACGTTATTATGTCACGTGTTATTTAGCCTAAGATACGAATAAACCATATATTCTTCATCATTCCTGGTCACCACCGAAGCCAAGAGGTGCTTTCTGCACCAGCCTCTCCCCACCAACAACAAAAAGAGGGGATGAAGGCAAAGCCACCAGACCTGCCATAACGCACAGAGCCACGCAGCCCAGCAGTGCCACCAGGCACAGGAGGGGCTGGAGTCGGGGTGCGAGGGGACGAGGGAGGGAGGTCGGCTGGTGCCAAGACCAGACTTGCGTGGGGAGGGTTGGGAAAGTCACATCCTAGGGATTCTAGCAGCTCAGTCTGACCCTTCAGTCCAATCCCATTACAGGTATTACAGGAGGCCGGGCACCCCTCTTCCCCCACTAGAAATCTCCTCAAGACCACTCTGATACTGATAATACTTGGCTTAACAGTACAAAAACACTTGGGGCTATCATTACTATTATTTTTTAATATCCAATGTTAAAGGTTCAAACCATAGTACCCATCAGTTATTCCTACTGTACCTTCATCATACAGTTTTCCCTTAATATCTCAATTTCTCTAAAGTGAGATAATATACCTACTTTTTTGGTAAGAACTTGAAGATCTACAGGCCAAAAAAACCTGTTTAACAAATAGGCGTGATTAGCCAAAATTTTTAGAGGCAGCAAAATACCACTGGAATTACAAAGGATGTCAGCATTTAACGTTTGTACTGTATAAACAGTAATTAATAAGAAAACACATTAATCTTTCTATATATTTGAGAAACTGAAATGATCATTCAATGGAGAAAAACTTCCAATATAGTACAGTATCACTGTATTATTTTAACGTATATGCCTGATAAACATGAAAATGCTGTTCAGATCAACCCATCAAACAAGAACCTGCACCACCCAAGGAATTTTGATATTGTTAAGTTTTATTTTATAATACAGTGTTGGGCACTTTATGGTAATGTGGAGTTCACCAAGAACTTCTACTGATGCCACAAACTTGAAAGAAAAAAAAAAAAACAACAAGACACACCACACATCACAGCTCATTTACTACATCTACACAGTGCACTACTGACAGTAGTCTAAGGTCTGAATTACAGTTCTTGAGATGACTTTGAACAGTAGTCCAGAGGGTGCAAACGCATGGAGTAAATTCTTAGATTTGGTTCTAATATTTATTAAAGGTCAGCAACTAACTAAATTCTTTAAACTGTTAGGACAATGCTGGTTGTTTGTTGTGTTGTTTTGGGTTTTTTTTTAAATCTCCAAAATTAATAAAATGATCAAAAAAACCTCAAAACATGCTGTACTTTATGCCTTTCCTATAAGTAGTAAAGGTCACTCCAAGGATTTTATCAGGAATGGTTTTCAAAGGTCACTAAAAAAAAACATTCTGAAAAAAAATTAGAAGCATTGGGATATGTAACGTTGCTTTGTTCCATGTTAAGGCATTTCTCATTGTATCTGACACAAATATAAAAATAACAAACACGAATTGTCAGTTGGCTAAACATGTAAGCATTTTCAATTTCTCTTCTTCCTCAAAAATCATGAAGTAACAGACGTGATGTGCTTGTGCGTAAACTGCACCAAGAGTAGCCATTCCACAGTGCTTTATTGCCTCATTCAAGTATATTATTTTAAAGAAGGTCTTAAGGGAAAAGCAAAGGTTAGAACAAAATGTACATCAATATACAAAGGAATTAATTTACAAAAAATTAAAAGTATAGTGGCAACATTAGTAGATATTTTAAAGTAATGACTTATGATAATTAGGGATGTCACAAGCTAAATTCTTAATACATATGGTCATCACCATGAACTCTCACCTCATCGGTGGCACTGAAAAGCAATGCTTAACTCCTCATCTTTTTATCAATGATAAACAAATGATCGAATGATAAACTAAACACCATAAATTCTTTAACCTTATTCATTTAATCTTACTTCAATTTAATGGGGTTACAGTTTTAAGAATTAAACAGGACTAGTTGGGCCTTAAGGCTTAGGCCTTAAGGCTTAGGCCTAAGCCTTAGGCCTTATTATTTCCATAGAATGTGACATCCGTAATCATTGCCAGTCATTGGAAATATACATTTGCCTCATTAGAATATATTCTTCATGTTTTTATCATACAACCATATTTCAAAGCTTCATGTAATTTTACACATTTTTGAAAAATACCATTTCAAGAATCTGCTTGAAAAGCAGACGTGCACTACTAAATTACTTTGAAACAAGGAGAAATATTGCACAAAATTCACTGAAGATTTGAAAGTCAACACATTTCCCCCACACAACCAAGTAGCTCCCTTATTTTTAACAGAAACAGAATGTCAATTCACACAGAATCATAACAATGTCAACGTACTTGAACTCAACTTTTTTTTCAAATGCTAATACTGTTACTGGACTCTAAATGCAAATGTCATTAGTATTGACCTAAATAATAGTACAAGTTAATTTGAGTACCCCTTACTACAGTAAACCTTGGAGTAACTTCCAACTGTGTTACCTGCTTCGTACTCTGAGTCAGCGGAAAATGGCAACGGCCCTGCCAGCTACACAGATAGTGGATAGCTCTCTAGGCTAAGGTGGCTGTGGACTCATCAGGCAACTCTATTTAGAATAGAGGTCTAGCAGCTTCCAGGAAAGACCTATCAAGTACTTTCAATTGGCAACTGAACTAAAACCGTAAAAAAGACGTTACAAAGCAAATCAAGGAAGGTTTTGCACAAAAACACATACCATCCCTTTTCCATTCCTTTATTTTCAACCACCCTGAAGATCATGAACTCCAGGCCAGCTGTGGTCCATGCCCTTGGGGTGAAGTTCAGGACATATTCTATTCAGCCCAGCTTCTGTTAACAGGTAAACAACACTTGGCAAAGACATACGCATCTAATAGCAGCAAAGAAGTCACTGAAGACAAATCACATCACCATTCATACTGGTTTTGCTGGTGCATTTATTTCTACATTCATTCTCCACAGATTTACGACGATACCATGGGAACAGACAGCCTTCAACCATCCTGAGCTTTGCAATAAGGAAGCTGCTCGCCTCAGGCATCATTTTATTAGCCACATTTGTTTAGCCTGAAATTTCAGGCTGTTGGGAAAATGCTGGCTGGAGTCTCACAGCACCTGGACTAGAGCCTGGTACCAAGAGAGATGCTGCTAACTCCCTTGGAAATAAAGACAAGTCTTGACCTGTCCCTGTAGAGTCAGGGAGGTCAGCGGCTATGGGGCTCCTTTCTGCAGGCCAGGGCACTAGAGTCAGTATTACACAGGGGGCGCATTCCCAAAAGGGCCTCGTGCTGGCACTTTATTTATTATTGCATGAAATGTTTCTTCAATTAATTACATGCATAGAGAAAAGATTTTAGATGCTCCTAGCAATTCCATTAGACAGCTGCACCAAAGAAAGATTGTTCTGTAGGACTGAATATGACTGATTGTAGGTGGAGAAATAGAAGCCGTTTTAAAAACCTGGCTTAACTGTTCTTTTGCCTAGACTTTACATCGTTTACAAGAACACAAGGTTGTAAACTAGCTCATTCTAAAACCCGAAAAGACATCTAAAACAGATTTTTGAGATCTAAAACACTCCTCTAATAGATTGGGTGGGATTTTCAAAAGCCCCCAGCACATGTCTAAAACTCCAGCTGAAGTCTGTGTTAACAGTGCCTGAGAGGGGACTTCAGCCAGCGCTGAGAGCTTCTGATGACCCCACCCAAACAGCAGCAGTTATCACTGAAATGCTAAATGACAATGAAGGGTTCAGTCAACAAGTTCTATGGAAACTTCTACAACTACATTTTTCCCTCAGAACAAGTCTATTTTTCAGAGCTACATGATGCCCAAATACGTGGGATGGATGAGCAAACCACTGCCTACTCTACACAGACTGCCCTCTGCATGCATAGAGGGGTGGTAGGGATCACCTTTGCATCCACAGTACTGTCCTTCCTTGAATATCTGCACAGCTTTTCACATGTTGCATCTCTATACGCACAGACAGGAAGGCTTTGACTGGGACAACATATTATCCATTCTGCAAATCCCACAGGGGATTAATTCCACAGGCAATATTACTTTTGCCTACATGGCTGGGTTGGAATCACTACAATTGAGCTAGAACATTAAATAGTATCCTGAAATCTGGATTTCCTCAGTTATTATTCCTCCTGAGGACTCCCACGCTCTGCTTCACCACACCCTACTGGAATAACCTGGGAATCCCTTTCTTTTTCTACTGCCCTTACTCTTTTCCTCCCAAACCAGATGACTGATACGGCTCATTTCAGGCAGACATCTAAATAAACTCAAAAATACTAAATTCAAGTCCTAGTTTGACTTTCGACATCAGAAATTTGTTCCTATGCGTAAGTAACAGATTACAAAGCTTAATCAAATAACCTGATATCTCCCTTAAACAGGAGAAATGGGAAGATTCTTGAGATCCTGAAGAAGAGAAGCCTCTGAAGAAGACCACAGGAGCTCTGACTTAGCAGAATTCAGTTCTCGCCAGTAGGTAATGATGAACATCAATCATTTTCAAAGACATTAGAAGGATTTCCACAAATAAAAAGCATACAAGTATAAAACTTGCAAAAAGTACTGGATCTGGACAATTTATCTTAATATAGAACCCAGTCTGGTAATAAAAATACCATATATGTAGCCAATAAACAGCTTTATATTTTCACAAGGACAGAGAACAGTGTTGAACCGGAAATATCAGTTTGGACTCCTATCTATTTGGTAACTGGTAATTCTGTTTAAATAAGGCACAAATATTAGCCTTTTTAAAAGATCACTGATAGTAAATGGAAAAGATTCTGTAATATTACAGAGATAAAAATGTACCTACAGTTAAATTCAACATAGATATAAGACTAAGTTATTTTTGAACCCATACAAAGTTCAAAATCAAAAAAGACATAATGATTGTAAACACTATATGGGCTTTATAAATAGTCAGGAAACAATGTGGCATAAGCACAGCAACTAAAATTTTGAGTGAAATAAAAATAATTCTAAGTTGAATTTTACCTTTCATCTTTTAGTTCATCTGTTTACTTCCTTTCAACCTGCATTTTCACTCAACTAAACAGTGAATTATTATTACAATGCCTAAACTTTGAAAGATTCTACTATTAAACTTTCCATTTTATAATCCTTATAATAACCTCACAAGGCTTCCATATTTTTTCCACGAAGGTGAGAATGGGACAATTTGTGTTATTACAGAAGTTCAGTGCCTAACTCTCATATAAAGCCAGTAAGATTTCTTCTATCGGAGAGGCATTTCTGAAAACCATTTTCTGGCAGCATTCCTGGACTTATGTGTTCAATGGTTTTGAAAGTAATGATGGCCATAATTTCTGATAATTTTTTTTTTATTTTTCTCCTTAAGACATTAATACTGTTTATCATCTTTAATAAATGAAGAAAACAAAGCATCATCTTAGACGGAATTGTGGAGAGAAACACCATGTCAGATGCAGAGGAAGAGATGAATCTTGAAATTCTCATTAACAAAATGCAAGGCCATGAAAAAGAATGAATGAGAAGTGCTACAACAACACAGACCTTTGTGTTGCCTGTCTCCTCTTAGACACACTCAGTATCTCTATAGTTTGGTAATGTTTAGTGCAAGCAAAGAAGAATGCTCTCTCATGAGGCTGCTCTGCAGCTTTTTTATCTGAGCAGCACCTGAGCCACCTGGTCTGACCCACCTGGAAAGTTCAGAGTGGAGATTTCAAATAATTTCTATGATACTTTTGATTTTTAATAGTGCAAAATATTTTGCCAAATAACATGTTATAAAAAAAAAGTCCACAGCGTACTATGTTGATACACAAGAGGAAACCAAAGGATAGGTAAATACTTTGAGTACAGACCACCAGACATACAACCTCTAACTTTGGAAAACTGAGATCCTCCAGCCATGCGGATTGCCCTCAGGAATGTTCATGCTCTAACCAGACAGAGATATTTCTGTAAGATTTGCAGTTTTACAACCTGATTAAAAAAAAAAAATACATCTGGAGGCTCATCCTCAACCAAAATCACTGGCCCAGCCCTTCTCACCAGCCCTTCTCATTCTGGAACAAGCTGCAACTTTTGCATTAACAAAGTCAAGATCTCACTCTACTGCAGGTCTTTGGTAAAGCATCACATATTGCCTCTGTAATGATATGTATCCATTCCCTTAGGTCAGCTGCCTTGTAATAAAGCAGCCAAAAAACCCTTTCCATTTTTGTTAGCTAGAAGTAAAATTAATTCACGAATCTCAATGTGGCAATTGATATTAAGCAATTAATTGATATTAAACTATTAAAGTGCCATCTGATCCAAATACTGACCTCAGGAACACGCTCACTCAGACCTACACTGAGATTAAGACTAACCATTCATGCCAAAGAGGGAATGAAAGAAAAAATGTTTCCAACATGAGTTTAGAAGAGCAGGAGAGCATTCTTCTCAGGCACAGTTCATTTTGTACCCATGTGTTACTTCTGCCAACTGCATCTCAGATACCCTTCAAAGCTGACAATTCCTATCTGCTGAAACTTCATGCCTTTTCTGTCCTGTGCAGGACAATGTATGTATGGTAAGGTGGAGAGGTGGAAAAAGAAAAGCGGAAAAAAATTAAAAAATAATAAAAAGGAAACAGCTGCTCCACGTAGCAGCAAGAATTTTCAGACTTAAAATATCCAAATATTCCTTAGGAATGCTGCCAAAAGGAGGACAAATGCTTCTTTTAAATACAATACACATCAAGTCCATTTATACTCCTTCACTGAATTTAGAAAGTAATTTTTGGTTGTTCAACTTAGCTAAAATGAGAGTTGGATATACGCAGTCTTAAGCTGAATCTGTAATTTCAGCTTTCTAGCGTTACAAGTAATTTTTAGTCATGACTAATAATTTAACTAAATATGACTTCTAATAAGAGTAATTCAATCTACCTTCAAAAGGGTAGCCACTGAAAATGGAAAGAAAATAGTTCAGAAGAGGCACAAATTAATTTTCAAACACTATTAAACTGTAGAAAATGAAAAATTACAGAAATCTATCAATTCCACTTACACTTTCCTTTCTGAAAAATTTTAGGTGAAAAAACCTACCTAGGGAAACCGGACAATACGTCTTTAAAGTGTCTTAGTTGTAAACAGAAGTTAATAAATGTCACATTATAATTCAGCACTTCATGTACTTTACAGAAGAGAGAAAAGCATGCGCTATTTTTTCGAAGTCTGGAAGACAGAGCCTCAGTTTTAGTTTGGAGTAAGTTCCAAGTTATATTCACAACAAGTTCCTTAATCTAAAAAAAAGTTTCCTTCACCCCCCTTTGCTGAAGCAAATTCTTGCCATGGAAAATCATTATTGCTGTTTTGTAGATTTGCATTCATCTCCTAAGATAGTTAAACCTCTTCTCAAAAGATTAAGGCAACTATTATTCATTATGAATATTAACAATTGTACATTTCAGACAAATCAGATTGCTCAGTTCATTTCATGCTTAATAGAATTAATATAGTACCTTCAAAACCTGGTTACCTATTATGTGATAACTCTCCTGCTGCTTAGAGGAAGCAAATGCTAGGAAGCACCATATACCTGCTGTATTTTTAACACAGAGACTAACTAGTACCTGATTTAAGAGTGCATTCATATATTTAGTTCCATTTTGTGGACCTAACTACAGCCAACAAATGAACTGGGTAAACATAGAAGCAGATGTCCCAATGGCAGAAAATGCATACTCAACTGAAGAGAATTATTTTTATAATTGAAGATCTCTCATTCCTTTCTCATCTTTTGGTTACCATGTTATATGGAGTTATACGGAGTCCTGAGCAGTCTCCCTTTAATTTCTGATGGGAGTCAAGTTTCTCTTCTCATAGTTTTCTTACGTTTTATTTCCACTGCTACTGCTGGATAAGTTATCCTTTGAAATATTTAAACCATAGTGAAAAGCAGAACTCAGTTTACATAGTGACACCACTTCTTGAAGAAGCCCACCCTCTTCCGGAGTTTCATTTCCTTCCTTCCTATCTTTCTCCCAAGGGACCAGAATGGATGGATGTTGAGCAAGACTCGCTGGGAGCTGATCTTCTGAGGTATTGCTTAGTGTTTCATTCCGCTTCGCATAGTTAGAGGAAGAATATCCTGCTTTGAAACTTTCTAGAGAAGCAAACTGGGCACTTGATTGTACTGGAGATAGGGATGTCATACTAGTGGTATCCACCTTATCAGTAATAAAGGTTTTTTCACTGCTTTCTTCTTCCAGCCTTGAGAGAGATTCTCTATGGCCACCAGAAGTAACCTGCTTCCTTGGAGATGGAGGGAGCTGCTTCCCATGGAGGACGCTGTCATCCTGACCAAGGTTCCACTCTGCTTGATCGTTAGCACTGCTGCAGAGCAGGGTAAGGTTGCTCTCACTAGGTGCATTTGACTTGTTCTGAAAGAGAGAACATATGTTTATAGTTGATGTCACAAGAAACGTCCTACGCTGGCACTTCTGAAACAAAGAAGCTGTAATGGATTTTGTGTGTTCCTAAATCACGACTCTCCTTTTGGGTTCAATGTTACAAAAAACCAATCCCGGTAACAACGTAAGAACAAGCGCCTTTACACTTCTCCATGGAACACTGTCTGTATCCTAAGGATTGCCTTTTGTACAAAGGAAGGATTTCCGTCTTCCCTGTCCATTCAGTCTTTGCACAAACAGTTTTGACAGTGAACAATGTCACACTTTGATGGTTTGTACCCATAATACGAGAAGGAGCTGAACTAAAACTAAAACCAGATGGCATTTCCTCTTTGCTTCAGTAATTAATTACACCAACTTTCAATATTAAATTTTCTAGCCAAACAAACAAAAATGGGCATTTTATTAATGCGACCCCTGTGTGACACTCATAATATAAAATTTTACAAGCTTTTTAAACATTTCCATCAGAATTTGCTGTTCCAGTAATGAATCTTCTACTACAGGATCCCTTTCAGCAAAAGTAAATGTTGGACAGCTGATGGGAGTTGGAATTCAAAAACACTACCATTTTTTTGGCTAACATCACAGCAGTGACTTGATGAGGGTTTTGAAATTGTAGGCAAGCAGTTTGTTTACACTACAGGTTCCTGTGCAACTTTACCTAAAAAATTATCACCGGCCCCTCTTAGAGATAGTACCTCGGGAGTACTACTCTAGCAGTGTTTCAGGTGCAATTACCACATGGATCCCATGACTTAATCAAGACGGAAATATCACCATATCACTATGAATCGTTTAAGGATGCAAGGTGATAATAGAAATAACTACTTTCTAAATCGCATTAAAAAAAAAATAAAACCAGCTCTGAGAATACCAGATTGAACAGCTAAATATAATATTAAGCTATTTGATTATGTAAATTATTACATTATTCACAGGTCTATCTGTGGTTACTGTTACACAGGAAAAATAGTGTTCCAAGATAACTTGGTAAACTGGACAAAGATGTAACCAATCTCCTGGCTGGTGAAAAACCATCATGCAGTGGCCAGCATGAGTGTACTGTTGTATAGTCCTAGGAAGACACACCAGCAATTCTCAGGACTATGCTGCAGTGTCTGAGCTGCACATTGTTGATTCCACAAGTGCGGAATTCCACCATAAAAGGACTGGAGTTGTTTTTCAAATGAAAGCAGAAGACTAACCGCAGTCTTGTAATCAATGTCATCCATTGATTTAAAGAAATCCAGGCTCTTTGCTCCCGAGAGCTTTCCTTGATCTGAACTGTGTGTGCTCAGTGTGTCCAAAATCTCTCCAAGTAAGTCCATTTCTCCTTGATGCTGAGGAGTTATTCCAGTTTCACCAGAATCATCACTATCATAGAAGTAAGCAGGAGTTTCTTCACTGTCCTCTGATGATAACCTGAAAAGAAAAACTTTTCCATCAGCTAGGAACATAAAAGCCATTTTATTACAGCCACTATTGAAAGTAAGCAGGAGAATGCATTCCAAGACTTTTGAAAGAGAACATAAACCTGGAATTTCTTTCTCCTCAAGAATTTTCTTAAAAATAGGTGTATTGTATCTATGGAGATGCCATTACCATTAGCTGGTTTTCCTGTCTCCTGGCTCTTCCCCAACCACCATAAGTTGTTATTTCAAGTCACCATTAATATGACTTCCCAAATCTTCCCTTCAAATTTTACAGTTATTCCAAAATTGATTCCTCTTTTCCTTTGTTTACACCTTGGATTTAGGTCAGTGTTGCTACACCTCTCCAGGTGACCTAACCACATATTTTGTTCTAGTGGCAAGACTTTCTTACTGCAGCTCTCCCTCTGTCATATGACCAGATTCACTGGAGTACTGCCTCTCCGCAAGTAGAACTAGTGCTTTTGTCTCATCTTCTTTCATTCACGCAATATGCTCACCTCTGCCCCCCCTACTATTGCAGCCTTTCCCTATCTCTGTCTATCCATAACATTACTACAAAGGCTACTTCCAGGGGGCTCACTTTTTTGATGATATTCTTCAAACACTTCAGTAGCTCCCTCTTCCCTACTGCATCATACTTAAGCTGCTTGACTTTGCTTTCAAGGTCCTTTGTCATTTATATCCATATGTTCATTATCAAAAATCTCCTATCTCCTGAATTCAATCAGAGAATGCCTCAATGCAGCTTAAGCCTCAAGTTCTGATTTTCCTTTAATTCACACATAGGAAGTTCTTGATATAAAACTCACAAAGCAACATTTGTCTTTCAGACCCTTCAGAAAACTTTCCATTTTCTTGACCACAACACAAGACTTAAAGAATAAACTAGCTGAGGTCACTGCCCACCATGATGACAAATGTTATTTCAGTGCTCTTTGTCTATATAGTCTATCTTTTTATCTTGATTCTGTGAAGACTGAGGTTTACATCAAGCTCTTCTAGACACTGTAAATAATGAAAATATATAATAGCCTGTCCCTCTTTTTAAAAGCAGATTTAATTCTAAACCGCTTTACCTCATTTAGATCAAGAATCAAGCTAGACGCCTGGAAAGGAGAAAAACGTATCACTTGAACTCAACTTTGCTAAATAACACTAGTTACCCTTTCTCTCATACATAAACACACATGCAAACAGGCTTCTTACTTGCTTGTTCTCTCCATCTCATCATCATCGTCTTCATCCAAGGCAAAATCCTGGTTACTGAGATGCTGGTTGAAACGAGTCTGGAGGAAATTAACATTAATACATAAAATTAACATTATAATTTTTGTTTATTTTTTTCTATTTCAGCATTACTTATTGGGAGTCTAGCTGCCACTTTATGCATTAAGACTTCCTGAACACTTGATGAGCAAAACCACATATTGATCAAGTCTTCTAAAGGTTGTTATAAGAGGATGTGAAGTTCTCAACCGTCACCAATTAAAGAGCAAGAGAACCAATTTTTTTCACAGCCTATGGAGTGCCTTATTATTTATGCAAAGCCTTGATTAGCAGAAGACTGGCTATTGGAGGACAAGCATCACTCAAGTTTACTACTTACCCCTTCTTGCAAGTATATCACACAAAGTGTTGTGATTTTCTATTTTCTGATAGAAATATTTGCCAAGTTTTGGTTGATGTGGTTTACTGGGCATGAAGAAAAATGGATTTTTGAAATAGCAAATACAAAAGAAGTCAGGAGTCTAAGTCTCTTTACATAGCTATATTTATATCAGGGTGTTAAACAGAATTGCAGAGTAAGTAGTACACCAGCTCGAAAACTGCACTACGAATGCCTTTGTGCAGGATAATTTACTGTAAATTACAGTTAACTCAAAGTCAGTGTACACTCAGAGCATCCCATGGGAAGCTTGTGTAGAGTAGCTGGTGTGCTGTAAATTCACACACTACCATACCGGGTTTTCACTAACCTGTTATATCACATTATTATTTAGCAAACAGAACCAGGCTAAAGATTTCTACTAGACTTGAAAAAAAGTCTCTATCTTGACCAGAAAATTTAAGTCAGGAATTTTAGTCACTTGTGCTTCGCAAATGACTGTGTTAGGGTCTGTGCATCAAAAACTTATAAAGATTAACTATGGAGGCAATCAACCCACTGAAGAGATTCTGAACATTGGAAAACTGGCCGTAATTTAAAGACATATGGATAGAATTTGTGCAACGGGAAAACAGTGTTAGCTAGCTTTAAAGAAAATCATATGAAAGTAAAAAGAAGTGCTACTGCCCACATCTCATCATGCAGTTCACCGAATGCCTAAACCTACAACAAGCCCCTGATGGGGAAGAAATACAGCCTTGATTTCAGACTACAAGGAGCTTGGAAATCTTGTACTGTGAAGATTTCAGTACGTCACCTATTACAGATGTTGTCAGTGCTCTACATGTACCAGGACACTCTGTAATTTTTCCTCCCATTATTGTCAGGTAAGTCTCAATGTTGACTCTTTACAGACTGATACATTTTTTCTTGTTCAACAGGAGAGGATTTAATTAAAGCAGCAAGTTTTGATAATGCTTTCCATAGTTCTCCACCCACAAAGAGGAAACGTGGTTCTTAATGTGTTAAACCAAGTAACAGTTGGTAGAAAATGAGAGAATTATTAGAGTATTAAAAACTATGAAAGAACCCAAATTAAGCTTCACACTGAGCAAAAGTTATAGGATGGAATGCAAAGAAACAAACTATTGATATTTCTAATTCTTTCTGAGTTTTATGAGTTCCTTTTGTCACTGCCATCAGTCTTGTAATCAATCGTATCCCCACTTGTAACTAAAGGGAGTTTAACCACTTTGTCTTAATTTTTACTGTTAATTAGTTATCTTACTGATCACTGCCTCAACTACAGTCGCTGTTGTCAATTTAAAAGTTGCTGGTTTAAGCATCTTCACTGGGACAATTAAAATACTTTGTTTCTATAACACTGGTAATTCACTACTTCCTCAAGAAAATTTTGACGTAAGATTCATTGTAATTAAAGCTCTAATTCTGGAACTGATTCTTGGAGGGAAAAACCCCATTTATGTCTCACTTTTTTTGGAATTTGCATCAGAATTAGATGCTGCCACCACATTTACTTCTACTAACATAAAGACAAGCTTTCGCAGGAAAGAAGGTTCTTTAAAAATGTTGAGAAATTTCAGAAAAGAAAACTAAAACTGACGCTTGTTCATCTCTAGATGGATTAATCCTGACAATGGAATAAAATCCCACAAGATAACACTCACTAATTTGTTGAAATAATAAATAATATTTCAAAGAGCAAAAATGGCATGTTTAAAAAAAAAAAAGAAAAAATAAAAAAAAAGAAAGGTTGTGTCTTTGAAAAACAGGAACTGAATAAAATTAATTAGAATCAACAAACACCACAGGCAGAGCAGTGGCCCCTCAGAGCATCTACAAACAGAATTATGCAAGTGTGTTAGTGAAAGCAAGAATAACATCATAAAGGAATATAATAG